>CATQJL010000001.1:36212401-37412401 GCA_958299035.1 Cylicocyclus nassatus | reverse complement strand
TTTCACATTTATTTGGCGACCTGAAAGGGAACTTCCCTATCCTCCTCCTCCCCTTCTCTCGCTAGGCTAGATTATCCCATAATCATATCGTAGGCATTACAGTACTCGTAGTAGAAGTGTAAATTGTAATAAAGTATCGTGTGCCTGAAAACCACCTGATTTTGGGACTGGAAAAGAAAATGACCACTACCATGTTCCAGCTCAAATCCACTGAAAAATGGTGCAAGTTCTCCAAAAGATGTATAATAGCTGCTTTCTTGGTCTGGTCAATTGCTTTGTTTTTCTTTCTGAAAGAAGAGACTGATTGGAGGGTTGGTTTGTTTTTTGTCATTTTGCCCATCTCATATTATACTTGATCACTCAGCTTACACCTGCTCAAAGCCGCGCTCTAAATCTCCCATGTGTGCTGTTGGGTTTCTTCGACTATCATGATCTCTGGCACTTATCATCTGCATTGGCCTCGCTTCTATTGCTAATGGGTATATCTAGCATAGATGATGATCTCTGCGCTATTCCCACATCTGAAATTTCAGTATTCTAACAATTTTTCGTTTTAAGCTATCTTGGTTCTCGTCACACCAAAATTGTTCTGTAGTATGTTTCCCAGCAGATGTTAGTACCCTTTTGTTGGCTTAGAAGTTGAGTTCCAATGCGTTAGATAGCGTTGAGTTGATATCTTCGGGATCTTTTGTTTGTCGGCTTGGAAAATTGATGTGCACATATGCTTGAAATACTTATCGCATTTGATCTATTTTTTTCTGTACATTAGGGTTGATATCTTGTAATTCTACTGCTAATTTCTTGTAGTCTGTTGTTCTTGTTTTTCTGCCTTCCATAGTATTGCCTCCACCACTCAATACCTAGTAAATAACCATTTTTGATGAAGAATGGTATGTAAACCTCTGTGAATCTTTTTTTTTGAAGACTCAACTGTTTAGAGCTGTTCACGTAAGTTGACTCTTTGTCACATTCTCTTATCAAACATAGAATATCTCTTCTCAGGTATTACCGGTGATTAATCCTACTACCCTTGTAAATTGGGAATAATACTGCACTGTTCTCATGTCATCTCCCTGACTGCTTTAATTGTTACCTTGAAAATTTCTGTATCGAATAAGTTCATGTGCAATGACTGTAATTCTTGTGCTTTTTTAATGTTTTTTTTTCAAATGAAGCTGTTCACCATGGACACGCTAACTGTAAGAAAAGATGGAGCAAATCTTGCAAAAAATACGAGGCCACGATAGAAGTTTTGAGCAACATACGTGATAGCATGTCTCTTGCGCATTTCAAAACATTAGAGAAACAAAATAAACTCTGAGGTTTAAAAACAATCAACACAGTGTCCGAAAACGCGGTAAAAGCAAATTTTAGACTGAATTTTCAACGACTGGACACGATATGAATATCCTTAGCAGAAACGGGCGAAATGTCAAGGAGGAGGAAAATGCGAAAAACCTATTGAGAGATAGGGTTGGGTTACATGTATAACTGCTTGCTTATCTAATTTAATAATTAGGAAGGGGTATTCAATGCCTCAGCAGGTTCTGGAGGTCCAAGAATGAGCGCGACCGTTCTTTTTTCTTTTTCTTTTTTTTTGAACTGGTATCGTCTAGCTCACAGCAAATCTTTTTCATCAAAAAAAAAAAAACACTTCCCAAGGCAGCGTTGCGCACTCAATTTAGTCCCTCTGAGAATAAGAGGCAGAACTGCTTGAACAACCCAATAACATGGGTATTGCGAGATGTCGTTTGTAGGTTGGAAAAGTTTCATTTTCAAATAGTTTGATCGCACTCCAACTGCCTGATATTCTATGGCTTGAAAAATGTAATTTCATTTATACCTCCACTGCCTGTAGATGTCATGTAACAGCATTTTAATGGAACATTGATGACATCGATGCACGTCACTTCAAAAATTCGAAATGTCAGCTTTATGAAGCCTTTTGCTTGCCATTATTATGGGCGAATCATTTTGTTTGTTGACCTAACAAAAAGTTCGAAGGCTTGAAAACTGCGGCTAGAAGAAGTGAGAGACAATGACTGTACTTCATTATGAAGTGACTATGATAAGTTTTCTTTTTGGTATTTGAAAGTGTTGCAATATTTGCGATATCTTTTAGAAGGCCTTTCCTTTCCCTGTATATAAAGAGCATGAAATGGTAACAAACACATCTCAGACATTACTTTTGAGGCTTGTTTGACGTTTTTTTCGCACGCTTGGTCCCTATCTTTTGTTGATGTTAATCACATTCGCTTGCAATACTATACTTTCAGAATCGCCGAATCTTCTAAAATCTTCAAGAGATGCTGCCCGCGAGGATTCTGCTTATGCTAGTAATTGTGATTGCCGTTGGCTTCTGTGCGCGTCCAAAAGAGGTTAAATCATGTCGCATTCCATAAACTGCGTTCAAGGTTGCCTACGCCGGCGCCGTGCCATCACCGTTCCAGCGCCGTGCTATTGCCGTACCACTTCGATCTATACTGTCAGTGGGGCGCGTCCACGAAAGTTCCGGCACGGCGCTGGCATTGCGCCTGCACACGGACAATTCTGGGCACTGCCCTATACTTGCCTCCTAATTTTTGTAACTTGCAGAAGTGCACATTTGAGATAAGAGAAGGCAAAAGGGTGGAGGTCTGCAGAATTCGTTATACTAACGGGGTAATCAAACATGTTGTGTGCTTCCGCTTGTTCATCTCATAATAAACAACGTTACAGAAGGTGTGCGAAATCTTAAAAGTGCAGGAGAGGACCATGACTTGCAAAGTGGAACGCATCAAAACTCCTGATGGTAAATCCTCTCGACGAACCTAAGTCAATGTGAAGCATTGTTGATCTAATGGTGTCACATAAAGTGAAAATATCATTCGATAATTGTTTTGAACTTAATAAAGTTTGCGTATAATCAGATTCATCACACAGTTTTTATTTCAGAGTCGGGAACAGAAACAATTCGATTTTAGGGGAGAAAGCCTAGTCGATAGCTATAACGGTGATTTGTCATGCCTCTCGATCAAAGTAGGTCCATTTTACTACTGCGGCCCGGCCCGAAGATGGCAGTAGGAGGAGAAAGGAAATCAGAGAATTCGTACACACTAGTGTCGAAGGAATTCGTGCAAGAATGCTAAGAAAATTATGCAACGTAGGGTAAATGCTGCAGAGAAAGGGATATTTGGGTAACTAGGAAGTTTGCCATGCCTTTTGATACATAGATTTCAATACTTCTTCAAGCTTTTGTGAGAAATTGTACTCCCATTGCGCATACACATTTCTATTTCCATATCTGCAATTTATTAATTTCTTCATCGCTTTAGCTCAAATTCCATTTCGATATTTCACCATTTCTACATTTTCGCAAGGGGCGTTCTTCATGAACTGAGTCTTCTTCCGATACTTCGTTTAGTTCCTTCAGCATCGTCTACGCTTCAGTAATACTGCTGGAGAAGAGAAATGTCGTCCGCAATAAGTAGGTTCGACAGGAATCTCCCATCAACTCCTATGCCTTTCTCGTCCCAATCCAGTGACTCCATCACCCACTGCAAAGCCGCGGACAGCTTCGGCGAGATTGTGTCGCCTTATCGGACCCCTTCCCAACTGGGATGGTCAGGGGCGATTGGAACAGCTGCATCGTCGTTGTGCATTCCTTGTAGCAGTCGGCTATCGTCCTCACGTAAGCTGAGTCTACTGCTTGATCGACTAGCGCCGACAGGATGGCGTTGGTTTCGACGCTGTCGAAGCTTTCGTAGTCAACGAAGTTTAGGACGAGAGGCAGTCGGTATTCCCGGCAGACTTCTATGACCCTCGAAACCGTCTGGATGTGGTCCATGCAACTGAATCCCTTGCGGAATCCAGCTTTGTTGGGGTTGAGCTTCATCCAGTGTCCTAGATATGCGAGCGAGGATAATCTTGGTGAAAAGTTTGTAGAGCACACTCAGCGGGCATATTGGACGGTAGTTCCGAAGATCCTCCCGCTCAAAGAGAAGGACGGTTCTTGACGTTCTCCACTGTCGGTAATCGTCTCCTTCGATGGGAGGATGTCAGATGCGACGCGAGAATCTCTGTAAACGTTTCCATGTGTTCTCGTCTTGGAACCTGGGCATCTTTGACGTAAGTTGATGCACTGGTATTTTTTATGCCGCACAGGTTGGTATGGTGGAACTTGATTGACCCAGGTACAATTCGTGGTGGTACTCCAGGAAGAATTCGTTGTTGTACTTCTCCAGCGGGCATCGGCACGGTTGTTGATTGGCGGAAGAGGTTGGTGTGGAATTTCTTCGCGATAGATTCCATCTGCCATCGGGAAGAAGTCGAGTCACCGTCATCGTTTGCTAATGCGGCTAGCAGCACGTATCTTCACTGAGGTCCCGCATTTCTTGAGACTTCTCTTCCTTCGGAATGGAATTGAAAGGCACCCCTATTATGGAGGCGTCTTCTCAAGTGCATCTCGGACGTTCGATGAACATGAGGAATGACTAGACGAACTTGACAGGAGAAGAAGAGCACCCTGGGCCGCCTTCGGGCCTCTGAAGGAGGTTACCGTCCAACTGACGAACCCGGGGCTTCGAGCTCACCTGATCGACTCACCCGTTCTCCCGGCGCTCTGTTACGCAGCTGAGACCTGAGCTGACACTGTAGCCACGTCGGAAGCTCTACGAACCACTCATACAGCGCTTGAAGGCAGCTTCCGGACAAAATTGCGCCTCTCATGTTTCTGCCATTCTGGGGCCTTCCCGTGGCCCTGAATACAGTTGTAAAGTCCAAATTGTTCAACACCCCCAAAAAACCCGATTCTTGGGGACCCTCTCTTCAAGAAGCGGACGAGTTTCGGATTGCTCGTCCCCATCGCATGCCAGCGGGAGGAGCTGCAACTGCACGGATGCCGTTGCATTGCAATATGCAGTGCAACTGCAGTGCAACCGCAAACCTGCGTGAGCACTCGTCCTCAGAGGTGGTTTGTGATACGAAGGGGCAGTTTGTGATACGTATCACAGGCCCGTATCTCCTTTTAGAGGCCACTTCAAAGATTCGGACCAACGCAGATCGGATACTCGTGGGCCCCTCTTTACAACTATGTGCTAACCTGGGTGGATGGATCTTGCCCGGACGCTGCCTTTAAGCGCAGTCTTCTGAAGATCATCCAACACGAACAACATCTTGTCGGACTTCGCACTCTCAACGCTTCAAAACTCTTCAAAGTTTCTACCGTAATCCTACAGTGACAAAGAAAGATCGGGAATGCTCCGTACTGTAAATCGCAAGGCCACCTCTACATAAGTACCTAGATGTCGCCAAAAGACATTGGAAGAGAAAAGTTATCAACGATGAAACAGTGTGTCTTCTGGAGACACCTTGTATATCATATGATATGGGATATGGGTAGTTAGTATCCTATTAGAACGACAACTGAGCAAAAGGGGGGAACGGCTGTTTCTTCAGGGCTCGATTAATAACTGTACTCTGCTTCCACTTTACAAGAAAAGTGCGCCTAAGCGAAATTTTTCCAAATGAGCCCTAACTTTTTCATTGAACGCTGGAAACGCTTTCACTATGCTGGCTTCTGCACGTCGAGTATGAGTGCATCTAGAGCGAAAAATGAAAAAAAAAATCCAGAAGAAATTAATTAATTCTTCCCGCTGCTCAAACAGAGCAGTTTTCATTTTATTTCATTTTCATTTTCAAACCATTTTCGAATAATGTGCAAAACTTATTTCGTCTACGGCTTAATGGCGGATATATATAGCAAATCTGCTAGTCCTTCCATGACTAGGCTTGAATACCAGCACCTGGAAGACTTCACTTACTTTCCTTTCTTTGCAAAGTACTAGACTGTGAACAACCCTGCCAAAAGAGCGGTATGCAAGACCAAGTGTTTTCAAGCATTCATCATAATAAGGAAGCAAATGTGGGTGACGGATTGAGAAAACAATAAAAGAGAGATTTGGAAAAACTCTGTGGACGCTCTCTAAGGCCTTATGTGCTTCTTAAGAAAGAGCTCTACACAGGACTTGCTATTCCAGTAGTGGAATGACGTACGTTTTGTACTAGTTCAGCATATTTCGAGAAGTGTGTGTACAAAGTTGGAAAGCGCCCATGAGGTAACGAAACATGTAGATCAAGTTCTAAGGTGTCATCAATACGATTCCCAGAGCCTTAGCAGAGTTTGTTGGATAGCATCATTCCAGCGTCTATAATTAGCGTCGTTTTTCGCACCAAAATTAGACACGACACTTTCGCATTCTACCATACGGTTAATGGCGGATTGTAAGGTATCTGACTACTCCGCTACTGTCGTCATGAACCGTACATTTTTATGTCAACTGCGCCGATCAGCACATGGATATCAGAATGGGTTTTCAAAATTTTGAAGTCTGCAGTAGAGATGATAAAGAATCCTTCTGTGCCGTAATGCTCCAGCTTATATAGCTGGAGCATTATAAATTATCATGATCTATAACGGTTGAAAGCTTTAGACAAATCAAAAATCACATCCATTTCTCTTTTTTCAAAAGCCATCATCCAGTGATGACTGTAATATATCTGGACCACAGTCAATGCTCCACTGATGAACCCATGTCGTTCAAAAATATTGAGTACGAGTATGTTAGACAAAAGGTACTTCATGCAAAGGTGCTCTTATATCGCACTGGGCCGAATTTTCTTTTGAGCCAAGCGCTCAAAAGAAGAATCGGCCAGAAGCGCAACAAAGACGGTTGCAATCAGCGTTCAATTCTATCGGAACACTAGTGATTACAAGTGAAGCGGGCCAATTTATTCTGAGAAAGGCCAAAAATCGATTAATAGAAAGAGTGGGAGTGTGGCCCCAAATGTTAGCTTAGGTAACGACCGGTAACGAAGACATGGGAAAGTTTGGCGCTGAGTTCACACCAAGAGTTTCTACAATGAGCAACAAGTATCTAACACATTTATCATAGTGTCACTGATTAACACTAGGGAGACCGCGGTAACCCACCTATGATTGATCTATCAATTGCCTTAGCGCTGAACGACCGCACCGTCAATAATACTCTCGCCTGACCCACTTACCCTCGCGGCAAGTGGGTGCCGATGGTACCAGATTGAACTCTGTATGTGTTTAGATCACTCAAAAACAGAGGAGTCGAGCTTTCAGACAACCATGTGCATAGCTGCTTGTTGTGGCTTCTTAAGCTGTACACCGGGATTGGCAGTTCTTTACTCGACTGACGTTTCGTTTAAATCGCCTTCTTCAAAGTCTGGATTCGGGGAATGCATAAACAACCTATTCTAACAAGGACCGACCCAAGACTCAGAAAGAAGTCCGATGCGTTAGTGAAACATGAACTCTAAATTTAGGGTTGGGGGAAAGTCCTTGAACAATTTCTGATGTCCTTGTATGTTCGACTTTTCCGCAAATTTTTGTATGCTAATTATATATCTTTGCTTCTTATACTCTTGAGTACAAGCCCTCAAAAAACTGGACTATTAGCTTTTTTCCTATCGGAGATATGCCTTCTGGAATGGAGCGAGCGTTGGTGGAGAAGATGCACGAGGAGAAAATGGCTCACCAGCAATTTCGCGGGCTCCCCAAATTCTGCAGATCAGGGTCTTTTCCACCATGCGTCGTTTCCAGGATATAAACAGCACCCAAGACTGTTGTATGAGTGGTAAATTGGCTAGTGCGGACAGTAACGAAATTCTGAAAATCGTTCGCCAACACCTTTGTCGCAATCCTGGGCGAAGCTTGATTGAGCTGGCTTCAGAGCTGTCCATCTTTGGCGGAACAGTCTCCGACATCGTCAAAGAGGGCCTTGCGATGAAGATTTTCAGGGTGCTAAAATTTCATGCTTTTTGGGAGGACACGAAGCTAAACTGACTGCGCCGATGCCATCGGCTTGAACGTCTCTCCAAGGCACGCCACAGAACGGCACTCTTTTCTGACGATAAAATTTTTACCGTAAAACAGGTTTTCAATTTCCAAAACATCAGAATCATATAATAATCGCTCTGAGAAGCCATCAGCAGGGGTTGACTCGCCAAAAGAGAGCCTCATCCGGCTTTTCTAATGGTTTGGGTGGCGATCACTTCCGGCGGCAAGATGCCACTGATCTTAGCGCCTCAGGGCATCAAGGTGGACGCTGCTACGTAGTTACATACCATTCTGGAGAAGCAACTGATGCCCTAGACCAATATCCTTTTTGCAAGGAAAGACTGGTGCTTCCAGCAGGTACCGCATCTGCGCACACAGCGAAGGTTGTTCAAACCCCGCTCCAAAGCAACTTTAAGGTTTTCGCTACTCTTGCGGAATGGCCTCCGTTTTCACCCAATCTGAATCCTCTCGACTATAGCGTCTGGTCAGTTCTTTGGGCCAAGGCCTGCACTCACCCACGCAAGACAGTGGAGTCTCTGCGACTTGCTGTTCAGGAGGCGTTGGATCGACGTGAAGCATGTCCGTGCCACCATGGACAGCGTTCCCAAGCGTTTCCGAGCTTGTGCTCGCGTCAGAGGAGGAATCTTTGAATTGTAAAGCCAGTTTTGTGTAGCAGACAGTTAAGTAAACATTACCTATTGATTTCAAGTAATCATCCTGCCTAGCTTCATCATTACGTTAAAAATACCGTGTTCAAAGACTTTCCCAAACCCTGTATATGCAGGTCAGACCAATGCTTACTTAAACAGATGCCGACAAAGTGGTTATGCAGATCACTATTTCAGTGACTGAACTCTAATTTCTCTATTTACCTAGTGAGTACTGGCCCAATTCGACGGCGCGTAGTATCCCCGAGTTTCCTAGTCTCAGAATGGATAAATTGCATGCAGCAGGCAATCTGAACTCTGCACATCAAGTAAAACTGGCTGTGATCGAAGATGGGAAATCTCTGATTTCGGATTTCAATAGCTATGACGCATCATGGACGAACTTGCTCGCTGTTATTGTTTACGCAAGGAGAAAGAACGCAACAGAACCAAATCAAGCTCATCCGTGGGTTTCTTGACAAATGAGTCTTTTGGAAGGATTTCTGAAGTGGCATTGCTTTTGTCGCACTCTGTACCGATAAAGAAGGGAGGTAACGACTCATACCTCGTTTTAATACTCTCAAAAAATCAGGATACTAAAGGAGAATATACCTTCGATTCGTTGCGCACAAAGACTGCGGACTTATCGGCGCCTCTGTGATCAAGCGCTCTTTCGTTCCTCTTACCACCTGCTGTCTCTCCCACGCACCAGCTATTTTGGTCGTACGCAATGGCGCCCAGTCTTTGTGCGTTTTGAATCGACGATAGCTGCAGAGATGTTCACGTTACAACGAATTTGAATTTCGCTCGCAGTCTGCATATTTGCGAAACGCGCCGCCCACCTGCACATCTAAACGGTTTCGCCGGCGATGACGTCATTGCATCGTGCGTGTATAAATACTCAGTCGATCGTCATTCGGCTACGGGAGCGGGTGAGTGTTTAGGTGTTCCGTTCGTACGTATCGCTATGAGAATGGTAAAGGCAGTTTTCGTACAGCTTGAAGGAGAAACGAAGACGCATGTGTCATCAAGTGTTAAAGTTATGTTTTACGTATACGAAATTCAGAAATAACTGCTATAAATTTGAGGAAAAAAGATTAACTTAGTGGGCGTAGTCATGAAACGAACCTGATATGCGTAGAGCATTGTCTGGTTGTCTGATATTGATATGCCGATGTATGTCGCTCATTTCAGACTCAGTCTGGTCTCTTGGTAGAAGTGCATCATGTCGCAATCAGGTGGCAACACAATTGTAAGTTAATTTCTATGGTCAAAGTGTCTTTCGTTAGTCGCAAAATTTTCATATTTATAAGCATGCTTCGTATCATAGAAGAATAGTGTGTACTTTTGGAGCATATATAGATATATTTAATACGGTTTAGTACCTGAAACGAATGATGCGAGATATCATTTCAGGCCGAAATTTACAAAGGAGTGATTCAGGATGTTATTAGTCAAGTTAAAGAAGCATTTCTTGATGAGAATGTGGACATAGACGTGCTCTCGCAACTGAAAAAGGTAAATGCTAGCTTTCCTCCATCACACTTTGGCACTTTTGCTGTTCATGGCTTTGCCTACGATGTGTTGAAGTAAGATCTATCAAATTCTCACCAGGTTTTACTTACGTAAGTGGCTGTAAATTCCCACCGTTCTTTCGTACTAGTTCGGAAATTCTACATCATTTCGCGTTATTTGTAAATGTCATGACGCTAGAGATTTAGTTCTTTTATAGAGTGATATCAGAATCAAATGTATTGTGTACCTCAATATGGAAAACGTAATTGTGGATGCCCTTTTCGCTGCCCCCTTTTTCGCCATCGACGTCGGTGCTACAGTTAATCAATCCATCGAATGCTTTTTTCCTCGATGATGACCTTTGCGTGGAAATGTCATGCCTGTTGTGCCAATTTCTAGTAGTGTATCGCTTGCAGTTGTCAATATAAAGCGGAACCATTCATCTTTATAGGGGGGCATGTTTTTGACAAAGTCTTTTTTCAAATACCAGATATGATTCAAATACTTGGCTTCTCTAAATTCTTAAGAGTTGGAAATCATTCATTTTTTGAGCATGGGTAGCTGTTCTCTTCTCGCCGTAGTGTCATGATAAAACCGACTTTTACAAAACCTCTATCTTTGTTGTCATAATCACAGATAGACTTGTTCTACGTATGGCAGACGGTCAGAGTTACTGAATTGCTTGCGTCGTAGTTACAGATCTAGGGTGATCTAGCACGTCCATCAGATCGATCTTGCAAGCTGGTTTCGTTGGAGTTATTGACCTAAGAGGGCGGTTCTTTGTTCGGAAAAGCTTTTTTGTTCACAACTGATAGGATAGTCGAGATTTTGCATGCAGTATGCTAAATAACTTCCGCGTCCAGATACGTATTTCCGGACCTTTCCACTTAAAGTCGCAGAAAAACTCTTGCGGAATGCGTCATTCTCAGCATGTCAAGTACGCTACTATACTTTTTCACCGGAATCGGTTTTGATTCTTTGATTAATATCGAAATGACTTCAAGGGTCTTATTGACGGCGCCCATCTCCATCATCTAGCCTCTTACTTGCCTGCTTGCTTTCGACGTACAGTATTTGGCCAACGTCCATCGGCCGAAAAATAAGATGCTCCAAACAAACAGACCTAAACCTTGTTGAAAAGCTTTGTTTTCGCCGTATTTTCTTAGAAGTATATCGGAACGATAATATCATGTTTATTTCTTATTTCAATATCCTCTCTTCTTTCTAAGAACTTGAAAATCGCTTTCTAAGATAAATCCCAATGTAGTTGGAGTTATTTTTCAAGGCGGATCCAGGAATGATAATTATTTTGCAAGGTAGCCCATCCCTGCATATTTGCGTTAGGTGAACTTTAGCGAGACTAAATTCTCATAATGTATCTGCTTCAATTTCTGGTAAGCGTTTGTAAGCCTTTGAACACAAAACGATCTTATTTGTACAGTACTCACATTGATAAGGTTACGAACGGTATGCAGAAGAATGAATTTATAATAATCTGATACAAATAGATGTGAATTCCAGCTTTTGTGATCATGTTCGCAATAGCGAACTGAAAAAAATGGTCCTGGTGTTTCTACTGCTACTACGTCATGTAAGGTAACAGAACTCCGAAGAAACACAAAAGAAAAAGAAAAGCGAAAACATGCATAACCTGCTAGATCAACTCTTTATTTTGAATCAAAACAAGTCATACGGCTTTAAGGCAAAGTAAACACTAGGTTCCATCAGTGAAACGCGAAAGCGCTGAAGTTATTTGAAGCGACGAAAAATCAACAGTAGTACAAGACATTCCTTTCGGATAAATTTGTGAACTTGGCTTCCCTGCAGTACAAGTGCAACTGTGCAAGAAAAGACTACTTCGTAAAATAATCATCATTCCTGAATTCGCCTTGCAAAACAACCCCAATTACATAAGATCCTCATGATTGTCAATTTTGAAGTTTCTATAGAGAAGAGAGGATACTGAAATTAGAAAGAATTTCATGGTATTTTCATTCTGCTAGTACATCTAGAAAATACCGCTAAAACAAAGAATTTTAAGAAGGTTTTAGGCTCTGTCTGTTTGGAGCATCTTATTTTTCGGCCGATGGACGTTGGCCAAATACTGTACGTCCTTGCTTTCAGCTCTCATTTGACTCCTGCAGTTCAGAAAATGCTCAGGTGTTACCACTTATTCATCATCAATTTCACCGCAAATCAACAAAATTTGACTGCGTGTTTTTTTGCTAACTGAAACCTCTGGAAGAATCCATGGTGGTTTCTCCAACATAATCGAGGCTTTGCACTGGTTTGAGATCCTCTGTGCCATTAGCACAATCACGCGAGCATGAAATCATGTTGCAAGCGTTGCCAAGCCATCATTTTTTTCCTATGTTCATATAGCTTGATCCGTTTAGAACATTGTTACTAGCGAGCTGAATGACTTAAAAGCTTCCCACGAGGTTTTTGAATATGAGCGTGTGGCGACAACTCAGTTCCGTAGTAAAAGCACAATCGTAGGGACGTTCACAAACTTTCCAGACATTTCTCTTTGCATGATAGATTACGGAAGCACTAGTAAGTGTCGTACGCTTTGGAAACTTACGTGAAAAATTGAAATGACAGAAATCAACGTCACTAGTTTTATTACTACTCTCTACAGTGACGAGCATTACTCTTTATGCAGGCGTATCAGAATAAGATCATACCTACTGGAAAACCAGAATAAGCTTTTTGAACAGTATGTTATTGCTCGCGTGCTACACCTTAATATTTGGATTTTGAAATGAAGGTATAGTCGCTAGGAATGTCGATTGGGCGGAGAATAAATCTAGTTATCGGTTTGGCAGTAACATGAGTTTTTGTTCATATCAGATTGTTAGAGATTGAGTTGGAGATGAATCATGCATTCCAGCATGAACTCAATCATTCCAGTCGAAATAGTAAATGCAAACCGATTTTCGATTGTGTATTTTATTCGCATTAATAGCCTTGGCATAGTCGATCGTTACCATCAAAGCTAATGGTCTGATAAGTTGCTCTTTCGTCATAGGATAATGCAGATCTTTGTTGAAGATTGTTTGCTGCATCGCGTCGCTATCACGAGATTTTGAAAGAATAAGCTTTTCGCTACCAGATGAATCCCGATTCTATCTGTACGGTTCGATGGCTCTTTAAAGCTTCTTGATCAATCATTGGACATTTTTGCAGTCAGACGGTTTGTCAAAAAAAGTGGTTGCAGAATTGCAAATGTGATCCAACTGCGTGCATTTTTCGCTTACCCTTTAAAGGAAGAGCTTTGTAATGGTTGAAGTCTCAGAATAAAAACCTGAATCTTAGGAATGGGAGGACAAAGTGATAGCAAGTGGATGTGTAGATATGGAACCTCGGCATCAAGCTCATCAAGTAGCGCCTCCTCCAATGCGTACCCACGTGATGCCTCCACGAATGGGTACTGTAACACAAGTTCGTCTTCAAACTGCTCCGCAGGTTGGTTTCTTTCAAAATCGAGCTAAGAGCTTATCTACATTTGAAGTTCAGATGGTCTCGCAGTCGCACTCGAATATGATGAATCACATAGAGCAGAATAGACCAATGCAAATGCAATATGTGCCACAGCAAGGCATGCAGCAGATTCAGGTCCAGGTTTGTGAGAATGTCGGCTAAAACCGATTTTTTTTTTCAGTTAAAATCATTCCTTTGTCACTCTTTTCAAATTATTCTTTGAACTGAAAAGATTTGGCGTAGGAACGCTCTAAGAATCCTTTCAAGAATATTTGTGTCACATTGTTTCTGCCTTTTGATGACCTTGAGAGAATTAAAATCGTAAGTTTTAGCAAGTACAACACGGCAGAATGCCTGCTAATGTGGCTTTCGCCCCTCAGGGAAGCGTTCGGATGGTACAGACAATCCAGCCCCAACCCGGCCAACAGTATGTCATTGCACAAAGTGGCCAGCAACTCGGACCTGGTGTCATGTTTCTTCAGCAAGCTAATGGTATCTTATCTAAGCGTTTAATATACTGTAAGAAGGGCATGAGGATTTTTTTAGGGCAATCGATACCTGTGACCGTAAGTCCGAATGGTGTGTTGCAGCCTCGCATCCAGCAGGGTCATGGAGGCCATCCATTACATCAGCTGGATGGAAATGGAATTTTTGTTGAAGAAGATGTATGTTTGCCTTTTCGCTGAATAATGCCCGCTATCGTTGATTTACAGGATGTGGAGGCGCCTTGCTCATCCAAGTCAATCACCCGAGGTCAGAAATGTAGTGCTAAGAAAAAGAAGGATGTTTCAGGTTCAGATCAATCATTTTGCTTCTTTAACTTGCTACTCGATATTGAGTTGATTTTGCCTTTTGGGTTGTTTTTTTTTTGTCAATCAGTCTATTATAGATGAAGAGGCAATGAGGATAGCTCGTAGCTTATTAAAAGCAATTCAGTTGGATGGTGGAGGCGGCGGTGGCATGTCGGACTCTTCCAGTGAGGAAGAAGAGGTAAGCCAATCATTTTTAATCAGTTTTGAATTCTATGGGATTATGGCACTATTACCCAATGAAATTTTGCGCCATAACAAGTACCAGCTATTTTCTTAATCTGCTTTACCCAGATGTTCTCTCTTTAGGCTGATGATGACGACGATCCTATTCGTCGCATTGCTGATCGCATCGGCGATGGGCAAATTGAAGATGGTGAACAAGCGGTAAGTACTTGTATTAGTCAAGCATTCACAGTGTTTTCATGTACGTCTTATATTTGCTATTCAGATTGTCGAAGAGGATCCGCTGAATTCCGGAGATGACCAGAGTGACGATGAAGATTTGGAAACACTGTTTGATGCCGATAATGTGATCATGTGTCAGTTCGAGAAGGTATCTCAAAATGCTGGTTTCACTTGTTGTGCTAATTTTCATTGATTGTTTAGTATGTAGAAATACAAGAGTTTTTTATCTTCCCAAAAACTTATAAGCTCTTGCATTTTAGGTACATCGTGCGCGTAGCAAATGGAAGTTCCAACTGAAAGATGGCATAATGCATATCGATAACAAGGACTACTGTTTCCAGAAATGTAGCGGTGAAGCCGAGTGGTGATCAGTTGGAAAAGCATATTTCAGACGGTTATATTCGGTGATCATTTTCCTGGAATTATTACATGGTTGCTTTTTCCGTTAGTGTAATAAGTTTGTAGAATCAAGCATATTCGTAGTAATGACGAGTTGATATCTGGGGATCGAATCGTAATTTCACATAGTTCTTCTCTAAATCTTGTTAATGAATGCCTCCAACGAATGCTTCCATTCCTAACGCTCAATCATCTGAGTCTGAAAGTGTTCAAAGAGTTGTTGCCTTGTACAGTCCGCTGTCGTATAGAATGGTTTCATTGAATAGATGTCACTTCATTCAAGGAACAGAGTGGCTTTTATCCTGAGATCGTTACTTTAGCCTTGCTTCCAGTAAGTTCGTAAAGTCATTTACCTCCGTTATTCTGATGAGTTGAATGTAGTCTAATGCTTGTCTGTTTCTTTTTTTGTACTCTTTTGTGGTTCAAGTGGGCTTGCAATTGAATCCGATTATCTAACTTGTCGACTATTAGGTTGTGTACAAGACATACTGCAATTTTTGTCATATACCTTGCGTCTAAGGTAGCTGTTATGTCTAGCAATAGCTGGAGGAGGGATTACGGTCCTGCATCATCTATTTCCTATTTTCCATCTTTGTCTATTTATACCATTCAAAGCGTAGAAAAAGCGTTAGTGAAAATCAGCGTCGACCTAAGTAAATTGTTGCGCGCTATATGATTGGTAGATACAGATATTCCCGTTTTCCTCTCTCAAAATGATTCGTTTCCACATTTACTTTGTTTCAGATTGATACATTTCTCCTTAGTAGTTCTGTCTTGATGTATGCAAAGTAACTACATTCGGTTCTTTTCTTGTGATAATCAACGAGTTCATTGGTAAAGTGGAATTTATAGTCGTTGTTTTGCTATTGCTAATAAAATTTGATCATCACGTCTTTTGGAAAATTAAACGTTTGATCGAAGTCAAGGTATCGCAATAAGGTAGAGCACAAATGATGAATTGAGCGCTCGTTTTATAGATGTCTTTCGCCATTCCTGTAAGAGAAGCATTCCTTTCGGAAGATGTGCGTGCTGTACTAGATTTCTTTGGAGTTCAAATGAACGTGTCTTACGCGGGGAATAGATTTTTTGAAGTCACCTTGCGAATGAGGTTAGTTGTTGCTCAAACTGCAGGCGAGTGGATCTAACTTAATGTGTGCAATTACACATTGGGGTGGCTGGCCATAAACTCCGCCTTTGTAATACATGTTGGGAATTACAGCTACAACAAACTTTTTTATAAATCTAAAACTTTGTTTCAAGTCTTGTCTAGTTTATCAAATTTTGTCGACTATAATTACGTATACTCGGCTCAATGATGGTATAGAAGCCTCTTGGTGAGTAACTCAGAGTCGAAATGCGGAGAGTTTGTAGGCTTCATGCAGTTCATATAATGTGTGGTGTAGTGGGATAAAGGATTCATTTTGAGATTGCGTGCCAAATTTCACTTCCGACCTGTACAGTTTCGCATAATTGGCGCAATTGCACGTCTGTACGAAACAGGCAATTTCATCAAGAAATTGTCGGGTGAACAGAGAAATTCTGGAAATTATGATGTGGAAACGGTGGAAACAAACAATCGCTTTCCGAAGCAAATGCCAGTTGCTGACGCGTCCTGGTTTACCGCCTTTCCTTACGCGGAAAGCTTTTTCTAAGAATGAGGCAAAAACATATTGTAGAAAATCCCCAATAATGGTGGCTGTTCAGAGTTACATTGGTGAGCATCTGGAAAGTAGCGACGAGATAAATAAAGGATGTAAAACATTGATCTGAGATCACTAACGTCCACTCCAATTCGTGTTAACCTTGTGGTTAGACCACTGAATGCGGAGCGAAGCTATTCTATATGCCGGTGCATTTTCTGATGGTAGGCACTTGCTCTCTATCACCATCAATACAGGGTTAACTCAGCTAATTGGCACCATTATGGGTGTAAACCATGACCGCCCAAAGTCCGTTGACATGGCTTTGGAAGCGAGAATTTTGAAGGAGAGGGAACATCTCCACCTCATGAGTTTGTGTGCCATCTCCCCCCTCGACCAATAATTCAAAGTCATAATGAGCTGAAGTCATAATTTGATGGAACTTCTCTTGCAACCATTTCGCGAACCTAATTTTTTAGAGTCTCTGCAATGCTCGAACAAAAGTGTGAGCCAGGGGACCGGGAGACTCATATGTTTCAAAGAACTTATGAAGTCTGACGCCGAAACTTGCTATATATATGCTATATATGCCCCTGAAGCACCTACACCCCAAGGAGGGTGTGTAGGTGTATTTTTATCGCATTACCGTAAGCGTTCTTAGTCAGGCATAGTAGATGGTGGAAACTGCCAATCAACAGTAGTGATCTGAATGCATTGAGTTTGGAAGGCGGGCTTCGTTTTGAATTCGGAAGGTGGGCTTCGTTGTAACTGTGTTGAGAATCAAACGTCTGGTCTTGAAAAGTGTACTTACTCGTTAGATACTCGGGCCTAGTTTCGAGTTAGTACTCTACCACAAATGTTGTTAGGTGGTGTCTCCTCCGACGTGTCTATTTATAGAACGTTTTTATCGCTTTGAATTTTTGCAGCGATACTTGGGCAGTCACTCAGCTATATCATACATAAAGGCAATCTTTCTTTGAATTTGGGTAAACTAGATCTTCACATCCGTTGGCCTTTTTTGGGCCATTGCCCGAGTCCCATTCGAAACGGACTCGCCTTCCCCTAGATCGAGAAAGGTGCGTATGAGGGAAGGCTAGTAATTTGCTAAGACGAAGACCCAAATTGTGAGGAGAACCTACAAGTGCTTCAACTGTGGTAGACGTCAGAAACATCAAACCTTCCAATATCGTGTTTTTAGTCGTAGTCTTCATGTTCAGTTTGGAGATCAAATCAGTTTGAAGCATTCTGAGTGGCGACCATCAAAGTGATTTCGATTTTGTACTTCAAACTGCCCACTTCTTGCACCCCCCCTTACTTTGGATGTCGCTGACTTCAACAAAGACATTAATGGCCTTTGAGCCTTCTGAGGGGCTATCTGAGAGCTTTTTTGCCTACTTTGTGAGTGTCTCAGGAGCACTCTGCACACAGATTCGGTCACTCAAACTGTTTGAGACTAGTCAAAAAGTAATGACATTCAGACAATAAATGCCTCACGGAACAAAGCTGTTCGTATCATAAAATACTTCAACTTTGATACACTTTATACATCTTTCTAGCAGATCATTAGTGCAGCCGTTTATTTTTATATATGCGGAAGTGAAGAAAGCACTTATGCAAAATCAGTTTTGCATTATTTTACGGTAGAAATAGGTTGATGTCTTTGTTTTTTTTTTTATTCAGTGGTGGGAGTACGAAACTTGCAGGGCAGGGAAAAAAGCTGCAAAAAAGAAGCCTAAATATTTGTTTAAATGAAAAAAAAATTTCTGAGAGAAAAATAACAAGTGTTCGGGTGCTCCATTTGTTAGGTTGAACACTAAGTTTTGCAACTTTTCTCACAACTTCACTCTCATTCAACGTGGCGCACTCAAACTTTGGCATCATGTAGAATGCAATGTGAGCTACAAGTGAGCACAAATTGTCTGAATTTTGAACACGAAATAGAAAAGTTTCAGGCATTCTTCGAAAACTAGTAAAATTTGAGAATTTTTGAGGTTTCAAGCTAAAATGAAGCCTTTGGCAGCCTAGACCATGCGCAGTAATCCGGATTCGTCTACAAATTATTGCAAGAGGTTGACTCCTTTGGCCTAGCAAGAAAGAAACAAAATTTATGGGCATGTCGAGATTTGGCGTCCTCATAAAGTCGAACGAGTCGATGTACGCAAGAGCTGCTGGGGACGACCGTCAATGACTAAAGAGTCCGATGCTCAAATTCCGCCGAGACTTCACATAGTAAGGTTATTTGACCTGCCGAATGCGAATATCATATTCATTTGTTGAATCAACGTCTTTTTCCTTGTTTAGGGTGAGACCCCATATCGTACACCTACAGTAATCCTACAAAAAAGCCCTTATCACGCAATTTCAC
Source organism: Cylicocyclus nassatus (assembly GCA_958299035.1). Classification (NCBI taxonomy): domain Eukaryota; kingdom Metazoa; phylum Nematoda; class Chromadorea; order Rhabditida; family Strongylidae; genus Cylicocyclus; species Cylicocyclus nassatus. The sequence goes on along the minus strand of CATQJL010000001.1, from coordinate 37,393,289 downwards.
TATCGCTTTCGTGATCAGCATGTCGGATAACACTCCTATGCCAAGTTTCAGCCAAATCCGTCAAACTTTGAATTTTTCCTCTTCATACCATACACCTGCCGTAACCCTCACTGCGACTTCAGAATTTGGTAGGACAGCAGCTGCGCTTGTAGTATACATAATAACCAACACAGTGGCAAAAGAGTGCACCATGTTGAGTGAGAGGGAAGTTATTAGAAAAGTTGCAAAACTTAGTGTTCAACTCAATATTATGCAGAGTGTGGTACCAGGCATCTGCCGTGATCAGTTGTTGAAATAAGAAAATGAATTATCAAGAAAGACTGCCGAATAATTTCTCAACAGCTTTATAATCGAAATGCGAGGAACCGTTCAGTGTTTGTTTGTGCCTGGAGTCTGTACTATGTGAATATTTATATTTTATTTTACTAATACACTCAGGGTGCACTAAACAACGAAAAAAAAACTCAAACCGTCCAACAAGACATGATATTAGCTTGTCCAAGGCTTCAGAAAGATAAACAGTGAACGTATAGACCAAAACCTAAGGCCCATTAGAATATAGCGATAGCCATTTCACGAATTTTGATGAGAGTACGCGGTCTTGCCTTGAGAAGAAAATAACATCTTCAAAATCTCGCATCCTCCAAAATTATTTTTAACACCCTTTTTTTTGAGTGCCAGCAAGTTGGCGGGCGAAAATTAGCTGGAATGTAAAGAGTAAAATGTACACTGTTTGTTGTGCATATCGAACATCTTGCTCTTATTGTTTAGATAAAACGAAGGGGAAAAAACTTCCGGACAAAATAAGTCTTAAGGAGAAGGAGAGGGGGGGGGGAGTGTTTAGAAAAAAATGGGTTAATGAAATTAGGCTTAAGTACTGTAGTCCTTTTATGGCGTTATACTCAAAGATGCTCATTTGTAACAGAGAAGCTCGAAACTGAATGCCACTTGTGCCTTGCCAATTTGTACCATCAAAGCGGTTGAAAAACAAATTTTTTGCTTTCGTCAACCGAAGTCGTGAGAAAGCTGCATCCATCCCGAAAATGCATAGACAGGAGTGACTGCTTTCAGGAATGGAAATACACGTAGATTCTACTTGGATTTTGCGTCATTGTTGGTACGACGTTCTGTGCTCAATGTACTATCTGCTGTAATGAATCCTATACTATATCATGCCTTCTATTCGCGTCTTAATCATCGCTTCATCTCTGACTCAAGCAGGTGAGCACATTTTCAGATTTACGAAAGCGTTAGCTTTCTCCCATCCAGGTTTGATAATCTTGGTTTAAGCTTCCATTTTCAATCTTGAGAACCGCAACGAATGATAGCAAATAGCCACAAATAAGTACATCAGTGTGGTAACTAAGCCACTCTCATTTTTTATTATATCTTCATGGACAAGTCATTTTTGTTCAGCTCTTAGCAGAAAAATGCGAAGAATATCACTGCTTATGCGCAAGATTTTGGACATTTGAGTGTAGTCATATTCAACTGTTGCTGTTGAATCTTTTCAAAACCTTAATTTTTTTGGGAAAACTTATTTGGCATATTGCTTGCCACTACGGTGATTTTATCACTTAAGTCATTTCTCCTTTAAATTGAAAAATTGCATTTTCTTACATATATATCGCTCCACGGTCCGACCTCTCAGAGCCATTCTGACCGAGAAATATTCGTATAATCCAGGCCGGACGATGAAGTGGATGCCGTCATCACTTTGACGAGTGGTTTCCTCCGCCCTCATTCTCAGCAGAACGATGAATCTTCACATGGAGCCATAAGGGCAGGTTTCGATGTAAAGAACATCTATAACTTCATTATGATCAATGCATTCATTTATTTAGAAAGCCAGATTCAACTCACCAAGTTTAGGAAAGTACAGTTGATTTTGTATATAACTTAGAATGCCATTTTTTCAGGACAGAGTCATCCCTCTTCCATACAAAAATGATAGTGCGGACAGGTTAAATCATCCGAAAAGGAAGCGCTCTACGATCAATTCGTTGCTAGGAGAACCGGAATATTTCGTGTGCAAGGTAGCCGCACTTTGAGGGAAAAAGAGTAATTGACATTGGCGTCATTTTAGCACTGCTTCAAATCATTCAATCGTCGATCAAATATGACTCGGCACATAGATAAAACTCATTGTGGGAGAGTGGTATTCAACTGCCCCCAATGTCCAGCCGTCTACAAACATGCTTACCATTTTGCTGTAAGGATTTACTCTATTTGTTGTGAGGTGAACTTTGAGGAAGTCAGTACCGCTTATTTCCAGGATCATCTCCGCAGCCATGAGGAGGTTCCACAGTTTGAGTGTGAGGTCTGCGAAAAGAAGTTTAAGTCGAGAATCCAGCTGCGAAACCACAAAAGTAGAAATTGTAAGGATCCACCGGCGAAGGAGAGTCACCACGGAAATAGAAGGTCTAGAACATATGATCCACAGCAGTGTGAAGCTTCCTCTGGTAAGGAGTTGGATATGCAAAGAGTTTTCATTATTGGCTAGTTCAACCTTAACAGCATTTCCGCATTTCTGATCAGCAGGAAGGTGCTAAATCTGTTACAAAAAGTGGATCGTGGAATTTTGGTGAAAATTTTTCGAACCTCTGCGAACATGCCAGAACTCTCATTACTTTGAAGAAAATATAAAGTTTTGAATAAAAATTATCAGGCTGATGCAATGCAAACCTGAAAGCTTTGTTGAAAGGTTTTTATTTCACTTATTCTCACTGCTTTCAGCTACTTCTCATGGCATGGAGCGGTTTCACATCCCGTATGACTTCCCGGTCACCTTGTAAATGTAAGTCGCTTATGTTTAGGAACATTTTTTGTACCCTGGGAAACCTGAGAAATGTGGTTCAATGTGGTTGTAGTACTAGCAGGAATTCTTCGGAAGTATGTCGAAGGGGTTTGACCAGAGCGGGATGAAAATTGAACCATTAAGGTGATTAATGAGACACCTCGATTTCTTCTTAGATGTGAAGGTTTAGGCACCTTGATTTTTTTTTAAATTTGCAGTTTTTTCATACTAATGATAAACAAGCAGCAGTGTAAATGTCTTTTTATAAAAACCGTCGCATGTCATCCTAAGAGCACCTTATAGCTTCTCTCGCTACCTTTCGAGCGACGAATTGGAGAAGTCAGGGACTTTTGCACGCTGTTCAGTTTTGAGCTGTATCCCAAAGTCTTGGAATGTGACATATCGTTCGAAAGGGCTTTCCGTTCTTTTTCTAATTACATCTTGGATGTGCAGAAAATTTTCGTTATTTTGCTCAGAAAAGGCACATTAGTCGAAGGATTGTGATATTTGACGCAGATTTTCATGGTAGAGAGCATGTTATGCTCCGTAATCTCTTGAACTAGAAAACGAGGTAAATTGCATTTGGTAGATCTTAAAAATATCTATCAGATGCCAACCGTCATAGGTGAGCTCATTCGATTAGTTTGATGAAGGAGTAGATAAGTTGTCTCCTATACTCAATGCTGTATCTTCTTTCGCAAAGCGTTGAGACCGCCAGATCATCGTGAGTTTAGGTCCTCAACACTACACAGATTTCTCTAGAAGCCTAACTTTTTTATTGTGGTGGTGCCTTGAAAACGAACCACCTTAAATTGAAATGCTAGGAATGACTGTTTCATATCCTCGGAGCCTTCCAGAACAAAATGGGCACTTACATAAAGATAAAACGCACATTGGTGAATGTCACATCTTTTTTTACAGAATTTAGCTCAAGTCACGCAAGCTGCAAATGATTATATTTTGCAAGTGTTCCAGCTTGTAAGCAAGAGAGGCTTTTACGACCAGGAACCAAAGTGCTCTTAGAACTTCGTTTTGCGATTCTGGCGTAGCAAATAGTGTCATGACTACCACTTCGGTTGCACCCTGAGCAGAGCTTTTTCAGAATTGAAAAATAGGCTAGGAGCCATTTGTCTTAGATGCATGCTGGCTTCCTGACATTATGCCGCCAAATTTTTCTGCTGCAATGCTGCTACTTTATTTTTGCAGCAGCTTGTACAGTAGTGAAAAAAGGTAGTCATTTTTGGAGTAAATACTTAATACTAATAACTACTGATTAATCTATCTTTTTTAATTTTAGAACTGAGCTGGCAAATGTCACCTGTAAATCAATTTTCTCGTATCGATCTCAATAGTAAGTACCTTATAGAATTAGATCATTTACTTTCCCTACAAATGTTTCGCCTTGCAGGTTCCCTGGCTAACGTCATATCTACAGCTGGAACTGTGTCTGGGATGTTCTCCAGTGGTGCACTACCTGTAGAGAGTTTTGGTTCTCTTACGAAAGAATGTCCTTCCGAATGTTTGACAACCTTGACAGCTTACACTGATACAAAGCAAGGTAATCCATCCTTTTCTTTGTTTGCATCAACCTCTTTCATAGTCGGGAACGCGATGGAATGGAGGGAAGTAGGAAAGTGGCTGTCTAAAGGAATGAAATGTGTTATTTTGTAGTCTAAAAAACATTTTTTTTCCATCTTTGACCTTACGTGTTACTTGCATTTGGTTAACTCAAGAGAGGGGCTTGATGACAATTTGCTGCACAAGTATCTTGTCACGGTAAAAGGCTGCAACAAATAATTTCATTTTTCCTAAAATTACTAGCTTTCGTACCGTAATTTTTTGTTCTTATGCAGCTTTGATATTTTCCAATTTTGTGCTTCGTCATATCGCAAACAAGGGACAAGGGTAAAACGTTGAGCGCCTAACGAAACAAAAAAGATTTTTCAAAGGAACTTTCGTCATGCTTCGTCCTGGAGACATCAACTCCTTTGTCAACTACACTCCGTTGAAAGCCGATGCTTTACTCTGTGCTCCCTCAGAAGGCTACTGCGGAGCGGACAAACCTGTCTATCTCGTGTACTCTGATTTGTTACGAGGTCCGGAATTGCGCATCATCTTTTCGCAGTCATTTTCTTTGGTTTCAGCAATGATTATTTGCTATTTTGCTGCTCAACTTCTTTCTTTCTAGATTACTATATCGCATTCCAACCTACCGCAGCCTCGACTTATGTAGTGCAAAACTCAGGAAAACCACTCTGTTATGTGTGGACGAGTACAAGGTGAGCTCCATCTCACGGGGAAAGCTACCTAACTTAGCTCGCGCTTTCTGGGTAAGACACACATATTTGGGATCAGCCTGGAACGCTGATGCCAAATATGCTGTTCTCAGGTGCCACGCATCATTCGGAACGGAGTTACGAGGACCTCTTTCCGTTTCACTCCTCCACCGGCAACTCTAGGGCAAACTCGACAATGACTAACAGAGGTCGTGTGGTAAAGTGGTAAGTGTCTCACCTTTGTACGCTGAGGATCCAGGGTTCGAGTCCTGCTGAACGTTTTTCGTTTTGCAAGTCCCAAAAGTGTTCATTAGTCAGCCTAAAAGTAATTCACGATCAGATTGGGGAATAGCAGTTTCACCATAAAAACTAAATTCAAAAAAAACATAAAAAAACAAAACAAAGCAAACCATAAATTTCACCATAAAATTTCACCATAATCGTCTCCGGACCATACAGGATCCTCTTCATCCTCCTCCATCATCCATACTGACTAATGAACATTTTCGAGGGCTTGCAAAACGAGAAACGTCCAACAGGACTCGAACCCCGGATCCTCAGCGTACAAAGCGAGACACTTTCCACTTTCCAGACGACCTCTGTTGGTCACTGTCGAGTTTCCCCTAGACTTGCCGGTGGAGGAGTCATACGGAAAGAGGACCTCGTATCCGTTCCGAATGATGCGTGGCACCTGGGAACAGCATATTTGGCATCAGCTTTCCAGGCTGACTCCAAATATATGTTTCTTATTCAGAAAGCGTGAGCTAAGTCAGGTAGCTTCCCTCTTCAGAACCACACATGGTGCGAACCCAGCTCCTCACAGCAACCAAGAAGTCCAGAATGATTGTTAGAGAATCAGTGAACCTGGAGTAGTTTTGACTCCGACAAGCGTGCTTGCAAAGTCGTCGTTAAAGTCATCGTCCACACTAAGTTAGGGGTCTTGAGCTTGGCAGCATACGATAGTAGGACTCCTTATCTAGCCAGTGCTAAAGTCGTGGCTCAAAATGTTGCTTTGGAAGCGAGAAATTGCCCTGGGATAACGAAGAGTGCAGAGAACCCTAGGCGGCCACCCCACTCCAGTAATGTCCGCCCATCCAATCGCCCTTCCGGAGAACGCCCGCAAGTTCTCCAGAACTGGGATGGTCGGGGTTTTCACGGATCTCAACCTCACGTTTGAAATTAGGGATATGAAAGGCCCCGGGACGACAAAAGCATGGATGTCGAGCATGTGGGTGGACGGTGCCTTTGATGGCTTCTATGGGAAAGGAAGTCGTTTTTAGTAAAAGTAGTCATTATGCGAGATGTTCGAAGGAGTATTGGGGTCTCGAAGTTAAAGCAGGGATTATCCTCCCCAAAATATTAGGTTGTCCCATAAGTCTTTTCATACATAAATTTCCAGCGACATAAATCAGTTCTTTTTTAATCTTCTGATAGAATGCGTGGTACCATTCGACAGACCAAAGCAAGCTCTACAAGATGGCCTTTAAAAGTTCGCACAAACCTCAATCCGTTCAAGTTCCCAGCCAAAACAAAAAAAAATTCCGAATTTCCGAAAAAATGAAAATCGTCATATCTCAGTTCAAAACAACTCTGCGGATTTCCAACTTTTTCATGCGTATACTCTTCTCATCGGATATTTATGTATGCACTTGCTGCATTTTTCTGATTGCTAGAAACCAAGAAAAAAATATTGCGCTCAATTTTCAAACTTTGTCTGTATCAGTTCTGTGTTCCCCGAATATAGGCGATTATATAGCTTATTCACTCAGAGTTACTGTCAAAAATTTACAGCTTACTAGGTGCCCTAGTTCTTGAGGAATATCAAATTGAAGGTCCGAATATGAAAAGACTTATGGGACAACCTAATACATGTTGTAGGTGCTTTATTTTGCTATATCTCACGGTGTTTCCTAATTCTATGGGGCTAACAGAAGCGGCAGTAGGAATTTCAAAAAGGGGTTAGATGAGTTCTTTCGTGATTTCTTCAAACATTCGCTTTTCGCAGTACATCTCCAAAAATTTTCTTGCAATTCCATCTTTACAGAAGTTCCAAACTACCGCAGCTACTAATAGATATGACATAAATGACTGATACTCCAATGATATTTTGCAAAGTATTCCCTCTGCTCATTTTTAGCTCTTCTACTACAACGACAACATTAGCTACTTCTGCCATGCTCAATGGGACAACAACTACCTCTGCCACGCTTTTCGATAACAGTACTACTTTATCCGTATTCGACAATAGTACTACAACCACAGTGCCGCTGTTATCGAATGACACGACTACTACCTCTTTATTTACAAACAGCTCTGATAATTCAACGACGACACCTTTCAATTTCACCACGACTACACCCAACAATGTTAATTATACTACCACAACGCTCCCCGGAAATCTGACTAGCGTCTTTACTACAACTACCGTAACCTTTCCGATTACTGTACCAGGAGGAAACGCTACTACATCTGGAATAACAACGACTACGGCCACATCTTTATCGAGCACGACTACAATTCTGTCTAGCACGGATACCAGCACAGATACGTCAACAACGACCAAATCATACAGTAAGTCAATTTTTTTCTTTTTGACAGAGGTGGTTAAAATAAAGGAACTGGTATCTTTTGGATATCTGGATTACCTATGGGGATAGATTGAGTAGTTCCACTACCAGGCGGTAGCTCTTATGGTGTCCATTCGTGGCCAAAAGACTCAACTCTGAGCTTCAGCTTAGACCGTACATCCTACCGTATTTGAGAAGATGAGGTCCGATTGGAGAAAGTACGGTCCAAGCTGAAGTTTAGAGCTGGTTGCGATCAAATTGTACGAGGTCCCACAGATGTTAGCATAATGGCCTCGCTAAGCCCTCCGATAGTATTTTCACAAAGTCGGAAGGAGAGGAGGGGGAGAAGGGGATTTACCAATCTTCCCGTTCTGGTCGCTCGTTTCACCATTTTGAGCCCCGATCGGGTGATATGCTCTTGTTTAACACTGAAACAGCGCTCGATCAAGATTAGGGAAAGGATTAATACTCTTGGTCGTAGAATAGATGGTACATAGAATTGGCCGTATGTTCCCTACAGTAACAAATTAGCCTTTCAGAGAAGAAAAAAGCTCTCAGCATTTGGCCTCTTATTCTTGCTGGATTTGTTGGACTTGGAGTGCTAGTGATTACCTTGGTAAGCAGCATGTTTAATACTTTGAAGCTACTATCAATATAAGATAGTCTTTAGAACTGAAATTCATATTTCAGCTAGCACTCTCCACTCTCAGTATTATTCGATCTGGAAAACGAGCGCTGGTCCAACCGATGAAAACGACAAGTCCTCCACCACCATATCCATATCATCAGGATCCTAACAGTGAATTACCACCCCAGCCTGTCACTGCGATGGCTGCTCCGCAAACATTTACGCTAAACGCGCCACCATCTGCAGAGATACCTTTACATACAATGCCTAATATCTACGGATGATCTCGCGCAACAATCCAGTATTTGTTATCACGTATTTTTTCATGTCTCTATGCTGTCGAATATTTTATGTTAGTTATCACCTCTTTTCCCTCTGGACGAAACGTGCTTGCGAAAATTTCCATTTCAGCGATTAAGGTGTCGCAAGTCTCTTTTTTGAGACAGCATCCACCCAGATTTTCGTCTTTGATGCGTTTACCATTTCTAGGCCTTTCCGTGGTCCTGATTTTGATATGGAGTTCAAATCACGTGAAACATCGAAAAACCCCTTTTCCCTAAAAAGTTATTTCGACGAGGAGAGTATTCCAGCGCCATTAAAATCGTAAGCAACGCCAAATGTAGTGTATGCAACAGGACTACACAGTGAACGCTTTTCTGCAGCGGCTTCTGCTTTGTAGTCCGCATTTTTACGGGATTTGAAGGCAGCGTCCACCCAAAACTACTCACCGTGGATTACTTCCAGCAGGCCCTAGTAGACCAACCGGTCCGGTCCCGCAATGTTGCCTATAAAAGGAGATAACGAACCTGGATGCTCCTTACGTCCAGCCCCCTTCTTGCGCTCCCCACCCACAAATTGCACTGTGTCGTGTTTTGACATGCAAGCAACGTCGAGACGCATAGTTTTTGATGTGGCACTGCTGCACACGGCGAGGTTTCCTGTGCATACGACATGCTAGCGCCGAGGCACTCGTCCACGTCTGCCAAAATAGGGCTTTAGAAGGGGATGATTTTGGAGCTTTTTGGTATTTGAACCTCATATCCAAAATCAGCGCCATGGAAAGCCTCGATAACAACGAAAACATAACGAGATTTTGAAGGCAGTGTCCGGACAAAAAGTCGATTTTGCGATTTTGTGCTTACCCGGGCCTATTCACTATGCTGAATCCGAAAATCCACATTGGAAAGCGCAAAAACGGCAAAAAGGGGCCCTAACGCAGGAGGGAAATTGGAAGTGGGCGGGGTCCTCCCCACTGTGAATTTCGCAGTCCCAGCTTCTGGAGCGATCTTCCTAATTCCTCTAGCACCCTGAGATCTCCACCGGCCAGGTGCGAATGCATGACTTGAAAGCGGAACCGAGAAGCTCTCTCTGAAAGCTGAGAGCATGAATTTACAGTGGGGAAGACCCCGCCCACCTGCTGATTTCCCTCCCGTGTTAGAGCCGTTTTTCGCCGTTTTCGCGCTCTCCAATGTGCATTTTCGGATTCAGCGTAGCGAATAGGCCCGGGTAAGCAAAAAATCTCAAGATCGAGTTTTTGCCCAGGCACTGCCTTTAAGTAGACGCTGCCCTTTTAGCAGTTTCCTGGAGGTCTATTGCACTGCATCAAAGCCTCATCACTTCAGTTTTTGGTAAGTAATGCCTTCAAGCTCATGTGACACCCATCCGCAAACTCATAGTTTGCTACCATCGTTGCTGAGAGAACACAACACACAACCATGAATTTTTATTTCATTACATGGTTGATTTCAAAATGCGATATCAAGAGCTGCATAAGGCAAACTAACACATTAACATACATAACCGTGACTAGAGAGAGAGTAGCCAAAAGGAATAAAAAAAAGAGAATTACAAGCACAAATAGACGATTAGATCACTACACGTAAATCTATTCACTAGTTTTGCAATCATGAATAAAATATACTGCAGACAGTCATATTTAGGTTCAAAATATATAGAAAATCAGTTGTACAAATTAAAATTTGTATTGACAACTGAAACATTGGAATTTCTTGCAAGTTTATGTACTTTTTTTTATGTCTTTACCTAACACATTAAGTAATCTATGATGCTAGAAGCTTTCTGTACATACAGCATGAAAAAATTCGCACATGCAGAGTTTTGTAATCTGAGAGTGTTCGGCATGACCCAATAGGAAAACAGAGACTTGAGAGTTCATCGGAGGAATGTGACCGGATGCTTATGACAACAGGGCTGACGTTTATTCGCACAAAGGCCTGAAATATTTACTACACATAGATGCGATAGATAACTAAAACAGTAGCAAAAAGAATTCTCAAGGCACCTCCACCCAAGGAGGTTGGTGAAATTTTGATCTGTATGGATAGCGGGCCTTAATTAAGTAATCGAAACTCCTGCTGCAAAAGATAAATTTCGAAGCGAGAAATTTGCTCCGGAAGGTAGAGGCGGCTCAGGTGGCCCCGCCCATCAACGATGGTGGTCTGAAGGTGGAATGGTTTGAGCTCGAAAGCGGGCTTCAGAGTAGTCAAAGATCTGACAATAGTAATGAAGGGTTATGGAAACTCTACATAGGATTTTAGACTTTTTATCTTTAGCAGACGATCCACGTTGAGGCGTAACCACCTGGCCCGCTTCTATCTTCTGGAGAATTGTCGCTCCGCAATTCGCAATAGCTCTGCTAAAGGCCCCTTATGATAACAATTTCAAAATCTCACAATCTCAGTTTGGTGAGATTTTGAAATATGGTGATTGGTGCTTTTAACACATTTCAACACAAGAAAAGGCCTAAAGCTGCGCTGGGGTCTCTTTAGTTGAAGCTACCACCAATCAAATAGGTCTAAAAACCGTTCAAACATGAATATCCCCTTATCTCGTGACCGCAGCTCTTGTTTACAAAGATTCCTTGTGGATGAATGGTCGGTAAAAAGGATAAACTCACAATCCTATGGACCCGTCTCTGGGAGGAATAATTGGTGGCGGCCGTGGAGGAGGTGGCGCATGTGTTAGTGGTGCAGAATCCGTGAGTGACGAATTCGAAAATGCAGAGCATGTACTAAATCACGAGATTAGAGCTGATACATGATTTGATACACAAACTCGAAAAGACTCATTCCTACCTGATACCGCTGCTTTCAGGTGTGTGAGCATTTGTAAGGTTCAAGGTAATAGGTCGCTCCGGTTTACGCTGCTGAATTAGATGTATAGGCAGTGTTGTGCTCAAATGTAGATAAGAACTTACGGGGCACTGTATATACTGATCATTCTGCACGGTTGTGACATTCCCAGAAGTTATACCATGATTCGGCGTCATGGTCAAATACGGGGCATTGTTGATCACACCAGTGCGACCTGTTCCACAAGTTATGTAGGGGTCTGTTGAAGGTGCAGGGATCCGATTGTTCAGCAGTGTACCAAATCCATTGTTTGTGGACGTTGAAGGGGGTATGATGGTGGACAGATTGGGCTGAAAATCAGTCACAGCGATAGATGTCACAAAAGTAAAAATTTGAAGCCAAGCAGTTTCAAGCAAATGCAGCGCTCTTCTAACTATCTGCTCTTTTTCTTCCAATCAGTTAACTTTATCAAAACCACTATCAAAAGGCACCGTCCACCCTGGGTTAAAGGTCTTGAGCTTTTGGCAGCGCTATGGCACAAAATAAAACGTCAATCCCATCAACTGTTTAAGAGTTAATCCCCTCCTCTTCCCCCCCCCCCCCCTCGAAAAAAATGTCAGGTGCAATCTAGAAGGCGTAAGCGGATATTTAAAACAGATGTATGATACTAAGAACAACGATCTGAATCCCCTTACACCAATCAACAAAAACACTGATCACAGAAATAGAAGAAACCAAACACATCAAAAATACAAAATGAACATAACTCACCTGATTCGGATGGAGCGGTGAGCGTGGTATGTGAGGAGGATTGTGAATAGCATTTTGTCTAAAAATACCTTTCTCGTCGGAAGGAGTTCGACGATGATGTTTGACGGGAATAGGAGGAACTAAATGTCGTCGGAATGATACCGTAATTTACATCTAGTAATGACTTTTACATACCAAGAGTGCCTTCGTAAGATACGGGAATAATTTCATCAATGCCAATTTCTCTTCGAGGAGAAAGTCCTTGTCCTGGTCCATTCGACGACGACGACGGATGAAATGCTCCCGGTTTCACATATCGACTATAATCAGCAAGGACCATCTTTTGAGAATTCAATGAGAGCCCGGAAACGAAAAAAAAAACTCACACGCCTAATGTTCTAGTCTATCGCTATAACACTAGCAAACTACTACTACACACGCGTATTTGTGAAACACATATCAAGTTCAAAATGTAAATATAACTGATAAATTAAAATCTAACATACGTGGTTTGCTGTGTGCACAAAATATCGCTGCGCTTCCCAGATCTGTCCGAAGGCGACATCTTATTCCATAGAGGCCTAAACACTTTTTTTACCAACATGTAGTGAAAATCGTGTTGTTATTGCTGGCAACTAGCAGATACTGGCATTAGTCGGAAATATATAGTAAACCAACCACCACCATCACTGATAAAAGATTGGCAATTTATGGAATTTGTAACATGGCGAAAAGAATCGGAAATCCAGGTGATCTGTGCGTTTTAATATTTCAATGCTACTCTCTTCAAAAAAGAAAACGCTCGGAAGTAAACTAAAAAATTTGACACCACTTTGCAACCCGCTTCACCTTTGAAAAAAGTGGCGGATCTCAAGTGGTTCTGTTGTATCCTGCTCTTGTGTTCAACAATAAAAGCAAGACCTGCAAACGCAATGTCGCACTACCTTAGTCAAACTCTGATTTTACTGGTTAACATAATAAACTCCAGAGTATTTCAATCCACTGACACATGTAAGCACACTATTCGATGCTAAGTTGCCGTATCAAAAACGAAAAAAAGGTATGGAGATTTCAAAGCATTATGAGAACTGACTTGTTGGCAGACGTTAATTTGGTGTAATCGTCCGAAGCAGTGGATCCTCTCGGTTGCGATGACAAACGCTAAACAAGTTAAATAGTAATTTGCTGGATGTGGTGATGAAGCCAGTGAGACAATTCAATGGAACCCACCAGCAACAAAAAGGATTTACCTCGTAATTGCTCGGCGCAGATTTTGGCGGTGAAAAGGGAGCGTTTTTGTTGGAAACAGGAGAAAGTCTAGCCGACGCTGGCGCTTCATCAGACTCGACAGAGTGATTGCCACGGCGAAACTATACACATCGAATAAATAAGGATGATAAGCTTATCTTAACTCACCACATGGAATCTCGACAGCAACTTCTTAACCTTACTGGAATCATCGTGATATCCCTCGCTGCGTCTGGCAGTTTGCCCAATTTTTCCAGCAAGAAGATGATGAGGACGATTCTCAGCTAAAAAATGCAATCTTCCAAATTTACGTGGTGATGATCGCGCAAAGCCTTTTCAAAATTGCTCCTAGAATTCAGACGCCCTCAACGCAAACAATATGCACGAGATCTGCGACGGATCTCGCTCTCTTTTGCAATGTAAGCAAAAACCAAGTAAAGATTTGTCAGAGCTATTTCTATCATGACATGTAGTGCATCAGCTGCAGCAGGTGAAACATATAAACCGGAAATCGCTGCAGAAGAGGAAAGTTCGGAAAGATCAAACGCCATGCAAACAATGAGACGAACAACAAACAAACCGTCAGGATCGGGGAACGACACACCCCGTTCACGCTCTGTGCTGTCATGGTGTCCCAGACCTTGTCGCTTTTTCCGTATTGCATCTTTCCGTTGCAAAGTTCCAGTCTTCTTTGTTGATAGGAAATCCAGCTCGTTTAGATTAGGGCTGCTCACAGACAGATTTGACTGCAGTGGTTTATGGGTGTTGAGCCGTTCTCGTGGTAGCGTCCCGAAAGATGCAGCATTCGCTCTGTTTCCAGGAGTCGGTTGATCAACTACAAACACGAACACAGTACGAACATGCACAACAGTTTTTATAGTGATATATATTGAGATAATATAATCGAAAAATTATGTTTTTCCAAACCCACAAGAAGGAGAGATCCTCTCTCCTTGAAAATAATGGATTAATTCTATGCCAAAGGGACTATTGCCCGAAAATGCAGAACATTTCCGCAGAGGTTCTTATTATTAGCGGCACTAATCATAATGAGCTTACAGATAGTAACTTACACTAACAGTATACAAAATCATGCACAAGCCTCCCTCCTCCGTTCCCCAAAAAATCATGGGAAGTACACTACACTATAGCCCCAAACAAAATTTTGAGGTTCTAGCCCTAGTAATAAACGAAAACAAAGATTCCAAAATGTCAGTATTTTCAGGAGGCTTTGTTTACCATAAATCAGCAAATAACTACTCTACTGGGACTCATGTCGGAGTAACTCACACATGATCACTTTGAAATCCGATTTACTCGAAGTTGGTTGCTGGATTGATATCAAATGACGACACTCTAGAGGAAAATAGAATGTAGAATAGTTCACGATACTACAACAACAAGCACAGATATAGCAAACGACAGTGACAATAAATAAAAGTAAAAGGAAGCTGAAAAAAGCTCACCTTGTGGTTTGGATATATCCTGCTTTTCGATCTTCTTTTTGCCTTTACGCCGCTCTCGTACTTCGGGGGCAGCAGCTTCAGCTAGCCTTGAATGGCGGCCATCTCCTCTGATGTCCAGTTGTGCATATAATTTTTCGCACATCCTTCGCATCTTTCTAGAAGCCAACTTCGTGCCAGCTGAAGAACACAGGAGAATGTAGAAAGTACCCACTCATGATCCTCATCACGATTGAGTTTGACGTAGAACTGAGTAATTTCCTTCTCAATATCAGTATGGAACCGTTGCACAAGGGCTTCTTGCTCTTCCTGCAACAAAAATAGCTTGATTACTGGCAAAAGGCTACTGATTTGAAATCTTTACCGAAAAGGCGGTGCGCTCCAGCTCA
This sequence comes from Cylicocyclus nassatus, assembly GCA_958299035.1. Taxonomy (NCBI): domain Eukaryota; kingdom Metazoa; phylum Nematoda; class Chromadorea; order Rhabditida; family Strongylidae; genus Cylicocyclus; species Cylicocyclus nassatus. Next base: position 37,378,079 of record CATQJL010000001.1, on the reverse strand, counting down.
GCCTGATATTCTTGGAATTGCTCTAACAAATGTGCGAATGTAGGCCGCTTCTTTGGGTCCACCTAAATGATTCCACTTCAGAACATCACAAATAAGCAGAAATTCCATGTCAACACAATACGCTGGGTTTTTCTTGCAGTGGATGTCAGAAAATGGCAAAAATGTATGATATACTGCAACTTAACAAAAAAAGTGAGAACTCACATTCCAGCAGCTTTGCATGATGTCTTTCCATTTGAGGGGGCAATCGTCAGAAACAGGCAGATTGATACCTTTGGTAGATACCTGAAAAGAAGGTATAGTACAAAAAGTTTGGGTACTCTTTTTGGAGTAAAAATATCAAACTAGCAAATCAGTAGAGACTCACAAGGTAGGCCACAGTGATAGGTAGTTGCCCTTGATGAGGATCTTTTCGAGTGAGCAACTCCCATAGCACAACACCGTAGCTCCATACATCAGAGGCTTCAGAGTATTCTTGATACCTGTATGCTTCAGGAGCCATCCATGCGTAAGTGCCAACCACACTCTTTCTGAAATCACAGCGAATGTGAAGAAAAAAAGGAGCTTTCATGCTGTGCTTTCATAAAACTATGCCATTACGACTGCAAACCTGTACCAACCTTTTTTCGTCTTCAAATTTGATTTTCTTCGTCGCACCAAAATCGGTAATTTTCAGCGTCAGCCTGTCAAGTGCCTTGCCGTGGCAGTTTTGACAGTATCCATCTGCCTAGAATAGAAAAAATACGTTCGCATGAGTATGAAGGTGAGAATCAATATTATATAAGGTTTCACTTTCCGCACTTATTGTTGTAGCTGAAGGTATCTCAAACTTAAAATGAAGATAGAAACGAGTCTGTTTAGAGCGACTCATGAAAGCTCATAGAGCACTTATATTCCACTTAGGGGCGAGAAAAAATACAGCTTACAAAGTGAGCATCACTTCAACTTTCGTTACTGCAGTAAAAGGAACTCAGAAATAAAACTTTCGTTATTGCAGTAAAAGGAATTCAGAAACAAATCCATTATTATAAAGACTTGCAGAGAAGTTACATCTTAGATACCTGGATTCCATTATGCAAATGAATAGATTGTGCTGCATATGTTGGCGTACACGGAGTAACATTGCACAGACATACCTCTTCCTTCACCAACACTATAAAAGAAGAAGAAGATTGATGGTGCGTGAAACAAACGATAACTCGATTTTCCAAACAAATAATGTGGCTTTGACCATCGACATAACTGATAAATTTCTTTGCGCGATGTCAGAGACAAGGTAAATGGCATTTTACTAAGTTGCAAAACTTTTTCCTCGAAGAAACTATTACACTAGCAATATGTCCCAGCAGTAGTTCATAAGTTTCAAAATGGGAAAAAAATGTTGTGAGGAGAAAATCGTAAGGTGCTTCTATCAAGAATTGCAAAAGGAAGTGAGTAGTGAATGTGCGCATTAATAAGAAGTACTAATGGAAATCAAATAAAAACTTACCATTGTCGGCTTTGAGGTCTCTGTGCATAAGATTTTCAGCTACAAGACATTGCATAGCTTGAGCGATCTGACAAGCCCAATCCACGATTATCCTTACAGATACAAAGGAGTTCCTAAGTTTTCCGCATAGCACTTTCAAAGAGCCTCCTAAACAAATTTCCGTAAAACTACTGCTAACAGAAAATTATTGAAAGCAAATCATAACAGACATCTCATGACATCTCATCTCATCAGCTGATTGCATGTTGTGATGCAGACCACAAAATTATAAAAAAAATTAATGTCCTCAGCAGCAATTCCCAACTGGTGCTCGAAAGAGACTTTCTGACTTCAAAAAGTTGGGTGGAGGACATTAGGTCGCCGAAAAAGGGCGGTCCCCGCGGTCATTTGCGACAAATACGCACCCTTATACATGCGCGGGCATGCGTTCCTGCAGGGAATCCGCGCGGGACTCTTTCAAATTCGGCGACCTAATGTCCTCCACCCCAAAAAGTTGAGTGCCCCAAGCTCTAACAATGACAAAGCGAGAAGACACTACTTTTGTCTTTTTGCAGGATGCGATTTCATTCAAGAGCTCAAAATGTAGAGAACCATTTCATCATGGAGCCTCCGGCACCATGACGAACATAATCAACACTGGTGACTGTAACTTTACGGGGAACATCGTATCGCCTTTAGCGAATTGAAACGTTATGACCACGATAGATTTGGACTGCGCTTCTTCTCGCTAGACATTGTTTCAGCGCTATTGTAAAACCTGCTCCACGGGGACTACGAAACAGGAGCCGTACATTAACGACAACAGGTGGCAGCACTAAGCTAAACAAACGCCCCAGCCAATGCTTGTGAATCCAAAGCACAATTGCTCCATCAGTCTACTCCAAGCATCTCAGGGTCATAGCCTTTTTTACAGTCGTCAAAAATTATTGAAAAAGAAACGTGTTCTATGTTTGATGCGGGAGATAAGTATGCTAACTATGACTCGAAAATAGTTGTTAGCATAAACACTTCGCCAATAGTTAGCAGGATCGCCAAAAAAATAAGAAACGAACTGCAGCAAAGAGAGTTCTGCAATTTATTTGCTGCATTCCGACTGCGGTGCAACAGCTCAGATTGAAAAGCCTCGATAAGAGAACGGTACCTTCGCAAAGCTCCAGAACCAAGCCGATACGAGGCTGCTCCAAGCACACACCGAGCAGATTAACAATATTTGGGTGTCGGAATCTGTTGATCATCACTGCTTCTCGCTTGAGCGCTAAAAGCGAAGGTACGAGAAAAAGTAATGAAGGAAAAAGGAGGAATATTAAGGGGTATTTTGCAAGTCATAAAAAAGTTTCTTCAGCTTTTGAAATCGGACTTCAAATGAAGGGAGGACAAGAGTACTTCAACACAAGAAAAAAAAAAGAAAATTGCAAGATGAGACGTGTTAAAAGGGTGGAAAATTCCATTACTTGGTAAGAATTTACCTTCGATGTCTGAAGGCTTGGGTTCTCCTCGTAATCGCTTCAAAGCCACGAACTAGATACGATGTTGTGATAACAGGAAAAATGATTAGACCAAAGAACTCCACCTCTCCTTCAAAAACGACTTTATAAACTTCAGCGCAAGCTCCTCTGCCTATGAGCCTACTTCCAGTTGAGGGCTCGCTGATCTCTTCAGCAGATATTGATTTCGCGTCAGATCCTGAGCTCAAAACCATTAGGTCACTCCTCAAAGTATATGAAAACCTACCTAACAGCTTGACATAGTTGCCTGGAAATAAGCCTCGCGTTCCGTCTTCACATTCTCCATAAAACCAGGAAATTTCACCCCTGCAGTAACTTTCTGATGCCATTTATTTAGAGGATGTAACTGCCTTACGTTTTGCGAATAAGCTTGATCGTGCTGCCCGCCTTCAGGTTCAGTTCGTCGCTTTTCTTAGCTTCATAATTGTACAAAATCTCGAACACCTTGAAAAAAAAAGGATAATGACGTAAATACACAAATCGCCGACATTTATGCAAGCATTAGTAAAATATCGAAGAAGCAAAGGAACACAAATGAAGCCTACACATACTTGGTACGGTTCGGCTTCGCGACCACTGGTGCTCTGCTCCCTATCGCGGAAGGTAACTGAAAAAATTTTCTACGACTCGATCGAAAAAATCGAAAAGAAAAAGCATAACGTAACTAATTTATAAAAATATAAAAAGGAGAAAAACACAGCTTTCTCATTTTGGTATTAAGCATATGAAGAAACTACATTCTGCTGTAATAGTTAGAAGAGAGACAAAACATACCAATTTCCATTTGAAACAACAATTTGCAGCGTCATACTATAAGCATAATAAATTACCTTCATTATCTGTAGTATCTGTCTCGCTTTCTAACTCAGTGGAGGGTACCTCACTGCTTTTTCTAGCCGACTTTTTGCAGTTGTCGTCGGAGTCTGTCGAAGGGGAAGCGGAATGAAGTGGTACTGAAAAATGAATTTTGAAGTCATACGAAAAACTACCGCAGGTGAAAAGTAGCCGAATAGTGAAACTCACGCCGTGGAAGGTTGACATACGGTCTTGTTGTGCCATCAGTATGAAGAATATGCATGTCTTCTTCGTCGTCAGACAAGGCCAAAACTTCACAGCTCACACTCCCCAACTTTCGAAGGGCTGGCCGTTCTCCCAACGAAGGCCAGACGGGTGGTTCCTGAATATTTCAAGTAGTTTTGTATATAGAAAATTCATAACAAATGCACAATGAATAAAAAAGATAAAAGGGATTAAAGAGGTTTCAAAACAATGCGTTAATCAAGGACCGATGGACTCAACTTAAGTATCTTCATGTCAGTCAGTTGGAAATCAAATAGGTAATCAAACTGTCAATTCAAAATCAAAACTTCATTTTGGGCGCACTGAAGGAAAGCACAACGACTATTTTTTTCAATGACTATTCCACTGCGTACATCACGTGCCGTTTATGCTTCGATGTTTTCGTAAGTTTGATAAATGTCTCGTGATAGTTTATATCAGCAATAAGCTTTTTTTAATCCAAAAAAGGACCGTAAAAATGGTTCAATATCATAGCGTCATTTCATCGTCTGAGGCTGAAAGAAAGGCAAAAACCATGACTTTTCATTGCATTATCGTGGCAAACATACCTACATCATAAACAAACACACATAATAAAAAAACCTTTGTCCCTCAGTACGGACTAGAAAGAATGACCATCTGGTCCAGCACTGAGGGACAAAGGTTATTCTTGAGCGCTTGGTAAAAAAAACCTGTAAGGTACAGACCGACCCACATCTCCAGAAGACTTCAGATGACAACGTAATTAGTGATAGCCATTTCAAGCAGAAACTATCTGATAGCCAGGGTATGTCATTTTCTGATCACACAGAAAACCGCACTTTTACAAAACAACGTAGTTCGTTCTAGCTTTTTTTAGCATTCTTTATGCACCAATGAATGCAAAGAATTAAGTGGGGATTAAGTGAGTCCATTACGCGATCCACAAAAAGCATGGACAGCGGTATTGCTGAATACCAGAACAGAACGAAAGTAGAACTCCTACGCGATGAAAGAACAAATGAACGACACAACGCATGCTGTAGGGTGACACCGTCACCGGAAGTATTTACCTTCCTTATCAGGAGATACTAATAAGACTGCAATTTTTCCCTAGGCAAAAACATTGTTCGAGGAAGCTACTGCTCACGCAACGTATAGTCAATACCAAAGTACATTTTTTGGACAAGTGCACCCATTATTTATGCACCGCATACATTTTTGCATCTGTACACAAAAGTGCAGCCATGGCAACAATGATGTTCACGTGTCGGCAATAACACACTGGAGACAAATAAAATTCCTTTCATGGTCCGAAACTCTTCTTTAGATAAGAGGCCTCACTGAACAATCACTGGAAAGCTCTTGAAAGAATAGAACACAGAGGAGCGAATAGAAAGCGCGTCTAGCACAAATAAGGATTAGTTTTTTTATACGTTTTTGCGGGTGAAACACTATGAGAAAATGTTTCTAAACTGAAATGAAACGGAAGAGGCTTTGAGCTAACTACGTTCGAGCATTCCTAACAAGCAATTTCCTTAAAATCAAGCAAAACATACGCATCATGCCTATTCCATGCAGTAAAAGTTGTCATCAAGTTACGGTAGGTGTATGGTAGGGGATGAAATCCATGGACACTATAACGACGGGCTTACTTAGCATGCCGAGTACAATCAGCAATTTATTAACAATTAATTATTTACCAAATGGTAGTCTGGTTTGCTTGCACGCATAACGAGCGTACCAAAGTCTTGCATAGGAAACGGTCCCACTATATCTATACAGTTTAGAATTTATACGCCACCGTATACCTACAGTACGAAAAAACACAACCTTCCCAGTATTTTATGCGAGATTTCACCCAGACACGTTCCGAAAAATGTCGCCATTCCATTCCAACTTTTTGCACTATCTTGACAAAATGCACTGTGACAATCTTCGAAAATCAAATGGATCGATAAAAAACGGAAGATAAGTGTGGGAGATTTCATGACATACAGGTTCAAAAAGATCCACACGACGTAATTCAGTCATAATTTATGACAGTCGCACGCGACAGCGATAAATGGAAACATTTCGCTACTTGTGCCTATTCACGCTGAAGCAGATAGAGGTTCGCAGGGGTAGACGAAAGAGGTAGTAAGCAAGAAAGAGATATTGATTTTGTGGGCCTTCAAAAAGCATAATCGAGTCATTTTTATATGTGTTTGGACCATATTCAGTAATTATTGGACTTCTAAGAAAACAAGACCTTGAATTAGCGAAAAATATAATCGAAAAGTGGTATCTCCAGAAATAAAGGCAGTAATTCCCCCATGAAAGAGTGATCAACTTTTCAAAATGTAAATCCTTAAATAAGAAATGCAGGAGGAAAATCTGAGGTGAAAAAATCAAGAGTCTGATCACTGTAATCCAAGAAACTGATAAGAAAAGTAATTAAGAAGCCTTCCTAAAAAAACAGAATCACTCGATTGCTTCAAACAGCGCCATTCGTATTTCCGTACAACAAAATCGCAATCGATATTGTACAAGACGTGAGAATAAAAGTTTATGTCGTACGAGAAAGTTGTCGGAGAAGAAGAGAAACAGTCAGAGAAAAAACACTGCCAGGAAAATGAAAGAATGGGTCAAGTCAGAAATAAATGGCTTTTTTGCGTAAAAATCTTGAACGAAAAATGACGCAAGAACAACTTTTGAAAACTGCACTTTTTAATGAGTTATAAGACATACAACTCATTAAAAAGTGCTTCCAACGATCAGGACCACCATTGACTCAGAATGTTTACACACTCGCAGCAGGTTAGCAACATTACAAGAAAAAATGGATGAAGTTTGAAAACTGAAAAACGCATACAAAAGTACGGAGAACTAGGTTTGAATAAGAGAAACAGCGCTGCCGATTATGAGTGTTTGTTCTGATTGCATCCATTCGAAACGAGAAAACAAACCAAAATACGAAGTATATCCCGCACTGAGAAGAAAACAGTCAAAAACGCTAAAACTGCGCATACGCCTGACATGAGAAAGGCCAAAATAAGAAAATTAGGCGCAAAACGTAAAAGAAATAAGAAAAGCCCCGTCCACCTCGGTTAGCCTGCAAAAGTCGGGGGAGAAGCCGCGGCGACGACGACGAGAGAGCACGAGCCTTCAGCGAGTCATTGATCCGACCGCCGGCCGATGTCTAGCGCACTCCGCCGTCCGCGTGCTCTCTACGCGACCGTCTGCACTCACGACCCCCACCCTGAACGACGTCTTCCCTTAGCATTTCGGCTATTTTGACCAGAAGATTCGATTTTGACACCCTTGGTGGGTCATTTAGGCCCCAGCTGGTGGTGATATCGTAGAATAATTAAAAAAGTGTTTTTACGCACAGTGGCTTTAGAGCAAAGACTGCAGCACCTGAATCGTTGCTGAATCCACAAATGGCGTTTTGTTGATCCAGTGTTGCCCGAATTAACATCTACACCGAATTTTAGTGCTAAATTATCAGTCTTTATTAGTGCTTTCTACCCAAAAGAGTCTCAATTTAACTGATTATGCTGGAATAAGAGACTTGGGGAGTTTGGGTGTAAATGCACATTTCGTCATTTTCTGCGTTCACTGCCGTTTTGTTGGCTTAAAATTGCTCAGACTGTAGCCTATCCCCAATAAATATTGGTAATCCTATTTGTACTAATATCCTATGGTTTGGGCTTCATTTCTTTATACCAGATAGAAACACACATTTGTTGCAATTGCAGAACAATGAATTTTTGCGTGGAGATCACGAATAATTGCTGGCATAGGTTTTTAGCGGGAGCCGATGCTATTATCATGGGTCAGAGTTCAATCCCATCGCCCGCTTAACGTCCATCAAATTCATTGTTGGCGCACAATGGTCGATGGTTTGGAAAAAAAACTATGAATTGAAATGAGTGGCCCACTTCATTGTGAGTACACACTTCAGTTGCCCAGAAATCTCTTTAAGTGCAACGCGAAAAGAAGTAATGTTTGCAAATGGAAATCATCGTTTTTTCCTGCATATTGGGAAATTTCATTATGCAAATACATGATTCGAAAAATTTCTAGGTTCTTTTGTTGATTAAGTCAAAATTCAAAACAAGGGACGTTCATATGCCATCTCCTATTCATTTTTTCGTCTTCCCTGTATTTGGTCTCAAAAATATATCAGAGTGTCTCATAAGTTTTTACCGTTTTTAGTACAACCACCGTCTTTTTGTATCTTTCCTTCATCTGATGTTGCTTAAGTAATCATTCGACAGGGCTTGCTTTGCAAGCTCCACAAGATGGCTATCAAAGTCTGCCCAAATCAGGCACATTTGTGGCTATCCCACGTGAAGCTTTAAGCTGAAATCTGATAGTAGTCGAAAACGAACTTTTCCAAAAATCATATCTCCGCCCCAAAGAATCTAAAAAAATTCCCCATTTATTCTAGCATATGCTTGATACATCGCACCTTCGATTGCACACTTTCCGAATTTGTTCCATGGCTAGAAATAAAGAAAATGGGTGAGGTAAAATGGCAAACTCCGCCCCTACACGTCTTGTGCTCCTCCCACGCATGTGATCATATGGCCTATACATATAGAAGTATGGTCATGTATTTGTATCCTTTGTAAGTGTCCCAGTTCTCGAGAGATGTTTGCAGTAAAAACGGTAAGAAATTATGAGACACCCTAATATTAGGTTGTACCGAAAGTTCTGTTTCATTTCTGAAAATTTGTAACTTTACGCTGTTTCAACGGATTTGCTTGCCTGTAATTTTATTAGAAAAAATAAGTCTTTCTCTTTCATACGCTGTTTTGCGGAGCTTCTGTTTCTCATTGGGTGCGGAGATAAAAATGGAAAACTAAGACCATGTAAACTTTGACCATTTTAAGTGAGGTCACCAAAAATCTGGAATGCTGCAGAAAAATCTGAAATCATCAGTACATATGTTTTTTGACCTACCCTTTGCATCTGTGAAAAATTTGTGCTGTTTGGACGTCTCTGTGAGAAGTTATGAATATCGAGTTTACTGTGGAAAAGGCCAAAATTAATTAATTTGTCAATTTTCGCGAAAATCATAACTTCTCACAGAGACGTCCAAACAGCACAAATTTTTCAAGATGCAAAGTGTAGGTCGAAAAACATGTGTACTGACGATTTCAGATTTTTCTGCAGCATTCCAGATTTTTAATGATCTAACTTAAAATGGTCAAAGTTTACATGGTCTTAATTTTCCATTTTTATCTCCGCACCCAGTACGAAAAAGAAGCTCCGTAAAACAGCGTATGAAAGAGAAAGACTTATTCTTTGTAATAAAATTACAGGCAAGCAAATCCGTTGAAACAGCGCAAAGTTACAAATTTTCAGAAATGAAACGACAGAACTTTCGGTACAACCTAATAGTATTATATTTTCCCCTACAAACGAATACTAATTTACTCACAGAATGAATGACATGGGTGAAATTCTCCACTATTTTACAACTACCTTCTCTTCTATAAGTTTTTATAGGCTACTTAATCAATAGAGCGGGACAAATACCGTTCTTTTTTCTTGAATAAAAGGCGATTAATTCGAATTATCATTATTCTCCAAGGATATCCGGCCCATAGAAGTCTCACTTTTGCTTTATTTTACGTCAAATAGGATTCGCAGCAATCCTTGTCAATGTTTTTCCCAAAGTAGAGATGACTCGTTTCTTGCGTGGGTGCTGCACTGAATCATTTTGGATGTTCAGTTCATGTGGGAGGAGTGAATCAAGCAAAAGATGTGAAATTTGAGCGAATGGGTCTTATCAAGTGTGGCTTGAGTTGTGACGTTTCCTTTGTAATCCGTACGCGATGTCAAGAATTGGCAAAATTGTTCCTAGGTTTTCATTTGAGAAACATGTAGCTGAATTCTTCAATATCGATTTTGACCCATGCTTAGGACCTTATGAAACTGTCACATTTGAGCAACAAAAAATGGAAGAGAGTTCGGTTAAAGGCTATGTGATGAACTTATTGAACCTTTACTTCTACTATCTCGGTTCTACGGTTCTCAGAAGAGACTCATTGATAAATATGATATTTGTTAGCATTTTGAGAAATGATTACTTGGTATTACTAATAAATAACCTGAGCTTTTTTGTTGCCGCATCTTGACTGCGATAATTAATAATGGCAGTAAATCCTCAAAGATCCAATCTGTCAGCTTCTATCGAATTTTCTTGGCGTTTTTTTCGTTCCAATATTCGTTTCTTTTCATTGAAGTGAGTATTCCGCCCAGTATGAACGGGTCACTACCAACAAGGTCAGTAATCACAAAATTGCTTATTAATTAGAACCTAAATTCTTTCTAATGAATGAATAACCATGAAAAAAAATAGAAGGTTTCAAAATAAAAAAATGGCGCGTTTACAAAACAAAAACTTCTGTTAGCTGTGTTCTTCGACAAAAAAAACAAGATAGCTTTTATGACATACTTTCACCTTTCTACAAAAAACGCTAGAAACTCTAGCAAAGTTTGATATTGAGCGCGTATGAACAATAGACAAAGTATTAGGTTGTAACAAAATTAATGCAGGTTTTGAATTCCAACCGCAATAAGTCATACACTTCTTATTTCTAACTAGGTTGCAAAGTACCATTCGATAGAGCAAAGCAAGCTCTACAAGAAGGCCATTTTGCTTTAACAACAACTCTAATCCACCACGAGTTTCGAGCCAAAAACTAAAAAGATTCAACTGAAAAATTGAGAAAAATCGTAACTTAGTTCATAAATACCTACAAAAATTCTAACTTGCTCACGTAAACACTATTCGCATAAGACATCTATATACGCCTTTGCCGCATTTTTTTCTCTGTTAGAAATCAAGTAAACGGAAATTTTCCTGCATTTGCCAAAGTGTTGCTGTGCCGTTCCCACATAAGTAATTGTATACTGCAAATCTGTAGAAGTACAAACGTAAATTTTCAGCTCTCTACGCTTTAGTTCTCGAGAAATTTGAATTTTAGCTTGGACCACATGACTAGCGAAAACTGTATTCGATATTTTTCGAGAATCAAAGCTTGTAGAAAGCTGGAAATTCACGTTTATACTTCTACAGGTTTGTAGTATACGACTAGGTATGTGGGAACGGCACAGCATCACTTTGACAAACGCCCGAAAATTTTCGTTTTCTTGATTTCTAACAGAAAAAAAAATACGGCAAAGGCGTATATAGATATCTTATGTGAATAGTGCTTACGTGAGCAAGTTAGAAATTTCGTAGGTTTTTTAAGAACTGAGTTACGATTTTTCTCGATTTTTCGGACAGTTAAATCTTTTTAGTTTTTGGATCGAAACTCGTGGTAGATTAGAGTTGTTGCTAAAGCAAGATAGCCTTCTTGTAGAGCTTGCTTTGCTCTATCGAATGGTACTTTGCAACCTAGTTAGAAATGAGAAGTGTATGACTTATTGCGGTTGGAATTCAAAACCTGCATTAATTTTGTTACAACCTAATACTATCTATTGGCATTACTTCTACCTTTACAAACATACATTAGTGTAAAAAAAGGCAATGTGATTTGCGACGGCACTTGAATCTTCACTTTTTTTGCTGTTTACTCATTCTCTTATTGTTATTTTTTATGCTCTCAAAATCTTTGTGGATTTCTGGGGATACATACTAATTGCAATAACGCGTTCGAAATTCGCAAAAAATAATTCAGAAGAATTTGAAAAAAAATTCAAGATCGGATTTTTTCATGTGACATTTATATATTAAGGAGATACAACCATCAGCTCAATTCGGGGCTGAGTGAAAATTGAAAGTTATAGATATTTTTTCCTTCAAGTGATAACCTATCTTACGACCTAATAAATAACGTCAGCCAAATCTTCCTGGCGTACAAGTAGTCAAGGCTCCTAAGTGAGGTAGAATCCGATACAGGAAAATCCTTCTTCTGCAAGAGCAAACATGGGGTTTTGCATTTTCAGATAAATTGGTTAAAGCCACATTCACTGCTGCATTGTCGCTTGTAATTTTGTTAGTGGTCCCAAACGTGCGGAAAATTTGTCTGCACTTTCTACATTGCATCAAAGTTTCAGCCAAGAAAAGCTGTCAGGGTAGCCGCATAGCTGAAGATGATCTATGGCGGTAGCCCTCTTTGAGTTTTGACAAATAGATGGAAAATACATAGAATTGAAAAGAGGAGGATAGTCTGGAATGAGTACTACATAATACATAGCGAGGGAGAGTTATCGTGTAGGTACCTAAGAAATGTACCTATTGTGTAGAAAGAACAACGGAAAAAGAACTTACGTCTCGAATGACCTTTCCGTTGAGGCGGAGGTAGGGCAAGTCCTTCGCTTTCATCCTGGAACAATTTTTTCAAGAGACATCAACATACTATGAAACATAGGACGGGCTAAAAAAACGCAGAGATGGAGTATAGTTCGAATCAAATGACAGATGATAAAATGAGTATTTCAATTTAAACGAAGATCTGAAGAAATAAACATTTCTTGAACTCCCTGCTTTGGAGAATACATGTACGTATTAGGTATATCTTCCCACTTAACGACTTGTGGGCTTGCAAAAAGTTTATTATCACCTGTAGGAGTATTCCTCAAAACGGAGAGACCACACGTACAAAAATATGGATGCTTCAACTAAGAGTTAGAAAATCAATCAAAGTCGCTTTCTTTGGCATTTGGCAAACAGTGGTGGACAGAAGAGTTCTGAAAAAGTTATAAAAATCGAGTGGAATATAGTGGTGTGTCCACTTGAGCATTATGTATTGTAGAAGTAGCGTGAGGGTCAACTATGTGAAGAGAGTCTCATTTTCGTGTTATTCGCATTTCTAGCCATATGGTAGAAGCCCCTTTTTTCATCTAATTGCCCCTAAATGCTACAACTTATTCAGATATTTTACTGATGATTTCCAACAATGACGTCATTCTGCAAATAGACTGCTCAGAAGTGCGATATGATGGCGATGTAGTTTTTACAAACGAGTTCTGATGTACATCCTCTCCCATTTTCGACAGTAAAAATGAATACTGACTTTTCCATTCTGTTTGGAAGCTCTGAAGATTAAGCTTATCGATCAGGAGTGCTAAAAATTCACCTAAATAATGTTTGAAACTAGTTTCAAGGCATATTTTACAGTGAAACCTACGATAAGTGCTCTGTTTGACTTTCAATATCAGAAATTTTATTCGAGTTGAAATCGAAATGTTGAAATAGAAGTAGAAAATCACAACTATTAGTAGAATCATCCAGTTACTTCAAATTTCACACAGTTAAAAAGAGTACATAATTTCTACAACCATAATTACAAATAGAACTTGACCAATAAATATTCGAATGCAGTGATTTCCCACAAGATGTTGATTCGGGAGAACGGCGATGGTATAGGTGAAGGAAGGCGGCGGCAGATAAGAGAAATAGCAGAAACTTTACAAAATGTGTATCAAGAAGACTTTGCAAATGGTCTCGAGAATAAAAGGAGGATATGAACGCCTTCGAGAGGTATCTTGGAAGCGAAGCTCGCATTCAGATCGGACATGATGCAAGTGCGCGACCCGCGTTTGCACCTTTTGTGCAAAATTTTGGCAGAGATTCGCTAGATAATTCGTATTCACCAGACATGTCCTTCCGTAAAAAGAGAACCCGTTCTGGCTACAAACAAAGTGCATCCGCGCAAAATTCGTGCACTTTTTGTTTGGCGAATTTCACAACAGACGAAAGTTGTACGTAAGCGATACCGAAGAGGATGTTACAGAAATTAGCATTTTGTTGGGCGAAGAATCGTAACGCCTGTCTCTGCTGCAAAGTAGACAAGTTTACACAAATGTCTCTTCGAGAAAACCCTTTTTTAACCGTCACGCTCTGCATCTCCTTTGAAGTAGAAATTTTTCTGCAACAAAAAGAAGCTCAGCTCTACGAGACACCCAATTATTCTCAGCTATCGTAAAGTGTCGGGTTGCGGTAAGAGTACGATAGCAACTTGGTATTCGCAGCGAAAGAATGCATATATTCGGCCACCAAATTAATTACCTTTTCTCGCAGGCTTTATGTTTTGTTTCAGTCATTTATAAGAAATTCGCCCAACTGCTATTTCTACTATATATACAGGGTGTCCCAAAAAAATGTAACACAGTTTGATCGTTGCTAACTCCCTTGCTTTCATGTTTTTCGCCGAGCTTGAGGCACCATTTTATAGAGCGAGGCTCAACTTAGATATACAGTATGGAGCGAATCATCGATCGCCTTCATTACTGTAGGATTACGGTAGCAATTTTGACAAAGATTCTAGGCCACTGGAGGCCATATTCCGCTTCGAAACAAAACCAAGCAGGCCCAGAAATTCTTATACTATGGTATTGGAAGCCGCTGATTGTGAATATGAAATTTCCACTTTACTGTGATGCTTTTTTCCAAGGTTATCCCAGGTAAATCGTAATAACTGAATTTCCAGCATGTGTCAGAAAGGTGATTACACCGTCAAAAAAGCTAAAAACACTTATAAAAAGTGTGTAATGGAATCAGCGTGCGCGAAAATCCTAGTACACGATTTTTCAGATTTTTTGAGAAAAATTTTGTCAAATGGCATATTTCACAATAGATCCACATGCTAGAAGTTCATACCGTAATCCTACAGTAACGAACACCTACCGGTGATTTGCTCCACACTACAAATCTAAGTTGAACCTCGCTCTACAGAATGGTGCCTCGAGCTCGGCGAAAGACACGAAAGCAACAGAGTTATTAACGATCAAACAGTGTTCACATTTTTTTGGGACACCCTATGTATTAGGGACATAAGTTTTGCAGCTTTTCCCATAACTTTTTTCTTACCCATTGTAGCACTCGCATTTTCTGATATCATGTAGAATGTGATGTAAGCTGCAAGTCTGCGCAAACCGTTTGATTTATGATAACGTAGTGGAGAAAATTTAAGCATTCTTTCACGGTTCTTTGGTTAAACATGAAGCCGTACAAAACCTGAATCAAACATATCAAAAAGAAATTACAGGCACCATGTAGCTAGAAGTTAACACATCAGTATCAGTAAAAAAGGAATGAAAATCAAATTTAAAGTAAGGTGCCTTTGAGAAGTGGAACAAGCAAAATGCGTCAAGTTTAGAGGGCAATATGTCAATAACTAAGCTGCGAAACCTCAGAATTCGCTAAAACTTCCCACAATAGGGTAATCTAATACGACGAATATCATACTCATGTGCTAAGGTGAAATTCATTTCTTGACCTTACGAAAGGAGCCTTTTCGAAAGGGGTCTCGTTTTATAACCAGCATGTCGAATAACACCCATAGGTCAAGCTTCAGCAAAATTTGACGCAATTCAAAATTTTTTCAGTATACCTAAACCTACCGTAACTCTTACATAAGGTGGCAAAATTCGGCAAAAATGTCTTCATTTGCAGTTTACATCATCTTTACGTCACCAAAAAATGAATGCGCTATGTTCAAAAAGACAAAAGTTATGCAAAAAGTTGCATCACTTATGTGCCAACCTAATAGACAGATTGCGGTGCGGTGATGCAAAATGTCAATTAATCGTCATAATGAGCACAACTGCTTTCATTATGGAGCATTCTATCATGAAGGGTTATAGAGAGTGAAAGGTTGAGATTTCTTTTTTTTTTCGTTTAAAAAAGGAGAGGTATACACACTGAATTTCGCACACTAAGCTGTAGGTGATGAATGCTAGCGCTAAAGAGATCGGAACGTAATGCGATAAGGATCTTGTCACTTTTGAACGCTAAAGAATGTATGTATAATAGACGGCACGGATGATCTCTATCTCGTCTACAAAAAAAAAAAATGTTTGCAGAGTCAAGTTTGCAAGCGGTGGTCGGAAGAGCAGCGCAATTGGTTGCGAATGGTTATAATAATACTTTGAGCCGGTCACAATGAGCTTTTTCATTGAATTCATAATACAAAGCATATTTTACATCACCAGTGAAATTTATAAAACTTGGAGTTCGACAATTCAAACTCACACCTAGACAGAGCACTCAATAAGAAGAATTGAGTCTATGTTCTAATTCACAGTTACTAGTACTAGCTAAAACTCTCAGGAAGATTCGAAAAAAAAAACATTCAGAATCCTTCATTTGGCGTGAAACCAAGAAATATACTTCTTTACTGATCAGATTCCAATATAAGGGCACAGAATTTACTCTTATGAAGGTCTCTTTACTTCTTAATCAAAAGTGTGTTAAATGTTGCGAATCGTCTCGGTATCAGTAATAAGCATTTTCTAATCAGTTGAAAATTTCATGCATAATTTGAGCATTCACTTAGCATAAAGGCAATCTAATTTTTTTGACTGCAGATTGAGCAATTTCTAGTTTGATATTGAAGATTTCATGAAGAATAATCCACCAGCGGAACAGACGAATAATACAACATTTCTAATCCTAAATCAAATGTGTCGTTTTAGATTGATTACAGTCGTGCAATACACTTTTAAATCACTTTGGTACTTGTAAGATGCACTATAAATATCTACAGGAAGTGCAAGTATATTGCTCATGCATGATAAAACTTGCGGGTCGAAAAATGGGTATGGGTTGCAAATGAAAAGGTGCTCCACGGCATTTTCTACGCGCGATTGTTGATGGAACCCGGTCTAACAATAACTTAAAAGTCCAGTGTTCAGGAATCAGTCCAGAATAACAGTTCAGCGTTTGTAAGAATTTTAGGCCAATGATATGATACCTGCGCTAGTTCACTTTCAAAGCGTAGTAAGGTCGTCAATATTGTTAGGTTGGTCAACAAGTAATTTTGATCGCTTTTGCGGCTCCTACAGTCCGTAGACAAATTTTTGTACTTTTTGATATCAAAGAAGTGAGGCACTCCAATTATTTGGTTTTTTTGCTCAAAGAAGTTCAAAATGGCAGAAGCAGTTTTTATTGTTATCAGCCAAACAGAGAAAACTTGTATATATCCAAGTATCAAATTACTTATCACAGCATGAAAACGAAGCTTAGAATATCAAAGTATTCGAACTCAGAAAAGAGCCATGTTGGGCATAATTATTTTGTACTGATGAAAAAAGATCTTGAGCATTGACATGTGATAACAGTAGCTTTACACTATTTCCGGCCAAAAAGTCATGGATAAAAACAACAAAAAAGTTTTTGTGGAGATTTTCATGCCAAAAAAGGATTATTTTTAGTGAACTTGAAATTTGCCCGGCTTGCTTATATTATTTTCATTAGCAGATGGGATTGATGCAAAAAAAATATCTAGACGATGATTTCCCACAGCATCAGCATCTGCTGGCTGGGATCAACAGAATTCAAAAGCTGGAGCAAGTAGCCCCTCCTTCTGTCCCTAAGTGAGGATAAGCTATCTCAACATAATGTTCAGAACGCACTTGTCAAGATAGGAAAAGATGTATTTGGAGACCCATATAAAGCCCAGCGTTATGAGCTGATAGAAATGCGGGGTAGAATATGAAGAGAATCAAGCGAATTAGTTAAGTTATGTGCAGTGCAAAAATTTTTTTAAAAAATTCAAAGGTTTCAACTTTTAAAAAACCGTACTCTAATGAGCCAAACGAAAATTTCCCTATGGAAGGATGTGGTCGAAGTGACAAAACAAGCCATGAAAAATTCTGTTTACTCTGATAAAAGAAACATGATCGCCAGAAAAAGCAATCGAGCGACCTTGATTGAACTTCCGCTGCTATTCCCAGCATGGTTAGCCCTCGTGCCTGTGTAAATACAGTCATCCGACGTTTGACGAATTCCAATAGGTCTCATGAGAGGAATCTTTCGTCTAGTTCGGTTTGATACAGTGATATCGGCGATCAAAGTTTAGAAAGAAGAGAAGCAAATTAAAAAAGTATTGTTTCAACTTCACCTCTAAATTTGCGTGAAAAGGTTTTGTTCAACTTTTAGCCCAAAACTTTTGATGTGGGGTTGTAAATATTGATGGAATTAGAAAGCAAACAGCGATATTTTCCTACAAAATCAAATATCTGGGATAATTTCAAAATTTTAAAGATTGGTATAATATTTTTCCTACGAAATCAAATATCTGGAATAATTTCAAAATTTAAAGGATTGGTATACTTTCCATCTTCCCGAAAAGACCTTTCTGAGTGGTCTCGATGGTTTGAAGAGTCCTACGATAACTTACTCTCTGTTTCTAAATGATATAAGCGAGCTGAATATTTATTGATATGAAATGGATTATGATAGACTGATATTCCTTACATAAACTAAAAAAAATTCTAAAGCTGTAAATTTATGGAATTCGGAAACTTGCATAAGAGTCAGCATTTGGAAGAGCTGAAGATTTGCCCCGCACAAAACTTCATCGCCTCTTATCCCTTCTAGCAAAAATCTGCGACCGCTGTAAGTAGATAGAACGTAATGATAAAGGCATGTCTGAGACACTTGCAGTTTCTCTTTCTGCAAAAAGTGTCCGGTAATAATAAAAATGATAAAATTTGGTTTGATGAAACATTAACGACATGAGATAACCAAGTGCAAAACGCGTATCGCAACTGCTTCTGCAAAATGAGGACGGTTACATCAATAATTTCGAAATCTGCCATAAATTCATACACTTTATTGTCCACGAAACACCGCTGACGCATGTACCATCATCAAAGCTTACTAAAAGCATAAAATAGATGGGATGTTTTGAGAGCATTGACAGCCCATGTCAAAAGAAAGTTATAAAAAATTGCAAATACTCCAACTTTTGGAGCAAAACGATATTATATTACCGGTGGGTGGTCCATAAGATGCAAATTTTCAAAGAAAAACAGGTCAAACAAAGCAAAGAAAAAGCACAGAAAAAGATATAAACTCGAAAAAAATTGTCGCCTTTTTAGGACAAATCCGACAGATATGGAAAGTGTGAAGTAAATTTGAGCCACGTCACCATGAATCTAACCTTGATTCGTTTATTCGTCGGAGGGAAAAATTGTAATGACTTCACATTTCTTACATAACCATTTTTCTAAACTTGTTTGATAAGACAAAATGACTATTAACTGATGGAAATACATATGTAAAATGTAAAAAAATGTTCTGGCATGTAGACCAAATGAACGCTGTATAATAAATACTAGAATGTCTCTATTTTTTGCCGTTTTCATTACAACCGTCGTCTTTTTGTATCTTTCCACCAATTGATGTGGCATAATCATTCGACAGAGCAAAGCAAGCTCTACAAGTTGGCTATAAATAGTCTGCTCAATTCGTATTTCACGTGAAGGAGTTGAAATATGATCCAGTCAAAAACGAACTTTACCTTAAAAAATTGTTTTTCACTCCCAAAAAAACCTTAAAAGTTCCCCATTTATCCCGCATATGCTTAACACATCGAACATTCATTTGAACACTTCCCGTATTTTTTCCATGGCTAGAAATAAAGGAGAAAATGAATGGAGTAAAATGGCAATCTCCGCCTCTAGAAGTCTTGAGCTCCTCCCCACATGTGATCATATGGTTTATGCATAGAGAAGTACGATCATGTATATGTACCCTTTGTGGGTGCCCCAGTTCTGGAGAAATGCTGATGTCTAGGGTAAAAACGGTCAAAAATTATGAGACACTCTAATAACAGTATTCTCTAACCCGTGACACTTTTGTCATCCCAATGAGAAAACTTTTTGGAAATTATATTTCCTAATAATCTACAGACACTCAGACTATCAGTACGTTATCAGCCATAAAATCCGTTTTAGTTCCAGTTGAGAGCTCAGCGTCATAAATATCTTGAATGAGGTCACGCAAAAATAAAAACACGACCGTTAAACTGTGTGGCCTGTTTATTGCTATTATGTCATGTGATTTTCGGGGAAGAAAAAAGGGGACAGGAATGGTCATGGAAAAGAAAGAATCTGGCAAAATTTTTGGTGAGAATGGAGGAAACAGAAGACCAAAGTGATTGAGAGATACAAAATAAAGAAAAAGACAGTTGTTATTCACAAAGTATTCCCACGCTCAGAAACTGCCATTTTTGAATCGATAGATATATTTACCTTGGCTTAGGTGAATATCTAACAAGGACATTGTTATTTTGATGCTATACTAGGAGAAAAGGCAAAACAAAGCAAATAAACGAGTCACATGCACCCTTGCATCAAAAGAACAAAAGTGCATCTTGATTCGAGCACGGAAAATTAGATATGAACGGAATGCGAATGGGAATATGACTAAGTTCATAAGCTAACAAAAGGGACGATGCCAAATAATATGAGCAGACGTTATTGTTTTCATTGTTTCCATGATGCCAATCACAGTTTGGGCTCATCTATTGATGGAGCATGTGACCAAAATCATGAAAATACTGAAAAGTAAGTGAAAATGTTATGAAACAAATAGCTGTAGGCAATCATAGTCTCACTGGGGAGTAATTTAATGCGGTTGAATTTTACAAAGCGTAGACGTGCTGTAGGAGTAATCTTCCTAAAAATTTGAAAAAAATCAAAGCGCAACATGTCTGCAGGCGTATTGGAGAGGAGTGGAGGGATACTATAGGTTGTAACAGAATTAATGCACGTTTTTCGCACCTCTTTTTCAATGTGCTGATTAAAAATAAAATTCGATTGCCTCAAAAAACTATGCATCGCCTGAAAGCACTCTTCTCCTAGTTTCGTAGGCATGCTTTCGTTTCGAGAGTAATGGGTTCATCTCGAAATAACGTGCCTTCGAATCCAAAAAGCTAAATTCTGACTTATTTTCTTTTCAAACTCTTTGCTCTAAATTCACCGCATGGAATTTTTCGCAAACTGGCATAAAGTTTGCTACAAAATGCAAGTTACAGCAGATTTTTTGAAAGTTTCCAGAATGAGAAATCTTATTTCAAACCCAAACAACCGCTGCTATCATTCTGCTGCGTATAAAAATCCTAAGTATGATGCAAATGCAAAGCTTTCGTCGTGAGCACAAAGAATAGGCACAGTACATTTGATGCAAAAAAAACGGAAGTTGTTATTGTCTTTGGCGGCGAGAAAATTTGAGATACAGCAAAAAAGGATTTAGGTACTCGCTTTTTCGGAGCAAATGATAAAAACGAGTGATCGCAAGTTTTAGCGATATTTTCTAACAAGAATTTTTTCGTATTTCAAACTCAACGCTGCTGCACAACCAGCTATTGTCTACACATTGAGTGAAGTTTGTATCATTTCAATGAATTGTGCAGCAAGTTATGGCCTCTCAAACTGAAGGCAAAAATTTTGGCAATCTTTAGGCTATAAAACTTTCCTCAGTATAGCTAATACGACATAGTTGTGCATACTAAATTCCCAAAGGTTTGTTGACTGCAGTAGCCTTTACTGGAACGGATTGATCATTTCTGTGAAAAGATATAGTCGTCCAAACTCAAAATTTGGGAAACATGCATTAATTCTGTTTGTCCTAATAATATTTTTTCATATCACCCATGGAAATGTAGAATTATTTTAAGATCATAGGTGCTGGAAAGATATAAATCAATTCTCAAAATTTGAAAATAAGCTACGCAAAGCCCAAAAGTTTAGGAATTCTAGGACAGGAGAGGAATGCTAGGAATTTATCTTGGATCTCTCAAGGTAAAAATTTGAGACTGGTTAGAGGCCTCGGAAAAAATGTGGTTCGATCTCAGGATTCTGGAAAAATGAATGAGAGCATAAAATAACAGTAGATGAGATCCTAGAGCTAGCTTATTCTTTAGAACAAAAGAGGATTGCCAAGGAAGTTCAAAAAAATTGGAGTGAAGAAAAAATATGTGAAGTTCAAGACTGGCTACTGGAAAATGATGTGAATCAGTTTATGGAGAAAAAGTAGATGTACAGGGCTTTAGCTGAATGGCCGTGCTTTATGAAAGGAAAAAAAAACGCAGAAAAGGCTAAAAATCAGACGAAGCGTAACAGTAATGATGCAAATCGATTCTGAAAATAGGGGAAAAACCTGTGGCATCTGTAGCCCAAAACCTCTAAAATTTACTAGATTTCCTTTTAAGAACAGAAAAAAAAACCTCAAGAATTCTTTAGAAATATCTTGGAAAACGGCAGAACTAGCAAGTTAACTTGGCAAACACACTGTAACAGTAACGAAGCGCAAAGTGACTGCTGCGAAATATTTGCAGGGGGTAGCAAAAAATATCGACACGTTGGGATGGGGTGACGATGTGGTGGCGTATCGAAATGGCACATGGGACAGTTGATGATTGTTCCGAATACACTCCAAACGACTCGTACACGCACAGAACTGGCCCTGGTGGTGGTCGACGAGACAGGAAGAGACGACAGACAGAGGGAACTGTCGGGGGGGGGGGGGGGGAGGGGGGAATTTCGATAGCACTAGGTACACGCGAACGTCTCGAGCGCGTTTGGCTCTGGTGGTAGCGGCTCAGAAGTCAAGAGATAAGCTTTGAAAATTACAATTTCGCATCCCACAGCAAGAAATGGTTCCTAAACCTTTTAGCCTTTCTGTCACAGCGCCAACCATAAGTGTAAAAACCACAAAAGTCGAAATTGGCTTCCATTTTGCTGGTGAAAACGATAAACTACATAGATTTATCAGTCTGTCACCGCAAAGTACAAATGGGCGGAAGGGCGTTACGTGACCTTACAGATCCAGTTTTTTCTTTGTATTGGGAAAAAAGACGTAATGTCATAAAAACACTCGTCGTGTGCGCTTGACAGTTCATGGGCATTGCGATAACGCTGACAGGAAAAAATCAATGTCAGAATCGTTAATTTGAGAATATGGCGGAATATGACATTGGCTATCTAACAACTAAGGTTAGTCGAAGTGGCCTTTCTGTATAATATTTATTCTGACTTGAAGAGCACGAAACGCTGATTCCGAATATACCTTTCTTATATCTGCTACGAGTCTCCCAGCAAGGAGGTTGAAGATTTTTATGGGCAAAAAAAATTCAATGCACGATCAGTGTAAAATCAATCGTTGACTTTTCTTAGTTTTTAGTTCCAAAGTGGCAGAGCTAAGTGGATATTTTTGAAAATATTCATTGCACAGAGTAACCCGAAAATTTTTCGGGCCGGGGAAAAAACGTTACTACTAATTTTGTTTTAGCTGCGCATGCAGATTTTTCACCAGTAAAGACCTTCGTTACTCTTCGCTTAGGAACCCGCTGCAGATAAGGAAGGTAGATTTGGAATCACCGTTCTACACATTTCAGGGCAGTATCAACCTCACATTAAAAGGCCATTTCGACTGACCATCCTTTCCTCATAAAACGCGGTCGTATTCCACCAATATGCATAATGAATGTAGATATGGGTAAGCGTTAATAATTTGATCACAGAGGATTACGATCTGAAAAAATGAATGATTGGTATGTGGCGTGCTTTTTCTGTAGCATTGAAAATTTAGGAGTCAACTTGTTGAAGATTACCAAAAACCACAGCATACCAGTGGTAGGGAAGGTTCAGCCTGATAAGTGAAAGAGTTATGGACGTTTGCTATGTTTGTTTCGTGTCTCGTTGACTCGCCATTTTTCGGTAAAACTTGACGATAAAATCTCAGTGGTTTATGTCCATTTGAGGGTTTTCTCTATTCCACGTTCGACTATTTCTAAATCTTGGCATAGTGCCATTTACGTAGCATGATGTTAAGCTTTCCAAGATTGGTAGTTCCTTCTTTCATTGTCAGTAACAGTCAACAATCAGTACGGTCTACGTTTCGGCAGAGATCGCCTTTTTCAAGACCTGGAAGCGAGCCAACGCGTGCAGTAATTCACTCCAAAGGAAGACATACCTTCAACAAAACTGTACCGGGTCGGTTTTCGCTATATTTTAAAAGTCTTTTTTGCAACAGCTTGAGCAGTAAGAACTTTAACCTCGCTCTCTAAGTACCATTGCATGCTGCCTCTCAGATCAACTTCATTTCTAAGAGTTTTATAAGCACGTAACATGCAAAATAGCTGCTGTTTCGTATACTAATCGCTGGCCATAAAATCCTAGAAAACCAGTTGGTAGCTTTCCTGTTTCCCATGGTTCCATTGCAGCATAAGAGATAACAGCCAGTTTTGCAGCCGATCAAAGCAGAGTATTGGAGCTAAAGGCAGCACAGCTACAATCTCGATACTTGGGTGCTTTTATAGCGCTGAAAATAAGAGATTGGTTAGTAATCGATGAGATGTCAATCTTTCCTGAAGTTCAAAAAAAATGCAGCTAAGTAGACGGAAGGTAAAACTCTTACTGAGACCTTTACTCCTCTCTTTCTTCAAATGAGGATAATTCTACACCAAAAACCAGACGCTCGGCTCTTCCACTCCTCCAGCATTTTGCAACCTCTTTCGGATTCTTACAGTCTTGGCATGCATTTCCAGGCTTTCACCATATAATATAACATGCCTTACCTTCATAATTCTACCTTTGTAACAGTGGCGTACCGAGGGAGGCCCTCCCCCCCCCCCCCGAGAATGGGTCGCGAAATTTCAAACTTGAAAGTTACCTACATGAGTAATAAAAATGTGCAAGTGACTTGTTTATACTTGTAAATAACTAAAATAATTTTTTGAATTTTTTAATAAAATTTAGCCTTATGAAAACATTTTTTTCGGGGTGTGGCTAGGGCCACGCCCTTTTCTTTTATTTCAGAGCACTCTTTACTTGCTGGCGCGTATAGCGGATGCATGCACCCATCCATATATACACTTGCATATTTTTTCATAATTGGGAATCAAGAAAAATTATAAACCAAGAATATCAGATTCTGTTCTAGTCTTAAGCTACTCCCATATAGACGGTTGCGTACTACAAACTTCCAAGAGCTTTAGCCAGAAATTCGGCCTTTCATAGTTGTGTATCTTTATTCCCTCAGAAATACCAGTTTCATGCTGAAAAAACTAAGAAAAAACGACATTCCTTCGTTGCAAGCTAATAACAATACACAGCCTAAAAGTCCAATCAGTGATCTTCAACTTCGTACATATCTCAGCGTCGGCAATAGGTTGAGTAATGCTATCATCAATCTCGAAACTGTTTTTGGGAATTTAGCGACAATGTGTTGATTTCGAGATATTGTGCAACATAACGCAAGCCACTTTTTTATGTCGCTCAGCTGATATGACTCGAACAGGAGGACGCAAGTGCTGTCATGCCGTCAATAACGAAAATTCCTAAACACGTGACTGGTTGATCTTTATCAGCACAAAGGAATGCTTCCTACTAATACGAAATCAAGAATGAGGGAGGAATGTGTAGATGATATTCTGCCGTGTGCAATGAAATCACCCAATCAAATCGAGTTATTAGGATGAACGGTTGAAAATGGGGCACCTAGGCAATAAATGTAAAATTCTCAAAAAAGAATAGTGACTAAACTTGCCCATTTTGGTAAACGTTAGAATAAATTATTCTCTTTTAGAAAATACCTATATAAGGTTATTTACGTATCTAATAATTTTTATAGTGGCTGAAATACAAAGTTAGTCACTTTGACAAATTATAAACTTCGAGCAGTATCTGCGCAGTGAAACATGCGAAAACATTCAAAGTACTACTGCTGCAATGCGTGAAGGTACCGTCACCAGACCCACGATGGATTGCTGGCCTCAACTTTCAAATTCAGGAGATATGGCCATCAGCAGCTTTGAAAACAAAGATACGTGCTATTCATTTCTTTGCAGGTAAACGGATATTTTATGGGCAGCATCTGAAAGAGCTTTTTACGCTCTATCCATCCATATGCAGCTTCCCTCACATTTTATCTTCGGAAAATACAGATTGAACCTTGATTATTGGTTTCTGTTGCGCCAAAAAATCGCGATTTTTCAGGTATTTCGCTTTTTTTAACCAAAAATAGAATGAAATTCTGTATGTTTAATATATTGTTTGAAAGAGCATGAAGAGCTCTTTCGAATCGCATGTCATTTGCTTTACAAATTTACGGTATAGCAGCGCAAGATTGAGAATTGTTCCAAAAACCCTGTCTGAGTTCTTCACGGCACCACGCGTACAGTTATAAGAGAGGAGCGGTAACGCGTTGATAGAATAATAGGCGAAGGTCGCTTATATAAGCGATGTTTACGTTGCAGCCTGTTTGTTGTTGATCGAAACAAAAGAGCCCCGTTTTTTACCGATCACCCTAATAGATATTGAAAATTGATATCATAACATCAAACGTCTTGAGAGGGTCTGAAAACAACAAACAAGGCTCGGCACAGGTGGCTTACGAGGTAGGCTGCATACCGTTTTGGGGAGAAAAAGGAAAGGGAATATGTTTTAAGGGGAGCAGATATGTGGACGATTGCTATATCGTGTGTTCGACTCAAAAGGAAGTAGACACATGATTTGACACTCTGAATACGCATTCGCCAAATATAAAATCCACAGAGAAAAGCCCAGGCAAAACTGGTTAGCTTTTTCAAACATTGAAATATTTCTATACAACGGAACATGGAAAACGAAGTGGTATCGAAAGCCAAGAAGTAAGAACATAATACTACATTGTTGATCAGCACATCACGAACCATGAAAAGGTCTATTCTATGTATTAAAACAGTTACGAAGTTCTCCTTCGGCACTTAAAAACGAGTAGCATCTTTGAAGTTGGCAAGAGCAACTGCGCTATCTAAGGGATATTCAAACTCAACTAATTACAACTTCTTAAATAGAATGCACATCGCACAAAGACGACTCCCAAAGAATTCCTATTTGCATACTCTTCGTGACGGACGAGTTCATCAAAGCTGTTATAAGGAGTTTGTTCTATGTAGGCTTTCAGAATGATGTGAGAATCAAAGACATTCCTCCTCCTAATCTCAAAAAGCAGCTGATTCGGAAGCGCTTATGATAACAATAACATATGTTTAACGATAGATTGCGTGGTATGTGCTTTTGGAAAACCAGGGGACTTTTTGAAAAGCGGCGTCGTCTATCTTATCAAGTGTCGGTTATGCGGTGTGAATATATAGGCGAAACCGGACGGCCGCTATGTTTACGGATTAAGCAGCACTTAGCTGTCCTCGTAAAATGTGAAGCATCAACACCCCTAAGTGCCCACTGTAAGACGATTCATGAAAATTCGGTATCCGATGTAGCTGCTTCAATTCTGTCTTACCAACCTGAGACTATAGCGCGCAAAACGCTTGAAGCAGAGTACATCACTTTAGACCGAATTGTCACCTTATCAAGCCTTATGCCGCTTTGATAGTAAATAAGTAGCTCACAAGGGAAGGATACTTGATCGCAGTGACGATTGGGTAAGCGGTGTATACCACGTATACCGTCCCCAGACGGTGATCTCTAAACCGCATTCCATATCTGCTATGACGTCATTCTGGAGGAGTTACAAAGGATTTTTGGTGCAGTGGATAGTGGCTTGGACTTCGGAGCTGGACGTCGTGGGTTCGACTCTCTGGGATACCACCCGTTTTCCTTTTTAGTAGATTTTGGTAGGCAAGTTGCAAAACCTGTCGACATTAAAAAAAGTTGATTTTCACAATATAAAGCAATATATTTGCATTTATTGGGACCGAACCACCGTCTGACCTAAAAACACTCGTTTTTAGCCTTTTTCATTAAATATCAAAAATCGATAAAGACGCCATTTTTGACAGGTTAGCTGCTCCTCTCTATGTTGAGCACGAATTCGGAATTTTTCAATGCAAAATTGAGTAAAGTATTTAATGAAAAAGGCTAAAAATGAGTGTTTTTAGGTTAGACGGCGGTTCAGTGCCAATAAATGTAAATGTACTGCTTTATATTGTGAAAATCAACTTTTTTTGATGTCGATAGGTTTTGCAATTTGCCCTACTAAAATTTACAAAAATGCAAAACGGTGGCATCCTAGAGGAATCGAACCCACGACGTCCAGCTCCGCAGTCCAATCCGTTATCCACTGCACCAAAAACCCTTTATAACTCCTCCAGAATGATGTTATAGCAGATATGGATTGCGGTTTAAAGATCACCGTCTGGGAACGGTATACGCGGTATACACCGCTTACCCAATCGTCACTGCGATCAAGTATCCTTCCCTTGTCAGAAAGCAACAGCTTACCATATTCGGCTCGCTCTGAGTTTGAGCGGTTACATTGCTCAACTTCAAGCGGGTGAGCATTGCTCCCGCATTTATTTCTCTCTCGTACCAGATGGCGCTCTTCCTATAATAAGGACACGTGCGAGTAGAGCTCATGTAAACATTTGAAATCAGGCTCCGAAGACTGCATGGACGCCGAAACGTTAGCCAAATAAGTATTGGTCATACCATCTTGACACAGCTCAGCAAGAAATATTACAACTACTCAATCATGCCGAGATTTATCGACAGTGGCAATAAAGGGGATATCGTTTTTGTGGAGTCCAAGGCAAAGCCCCGTAAAATGTGTGCTTATATTCACTTATTATGTGTTGTGTGAATAAAAATCACCAAACGCTTCGTGCTAAATCAGGGTCTTGAAAGCGGTAAAAATTTTTCAGAAAAACTTCTGATCACGGAGGCAAGTTAATATTGGGTTTTTATACGAAAATAACCGAGTGAAAGGAAGGCTGGCCAACTCCATGCTCATAAACTCGACAAATTTTTGCAACTCTTCTCCTTATTAACAAAACTTGCCCCATCGCTACTGTCATGGATTCTCACCCCCCGTCTTTTATTTCCCCTTCTCATCTATCAGAGACGTCGCAACTGCTATCATTCCTTTACCAGTACCACTGTGCAAAACAAACAATTTCCCGCTCCAACATGCTCTGCTTGCAAGCGCGCGAATTCAAAATGTGCCCCAAAAAAACAAACAATAGCCTTGTTTACAACGAAGAGGAAATAATATAGCCAGAAAATTGAGTGTAAAAGCGCAATGGAGAGCTAAAAGTATGTATTAAAAAGTGTGAGAAGGTTATGTGGACTAAAGGGTGCCAGGCTCTTTGTTAGGAGTTAGCTGGTTTCGAGCCACCTGGAGAGCCACCTGAGGTGACTCAGAGCAAACAAAGTCATAAATTCTCTCTCTTCACATTTTTTCGTACTTTTACACAACTTCAATTTCATCCAAAACCTACAAATGAGTTTTTGAAACCACCTTAACCCCCACCTCTCCGATCAGTTAGAGCCCTCCAGAACTTTTGAATGGAGGCGGCAATCCCGTTCCAAACGCGCGGTGATGCGCCGAGGAGACAAAATGCCGCCAGCTTGGAGTTTTTTTTATTGTCAGTTTGATATTGTTTCTGTATCCTGTTCTGTTTTTTATTCATGTTTGGTTTTTTCACGAGTGTGTCATAAGGGATGCCATAAGGGACTTCGTTTCCAAAAGTTGGCGGCCAGATCGTGCGGAACGTGTTTTGCAAAATTTCTTGAGCTATAACTTTGCCACATTATTCTTGGATCGATAACGACCTTCAGATGCAGGCTTTTGCAATACGCAAATTCGCTGGTGCTGATATCTCAAACGTGTAGGAGACTATGAAGGAAGAATAAAAACAAGTTTTTGCGAGCCTCATTCTGGCAAGTCATTAACTCCCTCGAAATTTTTAGTATGTTCAAGCAGCTTACCGTGTAGCCGCGAGCCAGTAGTATAAATGCAGAAAAAAATTTCGTCGAAAGAGATCAGCGGAATGAAAGAAATTTCAAAATTGCCGTTTTTCTAAGCCTTTTTAATAGGCTCTAGAGTGCCAGATTATACAATTTTTTGATTTTTTTCGTGGAGGAAGCTACGTTTTTGCAGAAAGAGTCAACAAAATATCTTAATCTTACGGTTATAGAAATGTGCAGAGTTCAAGTGATATTCTTCATAGGAGGCTTTTGTGTCGTAGTATGGCCGCAACCTTTGACCCAAAACGTCAATTTCTTATTCCGAATAGTACTAAAAATATGATCTACAGTGGATTATGCAGGAAATTTTTCGGCCATGGGAAGCGAAATTAAAGAAAATATGCTTTAATCGGGAAAAACTGCGGTGCATGCAAATTTCCTTCCTTGCGGCCTAAGGGAAGAGGAAGTGTTTTTGAAACGAATTGCAATGCACCTCAATCAACATCTTCTTTCTGCATGCATAACACTTTAATCGGTAATTTCTTCGCTTTCTATGGACCACTGTTATCGACAGAAAATTTATTTATGATGATCAGAAGGGGTATGATGAATCTGGGAGGTTTACAGCTTAATTGCTCAAAACATATCAGGAAGAAACTAGAAAATTCAGTCGATTTCTTTCATTGCTTCGAACACCACTCTAAACTGCAGAATAAAACGATGAAGCAACATTTCACAAACGGGAAAAAGAAAACAAAGACATTTCTACATCGCGAACTTTACTCAAACCAGATTGGACATTTGATTGTCCGGCTCAGCGTCGTCATCATTCACTAGCCAGTATGTATTCAGCACTCCTTTGCCCTGCAACATCACATAAATGTAGTGAGCTTCATAAAAATGAGAATACTCATAAAAATATAGCTACATGGCTATCAAAGTTTGGCTATATGTTAGGTAGCGATGCGTTTTTGAACAGTCTAGAAGGTTTTTCTTCAAAGATCTCACTTTTATAAGTACTTCTCCGCGTGATTCGGTTCTAAATTCAGGGTATTTTTCTCCAACGAGCTTAGCGGCTTGCTCAGACATGTGTATCTTTCCAGCTGGAATGTTTAGTTTAACACTTTTTTAGACTTCTTATAATCTAAAAGAAAACAAATATATGTCTCTGAAATCTGTATTGAGCTCTGTTTGTGAGACTTGTCCAGAATGAATTTGCAAAAGGGTTGCTTACGTTTTCCATTGCTCTCCATTCTGCTTGCGGTATTCACGGTATCGCCAAAGAGACAGTATTTGGGCATGGCAAGTCCAACAACTCCGGCAACACAGGGTCCTGGAAAGAATAAATGTTAGTAGATTGTTCATAGTTGGTTTTCAGCATGCACTGCTTGAAGGATGGGTAGTTTGGGCAAGATATGCTCTCAGTATTGCCTACATCGACTCTCAACCATTCGCATGGTTTGTAATTTGAACCAAGCTGTCGTATTTGTCGAGACAGCTTTTCGTTTATGACTGCGCCATTCCTTATTCTCGTTGCCTACGTCCGGGCTTGGCATGCGTTTCGCTCCAAGGGCTTATTTTACAATTTTAAGACTCCTTATCTGTGTGAACACCGATGCGGATCATGACCCTGTAGGATGGCATGTGCGGAATGCGAAACTCCTTCAAATCTCTTAGCAGCTGGAGAGACATCAGACAGATTTCTTTGATATGTTCCGTTCCATTACGACGGGGCAATCCGGAAACACAAAGATACGCATCGCCAATGGTTTCAACCTGAAAAAATAGTGTTCTCTGAGAGATAATAGAGTGAAAGGTATGGTAAAGTACCTTGTAAACATCTCTTTCGTCGATTTTACTGTCAAAAATTGTGTAGAACTCATTGAGAAAGTCGACAACCTGAATTTTTTTTGAGAGTTGAAACTTTATTTGAAAGCGATTCAAATGCTTCGCACAAAGTCTAGTAACAGTAGAAACAATTTCAAATTGCTCTACTATTCCATGCCTCAAACAATTCCATGATTTTTTTTTCGGAGAAGTTTGTTGAAGAAACACATACCTGCATGGGACTACATTTCGACGAGAGTTCTGTGAAGGATACGATGTCCGAAAAGAAAATCGACACACTGTCGAAGGATTCCGGAACAATTTGTTGTCCAAGTCTTAGTTTTTCCACTACTTGCCTGAAGTTAGAAGTCTTAAAGCTAGCAGAATAAGTTCAGATAGTTGATCTATGTTGGTTTTTTGCTAGTAAGAGGAGTGAAACATGATGAAGGTACTATATGATTTCTCAACAGTTTCATGTTTTAATTTATACAGAAGAAAAGAATTTTTCAAACAATACAGGGTGTCTAAAGATGCACCTAAAGGATACTGCATGACGAAGGCGCAATAGCAGTGTTAGTTGAGCGGGCGCGAACTCGGCGCGCGCGTATATTCACCGTTGTAAATCCTGCACCTTCGCTCTGCGGCTAATAAATCCGCGTTCGCGCCCAAAGGTATTGCGCTTTCGTCATGCAGCAGCCTTTACAGTTTGATTATTAGTAACCTCTTGTCATTAAGGTGTTCGAGAACCTTTAGGTACCATTTTGTAAAGCTAGCTTCATTCAATTTTGCAGTATGCAGCAAATTACCGTTCTTGATTATTGTAGGTTTACGGTAAAAACTTTGAGGAGGATTTTGCATGATTGAGGGTCATATTTCACCCCTAAAGACACTAGGTTTAATCTGATTTCAGATAAAATACTGAACTCTACCTAATGTCTCTCCTAAGTTATGCCTAATATATGTACCGTGACAACCGTCTTCTGATATCCGTCAAAAATTTGATTACAAAATTCAAAAAGTTCTGCAAATGCGCTAAGAGTTTTGTAGTGAATTCAGCATGCATGAAAACCTGTTACACAATTTTCCATATTTCTGAAAATTTTTCTCTAACAGCTTATCTTGCCGCCATATGCTACGAATTCATACTGTACTTACAATTAGAAGAGTGATCGGTAATTCGACTTTTACTGCAAGCTTAAGTTGAAACCAGCTCTACAAAATAGGACCTAAACCTTCTCGAAAGATTGCATGACAGAGAGTTATTAACAATCAAATAGTAGGGACATTTTTTTGGGACAACTTATATTGGCAATGGGTATGTTGTCATCCAAGTATTTAGATTTTTGAAGTTACATTTTATGACACGAAACGACAGTCTTGGTCCAGACATTTATCTAGATTGGCTTGGACTTTTAGGCAGATTAAAAGAACATTTTCCAGCACTTGCTTGGCCCCATGTATTATACTCAAACTAATCTGTAGACAATAACATACACTGGTAGCATACGACAGAGAAGCAAATCGCTTTTCTTTTTCTCGTCAACTAATTCTTTCGTTCGAGCTTCAACCTCATTTTCAAGGGAATCAGCATACTTTTCCATGATCTTGAAGACGTGATCCATGAGATTAGCATGTCTGTAATAAATTGATTTCTTCAAGTTGGATTGTGCGTCTTCGAATCTCTTTTTACTTGTCCTTGAAGCATGGCTTCAGCATTTTATGGACTTCTTCTATAGTCGGTCTACTGTTTGGTTCTTCTTCCCAACAATCGCGAACCATATGAATCTAGAAATTCGCACAGATTGAGCCCATAAGTAATAATGTAAAATTTCCCTTTCTATGGTTTTGGAACTAATTACTCATTGTATATGGGAAGGTAATAGCCGGTTTGATTAATTTTTGTGCATAGAGCTTTCTTCGAAGTTTTACGCCAACTTTACTTCTTCCGGAAACATATGACAGGTACACCGTAAAGACACTCACCACATCTGGCTTCAACTCTAAAGAGGGGTCAGGATTGAGATCTGGTCTCATGAGCTTTCTTCCTCCTTTCTTCACCATGTATAGAATATCTAAATATGCATATGAAGCTGCGACAAGTTTCTTCAGAATCAGAAATATTTTCAAAGATTCATCAGGGCAAAAAATTTTTGTTCCGGGAGACTAGATCTCAGAGGAACAAACTGGTGCATTTCGTTCTCTGTTTTTTAACAGCTATGTTTCCAAACCAAACACTGTTCAAGAGATTTGCCCAATTCATCCAAAACTTCAGTCCTGTCCGATATCTTCTGAAAATGAGGCCTTAATCTCATTTAAAAATTTTTGAATTAGAAGATTCTGCAGTCGAGTCAATTAGAATCGTAGCTTCTTCTGGGCCGATAGTAATCTACCCTACCTGGTGGCATCATAGATGCCGGCAAGTTGGCACACATCGCGGAAAGATGCCAACTCCGCCGGCAGCTCGCGGAGTGATTGTAGGTTTCAATAATCTTATCTAACCTTAGCACGCAATCATTTCGCACATTAAATTTTGATGACGCAGACAGCCGCAAAATTGCTACCTCGCGCGCGGTCGAACCTATGTGCGTTAGCTTGAAGTGCCACCACGTTAACCATTCGACCATTCGGTCAGCCATTGCCTTTTGCACCAGCAATAGGAGGAACGCATTGGTGAGTGGCTGCCTATAAAAGGGATCGATACATTGCGTGAGAGAGTTTGACCTGAAAGAACAGCTGATTGATATGAGCGAGAGAGGAGCGAAATCGGTGCAAACTGAGATTTATAAGGGATTGCCAAAACAGTTCGTGTTCTATATGATTCTAAGGCATTAGTGGATTTTTTCTCTGTAAGAAAATCGTCATTTTAAAAAAGAAAAACCCATATAATGAGAAAAATGATAGTTTTTTCATGAAAAGTAGAATTTTTGATTTTTTCGCCTGACGTAAATTGTGTGATATCGCCGCAATTCGCAAACTCGCAGACGCCGTCGGCAAAGGTGCCACCACCTCGACGTGGTAGGGGCACGTCGAGATGCCGGCAGCTCGCTCTCTCAAAAGAGCACGCTATTTCTCGTGCTCTGTGACCTGCCGGCAGCTGCCATCTCGCGGATTCCGGCAACCTGCCGGCAGGTTGCCGGCAACTGACATCGCGAAGTTGCCGGCAGCTCCTCCTGGAATTCCAGATATTTTACTAAAGGAGGAGTTCTGGAGCCGCAGATTTTTATGAAGTTTTCTACAGAGTCGAGGCGGCAACTTTATCGAGAAAATTTTTTGAAAAAAGGCCTGGGACGGCCTAAATTTCGGTTCTTAGTTTCTGGCCACCTCGCGGAAAGGTGCCAGCAACCTGCCGACGAGGCCTGCCGCCAGGTCGGGGGGATTACTACCGGCCCTGTAGTTTTTCATTCGCCCTTTACAACTTCTTGATCGAATATTCGAAAGTTTGAGATCTTGAATAATATTCGACAGTCGAATATTCGATGGTCATCAATTCGATCAATCGATGTTCATTGATTGTTCGAATATTCGATGAGCACCAAATATTCGAAGATTCGATCAGCATGACTATTAGAAAATGAAGTCGATGACCATCAAGTATTCCGAAGTATTCGTAGCGTACACGGGGTGTCCCAAAAGCGACAACTTTTGGGTAACATTCTGTAAGGCTGGCTTCAGCTTTCATTTACAGCAGAATGCGGTTTATCTATGTTTTTTAATGTTGTGGATACGGTAGGAATTTCCAGCATATAGAGCAGCTGAGCGTTAAGACATCCGAAAGTACTCGAAAAAAAAAACTTAAAAATTTGTGAAGCAGAGATCTTACGTGCGCTGATTTCAGCACATACGCGACCTTTCGTAATTTTTTCAAGCTTTTCAAAAGTGTAATCACGTCTTTGAGAAGCACTGAAAATATTTGTTGCGTATACCTGGCATAACTTGTGAAAAGAGTATTGCGGTTGAGTGCAAACTTTATATCTCTAGTGAGCGACTTCTAATGTCTAATGTAATTTCGGCTTTTTGTCATCCTTGTTAAGCAAACTACGGCTCTCAGCGCTTTCTTTTCAGTTTTTCTATCCTATAACAGTGAAGACCATTGTAAGTTGAAATCGGCCACACAGAATGGTGCCTAAAATTTGACAAGACTTTGTGGGAGCGAAATTGAGAGTGTCTACATACTTTTAGGACATGTATCCCAATCCAGTTTGTATTGCCCGCGCAGTTACGTACGCAAGATGATCCGCCTTTGTATGTCGCAGTAGTTGCTCACAAGGGGATGGTCAGAAATCGAAGTGGCCAATCCATACAAGCTGCATACCATTAGATGCAGCATAAAACGCTGACTTCAAATCTGTCTTCCGTATCTGCAGAGCGCTTTTGTGGACGAAATTATGACCCGTCAAAGGCCATAATTTTGCTAAGAAATTATGTGTGTAAAGGGCAAACTCGGCCGTACAGAGCCATACCCGGCTTAGTGCAAGACCAAAACATGCAACTAGGTCACTTCATATGGTCAGTACCTAAAGGTGAGCGAAAAGGGCAATAATGCGCCTAATCTCGCAATTCTAGTATACGATTTTTTCGCACTAAAGCTGATCATAACTTCGCTTACAGAGGCGCTCTGCAGATACGGAACGCAGATTTGAAATCAGCATTTTATGCTGCATCGGATGGTATGCAGGTATGGATTGGCCACTTCGATTTCTGACCATTCCCTTGTCAGTGTCGCTGCTCAGGGAATGCCACTACCAAAAGATAAAGATCTTTTTGAATTTCTAGTAATTTCTTCATATCCGTCATAGGGGCAGGCCTTTATGTTCGATTCTCGTGGTGTCACCAGTAAACAGTTTTCTCATCATCAATTGTAACATAACGAAAGCTTCTACTCTTGATAATTGCCTGGAACAATTTATTGGTATTTTGGTCTCTTATAGGCAGTCGTCTTTAGATTCAACTTATTCGAATGATATTCGAGAATCGGATGATATTTGAAAATCGAATAATGTTCGACATTTGAACATTATTCGAAAATTTTGATCTTCAGAATCGATAGTCAAAAATCAGAAATTTTCGATTTTCGAACATTATCCGATATTCAAATGTTCGAAAATTTCGACTTTTCCTAAAGGCAGCGTCCGGACAAGATTTCAAATGGAATTTTTTCGCACCTGAGCTTATCCTTCCTGCTGATTCCAAAAATGCAGCTCGGAGAGCACAAAAACGTCGAAAACGGGCTTTTGCAGAAGCTCTTAATTTGAATTTTTTCGCCTGCCGCCATAAGACGCAGAGTCTTTGTGAGAGCCTATGTCTTGACTGTGTGCGGTATGCGCACTCTGGCTTATCGAACTAATTAGTCCCCGGTCGCCTGGGCGTTCTGGTTGCGAAAATTGGTGCAGTGCCAGTTGGGGAAGACCCTTACCAGGCCGGGCGCTCCTAAACTCCACATATTCGTTTTTGCCCGGACGCTGCCTTTAAGTATAAAATGATGCAGGCATGTCGACATTTCGGCGAGAGTCGCCTTTGTCAAGACCTGGAAAATGAGTCAATAAATTCGACGCTCCAAGGGTAGAAGTTCCTTCAGCAAAACACTTCAAGCAGCTGTCCACCACTCTGACACTTTGTCAGGTCACTGCTAACTCTTGTAATGGAATGAAGTGCACTTTTGAGGTTAGACTCAAATCCACAAATGGTAAGAATGGGACGAGCTCATTATTGATGGCTATTGATAACTTAACATTATCAGAAATATGCTACGAACGTCTAAAAGAGTGTCTCCAAATGGTGCTCTAGAATCCGCATCAATCAAGCAAGCTATTCAAATTGCGCATGCCAACGGTCATCTGCTACCGGAAACAAACGTTTGTTGTAAGAATAATGCTAAAGTTTTTTTTATCAGCAGTGAAAAGGTGTCATTCCTTATGCCATTCATATCCGATAGGTATAGCGCTGCGAATAGAATCTGCGTTCACAATGCGCCTGCATATGTTAATAGTTGTGAACCGCCCTGAAACCTCAACCGCAAACCGCCTGATGCGTAACAGAAGTTACGATTCAGCCTGCTCGAAAACAGATTGCAATATATGCAATTCTAACAACCCGGGAAACTGCATGTGTCGCGGTGCTATGTACTTGATATCTTGTAAACTGTGTGGAAAAGAACATATTGGAGTGAAACAGGAAGACAGGAATACTGTGTGTATAAATTAACGATTTGGACGGAATGAAAAAATCGCGAGTGTCTACTCCTCTGGGCGCACATCGTGCACTGTGCCATCAGAACATAGAGTTCTAAATCAACATTGCTAGAAGCTTGTTGGATTACGTCCAAATGTCCTAAACCGAACAGAAAGGAAGAGAAAATGGCTATTAGTAGTGAGCTGTCCCATCCTTATAATTGTGTGGATTTAAGTTTGACCTCAAAAGGAACCTCATTCCATCACAAGAGTTAGCATGTAATGAACTGACAAAGTGTCAGGGTGGTGGACAGCCGCTTGAAGTGTCTCGCTGAAGGTATGTCTACCCTTAGAGCGTCGAATTTATTGACTCACTTTTCAGGTCTTGGCAAAGGCGACTCTCGCCGAAAATTCGAACCGTTTACTGGTGTCGTTGTATCAATAAACTGGTAATAATCTTGGAAACGCTTACTGACTGAGAACTAATATATTAAACATAAAATGCCAATATTCAAAGATGGTCGAGCATGATGTATGCATGCAATTTATTAATTTTTTTTCGTCAGAATCAATTATTCGATTCATGCAATGGCGTAGTTTCTAATTTTATTTTCCAAGAAGAATAATCATGCATTTCATGCCATTGCACAAACCCAATACGATTGATTTTGACAACAAATACATTGCTTGTTTATATCAATTGCCATTTGCAGAAGAGGTAACGAATGATTGATGAGCTAAAAAGTGAGATTTGAAACAACCTTCCGGATCTTCATCGCGATTTTCCAGATCCCAAGCGCTGGTACCCGCGATCAGTTCTGAACATATGATTGCAAAACTATAGATGTCTCCTTGCTTTGTTCCATCTTGTTGATACTCTCGCAGCAGCTCAGGTGCCATATACAGCTTGTCTAAATGTATAGTAATGTATAGGGCCAAGATTATAGGTTCAGAGGTTTAAATTTCTAATAAGCCAAATGGTTTCTAGAATAGTTTTTTGACACCTCACATCTTAACGGCGGTTCATCAGTACCGTTCATAAACCCGAGACCATAGTTGCTAAGTTTCACTTGCCAACGCGAATCTACGAGACAGCATGAAGAGGTCAAACATCCGTGTTTCTCGAGAAAAGAACTGTGAATGTAGTGAAGGCCCTGAAACCTAACTTTCTGCCAAAAATCTCAAGCAACACAGTATGAATACGAGCGCATTCGTCCATCCAAACTGAAGGTCATGGGGTATTGATATTGTTCAGTAGCGGATCCTTAACTCTAAGCAACGCCCAAATCTCGCTGCAAAAGATGACTTTTAAAGCGAGAAAACCGCTGTAAAGGTATAGAAGCGGCCAAGTTAGCTCTGCCTAAGTTTAAATTTGACCTGGCGTGCTCAGAATTGTCATTTCATTAATGATCAAATTTGGGACCTTTCTGTCTACACTGAAGCCGAAAATTGGATTGGTATCCTCAGGCCACTCAGGTTAAAGCCAGCGTCCCGTCAAAAAGATGGGTGCCGGATGCGATGTAAAAGTATACCTCCTACCTAAGCGATGACTGATGTTCGGAGCGAAAAAGGGGTCTACCAAGCCTGAAATTTGCTCCGAAAGTGGCCCGGATCTTAAGGTAGGCCCGAATCCCGCTCACACAGCGATTTCAGACTGCAAGGACAGAGCACGCATAGCGCACAGAGTCATGAGCGCAGAGTCTCGCAACGACTCTGCGTTTCTACCTTGCATGCATCTCGTACTCGCCCGAGCCTACCGTAATCCGGACCACTTTCGAGGCAAATTTCAAGATTGGCAGACCCCCTTTTCCGCTCCGAACTTCATTCATCGCATAGGTAGGGGGTCTCCTTTGACATCGCCACAAAAACCCGGCACCCATCTTTTTTACGGGACGCTGCCTTTAAGGCGGCGCCAGCGTAGCCGCTTCTTCCTTCTGGAGAAGGTTTCTCGCTTGAAAATTCATCTTTTGCAGCGAGATTCAAGCAATTGCTTAGTCAGAGTCCTCGCTACGATACAGAGCAAATTCTCAACAGCTCAGTTGGGTGGATGGTGCCTTCAAGTCTTCGCTAACAAGGGAATGGTCAGAAATGGAAGTGGCCAATCCAGACAAGCTGCATACCATTAGATTTAGCAGAAGCGCTGACTCTAAATCTGTCTTCCTTATCTGCTTATTGCTTTCCTGGACAAAGCTATACGCCACCAAAGGCCATTATTTTGCTAAGAAATTATGCATGAAAGTGAAAATCTGGCCGTTTAAAGCCACATTCGGCCTACTGCTGGGCCAAAACATGCAGCTAACTTACTTCAAATTTTTGAAGCCTGAATCCGAGTTGAAAGTGCAACGATGTGCTCAATTTCGCAATTTTTATGTACGATTTTTTCACAGTAAAACTGCTTGTAGCTTCGTTCACAGAAGCGATAAGCAGATAAGGAGGACGGATTCAAAGTCAGCGTTTTATACTGTATCGAATGGTATACAGCTTGTTTGGTTTGGCCAATTCGACTTCTGACCATTCCCTTGTAAGAAATTTCTACTACATGCGCAATTGTTAAGTATTAAAGGAACGTTGACGTGATGGTGATGTGGTCTCTTTGCTGGTCTGGAATCCTCTAACCTTAAAGTTCAAGAATGTTGTGACCCGTTCATTTGTCCTGCTGATATACAAAAGCAGACATAATTTTTTTAGCACGTCCGAAATTCCCAGAAGTAAAGCCTTTGAAAAATTTGAATTTTTTCCAGAATTACAAAGGGCTCCATATCTCGTAAAAAGGAGACGATACTAGCAGCTTCATCCAATCATTCTCTTGCTTATGCAGAATTTTCTGCAAACGTAATGTAGCAATTTTGGTTTTTCGGCTTTGTAAAAAAATTTGTTTGAGCCGAGTGTTCATCCGTAACTTCTAATAGAACAAGTATGACGGTGGCCATTTAGGAAGGTGCAAAATTTGGTGAAATGGACTGTACACTTGAGTATAGTGCTTTTCTCGGAAGTTGACGAAAGATTTTTCTGTCATAGAGTACCCATATCAAGAAAATTTTTTGAATCTAAACAACATGCTTACAGCTGCGTTCAAGCTAGATATAGTAGACGTCATCGGTCTAGTCACTTCGCTGCGCCGTGTGACACTACAGAAGAATTTGGAATCCCGGATCCAGCGTTTCCGCCTGTGCCGCGGTTGCACACAACGGCAGACCCTAATTCAAATGAGGCCAGAGTCTTTTCTCGCGTTTTTATCCCTTCTTTGTTTCCAGTCGTTCGCGGAATGCTATTTCTCGTAAATCTGTTCCTTCAAGGGTCGTTTTGCGCTGATGTTCTCAAAATTTTTTATTTTCAATTCAAAAATACTAACAAGGGAAGTCACTTAACTTAGGTCGGCCTTCTGAAATGAGACACGTATATTTAGAATCAGTTTAGAACGCTGATTCCAAATATGCTGTCCTTAGCTGCGAAGCATTCTGAAGCTAGTTATAAGCTTTTTCCTAAGCAAAGTTTGCGTAGTGATCGACTTAGGCATGCTGCGGTATCGTCATCCAGGTAGAAGTTCAAATGCATACAACACCCTATCAAAGCCAAATGACTCAGTTTGATGTTATTTCGATTTCCACCACTTTTTTAGCCAGTTTTTCATCTAAAGATCTTCTTTTCATATTCAGTTATATGTCAATTACACATACCGAAAAGCTCATAGTTCTCTTCTGAGGATTGCTTCGCAGCAGGACAGCATATTTGGAATCAGCATTGCTAGCTGAATCTAAATATATTTGTTTCATTTCAAAAGGACCTAAGTTAAGCGACTTTCCTTGTAAGAAGCACGCGTGATTGAACGAGATTGACTTGTGTGCGCCTAACTGCAATGTGAGCACTCTGTGCTTATATCCGAGCAGTGTAGTCACTGAGGAGCCCTAGTTTGAACCTCCTGTTGTTTATAACGACGCTTCAATGAAAAATGAGAAGCTATCCATCCCCATGATTACCCAAAACGAAGTTTACAAATTTTTGAAAGCTAGCAGGGCATCGAACTCTGTAACCTCCGAGAACACACCGGTTTTTTTTACAAGAAATGTGCTAAACTTCTTAGTTTTCCATTGACGCATATTTTCCATCTCTTTGACTACAGGCAGAATTCCAAGACTGTGGAAACAGGCTGTGGTTGTCCCAATACCTAAACGTTCTGGTGCAACCAGAGTCACAGAGTTTAGGCCCATAAGTATTCTGCCAACCCTCTGCAAAATAATGGAAAAAACTCTTGCCAAGTCAATTCTGAAATGGCGCCTCAAATTAAAATGTTTCCCCAATGAGCGGTACGGGTTCACATCCGGTTCCTCTACAACTGTGCAGCTGACAAAATGTTGCCAAGACTGGGTCAATGCGCTGAGCAGTGAGCAGTAGCAAATCAGTCGAGGTGATACTTTTGATCTTACGGAAGCATTTTGTTCAGTCAATCACCACGGACTTCTGACTTAACTAAAAAGCATCGGAATAAGGACAACCTTTTGACGTGGTTTGAATCCTATTTTTCGAACAGGAGTTTCTCCATCCCTTTTCAAAGTCAGAGATCACTGGAGAGACCCTCCGCATCGGGTGTAACCCAAGGAAGTGCGTTGTCTCTTCCTCCCTCTCTCTCTATTCAATATTTATACTATAGAAATTCCTAAATTGCTCAAAACTGATACCCATATCAATGTTGCAGCTTATGCGAATGATATAAAGATTTACGCTATTTACGATAATGAAGTAGAAAGTTCTGGCAAGTTGAAATCCACAGTGCATCAAATGTTAACATGGACAGAG
The DNA here is from genome assembly GCA_958299035.1 of Cylicocyclus nassatus. Lineage (NCBI taxonomy): Eukaryota > Metazoa > Nematoda > Chromadorea > Rhabditida > Strongylidae > Cylicocyclus > Cylicocyclus nassatus. The sequence goes on along the minus strand of CATQJL010000001.1, from coordinate 37,335,837 downwards.
GACTGGGGATTGAGGGTCAATCTATCTAAGGGCCGCATGCACTAACATCCCCGCGGGGAGGGGATCGCAGCTTGAAAGAAAGCTTTATATTTCGAAACTCCAGATACCTGGATTTCACGTTGTGTACCTATCCGTAAGTATTCCTATTACCCTTCACTATGAACATGTTGAACAGGAGCGAGAAGCTGTACAAACCGCATTTTCCAGCTTTTGTATGATCCCTGGCGCTTTTCTTTAAATTCATTTTTCTTTCTCCGAAGTTAACGAAGAATCTCCAGAGTTGTGCAGATTGTCTAACCCGACAGTGCTAAGCATGTTGCTGCTAAGAACAAATGAAGTTTTGAAGTCATGAAATTTGCGATGATCCACAGGTCGAAATTTGAGGCTTACCGAAAAATTCGACTTTTCAAAAACTCATTTGTTCTCATCAGCAACATGCTTAGCAGTGTTGTGTTAGATGTTCAGCACAACTTTGGAAGGTTTTCGTTAACTTCGGAGAAAGAAAAATGACTCTAAAGAAAAGCGCCGGGGATCATCAGGGATCATATAAAAGCTGGAAAATGCGGTTTGTACAGCTTCTCGCTCCTGTTCAACATGTTCATAGTGAATGGTAGTAGGAATACTTACGGATAGGTAAACAGCGTGAAATCCAGATATCCGGAGCTTCAGGATATGAAGCTTTCTTCTGAAGCTGCGATCCCCTCCCCGCGGAGATATTAGTGCATGCGGCCCTAAGGGTCGCATGCATAACTTGCCGCTGAGGTGGGGATCGCAGCTTAAAAAGAAAGTTTCATATCCTGATTCAGATATCTATTCCACGCTGTATACCTATCCGTAAGTATCCCTATCATTCTTCACTATGAACATACTGAACAGGAGCGAGAAGCTGTACAAGCCGTATTTTCCAGCATTTTGTATGATTCCCTGATGATCCCCGGAGGCCGATTGTCTTTCTTCAAAGTCACCTTTCTTTCTTCGAAGTTAGCGAAGACCTTCCAGAGTTGTACTGGACATCTAAAACAACAATGCTAAACATGTTGCTAATAAGAACAGGTGAGTTTTCAGAAAATCGATTTCCGATAATCCCCAACATTCGACTTGTGGTTCATCACAAATTTCATGACTCCAATACATCATTTGTTTCTATCAGCATTATGCTTAGCACTGTTGAGCTAGATGAACAGCACAACTTTGGAATGTTTTTATTGAATTCGAAAAAGAAGAATGACTTTATAGAAAAGAAGGTCGACAGCCAGGGATCATCAAGGGATCGAACAAAAAGCTGGAAAATGCGACTTGTACAGCTTTTTGCTCCCGTTTAATATGTTTTCAGTGAAGGATAGTGGGAATACTTGCGGTAGATAGGTAGATAGCGAGATATCCAGATATTTGGAACTCCAAGATATAAAGCTTTCTTCTAAAGCTGCGTTTTCCTCCCCGGCCGGGATGTTAAAGCATGCGGCAATAAGAGTCAAATCTTGAGGTTGGGAGAAGCGCAGTAGAGTTTGAGTATGGGATTCCTTTAAAATTGAATGCCGTTCAAGAATCAGGCATCCCTCCATAATCTCCTTTTGGTTATTCCACCCATATTGACGCTATAGTTACAAATGCAACACGTGGTATGTACTTCTTGCTTAGAAACATACATACAGACGACAAAACCGTATGGGTAAGATTGTGTTAGGTTGTCAAGAGAATAATGTCGTTTCTTGAGTAATATCAATTGACAAAAGACATTATTTTTTGACAACCTAATACAAAGCTTACATTCTTCCCATTGTGGAATATTGTAGTCCAATCTGGAATCCAATATTCAAAAAACATATTTTCAAACTCCAAAAAGTCTAGCGTACCTTTACAAGAATCCTTTTTTATCGGCTGTTTCCAAGCATGGTATCCAAGAGGTTTGGCTAACTATGAAACCGGATTAGCAGTTTTTGTTCTAACAACGGAAGCTATCTAATTAGCTCGGCGTATTGGCAAGTGAAATGTATATTCTGAATCAGCTTTAAACGCTGATTCCAAATATGCTATTCCTAGCTGCCGAGCACCACTCCGAAGCGAGTTATGTTTTCCAGCGCGAAATTGGCATACTCATCGACTAGTGGAATCACGGCATCATCACCTAAGTGCTAGTACACTTGCGTTAAGCTTCTTTTGAGTGAGAAAAGATTGGATTTGTGTTATTTCGATATCTAAGCACATTCTTCTGGCAGATTTTTTAATATGCCAATTTCGCGCAGAAAAAAGCCCATAACTCGTTTCAAAATGGTGCGCGGCAGCTAGGAGTAGCATATCTGGAATCAGCGTTTGAAGCCACAGAATATGTCACTTGCCAAAGGGCCGAGCTAATTTAGGTAGCATTCCTCATCTTATATATAAAGCTGAATGTCTGTTTGTATGTCTGCATGTCTGTTTGTCTGTATGTATGTCTGTAGGTATGTTCCGAATAGAAAATTCCATTTCTGAACCGACCGATCCGGACCAAACTTTGCACACATACACTTCGAGGCCGAGCGGGTGTCATAGGCTACTTTTCGTCAACGATTGATACCGACTTTATTGATTTTTCAAAAAATTCGAGCTACGGGGCTGGGAGTTGGCACAGGGGGTAAGTGAGCATGCTGATTACGAATGTATTAGGTTGCTGCAAAAGTAATGGCCGATTTGCGAATTCTCACTTTGACGTGCTATAACTTTTGGAAGCCTTCTGCAATGCAGCGCACATTTATTTATACTCATATCACGAACGGGCAGAAAAATATGGATTGAAAAATAAAAAAGGTTCTTTTGCTAGAACCTTGTCTTTGACAATTCATATCTTCCTTCAAAGTTTGTTAGTATAAATGTTAAGTAGCCTATCTTGTAGCCGCAAGCCAGTAGTACAAAACGCAACAAAAAGAACTGGGAAAAAAGGTCGGCGAGAAATAAAATTAAAGTTTGAAATTTCTCAGTTTTTTCAACACTTTTTCCAGTGTGCCTCAAAGTTCCGGATATAGAATTTTCTGATTTCTTACGTAATAAACGGTGGATGTTTTTGCAAAAACTGCTGATAGGATGTTAGAATGTCCTAGCCCTACGCTTACAGAATTGAGGAAAGCTTCGGCGTTTGACTTTTTCAAAAGAAAATTATGGGTCATACAATGACCGCAACAGCTACCCTTGTTTAGGCGCCGATATCTCAGTCTGGATAGCCTCAAAGAACACAGTCAAGTATGCATAATGTAGACAATTTCTATTACATACTATAGCTAAATTTTCGAAGCAATCCCATTGATACGCGCTTGAATTCTGGCCGGAAAAGTGAAAGTAATGAAATTCTGAATTTGGATGCAGTTATTTGAAGCTCAATGACTTTATAACAGATGAGGATGAGAGCACGTTTCAAGCACCGTAAGATAGAGCATGGAAACAGCTTCGCGATGGTATACTACATCCATTGTAAAGAAGAAGTATTGATGGAAAAAAGTTGCCCTGAAAAAAGGTTTGGAAAATCGGCCATTACTTTTGCACCAACCTAATATCATTGACAGGGCCGGGCGGAGCCGGGTTTGCCAGCTAGTAAGCTTATACTATAGACGCATTCTTGCGGATATCCTCTTAGCCCATAAAATCTTTAGACAAGAGGTACGTCTAAATTTTTCAGATTTTTGGACTCTAAGTTCTTCTCAGAGTCATAGCCTACTTTGAATGTCTCGACGAGGTCTGGTGGTTAACGTAAGATGGTGCTGCAACAATCCTTTGCGAGCCGTGTGTTTATCTTAAGCAACGGTCTTCCCGTTGAAGTTTTCTGCCAGTGCCATACAGAAAAGTTCAGAGAATTCTTGCTCGATAATGATCTTCTGAGTATGCTGAATCTAGAAGATGTATCATAACTTGAAGCCGACGCTAAGTCAACCTCTTATTGCATTTTGTCTTACTTTACTCTTTCTAGTTAGCTCGCCTTGGAGATATTAGTGCACGCATAGCTTACCCAAAGTATTATTCTGCTGGTAAGCCTCCCAACAGAGTTTCAGTCAGTTTACCTGTCTAGCGTGAGATTCCAGGCATGCCATTTGGTGTTGGGCACACCATAGCATACTCGGCTGACTGGTGTGGAAATTATTATTAATGCTTTCGGCACTAGTTTTAGCTTGCTACTTATGGAAGAAACCACTTGAGGGTTTATTTTCGCTAAGTAATATGGTGGATTTCGTATCTTCGTTATGTTCTATGTTACTAACATGGGTTTAGTGAGTTTGTGGAGTACTAACCCTCCGATTTCTGTCTGTCATAGCACACATTGTGCATCAAGATAAAAGATAAAAAATTTGAAATCAGCATAATCACTAATATCAACTAAAATGGAAACCAGAAGTTCAACGCAAGTCTTATGTGAGAACTATTCAATTCGTTTGAAAGCATAGATCGCTTGCAGAATAGCCGCACTAATAATTCAATCTCCAGCGACTCCGCGTCTTCCTTACTTTTTTGAAAGTGAAAGTAAAAATTTTTTGAGATCATGAACGCAGAAAGGGCACGTCAGGCTTTTATGGCAGCAAAAACAGAAGTAGCAGATGCGAAGTGCTGTAAACAGAAAATAAACGATTGAAGAAAATGCTTGAGAGTCATTTTAATTTAGGCTAAGACTGCCTAAATTAAAATGACTTTTGCAACCACGGCACAGGCGGGATCACCTCATCCGGGATTTTCAATGTTTGTGAAGTGACACACGGCGCAGCGAGGTGAATAGACCGATGAGGTCTACTATATATCATCAGATTAGTACATTTTTAATTCAAAAACTAGTTCCTAAGTGAATCTAATACAGGGCTCTCATTGTCTCATTGCTCAAACCATCGATACTTTCCCGCTATCCGGATCCATTTTTTCAGGTTGTTCCATGAGATACGTGCATTAGCCTAGAAAATTTTTTCATGAATTCTGCGAGGATGGTCTTCCTGCCACGTGTCGAAATAAAAATTAATACGTTCAGGCCAATTTTGACATGTTTTTTTTTTCAAAATATTAGGTTGGTCCGAAAGTTTTGTCAGTTTTTTCAATCCATGGCAAACCCGCTAGAATAAAGATAAAGAAACGCTTTAAAATGTATCCAATGCAGAATTTCTTCCTCTTTACAGTGTTAAACCTGCATTAGGTTTCGTAGAGAGAGTGATGAGATATTTGCTGGAGATTACAACCACTCATTTCTACCATGTCCAACTTTCGCTAGTTTTCAAAATTTTTGTATGAGACTTTCGGAGGAGCCTTAAAATACACCAGATAGGGCAAACCTTTTGCCAACTTATGCAATTTTTTTCTTTTTTTTCAGCTGCTTTTTCAGATTTTCGCTAAATAATTTTCTAAAAGTCTAGTGTTTTGGAAATATCGCATAACCTGTTATTGCACCAAACACTGCAAAACCTACAGAAAACTGGGGTTTGAACACACGATCATTGCTAGCGCTACCATTACAAAGCAAATGAGCGATTTTCGCTTCAAATTATGAAGATTTTGAAACATAGGTTACGTCAGTGCGCACTCCTGAAATTGAGAAATGCTGCGATTTTCCCCACAAATTTCGGAAAAAAAGACAGGTGTTGGAAAGGGGAGAAAAATTTGCACCGAATTGTGGCCGAACTTTTTAACATTTTATGTTCTACGAGGTTAAATAGGCTGAATGTAAAACTTGTTCGCTTCAAAAAATAAATCGTAGAAATTCTGAAAGACAAGCCGTAGGGCTACAAAAAATTGCTTCTATGGCAAAAGGTTTGCGCTATCCGGTGGTTATTAGTGCTGCTCTGAAAGTCTCATACAAAAATTTTGAAAATTAGCGAAAGTTGGACATGGTAGAAACGAGTGGTTGTAATTGCCAGCGAATATCTCGTCAGTCTCGCAACGAAACACAATGAGAGTTTAGCAGCTGTAAAGAGGAAGAAATTCTACATTGGACACATTTTGAAGCATTTGTTTATCTTCATTCTAGCATGTTTGCCGATGGATTGAAAAAACTGACAAAATTTTCGGACCCACCTAATATTTCCGGTGAGGCACGACAGCATTCACAATGGCTCGAAAGCTTTTTGGTGGTTTTATTAGAGCAAAACTGTTTCAAACGACTATTGAAACGTCTTAGTAGCTTCAACAATAATTTCAAGAAGAAATTCTTTCTTCAATTTTTCTCGTCATGCGAATTTATTTAAGAAAGAATATAAAAATACGGCTTCAAGTACCTAACTGCCGCTTGCTTCATTGCTTAGATGATGAAGCAATTGACAACTTCTCTGTTTTGAGCAAGTCTAATATGTTTATCAAACACAGAATGTTATTTTTATAGCTATTTAAAGCTATTGTATAAAACTTTTGACCAAAATAGAGTCATTATTGAACAGAAAACAGATTTAACCTACATTGGTATGGCTAAACAACTCCTCGTAGAATCTGTTGAACATGTAGAAAACTTAACAATTTTTTTGGCACCTGCGAGGTTGACTTTCCATCCTGTGAAGTTTTTACCAAACTTGGTAGAAGGATAGAAGAAATATCTTCTTTAGAAGAATGGGTCCGGATAATGGAAAAGTATCAAAGCATCTACTAAGTTGGCGGATGATTACTGTTACACTTTTATTTTTATTTCTTGAAGATCTAAGAAACTTTCAAAATTCTTATGTTCAAGTAGAGTTGACAGGGTGCAAACTTCTACCTACCGGTACTGTCAAATCCGTAGTCCGTGTGCAAAACACTCACCTTATTGGCGGGAATACGTTTTATAAACTTTGTCAACAGGTTGGCATTTTTCCAGGTGATCAGGGAGAGAAGGGGCGATGTGGTATACGGGCAGGGTATGCTTCGTAGTTCTCAAGGAATATAGGGGAATGGCCAAACATGTCCGCACAAATTCACATGAGCTACATGGTGCTCCATGTCAGCGCACATTCATTTTAAGATGAAGATCAATTTAGAAAAATTCACAAAAATTATTTTCAACGTCTCCGTAACAAATCCTACACGATGCATCCAGAAAGAAAAATTTTCGAGAAATTTGTTTTTCACTCTTCGTTTTCGACACGCTAGCGGCACCAGTGCTGTGCTGAAAGAGGCAGTGCAAAAATAGGTTTTAATTTTGAGTGTGCTCATAAAGTAGTCGTCAACATGCTAGGAATTTGCGCATCTGCGGCATCTGTGATATTTTTTTTGTACGCCTTGTCGTGCTCTACATATGGAGCCAATCTGAAGGTCCTAGAAAGCTTCCGCAATTTTTCAGATTTTCACAAATAAATAATTTCTCAGATTTCCACATACAGTGATTGTGACAGAAATTATCCGGCAAGCCGTATAAGGGACAAACCGAGTGCCTTCAAAATCACTTACGTTTGCGATATCGTTGATCAAGCAGGCTATGAAAAATCCATCCAGGTGCGCAGATTTCTTGGATAACACATCCTGAAATTTCTCAGCACACAAATGTTTTTACGATCTCACGGATGGATAGACACCAATCATATTCGCAATCCTAGCTTCCAGTCGAACACTCTGCATACAAAACGGTTTTCAATTTGCAGAACAGACTGACATATAGTGTTAAAGACAAATGTGGTTTTTCAAATCGAGATGAACCAAAGTATACAACTAACATATGAAAGTGTTGTCTAAATGAGGTTACTCGTTTCATACGTTCACCCTCTATCAAGCGGATTCGATTGCATGCTTACGAAGTGATTTCATTGAATTCAACACTTGCTTTGGGTGAATTTCGTTAGTATTCATGCCTGGAAAAAATACATTTGAAAATGCGAATATGGAAGGAAACAAGGGACAAATTTATATGCATGTGAAGTGATATCGCATTTTGAGCGCAAAATATTGCAAGTAAGAAGGATTGCAAAGAACCCATCAGCAATTTTCTAATCAAATGCGTTTCTCTCCTCCTGTTGCCTACTTTCCCTTATCAACATTAGTTCGCAATTGCTTCCTGTCTCTGCTGCAGTGACATAACTATGCTTATATTGGGTATGAATGATTAAGGACAGCGCCGGACAATTTGGGAGCACCCCAGTTTTAACAGACTGCCAAAGCGGGCTCATGCAGACTAGACCGGTCGCGACTGCAAAATTTTGCTTCTGAAGAGATAGAGCTTTAGAAATTTGAACGAATAAGCCTCTCCCAGCCTCGTCCTTAATGAAGCACGAAATCGACACCCCACTGCAGCCAAAGACACCCAGCAATTACGTCTCAGCACGATTTTCTGCTTCTGCAAGGACGAAAAAGACCGAATAGTGTCTCTGCTTAGCCTTCTGAAGCTATTTCTTTGCTTCGGAAGCAGTATTCTTCAGTCGCGACCCCGGGTTATGGTCTGCATGGGGACCCCGTTCAGTGATCTATTGAGATTAGGTGCTCCCAAATCTGCGTGGACACTGCCTTTTAGCAAACCTTAATGCTACCACGCATGCAATATTTCCAAAGTGCTAGGCACGTCGGTCCATCTGTTGATATGCCCATGAATCTGTTGAGGTTGTCGTTATCAATCTCCCACATCTCAAAAAAAGATAAATACTCTTTCCATGATAAATTCTCCTTTTCCTTGTTCAGAAAGCATGCTCACCTTTGTGAGATGCGCACGGATGCGTTTGGTGATACTTGGTTGAGTTTCGTACTTCCTTCCAAGGACGTTTTCTCCGTGATATAGGTAGAGCTCAAGGTGTTCCGGTATGTCATAGGGTGTACTTGCACGCTCTGTTTTACTGCTATTCAATGAAACTGTTGAAACTGAGTTTGGCTTCTAAATAAGATCTCAGTTTTTATGATAATTGTATTGTTGTATTTTGCTAAGACCTTCAGATCAAGCTTTTCCAAAGCGCTGAAGGGTATCAGCCATTTCCTTGCGTTTTCTTCCTGGTCCTTCTCGTGTCGTCTTTGAAGACACTATTGTTGAACACATGTGAAGTAAGTTCTTACCTCCAAAGTACAATGCCAATTACAGCTACTATCAAAGCAAGCAGCACAATCACGCCAGCCACCACCACGGTGAGAATACCATAACTCTGCCAAAAAGACGAGCATTCTTCGCCTAAAACTTAGATCTGTAAAATTGAAATTTTGCTTCGTCGTTATTGCAGCATCCAGACAGATCCGAACAGATGGGGATTGCGTGTAAATTGACTTTGAGGGGTTCAACTTAGACAATGCTTCAGCGGACAGCGTAGATGGTGCACTTGCTGCTCAGGCATAGATCTCCTATAAAACCCGCTCCGTATCTGGCGGACGACTTGCATCGGGTTGCAGCTATTGCGTGCAGACCCATCGCCTTTATGAAGGTCCCGCGCGCAAAAGATGCATGCCGGTGCAAGTGCTACTCTAAATACGGTTGCAGAGACGGTACTTGGACAATGCCTTTGAAGGCAGCGTCCGTACCTGCTTTACTAGTGTATTTGTGGGACGAGTTGCATCGACTTGCAGAGTTTTCTGCGGGATCCTATCACGAAGGCTGTAGGTCTCCACTTAGTAACACGCAATTCGCTGCAAGTCGGCTGCCAATTACGGTAGTGGAGGCCGGTTTGGAGACGTGTATTTCAGCTGCGAAGTGCACCACCTGCGCTACCACTTGTGTGTTTTAGCTAGGCTCCCAACATTTTTCGTTTGTAATCCCCATGCGTCCCTATGCCTGGACGTTGCCTTAGATATGCGTAGTTGGTTGATGTGTGGTTATTTGTGTAAATGTGAGATATGGCTAACATAGCGGAAAGAGTGCTCAAGATGGATGGCCAAAATGCTCGGCTCATCATTTCAAGCCGGTAAGAATCTCACAAATTGGAGCTGGATTAGACGCTGCGTTACGCATCTTCGCAATGGGATAGCACTTGTAGTCACCTTCCTCTGAACGAGAGTTCGGGGGTTCCGAGACAGAGGATATGTAGGATTGCGCTTCTGCAGTCATAGTTTACGTTTAGTGAGGCAGCGTAGAGATGAGTGGCGCAGTCATACGTACTACAAGCGCTAAAGTTCTTTGAGTCTTTTAGAGTTCCTTCATGCTGCGCCGCAGGACGCGGCAGCCTGTCAAAGCGAAACATGCCCATTCCACCGCAGCTTCGCCGTTATTCGATGTTTCTGTGCAGAATCCATACAAAAATTTTGTAATGCATGTAGAATCTGCTACGGATGTAGCAACAAGGATCTGCAAAGGTTTAGTAACGTCATGAACAGTGATAGACAGAATGAAAATCGTTGTCTGAGAACTAATTGGACGAAACAAGTTCTGGTGAAATCGAATGCACCCGAATTCAAAATGAGAAAGCCATTTAACCTACAATGTGACAAGCCAAAAGAGAAAGAAGACTGCTGACTTTAAACAAATACTCCCTAGTAATACGAACGTGCACAGCAAAGGAACATGAGAACTGAAAACTGCGGTGACATGGGCATATTTTCGCTACAAGCAATGGCGCCGCAACGGTATGAAGGAACCCTGACACCACCATTGCGTTTCTTGCTCCGCCACTCTTACAAAGGCTAAGTTGCACGGAAAGTAAGCTGAAGCAGCACCAAAGCTGCTTCACTTATCCATTTTCCCCAATCCGCTTTCCTCTCGCTCCTCTCATCCTTTGCCGTACAGCGAAGTCGCGAAAGCAAAATTTCCTCTATGAAAATGTAAAGTTTTTTCTTGCGACAAAAACATACTAATTGTAAAATTGCTAAATGACTGCAGAAGTGTTAGATAAATGACTGTAGGTCATTAATATGTAGATTAGTCTCTGTCACGAAACCAATCACGCATGAGTAATTTACGCGGAGCACTTGTAGTTCGAAATTTTGAAGTTGTTTTGCATTTTCCTGCCTTGCGTGAGTCCATTTGCGCAGGAAATAGTCAAAACGGAGAGCGAACAAAACTTTCGGCAGAAAGTGAGTCTGCACTGACAAATTTGCCTTGCAGATTGATTTGTTGAAAACTAACATATTTAAAGTTGTCTGTCCGAATTCTTAGTATGATGTGAAGATGTTACTGTTTCCGGGATACTGGAAGTCATTGCGGTGTGGAACGGACTACACCATTATTAGACTTCGTTCCAGTGAAGATTTATGAAATTTTGCCCTTGTTCCAATAGAGAAGTATCTAGAGTTTTGCTCCAGAAGTGGAAGATTTGAAATTCACATTGATTGTGTTTATTTCTCATTGCACATACTTTTCTTGTACATTTTTTACAATAAGAGGTTCAATTCTTGTCAACTGCAATCGATAACTGACCATAGCATAAAGCACCCTGGCATAAGGCTACCAAACGAGGAGAAAAGCAGAATACAGTTTTACGCTACCTTCCTGATTCCAATAGGGAACAACTATTATACATCGCAAGAACTAATCAGAGACGAAAGTCTTCCACTGTACGCAAAAGCCATTTTGGCTTTTTTGATGGAAAATTGTAAAATTCTATGAATTCATTGCCGATCAAAATCGCGAGTCATTGTTCAGATTAAAACTATGACTAAAGTCGATGCACTTGAAAGATTAAGAGCACCCCAGATCTCTCAAGATATCGCAACTTTACTCTCCACTCAATGTTTTGCATCTACATCTGCATGCAAAATCCAGTTCCGCCTAAACTTCGCGATCGACTCTTTCCTTCACTGATAAGCGGCGTCCTAGATAGTGGATGCCCTAACTGATAGTTAGAAATAAGTCGATATGGAATGTATGTAAAAGTTTTTATTACCTTTTTTTGAGTCGCATACCTACTGCCTTGTTTAGAATGGGAAAACCGTTCGAATTATGATAGGCTTCCTGAAACTGTCACGCCGTCTCTTTTCTCTGTAAAATTTGCGTTGTAGAGAACACCTAGTTGAGAAGTATACCCTGTAAACATCGAAACTCGCTCCGTCCCTCACTATCAAAAAACGAGAGAGAGGCCGGTTACGAAGACGGGGACAATCGTTTCAACGCAAGGCATTTGATCACCAGCAAATATTAACGCAAGAATTGATTGTAATGTGCAAATGGTTTATCCCGAAGCGCATTCTGGTACGCCGGGACGTTAGCATTTAAACATTTTTCAATTATTAGAGAGCTTCTAGCAGCGTATGGCGCACCCGCATAAGCGAGTGCACTTTCGCTTTGGGAGAATACGTCTCAGGATTATTTTACCGAACATAAGATTTCTATAAGATCACTGGAAGTCGGTTAGATAATGTTTCTTGTAGTCTTTAGGCGTGTGCCTCGAGACTGTGACTACTGATGTTACCAATTAGGTAAGAGGGGAGGAGAGCCTCGACATCAAAAAGAATAAAATCGTTGTTCAATGTTCAAAGAGTTTGTATCAGAGGGTAATGAAATGTGTTGTTAGAACAATATACAGTCTGCCCCAATCGGGATCAGCCCGAACCGTCGGCGTAAATTTGCGCGCTCGCAGCGTCAGGCGTTTGCACAGCACGCGCGCGCTGTCGGAGAGAGCGAGGAGATCGAAGAGGATACAGGCAAGCAGGCCGTAGGCGTGACCGCGAAGCCCTAACGACGCGGATCCCGCCATGCCAATTTTGGCCCGTTTGGGATTGGGGCAGACTGTAGCTCCTACACTCGGCTGATTCTCGTGTACCATTAGGCCGTATCACCCACCTTCGGTCGCGGGCACCTACGAAATGAGTTAGTTCCGCATGAGGCGGAATTAGTAATCGAGCGCGAAAGCTGTCTTCTGCGCAGATATACAATCGCAATAACTTCTATTCATCTTTTCTCCTCTTGTCGATCATCACATTCGTTTGAAGTTCTTGTCTTAACTAAATGAGGCCCTTCGCATGATGGCATGCCCATTGCATTAAGATTTTGAGTATACAGTGTATTTATTCAGTAGATTTGCGTTCACTTTGAGATTGGAAGGCTCGCAAAAGTTTAGCACGCGTGTGATTAGTAAGTTGGTAAGCATGCTCTACCCATATGACATAAAAGGGGAAAACATGTGCAGCAATGTTGAACAACGTATGCATAAAGTTCTTTCCACTACGTTGATCTCAGACAGACCATATGATCATTTTCAAACATGAACTGCGAATACGCAAAGCGTACATCTTTCGATATATCAATAATAGGGGAAAACGAAGAGCTGCAAGGCTGCTGATGCTAATTTCTATCTAGAATATGAAAAAACATTGTATAATCCTTTCGTAGACAAAAATGTTCTGAAAGTAAAGGCCAAGACACGCATGAACAAGGAACAGCTGTGAAAAGCGTTGATTTGGCTCAGCTACGGATCTCAACACCAAACGCTTTTGCTCTCTCGCTAATTCGATGCCTGCGTCGCGCTAGCGCCTGCTTCAGCTCGTGTTATCCCACAACCGATGCTGGATGATATAGCCCATAACTCCTTGTCCTTCTAGTACAGAGCAGTTGATGAAAACTCGTACCGATCTATTGGCTAATCACAGTTCTGCAGTCGTTATGAGCGTTTTCAACTTGAGGAAGGCGAATTCGAAAGACACTTTACGTCAGAGTTTACGTCTCTAAATATCGGAGCTTCATGCAGACTTGAAGACTTTACGAAAATTGTCGTAACAAATCACAACAGTTACATGTGGACAACACTCATTATCTCATTTCACAAATAGTGAAATTTAGTTCAATGACATAATCGTGGGGAGTTCATCCTCGTAACAGTGTTATCCTTGCCTAGATTTCGAATAACACTATAAATTACACCATTAGCTTGATCGAATTTTTAAAGGCAGCGTCCAGGCGATTCTGGACACATGGGTATCTCACGTGGATAGTGATTTCGGGGCCCTAACTAAGCCACTGCTCAAGCGGCAGCTCAGGTAGTGCTCTAACGGCTGAGATTTTCCCCTCGAAACTGGACCCCGCGGTCGTATTACGCATGGATTCGTGGCGCAAAGCGTGTGTCCTGGCGCGAAACTGCCATGAATCCATGCGAATACGATCGCGGGGTCCAGTTTCGAGGGGAATATCTCAGCCGTTAGAGCACTACCTGCGCTGCCGCTTAAGCAGTGCCTTAGTTAGGGCCACAAAAGTACTTTCCACGTAAGATCCCCATAGGTCCAGATCTGCTTGGACGCTGCCTTTAATGACATACTGTTTTGCTACGGCTAGATAAGATCCTCAACATGTCTATGGCCGCATGCATGAACACTACCATTGGGGAGGGGATCGCAGCTTTAGAGGAAAGCTTCATATCCTGGAGCTTCAAATATCTGAATTTCACGCTGTCTACCTATCCGTAATACTTTCACCATCCTTCACCGTGAACATCTTGAACGGGAGCCAGAAGCTGTTACAAGCCGGCTTTTTGTTGGATCCCCTGATGTTTCTCGCTGTCGACACCGCCTTTTCTATAAAGTCATTTTTCTTTTTCGAATTCAATAAAAACATTAAAGTTTTGCTGTTTATCTAACCCGACAGTGCTCATCATGTTCCTGGTAGAACAAGTGATGTTCCCAAAGTCATGAAATTTGCGATGAACCGCAAGTCGAAGGTTGGGGTTTATCGAAAACCGATATTCAAAAAACATTTCTTATCAGCAACATGCTTAGCACTGTTGGGTCAGATAATAAGTACGACCTTGAAAGGATTTCATTGACTTTGAAGGAAGAAAAATGAATATGAAAAAAAGACGTCCGGCCGCGGGGATCATTAGGGGACCATATAAAAAGCCGGGAAATGCGGCTTGTAGAGCTTTTTGCTCCTGTTCAAGATGTTTATAGTGAAGGATGGTGGGAGTACTCTTGAAGTATTCTGAAGCTCCAGATATCTGGATTAGCTGTGTCTACCTATCCTTAAGTACCGCCACCATCCTTCACTCTGAACATCTTGAACGGGAGTAAAAAGCTCCAGCTTTTTGCATGATCTCTGATGATCTCCTGCGCCCGACCGTTTTTTCTTCAAAGTCGTTTTCCTTTCTTCAAAGTTAACGAGATTGTTCCAAAGCTGTATCAATTATCTAATCCAACAGTGCAAAACATGCTGCTGATATCGATAAACCCAACTTTGGACTTATGGTTCATAACGAGCTGTTTTTGGTCAGCAAGACTTTGGTTCAAGCCTCCAATACATCAATTGTTCTCCTCAGCAAGATGCTTAGCACTGTTGGGTTGGGTAATTAGTACAGCTTTGAAAGCTTTTTGTTAACTTTAACGGCAGAAAAATGACTTTGAAGAGAAGAAAATCGACCGCTGGGGATCATCAGAGGATCAAAAGCTGGAAAATGCGGTTTGTACAGTTTCTCGCTCCTGTTCAATATGTTCATAGTGAAGGATGGTAGGAATATTTACGGGTAGGTGTAGACAGCATGGAATCCAGATATTTGGAGCTTTAAAATATGAAGCTATCTACTAAGCAGGAAGTGGTCAGAACTTAACCCCTATTCCACAATCTATACATCATCGAACTCGTCTTGAAACGATGATTTCAAATATATATATATTCTTTATCTGCCAAGCGACTGTCTGGGAGGAATTATGGTGTTCAAATATGAGAAGTTTTTTGACTTTCGACGAGTGTATTTTCTTGAAAGGCAACCTGACGGCGCGGATTTACAGTGGTTTTGGCTATTTCATTTACAAGGAAGAAGCACATTTACTAAAAACCTGAATAATTGTTTTCGGAAAACCTATTTTGTAGAACATGCGCCACAGAACACTTGACAAATCGCACACTTAAACGCTCATAACTCCTCCCAGATAGTCGCTTGGCAGAAAATAAACATATCTTTGTGAGCAGCTTTCAAGGCCGAGTCCGATGATATACAGCATTGGTATTTCTGAGTTAATCTGACCATTCCCTGCTACGTTGCGATCCTCTCCCCGGCGGGGATGTCAATGCTCTTAAAGTCGAAATTGAAAATATTAGAATAAAAATATTAGAATAACCAAACTAGGGAAAGAACCATGGGCTGGAGATCTCGATGATCATTCGAGCGGACATCAAGGGAATTGAACAAAAACATAACTGTCACATAGAGAGAAATTCTGCATTGAAGGTTGTTTAGAGCGTTTGTCTATCTTTATTTTAAGTTTTGGGTTTGAGAAACAGCGCGAACTTTTGGATAAAACTAATATCATAATTTTCAAGTATAGAAGTATTTGCACGTTTCCATAACTCATGTAAATAATAAATAATATGAATAATACTTGGAGGAGAAATGCGAAGACCAGTACAAGATCTGAAAGTTATCTCCCCTACTGCGTCTGCAGTGATGGGTCTTGCATAGTTTGTGCACCTGTTTGATAAATTCTTAGTAACTGCGTAACACCTGTTAGGTTCAGTCTGGAGGCTGATTGATGTTGCTGAACAAAGTTTTAGTATCTAGAAAAAGAACCAAATGTGATGTAAATCCTTTTCATAAGTTCACTGTCTTGGCTCTTAAACCGGAGCCTCACATCAAGACTACGATCAACTACTATCGAAATAATCTAGGCGAACAGGCCTTTGACTGATCACCGAGTGACCCCGCATTCATACCTTCTACAGCTACCAATTTTCGAATCTTTGCTAGTAAATGAAGTACACTTACTAGTAGACTTACATTAAAGTTACTAGTTACATTTACTTACTTCTTCTTCCTTCACTTCGCCATCCTGCTATGCTATATTAGCAATACAACAGTGCGAGTGAGGTCGTCGAACAGGTCGTAAGTGCTGTTCGCAAGAGGAGACTAATATTCATTATTTTTCAAAATGTTGTTCAAAATACAATATGAGAATAAAAGATTCGGCGTCTTTGATAGTCTCCAAGAAAAGGCAAGTGTGTGCGTGCGAGCCTTCCACTTCGTTTTTAGAGGCCAGCCGATCACCAAGTTAGTTTGTTTCCCCAGAGTACTCCGGTGACCATTGCTTTGCCGACCCAGGGGCGAATCGAGCCATGGTCCTACCCGATCGTAGCAGGGCTACGATGGGTAAGCGTAGCCTCATACCCCTACGTTACTCGTCCCTAGATGAAAGTAGATAAAAGTACTTTGAACAATTTGTAGAGTGTTCTTATTGCAGGTGACCATCCCCTAAAACTCATTTTTCCAGAAAAATACTTGACATGGTAAGGAAAGGAGGGAAGTTTGAGTTTGTATAGAAAACTAAGGAATATTAATCAAAATTGTTGGGGAGTGATGGATTATGTATTGATTTGTGTTGTCCTTTCGTTGTCTTCCGTTGTAGTTTGATCTCTTGTTCGGTTATTAGTTTCAAACTCGGTTTCCCAAGAGTATCCCGCCTGTTCTCATGAAGTCATTCTAGGTGCCTGGTACCGAGTGGTACGTTCTCACAGTCAAGTATATATATAGGGACCGTAACCATTTGATGATTTATTTATGATTCCGATCAGCTAATAAAGCACTGAGTATTTCACTGTGTCCGGTTCCTCAAATAAGACAGGACTACAAAAAATAATCCAGATAAAAGACGTATGTAGATAATGCACCGTTGCCGTACATCTATCCAAAATTTCATGGATACCCGGCAAAGACTTATTCAGGCAAGAAAACAGGACAAAAATTAGAGCAGGTCAAAACTGCTAGCAGCCTCTTCCAAAGGTAGAGTAGCCGTGATCAATATGCTGGTATCGTCGCAAACCAAACAAAAAAATTAGCGTACCGCGGAATCCGCACAGTGGTATAGCAAGGGGTCGTACGCCACCGTAAGCTGACCACACCACTTCTTTGTCGTTTATCAATACCGTTTTTGTCTGCAAGATTTCTACCTTCAAGATCATAAGGCATATTGAAAGCAGAGCTATACATATTTTTCCAGCAAAGTAAGTCGGATGCTTTCTCAACGGTAAACATGAAGTTAGATCTGCTCGATGTGCAAAATCCATGCCTGTGGGGAGCGATTTTAACGAACTAGTGCCGCAGTGGCTGCAGCAGCAGCAGCACAGGAATGCAGCAACGATTTCACCAAACTGCTGTTGCGAGATCTTTTTCAGGTACCAAAACTAATTAGTAATTATGTATGAGTTATGCATGCATTCTGAATAAGATCAAGAATGAGCTTGTTAGAGCAACGTTCATGCTGTTTTTGACTCCCAGTTCCAAGACAAATGGTGCATGGTTTGTTGCTTTGAGTTATAACAAAGATGTAAGAGGGTATGAAGGTGTACGCGGGCTGATCGACTGAATCGTGGGAAACTAAACACTACAATAATGTGGAAGATGGAAAACTACTGCAAGTCTGCAAACTGCCAATTCCTAAGGAGGACGCAAGACATTAACAGATAACAGATAGGCAAGACTTTAACAAGTAAATAACACCATAATGCTCAAACACAAAGCTCCAAACTCAATACTAATGCTGCAGCTGCTGCATCGATGCGGTCAGTGCAATCAGTGAGGTCAGTGCAACAGTATGCAACAATTTTAAGGATGATTTACCTAGATTTCAAAGAAATGTGTTAAATACAAACCACATCTTGGTCCACTTTCAAAGTCATGATTTCGCGGAGATCGCCGTTTTCACTAATGCCTTCGAGTTTTAGAACTGGAACCAGCTGCCCGTGGGAATTCACTGTCACACTGCTTCCCGCTCCTGAACCATCAATACGATTTCAAGCGTAATAGCGTTAATGTGCATGTAAAATCTAACAATAAAGCATCCGGTGATGCAAGCAAGCATGCTTCTAGAGGACCACATATGCTGATTTTCTACAGTAGCACCGTTGTCTAATAGTCCAGCAATCTTAATGGAGCAGTTTCTTGTATTTCCGGTTTTTGCAGTTTCTCAACAGGTTATAGACCGATCACATTTTGATTGCCTTCTACTTGGGACAACAAACTTTGAGCATTCATGCCGACCGAAACCATCTTTAGGTTTTTTCGGATATTGCTGAAACGATCTTATTGAAGTTTCGTTGTGGCGTTACCTTGCGGTGCCAATTGTTTTCGACTAGGTCTTGGAGATATTCCTGTATCTACCAAACCATTATTATTACTATGTGTTCGGTATGATTGGCATCAGACGGTCCCTCCAGCGTTACGACTGGGTCTATAAGCAAAAATTCCCAGCATCGTCCGCCCTGTCCACATAACTTAATAGAACTCACCGCCTTCCACATCTACGCGACATTTGCGCACCCGCTTCCGTATATTCGTAGGCATGCTCGCTCATTTTCTCTCTCCCCCCCCCCCTCCACCCATTCCAGCACCATTACCAACTGTAACAACCTTGAGTCGCGTAGAAAGTGCGACAATTCGTCAAAACCGACAATGGCAGGTAATATCGAAGGTGGACGTTGTTTTTGCAGTCACAATCATAGTTATCCCTTGTGTCAATTTCCAGCCGCCTAATCGAAGTGATGGAAAATTGTATTGACTTGTAACGAAAATTAGCCCATGGCGCCCAATGTATGTTAAGTTTGGTCCAGATCGGTAAAAAAGATGAAAATTTCTATTTGGAACTCATATACATACAGACAATGGATCAGGGACAGTGCTTTGTATATGACTTCTGCATCAATAGATAAGATTTACATGACGTCACGGAAATTCTCCAAAGCTTTTTGAGCAAAGCGGCATGGATGTCATCAATGAAACTTCCTAAGTCTACAAGATGTCACCAGTAAAAGCTGAGCCCAATATAGTGCCTTACTTCCGGGTTTAGCGTGTAAGAAAGTCCCTAAGATGATCTTGTTTCACGAAAACAATAGGAGAAAACCTTTCTAGGGGCTTTCTCATGAAAATTCAACGTCGAGCGTGAGCCGCCATGTGAATGAAATTGTTTTAAGTGTTAGTCGTTGTGACTAGTCATGTGAGTTGCGTGTCGTCCACACTATATGCACCATTTTAGATATTCCATGATTGTGAATCCTACTTGAAACATTCTCAGTTTCTTAATATCTTGTTTAGGGGTCGTTTCAGTATCTGTGAATTAGAGGCACTTGGGGTAAGAGATATCTCAGCATGAATATTAAGTTAGTGCAAAAGTTGTGTCAGTCTTTTCAATCCACCGACAAATACGGTAGAATAAAGATAAACAAACATATCGACCTGTGTCTCATGCAGAATCTCTTCCCTTTTCCAACTGCTATATTTCCATTGTTATTTATAGGAGGGCGCTGAAATAATCGTTGGAAACAATTCCCTGTTTTTACCATGCCCAACATCCGCTAATTTTCAAAGTTTCTGCTTGAGATTTTGAAAAGTTGTAATAGCCAACAAGCAGGACAAAGTTTTTGCCAAATGAAGCAGTTGTTGCAACAGTTGCGTTCTGATGCTTTTGGGCGCATAGGTTTTGAGTGCTTTTGCACCCTTTGGGAACTTTTGAGCGTTGGGCGATTTTGAGCGATTTAGACGGAGTATGACAGGCGCCATGAGGCTAGTCAATCATTTCCATGTTTGAGCTGTCAATCGCGTTTAATTACAGAATACAAGTCTACGCTTCATGATTATCAAAGTGTAAGTGGAATCAAATATGAGCTGCACCATATAAGCCTCAAATCGACTTATAAATCGATTTTATCGATAATCGACTTATATGTGCCCTGCGCGCAAAAGATCGCGAGTTCACTTATCGCAAGAATGGAACTGATTGAAGGAAGCTGCATTGAAACTGCACTAGAGTATCTGTATGTCGTGTTTGTAGTCATTATTTGAACAAATAATTTTTTACTTGCATCAGCTGCAAAACAATACCTCCCGACCCAAAAATCAAAATTTGATGAAAAGTTATATTGAATCATACGCGTCCTCTGCGCCGATGAAAACACAACTTGCGACAACGATGAAAACAAAATTTGGAAGCAAGATGCCTTTAGTAGCTACTCCTATACAGTTTTCTGTAGAAGCCGTCAAAGATTCTCAAGAGAATATTGTGGATATGGTTTATCAACTTCCATCTCCTAAGGTCTACAGCCGTTTTCATTGAACGGAAAGCACTGGCATGAGGTCTGCCAGTTCACCGTCTGGCGAAGATGCTGCAAGTATGACTGAATAATTCAAGCCTCGAGAATTTCACCAACAGCGCAATTACCTAAGATTAAAGGTGGTGCATTGCATGTTTCAAATTACAAATTTCGGGATTGCAAAATTTGCATTCAGGTCAGTCTCACACATTATCTCTACCAAGCCTTATAAAATATTTCAATTCAGTTCTAGCTGCGACCGAGATTGGCGATTATTTATTTGGGCCAACGTTTAGAGTCTCCTTTTTTAGAGCCTGAAATGGACAAATATACAGACACTACACTACCCGACCAAACATCTCCACAGTTCTACGTGCAAAATTTTATGCTTCTTTCAACCACAAGCAGTCTGCTACACGCAGTACTAGAAAATTTGATCAAGATAAAGCGGGAGACGTCTTCGCGTCATTCTTTAGGATTCATTTCAGAATTTTTAAAGTATATTCAAAAGGCGTCTGAAGTTTTGCAAGTGGATGTTTGAGCTTTGCGCGCTAGAACCTCATATTATTCTTCAAAATCAACTCCTCAGTGATCTTAGTTTTGAGGACGGTTTTGAGTAAATAAGGTCATATTTCACCCCTAAAATAGAACCAAAGAAAATGAAAGCTCCTACAGGATTAATCGAAGTCGCTGATTCCAAACATGCATGAAAAATTTGTTACGCATTTTTCAGATTTTTTATAAATTTCTTTCGAACGGCCTTTTTACAGTAGCATATGCTGCAAGTTCCTACCGTGCTCCTACAGTAATGAAGATAGTCTTTATTCGGACCATACTGTAAATCTAGGTGAAGTCAGCTCTACAATTGGTACCTGAGACTTTTCGAAAGACTTCGTTACAAGAGAGTTATTAACATTCAAACAGTAGGCACATAGGTTGGGACATCCTGTATATTTGTCTTTGAAAAAGTTCCGTTAGAATAAAGGAGGGCCTTCGGGAGAAGCAACTGTTTTGTGGAAAGTTAAGGTAGATATTAACACTAGCTATCCTACAGTCAAAATCTACCTCGAATACATAATGGAAAGTTGAAGAGAGATGATGACAAATTCAGAATTCAAATTCTCAAGGTAAATTGATGAATACGGTTTTATGTGTTTCGAGGTTGATTTCTACCTCAAGGTGGACTGAACCCATAAGAAAATCATTGCAATCACGTTGTGAATACGGGTTACAAAATGGGCTAACCAAGCTAGATTTTAACCTTGAGAGTTCTTGATGAATACAGCCACAGTTTAGCCGTTTTGAAGGCCGAACGCCTCAGGACATCATAAAACTAAAGAATAAGCGAAAACACTTAAACCTGTTCCAGCAAATTGAATGAAAAAAGGATGCTTCCGCTAGATGCGCAGTATTTTGATAATACGGCGACGTAGATTGCAAGACAAAGCATGAATAAGTAAGTTGTGATCCTCATGTAGTATGTTACGCGTATATCATTTTAGCCAAGAATGTTGTCTTGAATAGCATAGGATTGACACACACCATGGCCACACACCATGCCCTAGGCTACACTATCATCATTGGCCTTGTGTAAAAACTTTACCTCAGCAAAAAGCAGACGTACTGAACTGCGCATTTATTTTCCTACAACAAAGAATCCTCGAGGGAAGTTATAGAATTGTATTAATCAAACATAACCGGCATGTTTTGGCTAAGCATTCAAAGTTGAAAGCGACTAGACATGTTGAAACATTTCTCACTTTAACTCAAGTAACGCTTTCATTGCCGTGGCAGTAATTTCCGCCCACCTTTTTCTGTATTTCTACAGAATTTTTATTCTAGTTGTTTTGTGTTTATGTTCAAGCCAACTTCGCATGACACTGATTCACTATTTGATGTTTCGCATTCTGTATTCATGTAGACTTTCAAGATGTTTTGAGAGTGAGGATGTAAATAATGCTCATAGGATGATTTATAAGCACGCGCTCAACATCAATAAAGACTTCCGAGCACAGTGTGAATGTTGAGGCAACTAACTATAGTGCAAAATGTTCTCTATTTGGGTGTTATCTAATCTAGAGGCTAACAAATTTAATCGTTGAGCGTACCGCATCACCGTGTTAGCTGTGCAACATTGGACTTGTTCGATGTTTAAGCATGACAATCGTCAAAAACGTAGTTTTGCTCTCAAACATGTTTGATTCTCAACAATCTTACCTTCAAACGTCATCGCACAATTCTGCAGAATTCTCGTTCCATTTCGCAACTGCTTTGCATCTTCCGTTAGAGTTCGATTTAAAGCCAAACCATATAGAAGCACGATGTCATAAAGTTGATCGCAGTAGTTAGACGCCTAAACATGGCGAAGACAGCTCTGACAGAAAAAGCTTCGATGAATACAATGTTGCCTTAAAGGCAACGTTACACTCATCAAGGCAGGGTAGGCACAGATTTTGATTTCAGGCTATATCATGATCGAGTATTAGAGTCTTGATCCAGAAGTACTGCGCAAACCCGATTTTCAAACACTCTCTCTGGGAGGGTGGGTTCATAATGACTCGTAAGTTCTGGAACAGTTCCAGCACAGCGCACAGTTCGAGCGCTGTGTTTCCGGAATCAGTATGAATTCAGCCAAAGGGATAAATTGGAGCGCAAATTACAAGATCTTTCGAACCTCACAAATTCTTCTACAACTCCAATTTTATGAGCGGAAATGCCCTGCTCAGCCCTTTACGCGTTTCACATGACAAATACTTGAGCGCCTACTATTGGTCTGTCAATCTGCCTTTGAAAGGATAGCGTCAACAGCTCATTACAATTCTAAAATGAAAAAATGAGTTTTTAAGGGAATGATCAGGAGGTAGGATCGCCGCGAACTTTTCGCGAAGCGATGCAGTAAGCGATGCCAATGTTACTGACCCAGCGCTCCTAATACGTGTTGCTTAAGACTGGGTCCATACTGATTCGGCTGTTCCATGCAGCACAGTTTCAGCGCAGTTTTCAAACTGTTCTAGAACTGTGCTGCAGTCGTCCGCATGCGGGTTTGAGCGGCGCGAGCTAGAAATTCTTGACCGTTTTCAACGCTTCTTACGATTTCACTCATTTGGTCTCAATCCTCTGCCCCGCCTTTCCTCGTGAAGAAAAAAGCTGCGAACTTGAAGCGAGACTGAAGAATAGGCTCAATTCTGCTTTTATGTATCGGGGAAGATGTGCTTTCCTGCAGTCATCCACTCTCCTTTATTTTATTTTTGTTTGGAGTTACTTCATGTGCTCAGGAAGCCGCAGCGCAGTTTTGCATCTATACTGAAAGGGGCATGAACAGCTTTCTGGAGCATATGAGTATGAGCGAAAATAGAGAAGAGAGGATGGACAAACGCACAAAGCCGGAGCCCGGATCATGGAGCAGAACAGCGTTCAATCCTCAACTTCAAGCTCACAGCTTTTTCCATCGCAAGGAGAAGCAATGTAGAAGAGAGAACGGAGGAGCAACGATGTGGAAAAAGGAAAGGGGCTGAGAATGCACGAAAACGAAATTCATCAGAAAACAAGAGCAAAGTTCCCATTTCCCACTTTCAGAATGTTCGCATGCCCTGATTCAAGATAGATGCGCGCGGAATTACGCAGCAACCTCGTGGAACAAATGGAATAGGTTTGAGCAGAAAGAAAACGAAGCGAGAATGGACGAAAGCAAAAGCAGAAAAGTGCTCATTCTTCCACCCGCTCTGAGCTCGAAGTTCTTTTGATCAAAAAGGGAAGTGGGGTAGAGGAATAAGGCCATTGAGAGTGAGAAAAATCTGGAAGAAAAACCGTTGGAAACTCACTCCCGTCGTTCAAAACGGGTTGCAGCGCATGCAGCGCAGTTCCGGAACAGTTCCAGCACAGTGCGGGAACCGTGCAGGAACAGTCCGAAACATAGGAATTAGTATGAACCCAGCCTGTGAGCACTCATGGGGTTCCTTCATACTACGCCGCAGAACGCAGCAACATGCCGCGTCCTGCGGCGTGCGCCGCCGCATCGCAGTGACAATATAGGCTCGCTAGCTTTGAAGAAACCTCTTGAAGAACACGAACGTGCAACAAATATAGATGTACATCTGTAAAAGGCGAAGCTATGCTATGAGCGTACATTTTCGCTGCAAATTGAGTGGCGCACGACGCAGGAGCGGCGTGCTGCGGCGTAGTATGACCCATGGAAAGCAAATGAATTGCGGGAATTACACGCAAGATTTCGCAATAGAGAACATGGGATGAGTTCTTGCCTTTCTCCCATTGCTCATTGATGTTTGAGCTCTCAAAGAGCGAAAATATGCCACTAAGGCATCGGTCAAATCTCGCGTGACCTGAACAGCGCGCAATTCGGCACTGCTACGATGGCTCCGAAGCGCGTTCTCGAAATTGGCACGCTCATCAGTTTACAAAAACTAGTCAGTGCACGGAGGGCTGCGTGCAGTAAATTGATAAATATCGAACGCGTGAGGTGTAACCGACGCCCAGGCACTTCTGATCGTCCCCTTCTATAGTGCTAGTTTTTGCAGTTTCTTTCAACTTTGTACTTTGTTAATACAATCAATCTCATTTTATTGCTAGAAAGATGAAGCTTATAAAAGTCTTCTATGATCAAATGTTCCGCTAGCTTCCTACTACTACAAGGAACTTTGTTGCAACAAAAGAGGATTGAAAATAGACTGCAAGAAGTATGCAAAGGGATTAAAGTAGCCAATTCCAGATTATGAGTACCGTGCCACTGCCCTACTGGTCATTTTCAGTGGCTTGTGTGCTGTTGCGGGTAGCTACAGGGGAGCTAAGTCGGCCAAAATGAGTCCCTGTGACTTGGTATAGAATACAAATTTAGCAGATACAGAAGAGGCAGCCTGTTAGATTGTCCTTGAATTGCTACATTTGGCATGTTCAGACTAGTCGATCTAAAAAAACCTCCTCTTGTACTCGTGAAATTTTATATGTAGATTGCTTACAGAAGCTGACGTCCATTTTGTTGAGAAACTTCTGAGAAATTGGCCCTCTCACTCGAAAGACACCGATGGGGCATTGACAAAATAACTGAGCATTTTCCAGGAAGAAAAGTGACAGGTATTAAAATTAATGGATGTTAAAATCTCAATAAGGTTCGTTTACGTGTGTCAAAACTGCTCATGTTTATCACTTCAAACACTATAAACTTTCAGCATTACCTGCAGATCAAAGCACGCGAGATCACGCAAATATCGTTTTTTTTTAAATAAACGAAGGAAATTTAAATCCCGTTGCTTCGATCCCTCTTGAAAATAGTAATAACTCGTAATAGCTTTTTAATAATATGTTATGACGTAATTTGAAACTTATTCTTCTGTCAGAGGCTTTCCACCAATTCAATGAGAAATATAACCATAAGCCGCGTGCTAACTGAGCCGCCCGTCAAACATGCTTCGTTTAATAATCTGTTTAATCTAAGTTTATCGTGTGGCGATGTTATGGAGTAAGGAAAGTGGAAAGGTTGGTGTATGAATTCTCATAACAGACTCACTATCCAATAAGCGGGATCAGAGCATTCTTCTGTGCAGTTTTGGGGTGGTTGCTTAATTTTGTCTATAACTCGTTCGCGAAATGTAGTCAAGTTGTGCTTCTGGATAGTTACCTGTGCATAAACATCAATTTGAGGACTTTTTCTTCAAATGCTTGAAAAGATGTAAGTGAAATTTTCTTGTGCAGTACTAAATCTAAATTTATGACTGACTACAGCAATCAAAGCCATTTAGAAGGACTTACAATGAATGATTTCATGAAACCCTCTTTGGCTTGATTATCTTTTCCATCCATTGTATCTTCGTCCAGCCATATGGGTATATCTCCACGAGAGGTCCGCTTTGCTATAATTATTCAATTTGCTTCAATTCAGTAAGGATAGCTTTATTCATAGCGCGAATTTGTACTGTTTTCAGAAAAGCCGTCTTCGATTGGTAAGTGAAACTTTTTAATTTCATATTTCCCAAAGGCATTTGTTCACCAACATTTCAGATATTCTTAATTTGAAATCTTTCCGAAAATTTTGAGTTGTAGTACATTACTAAAATCTGAAGATGGATGAACTGAACTTCTGTTTGCACTAGTTTTGAAAACCTGCAAAGCAGCTCAGGCTGCAGAGGCTCACTTGGTGTGAAGGCTCTAAATTACTTCCTAATTATCATCGTTGCTTCTCTTAGCAAGCATAAAAGGAATAGAGACTTAGGCGTTATGCGAATGCATGGATCGTAAACGCACGAAAAAGCTGAGAGCTATAGCGCCGTGCATCTGTGCAGAGGTAACCAAGCCGCACAGAAATACTCTCGACAAGATAAAACGTACCGTAACCGCCGCTTTCGGAATCTACAATAATGTATATATATTCACTACTAAGCATGTTATTTTTGTGGGCTTCAATCATCGTCCTGCGAACAGCATTCGCGTCACTAAGGCAGAGGATGAAAACTGGAAATAGCACTTGCTTCATGCTCAGTTTTGAGCATATTCCGTCTTACTTCTTGCTATGACCGAAGTTCGAGTGAGCGTCACGCTAATAAGTTCTGTCGACTCTGTGCGAAGTTCGACACTTCTTGCGATGAAAGCTCCGGCCTTATCGTACGTGACAGCCTGCAAAGAACTTATGTAGGAATCAGTGTTCATGTTGAGGTAGGGTTTAAATTAGCTATAACAATCGACTCAGTATCATCATATCAGCTTATATCTCAGGCATATGGGAACAAAATAAAAAAGTTTGGGTGTTTTTAATCTGTTTGCTTAAGTCGTAACAGAACACGCTAACATAAAATTTGCTCACTTGAAAATTGCAGCATTCTGCATCGTGTGAAGTTATTAAACATTTTTCTTATTTGATGAAAATAAGGAACATTTGAAAATGCTTCAAAAGCTGGCAAGGTAAATGATTCACTTAAATTTCGATCAGTTCATTTATATATTTGTGCTGGCAAAATCAGTGGTTCACTTATATTTTCAAGTCTCACCGCATGCACTGGTACTTGATCATAAGGCTCTTTTCATGGTTAATGAAAGACTGTAAATTCGTTGGCTCAAAGAGCGCGTCAATTACTTAGTTGTACCTCTATAATATCACACTACTTTACTCTTGATTCCAAACTGCTACTCTTTTTGCGTTGTTGAAATTCCCCACCTGTGTTTCGGCAAATGACAATGTTGTAGGAAGAGTTTCCAAAACCTGATTCATGACGCATTGGTGGGTTACCAGAGTTGTTTACGAAATAATTGATTTCGGATCTTGGGGTCAAAGTAGAGTTGCATTAATCATATGAGATCAGCGTTAGGAACCTGTATGAAAAAACGTATCGAAACCGTCATGTGTAGCAAGAATATGACACTCCTTGAATTTGAGGGTGCTGCAGTAAAATCAAACTAGGGTGACAAAAAGATGTGAACACTGTTTGATCATGAATAAATCTCGTGTTTTGATGTCTTTCGCCGAGCTTTAGGTACCATTCTGTCGAGCGAGGTTCAACTTGGATTCAACGTTGGACCGAGTCATCAATCCGTTACTGTAGGATTACAGTAAAAACTTTGAGAAGGATTTTAAGAAATTGAAAGCGAATTCTGCCCTGGAATGAAAACCAAATAAGTCAAAACCTCTTGTACTGACTAATTGAAGTCGCTGATTTTGAATACGAAATTTTTACTTTATTGCAATGTTTCTTTCATAAATTATTTCAGGTTCGGGGTAACAAATGTTTCTCCAATGCTTGTCAGAAGTGTGACTACACCATTAAGAAGGTTAAAAAACTGGTGAAAAATTGTGTGGTGGAATCAGCACGCCTGAAAATCTTGCTGCAGAAATTTCCAGATTCTTTGAAAATTTTCGATCAAAAGGCCTATTTCACAGTGGCGCTTCAAAAAGTTCATACCGTATATCTATTAGGGTGATCCAAGAGTAATGGGGCACCTAGAGAATAAATGCAGTTTTCTCAAATAGAAAAGCTAACTGGAAGTCCAAGTTTTGGCAGATGTTAGTACATAACAAAACCTTCTGATCGAGGTCTATAGTTGGGCACTGTCACATGGCGTTACTTTTATGAGCGCTCAAAATTGAAGCTCATCACTTCAAGTAATTTTGAGCTTTGAGCAGCAGCGCCGCAATAGAACAAGTGAGCCTACCAAAGATATCTGCGCAGCAATGTGTGAGGGGACTGTCGCCAAGTCCACGATAGCTCGGTGGTCCCAAGGCTGTAGAACAGAAGATATAGCATTGGTTATCAGGAGATATATTAGTTATTCTTTCATTAAGGTAATCAAATAAGCTCAACCTTAACAGTTGCTTTATGATAGTGCTTTTTACGCTCTATCCATACATACGCAAATTACTTTGTCTTTTCTCATTTTCAAAAAATTGTGCGGCAAAACATGAATTTTAGTCTAAAATCTGCGCCAAACACCGCACTTTTTTGAATAAAGTGCCTTTTTTGTATGAAAAATTGAAAATTTTTGAATCTTTCAGTAATCAGTAGAAAGAGCTTAGAAAGCTATTTCTAATGATATGTCATATGTCAAGGGACTTTCAGGTGCAGCAGCACAAATTCGGATGGCGTTCAAAAAAGTCTGCCTGACTTCTTTGAAGCGCCGCTCGAAGAAATGTCGGTGAGGTGCTGCAAGATGTTATCAAGATAACCTGCGAAGGTCACTTTATGCAAAAGCTTTCAAATTGCTGGCTGTTCGTACCTAATCAGGAAGAGATCTTGAAGAATTCTCAAAAAAATCAAGGTGCCCCATTACTTTTGGATCACCCTAATATATTAATGAAGATTGATTGATGATTAACTTTATATTGTAAATCTAATGGAGCCTCGCTCTACAGAATGGTACATCAAGCTCGGCGAAAGCCTGAAACCAAGAGATATTTAACGATTAAACAGTGCTCATACCTTTTTGGAACACCTTGTGTTTCTTGAAAAAAAACAACTGAACGCTACCACTAAGTCATTGCAGCTTTGAAGACAAATTAACCATAAATAGCACTGTAAAAAACGGTAGTACTTGAATTTTGTGGCAGAGACGAAAAACATAAACACCTTACATATGAAGCTGAATGTCTGTTTGTATGTCTGTCTGTGTGTACGTATGTTGCAAATAAGTGGCCGTATTCATCAACGAACCCTGAGGGTTAAGCTTACCCTCCAGGGTTAGTTTAACCCTCAGGGTTCATTGGCCGTATTCATCAACCATAGGCTAGGGTTTACCACGTAACGCGATCTACCCGTATCGATCAACGAACCTGTGGCCGTATTCATCAACCCTGAGGGTTAAACTAACCCTGGAGGGTTAAGGCGTCAGTTACGCGTGCGCTGTGCAAACTCACATCACAGAATGCCTAAATACGGGCTAAATTCACTTTATACTTCTATTCTTTCACAGTTATAGTAGTATAGTCAACGAATAAACTTCTAACACTAGTTTTCATAATACATCTCTAGCATACTTGTGCAGCATCCAATCTTACAGCGTGATTTTATTTTCATGTGTGCAATTGTGCAGTGTAAGTTCTACTTTTGCGCAGTTTGTTTTATACCGGGCTTGTGCTACTCTTTTAGGAGTCAATGCGTGTTATTATAAAGGGGTTCTTCTGTTTTGGCACTTGTCGGAGTGGAATGCCATTTTTCTTCGTCGCATTCATTTGTCATCAAAGCTAGAATTCTTTTTCTCGCAAAATCAGTGTTTCATGTACTTCGAATATGAACATAAAACGAAGTCGAAACTAAATACTATAACAACAACCAATACTAAATACTACAATACTCGTTAATCGTTTTCCATAAATTATTAGATGCGAGTAAATGTTTGTATGAAGTGTTAGGGTAGAGTTAACCTTGCTCTGAGCTAGGGTTAAATTAACCCCGATGAATCACGTAAGTTTAACCCTCCAGGGTTAGTTTAACCCTCACGGTTCGTTGATGAATACGGGTTAGTCGCTGTCGGGGTAAGATTAACCCTCAAGGTTAGATTTAACCCTCAGGGTTAAGCCTACCCTGTGTTTCATGAATACGGGTTAGTCGCTTTCCAGGGTTAAACTAACCCTCCAGGGTTAATTTTAACCCTCGGGGTTCGTTGATGAATACGGCCAAAGAAATTTCATTTCCGAGCCGATCCGGACCAAACTTGGTACACACCCATTTGGCGGGGCGGGTGTCGTAGGCTACTTTTCGTTATCGATCGATATCGCTTTTTATCGATTTTTTTGTAAAGTTTGACTTGTGGACTGGGAGTTGGCACAGGGGGTTAGTCGAGTGTGCCCATTACGAATACAATATTAGTTTCTGAAAACTTCCGTTAGTCTTATCGATTTTATCGATTTTTTCGCAAAGTTTGGGCTATGGGGATGGGGTTGGCACAGGGGGTAATCGAGTATGCTGATTACTAAAACAGCGGGAATAGCGAATTGGCATGTAGACGTGGGCACGTAAGGAAAGGTTGTATAGGGATAAGAATGAGAGCTTTATCATAGTGTTTTGACAGGGCCGGGTGGAGCCGGATAAGCCAGCTAGTATTGTTATAGGATAATAATTTATACCAGATGAAGAATCGCGGAATGTCCACGTGCCTTGCTTGTCATAAAAATTTTATGAATTGGTTCATTCTGAAGGAAGTTTCAGCTGGGGGTTTTTTGCAAACATACTGCAAGGAAGCTTCGACGAAGGCTTGGAAGAAGACCAAAACAGTAAGAAGCTTTCTCACTATTGTGTGTTTATCAACGAAGTTGTGCTTTGAAATATTTATCCAGTAAAAACTATGTAGCTCCACCTTGATTGATTTGCATTACTCATAATTAGGTACTACATAGGGGAATAGGGAAATGGCATGTAGAAGCGGACATATAGACTATCACAGACGAACTATTACATATTAGGTTGAACCGAAAGTTCGTTCGCATCATTTTCAGAAGCTTAATTTCTTTCTCTTTGATAATCTTGAATGGCAAAAGTAGTATTAAGAAGAGAAAAGCGTATACTTTCTAATGGCACGTTGCTTGCTCTTTACTAAGCTTTGTTGCAGAGATAAAATTTTGAGAAGGAAATCACTTCAATTTCGGAAGTTTGAGGCAAGCTCATCAAAAATTTCAAATCTATGCCATAAACTCCAAAACAGGCAGTATCCTGGAGTATTTGACCCCTTTTTCTAGCTGAACAAAATTTGCGCTGATCGAGCTTTCTTTGAAAAGTTGCGATTTTTGAAAAAAAATGTAAAATCAATTTCCTTAAGGAACTGATTTTTTGGCATTTTTTCTCAAAAATCATAACTTTTAAAAAAAAAAGCTCGACTAGCTTGAATTTTGCTTAACGAGAAAAAGGTCAGAGACCTTCATTAGTTGCAAGTTTGGATTTTTTCAACGGGTTTGCTTCAAAATTCCAAAATTGAAGAAGTAATTTTATTTCTCAATTTTATCTCCGCACCTAAAGCGTAGTATTAGGTTCTCCGGAAATTAATGCCCGTTTTGAATTTCAACAGCAATAAGTCATACACTTCTTACTTCTAGATGGGTTGCAAAGTACCATTCGATAGAGCAAAGCAAGCTCTACAAGAAGGCGATCTTGCTTTTGCAACAGCTCTCATCCGCCTTCGAGTTTTGAGCCAAAAACTAGAAAGACTCAGCAGCCCGAAAAATCAAAAAAAAATTGCAACTCAGTTTGAAAAAATCCTCCAAAAATCCTTACTTGCTCACGTGAACACAATCATGAAACGTCTATATACGCCTTTGCCATATTTTTTCCTCTGTTAAAAATTAAGAAAACGGAAATTTTCGTGCATTTGCCAAAGTGATGCTGTGCCGTCCCCACATAGGTAGTTGTATACTACAAACCTGTAGAAATACAAACGTAAATTCTCAGCTCTCTACATGCTTTAGTTCTCGAGAAATTTGAATTTTAGCTTGGGCCACCTAACTAGGAAAAGCTTTATTTGGTAT
This sequence comes from Cylicocyclus nassatus, assembly GCA_958299035.1. Taxonomy (NCBI): domain Eukaryota; kingdom Metazoa; phylum Nematoda; class Chromadorea; order Rhabditida; family Strongylidae; genus Cylicocyclus; species Cylicocyclus nassatus. The sequence goes on along the minus strand of CATQJL010000001.1, from coordinate 37,303,087 downwards.
TTTTCGAGAACTAAAGCTTGTTAAGAGCTGAAAATTCAAGTCTGTACTTCTACAGGCTGTGGTACACAGCTACCTATGTGGGGACGGCACAGCATCACTTTGGCAAATGCACGAAAATTTCCGTTGTCTTAATTTCTAACAGAGGAAAAAAATATGGCAAAGGCGTATATAGACGTTTTATGTGGATTGTGTTCACGTGAGCAAGTAAGAATTTTTGGAGGATTTTTTCAAACTGAGTTACGATTTTTTTTTTTTTGATTTTTCGGGCTGCTGAGTCTTTTTAGTTTTTGGCTCAAAACTCGAGGCGGATGAGAGCTGTTGCAAAAGCAAGATCGCCTTCTTGTAGAGCTTGCTTTGCTCTATCGAATGGTACTTTGCAACCCATTTAGAAGTAAGAAGTGTATGATTTATTGCTGTTGCTGTTGTTGCATTAATTTCCGGACAACCTAATAGATAGCAATCAAGGGCCTTTAGAGAACGCATGATTTGTTTTCAATAGAATTTGAGCTATGCAAGAACACCCTAACAGGAAGAAGTAACGATTTTTTGGAAATGGTGCGAACGAACTTTTGGTTCAACCTAATATTTAGGCGCTAGGTACCTTCAACATACAGCTTCAAGATTTGTTTTGGGGATGCATTGGTTTTGCGATCTGTTTTGGTTGGAAGTCAAGATTTACGATGTGGCTGTTCACGAACTATAGAGATTCTATAGATATACAGACTCACAGACAGCTCCTTGTAGAAGTCAACACATTTTTCTCCATAATAAATGGTTGCAAACTGTGTCCATTCGTAATGCATAATGATTTCATAAACTGCTAACGCATAGCTGCAAGTACGCTAGTAAGAGTGATGCCATAAGCCTGTGCTAACTCACTGTCGCCCTGTGGTGGTCATTGTCATAATGGACGAGTAACGTTCCTGCTCGCTGTCGCTTGAGCTTGCCAGACCCCAAGCAAATGTAGGAATGTTGTAGTACGTAGAAAGAGGAGCTACAGCCTGCACTGCTGCAATCAGAATCAGCGTAATTTTACGACTTTCACAAATACAGTGGCAACACACATTGAATGCATCCCGGCCCGATAATTGCGACAACCTGTTGTTTTACTAGCTCAGCGGTGGTACCGGCGCTAAGTATATCCGAACAATTTCCAGGCATGTATATGAATCTACAGAGGTAACACTATGATGGAAGGAATAAAAAGGCAAGCAAGTTGGATTGCAAAAAAAACAAAGGAGAACTTACTTAAGGTCATAATCACTTAAAAGCTGGCGTTGCTTTAGTGCTTCACTTCCAAGTTCCAAAGCGCCAGCGTTTGTTTCGTAGGAGATCGTCTCAGCAAACTCAGGCTTACCTTTACTTATGATCACTCCAATAACCAAGTATTTTCCTTTGCATATGCAAAAGTTTACCTGTAATAGTTTACATAGAGACATTTCCGCAGCAAAACTATTTCCAGACTAATTTCTCCTATCCAATGGTTTTGATAAATGAAAGCAGATCGAGGCGCTACATTTAGTGTCAATTATCGTGAGGCCTCGGGCATATCCCCGCGATTTTAGTCGCTTACGCGATTTCGCGACTTGCTAGACGTCCACAAATCCGTTACTAGCAGACTACATTTGCGTAATATGTGTAACTTTCGTAAACCATTAAAGTATAAATTCATTTGCGTTGTGTTTTCACAGTTGTTTAATAGTAAACAATCGGAGTGTTGAAAAGTCGTCGATTGAAATCGCATGGTTTATCTAACGTCCATAACTTATAAGTGAGAAACAGATCGAAGACAAATTTTAGCTTCTGTTGTTAGGCTCCTTTACGCTGTGCTATTTTCACTTTTGATCCAAAATGAGAACTGTCAATATCAAATCCAACAATTCAGATTTGATTTTATGATTTGAAGGAACAGTAAAATCTGAGTTTTTGATAATATGTAAAGTCTGATATAAAAACCTGTTTGTCCATAGGCTGTCCTAATTTATTTCTCAAACGCTTTTAGTTTCTACTATGAAGAATAACTTACGAGCACCGCACAGAGGCTCAGCAAACGCATCAGTCGAGTATACTGTGAGCAATACTTGCCTCTGAGGTTTCATCTCGAGCTATCCCATACAAGATTAAAACTTTTTACAACTTATTTTTTGAGTTCGGATTTCCCCACTTTTTCGCAAGGCAACTTATCTCACTGATGATATTGCTTGCCTACCGAAGACTTACGACAGTTTTTGAAAAGCATATGGTTTCAAAGCATTTTCTAAATCGGTGTGTAGAGCTTCGAATCCCACAATTCACTGTGCATAATGAATGTAAAGAACTATTCGGATAAGCGCAATTAAAGACATCCATTTTACTGATTCGCTATTTCAGAACGGTAATCTGGTAGGTTATTTGCTTGATTTGAGTCCATCCTGGAATAACTATCTTCTATTTAACACAAGATCGCAAGTCAAGAAGTAGCTACATATCAAAGCAATAATCTCAATAATAAATTTTATGGATTATATTGCGTTAGAAAAGTTTGACACGCAGTGGTAAAGCTTCTGTCTTTTGAGCAGACATTGTGTCAGTTCGGAATTCACACTAATTCTTGTGCTGCTCCTCTACTGAATATTCTTGCACCTGATTTAGTACCTTAAAGCTTGCTCTATGCTTTTCTCTCACAACGTACCAAAATCGCATGTTTACAGTGTAACTCATTGACTGGTTTAGCATCTCAGACCTTGCTTTGTGCTCTTCTCCTTTATCACGGGTGCTAAAAATTATGTTTATAATGTGTGAAGGCACTTTTTAGGTAGCAATTACATTTTTAAGGGCTTTATAATCGTGTTACTTCAAAACTCGTCACCTCCAACTCTATACGTAGGCTATGCTAATAAATAAAGTGAGTCTTAACTTGAGACCTGAAAAATTGTATAAAATTGAGGCAACGGTATAACGATGGAGAGAAAACTGACGTGACTAACTCCATTGCATAGGCTAACTCAACCAGTTATACATGTTTTTTGTTAAAGGTACTTCATCCATTTCTGAGCCACTCATCGTCGATAATTGTGCGCAAGAAGTGTATTAGGTTGGAAAGTAAGTTTGCAACTCCTTCGTTGACTTTCTTTTCTGACATGAGCACTCAAATTTCGGGTTATGACGTAAGTTACAAGCACGGCTACTGTTCTGCCAAATTCAAACGTAGCAGTGACGATTAGGCGGGTTTATGGTATTGAGGAAAGATTATAAGAGTTCACAGACTTGGTTGGAATTTGGCATGGGGGTTTATCCGAGATCATGACAACCATACTAATGATAGCAAGAGCTTTTTTTGTAAGAATCCGTAGGGTTATGTCTAGGGTCTCACCCTAAATAAGAAAAAAATCGTTGATTCAAGAAATGAACATGAATTTGTGCTTGGCGAAACAAACAATCCCACTGTGCGAAGCGCTAAATTTTGATATTCCGACTCCTTAGTCATTGGTGGTTGTCCAAAGCAGCCTTGCGTACAATAACTCGTTCTTTGAGAAGGCGCTAAACCTCGACATGCCTTTGGACCTTATTCCTTTCGTGCTGAGTCAAATAAGTCATCTTCTTGCAGAACTTCCTGCACAGTTTCGGTCACTGTGCAGGTATAGGCTGCTAATGACTTCATCTTGGCTCATGACCCGTCTTTGCAGTTCACTGGTTTTAATGAGAGGCCTGAAAATTATCTAAATCATTTTCAGAATTAAACTCTGTGCGACCATATTTAAAGAAAGTGAAGTTATGAAAGAAGCTGCAAAACTGAGTTTCCAACCTAATATCCCTCTCTAGTTCCAAAGTGGGAGGATTGATTTATGAAGGTAGATCTTCTAATAAAATAGTAATCTCAGATAACTGACCGGAAATTACGCAGAATGTTCGGAAAATATCCGCCGGGTCACCTGCGGAAGTTCCGTAGACGTGCTGCGAAAGTTCCCAAATGAGGTGCTGCGGAAGTTCCAAACAATGCCAACCACAATAGCAAAAGAGAACACCTGAGCGAGATTTAAACCTTACTCTATTGACTGCGAGACTCACCTACTACCCTCTGCACTACGGAGACATGTTCAGAAATGCACTCTAGCTGTTGGCAAGGCAACATCATACGGGAAACCACATTCAAAGCCCTGCGAAAGTACTGGCATGTCAAAGTTCTGCGGAACCGCTGGCATTTTGCGGAAGTTCCGCAGCGCTTTGTACAGTGCTGGCCATAGCTATAAAGCCACCCTAAAAATCACCGTAATTTGCTCTCTCTTGCTCATATTTGTCTGAAAAACCACTATTCTGTGCGCAAACTAACGTCATACCATTGACCAGAACGCCTCCTGATTTCATGGATTCTGGCCGGAGAAAAATTGAAAATTTGAAAAAACGGGTTTCGAAGGCTGGTCACAGCTATAAAGCCACCTCTCATTTTCAATCAGTACTGCGTTTTTTGAATCTCAAATTTTTTGTACACATAGAACATCAAAACATTCAACATTTGTTACACTTGGAAGGGGTCGCCTTTCAAAAAGAAGATTCGTACTGGAATTTTTGCTCTAAAATGCATAATAGGTCACATCATTTGCAAAAAACTGCTTTTTCACTGAATTTTGAAGCACTTGTTTGACTCGGATGAAGGCCCTATGCTTTGCCGAGTTTTTGCAATGAATACGTCGAAAAGCGCTTGAGTTAACATTGCGTAGTCGCTGATATTGATAAACGAGCCCCAACCTCACCTCTAGGTAGACGAGTTTTCGAACCGCAGAAATTGAGTTCTAATGCCCGAAAAGCTCTGTCGCGTGCTCAGCACGTCGCTTGTATAACGACAGACTCGTGTGCATAGCCTGTACGTCATCGCAACTCTGAGGACTCTGGTTCCGCTTTGGACGCCTTTTTTCCAAAAATGAGTGGCGCACTCCGTCTGATCATGATCCACTCTAACCACCTCGATCGAGCGGAAAACCGCTCAGAAGTTCAAAATCCTTCTATTTCTGACAGTTTAGTAAGATTTGAATTGATGAGGAGTTCAAAGCAGTGAAATTTGAAGTCTTGTGAGATACACTGCGCACAACCGAACTGCAGATAAAGCGTTCTAACTTCATTGCGGCAAATAGGTCTTTGCAAAAAAACCTGGCGGCTTCTGTATGAGTACGTCGCCATGCAGACAAGGTGTCAACTTCCAACCAAAAGTTTTCGCGTGTCAGAAATCTAGTTTTGCGCCTCAGAAGCGCGCTTACACCTCGGTAAGATGAGGCTCGTTTACCAAGGTTAGCGACTACGCAATGTTGAGTTCAGCACTCTTCACCTCGTTCAGTGCAAAGGCTAAGCAAATCCTAGGACGTTCATCCGATTCAAACAAGTGCTTCAAAATTTAGTGAAAAAGCAGTTTTTTGCAAATAATGTGAGTTATTATGCAATTTTTTAGCAAAAAATGCAGTACGAATCTTCTTTTTGAAAGGCGACTCCTTTCAAGTGTAAAAATGTTTCATATTTTGATGTTGTATATGTACAAAAAATTTGAGATTTAAAAAACTTAGTACTGATTGAAAATGAGAGGTGGCTTTATAGCTGTGACCAGCCTTCGGAACCCGTTTTTTCAAATTTCTAAAGTTTTCACCGGCCAAAATCCATAAAATTGGGAGCCGTTTTGGTCAATGGTATGACGTTAGTTTGCGCACAAAATAGTGGTTTTTCAGACAATTATGAGCAAGAGAGAGCAAATTACGGTGATTTTTAGGGTGGCTTTATAGCTATGGCCAGCACTGTAGAAAGTCCTGCGTAAGTTCCCGTTTTCAACTGTTTGGCGTGAAAGTCCTGCGGATTCCCATTTTCAACTTTTCGACTTTCGCAATAGTAAACAAAACTGTGCTGAACCGCTAATTTCGCTTGTCCTGCGAAAGTTTTAAATCTTTATCTCAAAATCCACAAATCAGTTTGCTAGCAGTGTGACTATGCGACAGCAGATTAAAGGCTCGGCAGAATGAGAGCTTTGGGATATTCATCATTCTCGGTTCCCCTGGGTGAGTTAAGTCCAAGACTGCGCTTTGCAGCTCCAAAAAATACCAATAACCCGCTTTCCCAGACGTGAAAAGCGCTATTTGGGCGGACTGCGTATCTGCCCTCTAGAGCGCGATTGGCTCGTGGGTACGGTGGGTACAGTATCTCCACTCACGAGCCAATCGCTCTAGAGGGCGGATACGCAGTCCACTCAAATAGCGCTTTTCAGGTTTGGGAAAGCGGGTTATTGATATCTTTTGAAGCTCAAAGCACAGTTTTGGACTTAGCTCATCCAGGGGAACCACCCTCTCCTTCTGTGCCAAATCCCAACCCCGTAGCTCGAGCTTTGCAAAAAATTGATTGAATCGGTAGAAGTAATAGACATCTAAACTGATATTGTATTTGTAATCACCGTGCTTGCTCGCTTACTCCCTGTGCCAACGTCCAGCCCTGTAGCTCAAACTCTGCAAAAAATCGATAAAATCGATAAAAGTAGTGGATAATTCCAAAAAGTAATATTGTATTCGTAATCAGCATGCTCGATTACCTCCCTCCCCCCTCCCCTGTGCCAACATCTGGCCCCGTAGGTCGAACTTTGCAAAAACTCAATGAAAATCGATAAAATTGATGATCGATGACGAAAAACAGCCTACGACACACGCCCCGCCAAGTATATGTGTGCAAAGTTTGGTCTGGATCGGTTCAGAAATGAAATTTTATGTTCGGAACATACGTACAGACATAGTACATACATACAGACAGACAGACAAACAGACATTCAGCTTCATATATAAGATGAATGGCTTGAAAATGTCTTCAGAAAACCATGAGAAAACTTGTGCTCAGCTTGTGCTACACCAGCTGGCTCATTTGACTATCGGTGTCGTCGTCATTGATAAGCCAAAATGTGTTCATCACTCCTTTTCCCTAAAAAGAAAATCATCGCAAACCACATATTACTAAGCAGAGCTTAATTTCACTCACTTTTATCAAGATCTCCCCACGTGGATCCGTTTTAAACTCCGGGAATTCATCTTTGAGTAGTGTTGCAGACTGCTCAGACATATGTATTTTTCCGGCTGAAATCAACTTCCGCTTGTAACTGTTATCATCGCGTACAGTGCGATTTTGTTGTTGGCGTTGACAAGTGTAAAGTCAAAAGAAGGTTTGGGGCTGAGTCGCAAAAATCTGATGTTAGTTTGAACTAGGAAGAATTTACTCGACAAAGAGGGATTTTTCAGTTCAGCCCAACATAAATAACAAGATAATGCTTTTTCAATCACTAAACTCACGTTTTCCATTACTTTCCATTCTACTGGCTGTATTTACAGTATCACCGAACAGACAATACTTTGGCATGGCCAGTCCGACCACACCAGCTACACAAGGGCCTGGAAGATTAATGTTTGGTTGTTTCGTCAATTAACCTTTGATTCAACTGACTTGGCTTCGAGAAGGCGGGGTTGACCTAATTAAGGCTGCTCGCGCCCGCAACGCACCTCTCGGGCGAGTGCTCTCTGACCACTACCTAGCCTTAATTTAGTCACGAAGCCCCGCCTTCCCAAAGCCAAGTTGAATCAAATGGTACGCATTATTGGTTAGCCAAGTCTATTATGTGACAAGGTGCCTTGGATAGGCATATGCAGGGTCAAGCGTGGGGTGCGGCACGCCACACCTGGGGGCTCGTATTGAGGAGTCAAAAGAGGAGGGGGTCGTAGTTGGGTAATCTGATAATAGTGATAACATGATATTTGTATCATATCCATAATTAGCATGTCAATTAACCCCTGTAGACAAAGTGTGAGCGAATTCTGAAGATTCAAGATACTAGGCTACCTAAATGAAATGGTCAAATTCCAACATGGTTAACTTTGTTTCAAAGGTGAATTAGCTATCCGTTTTTGCACTCAAGACAAAGCACTACTTCTTCTTTGTCCAACTCAGGAATCCCGCTTCAGAAGACCTGCAAACTGTGGAATTAGAAGCCAACCAAAATCTCGTTTTTCCCATTTTTCGCTTTTGATCGCTCTGCTTTCACCAAATATTACTCAGAGCTAAGAAGACGAATCAGGCTCCAAACAGTCCTATGGAATCTACAAGGTTTAAGCTATCGATTCATATAAATACTGTCCGCTAAAAATGTATTTTTGATATAGTTAATGGGGTGCGGCACACCCCCTTAAAAGCTGCCGCAGCTTTTAAGGGGGTGTGCCGCACCCCATTAACTTGCTTTCAAAATGCAGAAAGCGCTCCATTGCTGGTATGAGTATTGAGCACATAGCTTCTTCTTGCTACACTGGAAATTTGGAGCCCAACGCCCCACCCATAAGAAAATTATGGCCCTTTCAATATGCCCATTCAGATTAAAATCAGCCGTCATATTACGTGTGATTGTAAAGTGCAGTCACAGAAAATCGGGCGTACAGCTCTCAGAAATCTGAAAACTCTCTAGAAAAAGCTTGTGTCCTCCAGATTGTCACACTTTGAGGTCCAGAGGTTAAGAGGAGGAAGAAGGGGTCGTTTGAGGGCTTTCATGGAAGAGGGGGGGTTGTTTTCGAAAGACTTGTGCCTGACCTCTTTCCAACTCTGGTAATGCTATCTTAGGTATATAGTTCAGGGGGGGGGGCTTTTTAAGACAGGAATCAGGGGGGGGGGGGACCGTAACCAGCGATCGTGTGCCACACCCCTTGCTTGACCCTGGGCATATGACATATACAACTGTGAGCTCATTACGCTTGACTTCAAAGACTTTTTTTTGCTTGTTAAGAGAAGATCAAAAGATTAGTGTACATTGATGTAAGTGTCCATAATCCAGTTTTATACTAAAGTGCAATGGACCATCCGATGAATAAGCCCATACTCGGCATATGTGTTGCGAAAAAATCTTCATAAACCTACCTGTGTGAATACCAATGCGTATCATTATCCGGTATGAAGGCATGTGAGAAATACGAAATTGTTTCAGATCTTTCAGCAATGAAATCGACATCAGACAGATTTCCTTGATATGTTCGTTACCGTTTCGATGAGGTAGTCCAGATACACAAAGATATGCATCGCCGATGGTTTCCACCTGTCATGACTGCCATTATTAGCTTTACCACAATAATATCTTCTTACCTTATACACGTCTCTTTTTTCTATGGTGCTATCAAAGGTCGTGTAAAAATCATTCAGCAAGTCTACTACCTAAAAACTGACGAATCTTTTTCAAGCACACTCAATGAAGGAGCAGTAAGTTCAATTCCATAACATTACTAACAGCAGGGATTTATGTTTGCATACTTCCATCATAAAAACAGTGGACTTCTATCACTTACCTGCATGGGAGTGCACTTTGCGGACAGCTCGGTGAAAGATACGATATCCGAAAAGAAGATACTAACACTATCGAAAGCTTCGGGTATGACTGGATGTCCCTGCCGCAACTTTTCCGCAATTTGTCTTCAAAAAACCGTTACGTTAGATAGTAAGGGCGTCAGATACATTAGAACTTTTATCTCTTATGCCAGTTAGGGTAAAAAGACTGATTGCAAGAAAAGCTAAAAGTGCTTTGCTTTCAAAACCACACCATTTTTGGGATTACACTGCTGCAGTGGTAATTCATTCGATGCGGAGGAGACGAAAACTATCATAGTTCGTCTTACAAGCGAAAGTTCCATATTTACACTGCCTTTTGAAACATGGGACGTTCATTACAAATCTGCTCTCAACAGCTGCAAAGCGCTTGGACTGTGAATATTTCCAAACAAAAATACTGGAGCGCGGCTGCGATAAAGTCATCGGAACTGCAATTTGTTAGCTCTAATGGTCTGAGATTACATCCAAGGCTTTACGCAGTCAGTCGATACCTTCACTCTAATAAACTTACGCTGTCATTGCTACTTCCAGCGCCGAGAAGACCTTAAAACCTGTCTTCACCCAATCGTAAACCAAATCTTAAATTTTTGCCTTAAAAACTTCTCATCACACTCGCCTTTCAGAAGCGCTTTGCAGATACCAAAAGCAGGTTTGGAATCAGCGTTCTATGCTCTGCAGGACTGCATACAATTCATTTGGAAACTCCCTTCAATCAAGCATCCTTTCCTTATTAGGTCCTAGATTAAACATTCATATTCAGAGTTGGAGTAGCGTTAACACATTGACGACAATACGACTCCTGCCATTTCGGACAATACGACCCACCGGTGGGTCGTAAGATTCGTGAAGCGCTATCCTTGCCAGTTTACGACAAAGTTCTACGGGGTTCTGGCACATGATTGGGGGCACTTAGGTGAAGCTCCAGCCAGTGTGGTCCGGGCTCGGGATACTGTAATGTAATGTTACGGTTGGTATACGGTAGATATATATATAAGGCACAAGCTTTATCCCAATTCTTCGCAAAATGATGCTGTTTCTGGAAAATCAAGTTTACATGTAAGAGTAATACGGGGCGGGCAAGAGGCTGACGTTAACTTACCAAAAAATTATCGATTTTATTGATTTTTTGCATATTTCATCCTATGAAGCTCGAACTTTGCATATATAGGTTTTGTAGCATGCTGATTACGAAAATGATAGTCCCAAGTTTTGATACCACCTTCTAACATCAGTTTCTTGCTTTCTACGAATTCTACCGTGTTGCTACCGTAGTCTCACCGTGAGAATGTTGTGAACAGAGTGGACACTATAATCGTGATCAGCACGTGAAACCCAATACGCAAATTTTTGAGAAAATCCATGATGTTGGGCTCGCACAGAATGACTACCGTAACCTTACCGTATGACGCCAAAAACTGAAATAAATCATATTTTGGTAATCAACGCGTTCGATATCCCTTGTGGGGAAATCTCGGATGTCTAAATTTCTTCCAAAAAGATTACCATTTCGGACAATACGACCCACGGGTGGGTCGTAAGTTTGGCAGAGCAAAAAAGGCTCCTGTCCGAAATGGCAGTAATCGAAAAATCGGCCTTGTCGTCAATGTGTTAAAGGCACCGTCCACCCAAGAGTTGTTTCATACTGCCGCACTGACTGCAGCAGACTGCAGCTGACCGCACTGACCGTAACGGCCGCACAATCGCTGCGTCCTTTCGTAAAAGAGAAAATAGTTGCGAATACATCAAAACACCGTGATTTACTTCTGAAAAGTTTGTAGGTTCTGATTTGCTCTTCTCAATCAAATTTTGGCGATTGTTTTTCTTTGATATGCTCATATTTGTTCAGATTCCTATTGTCATTGCATATACCTATTTTACTTCCGCTCGTGTTGTCTACTGGGGCATATATTTTTAAGAGACTGTTTGAGCTACAACTATCTATCCTCCCCACCTTCACAAAGGGATGTAGCGATCTGTGCGGCCCCGCGGTCAATGCGGTCAGCTGCAGTCTGGTGCAGTCTGCTGCGGTCAGTGCGGCAGTCTGAAACAACCCCAAAATCTCGAATTCAATGTTTTTGTCGCCTTCAGGCCTTCTGAAAGCCCTGAATCCGAATATGGAGTAAAAAATCCGCGAAACGCCCAAAAATACCTGTTTCGAGAACCCTCTGCAACAAGCGCAGGCGAGATAAAACATGCAAGTGGGCGCCTACTTTGCTACTTCCAGAGCGAATTTCTCGCTTCAGATGCAGTTTTTGCGGCGAAGCTGGGGGGTTTGCCTATGAATGAGGGCCCACACTAGTATGCCATCATAATCTCGCCAACCTCCATTTCGGGTGGACGGTGCCTTTGATACTATCTTTTACAACTCAGCTTCATGATCTCCAAAATCTGACAAATTTTCATATAACCTGTGGCAAGATTGTTGCAATCTTTAGAACAAGTGATATACGATGTATTGCTATGTAAGTAAATGTACTGGCAAGCTTGAACGCAGCAAAAGTATCTTGTGATAAAACACGAAGGAACTGTAATACAGGTTGACTGGACTGCATCTGGGTGATAATTAGTCTAAAGATGTTTTTTCTTACGATGAAAATCAATTCTCAATCAGTTAATTACATAATCTTGATTGCTTATTCAATTCCAAGAAAACTAGAGTTCTTTTGATAGTTGTTCTAAGCGACTTTAAATTTTAGAAATGACATTGAAAGTTCAGTCATGTTGGAGCTATTTGATCATGAGAAGTTCCCTAACTAAGGTGGGAAGCTTAAGGTTATAACATAATTTTACTTCAACTTTGAATGTTTATAATCTATTCTGCTAAGCGTGAAAGATCTTACTTTGGTAACATGCGACATAGCAAGTTGTCACTTTTCTTCTTTTCATCAACAAGTTCCTTTGTACGAGCTTGAACTTCTTCCTCCAAAGAGTTGGCATATTGCTCCATCAATTTGAAAACGTGGTCCATAAGATTTGCGTTCCTACAACTATGGACTTCGGCAATGCTTTTACGTAGATATATGTGTCAAACCGCGCCCATTTCTTTTATCATGTCACCCGCGAATGCGTCAAAAACCTAACTACTACGAGTCATGCGAATATAGTATAAGAATAAATATCTCATTACCTTTCACCAAAGATTGTTTTCATCGTTCTTCGTACTTCCTGAATTTTTGGCCTAAAATTAGGATACTCTTCCCAGCAGTCTCGCACTAGATGCACCTAAAAGTGACAGCAGACAATCATTTTGATGGAGAAAAGATGAAAAAGAAAAAAGAAGAAATTTTTAGGAACCGTAGTCTTTTGATATACGTTAGTTATCACAAACAGACTTGGAAATATGATAAACTTTGCTTGCTATTTGCGCAACAGTCTCAAAAAATTATGAATGGCGTTTTTCTTGATGGATGAGAGTTTGCACACGTATAAAAACAACAAGCCGTGAAGGTGGCAGAAGTTCTAGTAATACTCATAGTCATTGCACAAAGGCTACCGCCGTTTTCAAATTCGTAAAACTTGTACTCTGCAAAATTGTAAACTTCGAGAAGGAATGCCGCTCATGTTCCTTACATCAGAACTATTTGCAGCGCATCCAACCAGGGCACGGCATAGGTGGCTTAGTAAGCAAGCTGAGTATCGTTTTTGGGGAAAAAGCAAAGGGGATATCGTTTTTGCGGAAGAGAATAACGTTGTCTGTCGATCTGCGGCCGGCACGCTGCCGGCATGCCGCCAGCAAATAAACAAAAGGTTTGTTTACAGCGAAGGGAAGATGAAATGACACCAAAATAGGTGTGTAGATGGGCAATGGGGAGTTAGAACTAAGTATGAAAAATTATGAAAAAATTATGTGAACTAAAGGCGTGCTCAACTTTTTTCGGAGTTAGGTGGCTTTCAAGCCACCTGGATAGCCACCTGAGGTGGCTTAGGAAAGAAAAAGTCATAAATTTTTCCTCCCTCACATAATTTTTCCACTTTCTTTACATACTTTTCATCTACATCCCGAACCCTACAAACTGGTTCCTAAACCGCCTCAAAACCCCTTCTCCCCGCTTAGTTATAGCCCCTTGAAAATTTTGAATGGTTGCGGAAAGGCTGCTCTAAGCGCGTATTGCTGCACGATGGATACATCGTGCCGCCATTCCGGAGAATCTTATATATAAAGTTGAATGTCTGTCTGTATGTATGTCTGTCTGTACGTATGTGCGGAATAGAAATTTTTATTTCTGGACCGATTTGGACCAAACTTAGCACACATATACTTCGGGGCAGGGAGCGTGTCATAGGCTACTTTTCGTTATCGATCGATGTCGATTTTATCGATTTTTTGCAAAATTTGAGCTAGGGGGCTGGGATTTTGCACAGGGGGGTAATCGAGCATGCTGATCACCCCGGAGGGGCAAAGTTTGGTCCCGGGCGGAGCCGGGTTTGCCATCTAGTATGAATATAATTGCGTGTGTTCGATGATTCTTTTTCGTTTTTTTTCTGCTGTTGCTTTGTTCCGTTCCTTTTCATGTATTTTCTCTTCATACATCTCGTGACGGATGTCGTAATTTCATTGAAGTCAAAAGGGACTTCATTTTTTGCAATTTCGGGACGCCACCTCGTGCCGCGTCCTGGTTTAGGGTCAAAGGGGACTTCGTAAAAATTCGCAAAAGTCAAGGGGGACTTCGTTTTTTGCATTTTCAACTAGCCACCTCGTGCCGAGCCCTGCATCCAACTTAGATTGGGCTTTCAGATAGAAAGAAATCAGCTTGCTTATACGCTGAGTCCAAATATGCTGTTTCTATAGCCAAGACAGGAGTCATGGTACTTGCAAGTGTGTGGCACGCCTTTTTGATTATTCTGATAGTGACTCATCACAGGCTCATTATCTATTACGAATCGGAAAATACAATCTACCCTAAAATCCCGCCAATAAGTCCGGACTTATCTGCATTTTTTGACACGAAAAGTTGATAGAAAATCGCCCTTTGCGCTGCCAGAAGTCTAGCAGATCTGCTGCGTCTGATGGGAGGATTCATCTGCTGGACTTCTGGCAGCGCAGAGGGCGATTTTTTATCAATTTTTCGTGTCAAAGAAATGCAGATAATTCCGGACTTATTGGCGGAATTTTAGGGTACCTAATTCCTTCCATGCAGAAAATTGGCGCAAGTGGCAAATCTAAATTTTGTCAAAGTCGAAGTTCTCACCAAATCCGGCTTGATGTCTAAGTGGGGGTCTGGATTGAGAGCAGGTCTCACGATTCTTCTCCCTCCTTTCTTCAGCAGATACAAAATGTCTAAATAATGAACAATAGCCGTTCTGAAATCTGTTGTCAACTAGTGCTTTTTAAAAAGGTATTATTTTAAGCGATTTTCAGAAGTATGGTGCGGTGACGGCTCTATAAATGCGCTAAAACATAAATGTACTTCAAGAGTGAGTGAAGATAAGCAGTGAAATGAGATTACCTGCTGCGTCTTCTTGTGAATTTTCCAAATTCCATGCACTTGAACCTCTGATGAGCTCCGCACATATGATGGCAAAACTGTAGATATCGCCCTCTTTAGTTCCACCTGGCAGCGGTACTCGCAACAGCTCCGGAGCAGTGTATAGCTTGTCTTAAAAAGTATTCCCTGGTTTTTTCTGATCAGTAATGCTCTGTTCACACTTCAATTCATTTTCATTAGGAAAGACAACAATCTTAAGTTGTTGATCTTGGCATGCACCAAAAAATTGCGGATGTCAAAGGCTCATTTTTAAGCCATGCGCAGCAGATTCACTCTGCTACAATACCGCTCATGATTCGTCAAAAAAGTCGCCGGATTGCGGCAGACTCCGCCGGAGTGCGGCAGAGTGCGCCACACTCCACTAGAGTCCGTCGGAATGATCGTCACATCGCCATATCTCGCTTCAGAATGGACGAATTTATCCGAGGACACCGTTCGATTCAGCTCGGCCAGACGCATCATCTTATATATGGAGCTGAACGTCTGTTTGTCTGTTTGTCTGTACGTACGTCCCGAATAGAAAATTCCATTTCTGAACCGATCCGGACCAAACTTGGCACACATACACTTCGGGCCCGGGCGGGTGTCATAGGCTACTTTTCGTCATCGATCGATATCGATTTTATCGATTTTTATCGATTTTTTTCAGAGTTCACCTACGGGGCCGGGAGTTGGCGCAGGGGGGGGGGGGGGGGTAAGTGAGCATGGGGATTCCGAATACAATATTAGTTTGCAGAATTATCGATTACTTTTATCGATTTCTATTGATTTTTTGCAGAGTTCACCTACGGGGCTGGGAGTTGGCACAGGGGGAGGGTAGTGAGCATGGGGATTCCGAATACAATATTAGTTTGCAGAATTATCGATTATTATTGTTGAATTTAGTGTGCTGATAACAGTATTACCATTGATCTGTCGCTGATGACACATAGAGTATACTATAGGAGTATGGTAGAGAGCCACTCTGATCGAA
Source organism: Cylicocyclus nassatus (assembly GCA_958299035.1). Lineage (NCBI taxonomy): Eukaryota > Metazoa > Nematoda > Chromadorea > Rhabditida > Strongylidae > Cylicocyclus > Cylicocyclus nassatus. Next base: position 37,287,277 of record CATQJL010000001.1, on the reverse strand, counting down.
TTTGTTCTAAGCTCTGCTCAAGACCACAATACCGCTCACAGAATGTCAAAATTTCCGTGAACTTCGCGGAATTCCGTGATTTCCGCCAGAGTGCGCAAACCTGTAAATTCCTTCGGAATGAATATATTCCGGATCCAGAAGCAGCATTGTGTTCAGATCGTCGAGACAAATATTTTGATATACACTATGCTCTCAATATTCCGTTTCCAGTTTTTTTTTTCGAATTTTTTCTGTGGAGGTCCTTTCGCAAGGATGTAACGCAGCGTCTGTGGATCGCAAGGATGTAACGCAGCGTCTGTGGAACATAAAAGATTCCAGTAAGCACTGTTCGATAGTACTGTCCTTGTAGGTTATCGTGCGTTCAAGAGTAGCTGCAAACTGTCTTCCAAAAGAGATAGAAGCGTTGGTGAATTTTGGAAAAATCAATGTTTCTAAATTTTACTCGCCGTAACTTCCTTCGGAATAAACATATTCTGAATCCGAAGAAAGCTATATGCTCAGTTCATCAAGGCAAGTCTTTCGATCTAGAGCATGTCCTTGATATTCCGATTTCAATATTCTCAAATCTTTCTGTAGACGTAGCCAAGGTGTAAAGCAGCGCGCATTGCCCCTAGTAGACTCCAGAAGGACCTTTTGATAGTACTTTTTTTTGTAGATTACGTAGCGCTTAAAATAGTCACAGGCATCTTTCCAATGGAGGTAGAAAGGCTGGTAAATCGTAAAAAAAACTTGTTGTCCCAAACTCTACTCGTCGCAAACCTAGAATACGAGGCTATCTTGCTAAGCAGATGTGAGTTTTGTAATCACCAGTTCGGATAACCCTTATGAACAAGTTTTCCGAGATGCTCGGGTGACTTCATTTTTTCTTGTTTTACCCTCTGAAGCTGGCCGGTGGATTTTGGTCAAATGTTGATGATCTTGAATTGTAAAGAAACTCCGCTCATAAAGGTTTTCGAACACGCTGCTTATGAAAACCGTGTTCTCTATCAAGTAAAGGTCTTTTTGCAGAGATATGGTGAGATAACTGCAACGGATTCACGAAAGCTCGTAACTTCGCCTACACCTCTCACGTATCTGTCAGAAAACCTGCCTGCTTGCTTTTCTATGTCAAAGTTACTAGGGGATGTGCTATCGAATGGTGCATGACTCAGGCTTAAGTCTATAAAATTTGCCGAGTTACGAGCCTACGAAAACACGTTCTCATGAGTTTTGCCCAAAATGTAAAGATCGCAAACTTCGTCGAAATTCCACCGTGAGTGCTTGCACAACACGCTGGTCAAATCCTTCCACATTTTTCCACATCAACTCTTTTGCAAAATCAAATGTTGAGAAAAAACTTACGTGATATGTCATCATTATTTTCCTCTCGGTAACCTAACACAGCCATACCATAATCACTTATTTTGACTTGCCAGCGCGAATCCACAAAACAACAAGAGGAAGTCAATGATCCATGTTTTTCCAAAAATGAGTTGTGAATGAAATGAAGGCCCTAGAAAATTTTCATCAGCCTGTTCGTCATACTAAAGGTTATAAAATACTCAGGAGCATGTTGAACTCTATGGGGGACGTACTTGTACAATGTCGTTTATCAAGCACTGCACGAAGAAACCATCCATGGTGGTGGACTTGCTGCAGATTATGTCCTAAAGTATCCTGACATTTTTTTGAGTTTCCTAAATGAACGTTTTTTTGCAGAGAGACAGTTTTCAGGTATATTTCGGGACTACTTGGATATCTTCTGCGTCAGTAGCCCACTGCCTGAGTTCCGGAACTGATTCTGTGGGCTCCTCCATAAGTAGCAGATGTTGCAATGACATTTTACAATAATTTTCGAAAGCAGCGCTTCAAAACGCTTATTTTTTTGTTCTCCCTCCTCTTCCCTGCTCTCCTCCTCAGTTTTTGGTTTGCCATTTTATCCTGTCTAGGAAGATATGAATATACTTTGATATGCGTAGACCTGCTTGGGCATCCAGTAGCTCAAAAATCAAAACAGATTTTAATGAAGTAAAGTGAATATGAGTGTTATGAGAGCTCACTCTCTTCTTACTGCGAACGAAGTATTGTTGAAAAACTTGGAAAATTAAACCTTCAGGCTTCCTCGCATGCAGTATTTCCATAACGACAAACAAGCAGGTCCGTCCGTCGATAAACCAAGAAATTTATTCATGTTATCGCTATCGATTTCCCACATCTAAAATCTCGAATATCTTTTGCTCATTTCGTTCATCAAACCAACCTTTCTAAAATGGGAGCGCATAGCGCTGCTGAGCAAATGATGGTTGTGTTCTCTAGCAAATACGGTTTCTCCATTGTATGTATAAAGCTGGAATCCTTCTGGTAGACGGTAAGACTTGTTTGAAAAATGCGTTTTCTTTGTAGCAGTACTCATCAGTGAAATGGAAGATTTTGCATTTGCCTTGAATGAAAACTACGCTAGGAAATATCTAGAAATCGTCATTTCCATTACATCAAACTTCTGCAGCATGGTGCGAGGTATCTGCCACTTCAAGTCGGTCTCCAGTCGGGTTCTGACGTTACGCCTAGGCAAATATGAATAAACCTTTTGATCTCTTACATGTAGCGCAGGCTATAATTTGCATGAGAGTTACTCAGATTCACTGAAACTTCCGCAGGACAAGCAAAAAATTAGCGGCGGTTCCGCAGGATTTTGTTTACGATTCAAATGTTGCTTAGGTGTTCATTTTTGCTGTTGTTCAATAGTTCGCATTCTTCGGAATTTCCGCAGCACCTTATTTGGGGAATGTCCCAAACGTTGACTGACCGGGACATCCCAGAACGTTTGGGAAGTTTCATCTGAGTATTTTATAATATACAGCGCTTTTTGCAAAGCGTTTACGGACCTAGGGCTAAAGCACTTCGCATTTTGCTGCACCGTCTCGCGCAGTTACGGTAATGTTATAGTGTAAAACTTTCCAACTATCAAGAAATCGGACGCCAACCTCCAAAGGTATGCTATAAAAGCAAGGGCGACGCAAATAAGTATGGCCACCAGTATCAAAGATAACATCAGCGTTAATCCTTCTATTGGTGAAATGGTGCATTTTTCACCTAGAATTGTTCAAATTTTATTGTTTCTCAGGGTAATTTTTAGAAGGGAAGTGTTCACCTTTGAAACCACAAGCTGGTATGGATAGAGGATGCTTTCCTTTGTAATTCGACCATATCGTATTGGACGATGTGACAAGTACAGTTGAATTCTAAAAATTCAAGACCAAGTGCATAAAGCTTGCAGGCAGAGTCCTACTGCTTTATTCATACATGATGTTTTTCTCTCTAACAGTGCATAAGTTTGACGTATGGTTAAAGAACTGTGACCAGTTTTTTGTCTAGCAAGGAATTTTCCATGTACGAGGAAAAATTTCAGTACTTACATTTCTTGGAACAGGAAACTTACTGTCGTTTCGTCATTTATCACAATCGACATTATTGTGCGAGCGACTCCATTGATATCTAGGTTCTCTAGCAGTAGGGTCGGAACTGGTCGACCGTTTAAGCTGATCGTGACATTGTTCGAGATTCCTTCAAATTGTACTCTATAGCACGCATTATGGACCCAGCATACATCACGCGATTCATCGCCTTGCATTTCACTCAACAAGAGAACTGTCATCATTTCATTGCATGCTGACCATCTTGCGATTCAGTTGCGATAGTTTTCCAACAAGACTAATCCCGACTGACTACCACAACCGAAATGCAAGATGACCGACAAGCAATGGACTCGTAACATCTTGTCGGGAGAATCGGGTGTACAGGGCTTTACAGACAACCTGAGTGTCCCAACCGCCCCGCCAGGACGCCACGCTTAGGTCCGCGCAGCGTTCGTGGCGCTGGCTGCGCGTCGACTGAAGCTTGGCGAAATCCGGGCGATACGCAGCAAACGCCGCGCGCGGCCTGAGCGAGGCGGCCGCGTTGGAGGAGCCGCGCAAGCGAAACTTGCGACTCTCAGGTTGAAAAGCCCTGTATGTCGAAAGGCGCGTCTGCAAAAGCAAGGCTTCCAGATTGCGAGATTTTCGTCAGTACATCAGAAAGTATAAAGAAGGATAACCAGTTGAAATCCGACAATATTAAAATAAATTTGAACTCAATTTTTGCTTCTCCCAGTTAGTAAAAACCGATCAATGAGCACCTTACGACCGTCTCCAGGGAGAGTCGCGAGGCGATGAAATCCGTGATGTATGCTCGGCCCCTTATGGCCATAAGAACATGCAACCGTAATGTGAACCCGTTTTAATTACAAACGGATATCGTAGTCACATGTATCAGCGACCCTCGCTAGGCATGTATGGCCTCGAATATACCTTGCGCGATTTCTCCAAAATAGCTACGATACGCGATCTGGCAGTTAGCTAGATGTCCGCAAATCTACCGCGTATGGAATCCAAGTGCATAGCGCATAGGTTTTGCTTGGCTTACATACCAAATCTTGATTACAGAGTATGCGCCCAGACAAGATTCTGAGCAATCGTAGCAATTGGTAATCGCGCGGCGACGAGTTATGCCCGATCCCTAAATGCACTGCTCAAGCAGTCCCTTATGCTGTCCAAAGTGAACTTATGTAAATATCGGACGACACATTTTTGACAGTGGAATACTGATATGAATGCATTCAAAGCTTCTTAGGGCCGCATGCACTAACATCCCCGCTGGAGGGGTAGCAGCTTCAGAAGAAAACTCATAACTTGGAGCTCCAGATATCTGGATTTCACGTTGTCTACCTATTAGTAAGTATTCCCATCATCCTTCACTATAAACATATTGAATAGGAGCGAGAAGCTGTACAAGCCGCATTTTTCAGCTTTTTGTAGGATCCCCTGATGATCCCCGGGGGAACGAACGTCTATTCTTCAAAATCATTTTTCTTTCTTCAAATTTAATGAAAACATTCCAAAGTTGTACTGATTATCTAACCCGATAGTGCTAAGCACGTTGCTGATAAGGACAAATGATGTTCTGGAGTCATGAAATTTTCGATGAACCACTGGTCGAAAGTTGGGATTTATCGAAAATTTCGATAGTTCAGAAACTCGTTTGTCCTTATCAGCAACGTGCTTAGCACTACTGAGTTAGATAATCAGTACAACTTTGGAATGTTTTCATTAATATTGAAGAAAGAAAAATGATTTTGAAGAATAGACGTTCGTTCCCCGGGGATCGTCAAGGGATCCTACAAAAAGCTGGAAAATGCGGCTTGTACAGCTTCTCGCTCCTATTCAATATGTTCATAGTGAAGGATGGTGGGAATACTTACGGATAGGTAGACAACGTGAAATCCAGATATCTGGAGCTTCAGGATATGAGCTTTCTTCTGAAGCTGCGATCCCCTCCCCAGCGGAGATGTTAAAGCATGCGACCCTTAGAGGGTTTGCTGTACCGCAGCGGCTGATGCTTTAGGGTTGTTTCAGACTGCAGTCGCTGCAGCAGCAACAGTCGATCGATCGATATCTTTTGCCCGCCCCAAGCTGACTGCAATTACTGCAGCGACCGCAGTATGAAACAACTCTTAGCTATTTTTAGTCCTATTCATGAGCACCTCATAGCAAGTGATCTTTTACAATGAGCGAAAACTCTCTTGCAAGGGCCACTGATGTCACTTCGCTCATTATCCATCTAACATTCCTTGATCTTGAGCCTCATCCGACTAAGGTGGTCGTACCTACGGTCGCTATCAGATGCTTATTTTGAAATTCCAGAAAACCGCAAAACCTGCCTGTAAAGGTTCCAGCGCAATTTTGCACAATCCTTGTTCCATTCCGAATTTGCAATGGATCTTCTTGAATGGTGCGATTCAGTGCTACACTATATATTATTATGACGTCGTGAAGCTGGATGCTCAAGTCGGAACCCTGTAAGATGAGATAGAGATTTTTCCATTCTTTATCAGGAATTTTTACTGGAATGAAATTTTGAGCAACAGATACTGAATTACTGCTGTACAAATGAGCAACCTCTCACTTGTGTAATTTCTACTGGTGTGTAACGATATAAGAATTATAGCTTGTTATGAGCTCAAGGAAAGTCTACTAAAAGTGCATTTGTCTGACGAAGCTAGAAATATACTTACAATACTATATGCGGGATCTAAACATCCTTCACAGCTGAAAGGTGGCTGTTTCATCCTTTCCGCAACTGATTTCTTGAATTTAGCCCATTTTCCATTTTTATGTACTTGCGTAGAAATCTGAAATAAACAACAGTACAGTCTGCCCCAATCCTAACCAGGCCAAAATTGGCATGGCGGGAGTCCGCTTCGCTAGGGTTTCGCGGTCACGCCCACGGCCTGCTTCTCTGCTCTCTCTCCTCAATCCTTTGCTCTCTCCGACAGCGCGCCTATGCAGCGCACCGCTAGCGCTGCGAGCGCGCAAATTCACGGTGACGATTGGCCTGATCCCAGTTGGAGCAGACTGTAAGTTGGACAGCCTTCACGCCTTCACCTCTAATGAAACTGCTGATTCTACTTTTGAGTACGAGTAGTTTTGGAATAGATTGAGGCTGTGGAAAGATTGGGACAGATCAGACATTATTTGTCTTATTGCTATGTTCGTATAAACTATACATTCCACAGAAGATAAAAGGTAGTCATAGATCTTCATGTTGGATCTAAGATCCACCTTTTGTCGTATTTATGCGCCTCTACCATCCATTAGTGTAAACTGAACATGACATTTGATTCAACTGGCTTGGCGGCTGGAAGGCGGGGCTTTGTGACCTAATTAAGGCCGCTCACGCCCGCTACGCAGTCTGTGTCTCTCCCGCGCGCGTGCTCCTTGATCATCACCTAGCGTTAATTGGGTCACGAAGCCCCGCCTTCCAGCCGCCAAGCTCTTTGAATAAGGATATCTTCATAGCGGCATCCTGGCCTGCCCGCGGGCGGTCGATTTGTGATCCCTCTGCCGTGCCCCCGTACGTCCTTACGACTCTGGCTAAATTCTTCTGTTAATCCTGTATTCAAGCCCTTCTACCTCCCCACGATGGCGACAGAGACCCCCATTTATCCCCTCAATCCCACTGAACGGCAAAAGAAGCGCAGGATACAGTTCGACGCCACACCTCCAGACTTCAACCAAGCCGCGGAAGAGTTACTAAAAGACGAGAATCTCCCACTTTACGCAAGAACCATCGTGGCGTTTTTGATGGAGAATCGGAAACTCTATGAAATGGTCGCCGAACAGAATCGTGAGTTACTTGTTCAACTTAAAACAATTAGTGAGGAAATCAATACATTGCGTAAGGATAATGAGCGCCTAAGATCTTGTATTGAGCGATCTCCGCCGCAACCTTTGCCCTCCACTCAATCTTCTACATCTACATCAAATTCCAATTCAAATTCCGGTTGTACGTGTGAAGATTGTGATCGTCTCCATTCTTTAGCGATAAGCGGTGTTCCAGAGAATAGATGCCCTAGTAGTTGGCTGAGAGTAAACCATGATTGGGATTGTGTTAATCAGATTTTTGACTACCTCTCTATTGATTGCACCCCCATTTCCGTGTACAGGATGGGAAAACCTAATCCCACTTATAATAGGCTCTTAAAAATTGTAATGCCGTCTTGTTTTTTTTGTAAACCTTGCGCTGAAGAGGGCACCTAAGTTGAAAAGTTTCCCATATGCACATGGGATCTACATCCGCCCCTACAGATTACGCAACGAAAGGGGCACTCGTTCCAGCACAAGACATTTTGATCATCAACAAAGACTAACACAAGGTATCGATTGTATTGGACAAAATGGTTTATCCGAAAACGCGCAACCCGGTACGCCGGGGCGTGTGCCTTTAAACAGTCAATGATTCCTCAGATTGAAGGTAGCTTCTTAAAGTGTATGCTTGCTAATGCGCGCTCTCGGTGTAAGAATATGGATCATCTCAGGTTCATTCTTACCAAGATTTCTATATTAGCAACAACTGAAACTTGGTCGAAAGAGAATATTTCTAATAGCTCTCTTTTCGGAGGTTTGCCTCGGGACTATGATATACACAGATGTGACAGGTTAGACAAGAGGGCAGGAGGGGTACTACTGGCCACTGAAAGGAAGTTGAATTCATTTTTAGTGTTTAAAGAGTCTGTGTTAGAGGGTTACGAAATTTTGTGTTGCGACATTATGGCGTTTACTACTCTGCGACTTATTTTAGTATACCGAACCCCTTCCTGCCCCGTTTCTGGTACAGAACAGTTGGTAAAGGCTCTTACCGATCTATTAGCCTGTCAAAATTCGGCAGTCCTTATGGGAGATTTCAACCTACCAAAAGTGAATTGGGAAGACCACTTTACCTCAGAACCAGCGTCCATATCTATCAGAAACTTCATCCAAATGTGTAGGCTTTACAAATTGTCGCAGCAAGTTAAACCCAATACATGCAAGGAACACTTATTGGATCTCATATTCACAAATAGGGATAATTTGGTCAGCGACATAAGCGTGGAGTCTCCTCTTGGTAGCAGCGATCATTCCTCGTTTAGATTTCAAATAAGCCACTACGAAATAAGGGAGACTGAGTATGTCAGGTACAGGGATTTCAGAAATGCAGATTTGAACGGGATGAGGCAGCACCTAGCCAGTGTTGACTGGTATGGATCCTTCATGACCGTCACCACGGTAAATGAAATGTAGGGTGTATTTCTAACAATGATTACCATGCGATTGATCTCTACGTACCCTGGTCCTTGCGCCCTATGGGGCGGACAAATATGCCTGATTATCTCCTTAGACTCTATCAAATGAGAGCGCGAGCTTGGTTAATTGCGGCTGATAGTGACAGCGTTGAAGATAGTTTCAATTAATAGGTTAAATGCTAAATTTACTAAACTGCTCAGAAAATACAACGCATCTTTTGAGAAAAAGGTAATCAAGTCTGGAGAAAGATCAGCGTTCTATAAAATGATCAATTTACGGCTTAGAAACAGAAGCAAGCTGGGAGTTTTACGTAGAGACAATGGTGTGGTTATAAGTGATGATAAGGGAAAAGCCGAATTTTTTGCGGATTCTTTTGCAAAGGCTTTTGCTGAAGAAAAAAGCTTTGATGAGTCTGAGAGAGAATTGCCTCCAGTATTCCCAACAATGAGAGACGGGGTTTGGTTTAGAAATGAAGACATTTATCTCCCCTCCTAACTAGGTGGCCTAAATCAACATCTCTTACACCTGACTTTTTGCAATTACAGTTTATTAAATCAGTTGCAGATATTCTTTCTGGGCCACTGCAACATACTTTCAATTTGAGTATGATGCGAGCTGAAACTCCTGAACGATGGAGGGTCTCTTTTGTCACACCGATTTCCAAGAAAAAGCCACTGACTAGTCCTGAAAACTTTCGTCCTGTCAGCATAACATCCATATTCGCAAGGCTTTTTGAAAAAATGTTAAAAAAACATATTGTAAGCATTTGGAAGAGAACAATGTGATTTCTAATGCACAGCATGGATTTCAGCGTGGTAAATCGACGGTTACAGCAATGTTACAAACGCTCAATGATTGGACATTGCAACTAGATAGGGGACAAAACATTGACGTAATTTCTCTAAATTTCACTAAGGCGTTCGATAAAGTACCACACACCAAACTGATAATCAAACTTAGAGCTGTAGGAATACACCCGAGAATGATATCCTGGATTGAAGCATTTCTAAGAGAGCGGACATTTGTAGTTCATATCAATCAGATGTTCTCTTCTCCTAGAAAGATGGGATGTGGGGTCCCTCAAGGAGGCGTACTTTCGTCTATACTTTTTAACATATATACATACGAGCTCCCGCTTATACCACTGTCCAAAGATATTTCTTGCTGCGCATTTGTTTCAAATTGTACAGAACAGTCACGGATGAAGCTAGTCGTAAGCAGTTACAAGACATCTTGAATAGAGTTTCTGAATGGTCAAAGGATTGGGGTCTGCCTATTTCACGTGAAAAGACCAAAGTACTTCACATGGGCTCAAGCAATCCTGGATATAGCTACTCAATGGGAGGAACAACGCTTGCCGCTGTTGACTCAATAAAAGACTTGGGATTTCTGGTTAGAAGCAATCTTTTTTTTTGACAAACATTGTAAGACAATTGCGTATAAGGCAACAATGGCTACTTATAACCTTTACAGAGGGACATCATGCAACGACGCTGAAGTCTTACTGAGGGCATATAAGACTTACATAAGACCTATATTGGAATATGGTACGGTGATCTATAGTCCGCACACGCGAAAAGCAATTGATTATTTAGAAAAGGTTCAAAATAGCTTTACTAGAAAACTGTTGATAAAAACGGTCGGATTCAGATAGATACGATCAGATTCCAAGCAATCGGGTTCGCAACGCAAATCTGAGCATTCCTACTCCTGCTTACAGAAGGAGAAAATTCGATTTGATCATGGTGCATAAAATACTATTTGGAGAGTGTAAGCTTGACGCAAGAAATTTTCTTGCTACTAGATGCTCCAATACTAGAGGAGGGACTAGGAAGCTTATACTACCAAGGGCAAGGCTAAATTCAAGGAAATATTTCTTTACGTGCCGAGTGGCCCATGATGTGGATACAATTTTGAGAAGAAAGATGTTCGTAGCGAAGCTATCACTGTTCAAAAAGGTTCTAAGAAGCTACCTTCAGTCTTCCTACTAACATTTTATCTTTCTGTATGTTTTGTTTAGTTTAGCAATGTCGTTTTATTGTGTTCAGTTTTACTTCTTTTTTTGTTGTTGGTTGTTCTACCATAAAAACTTCTCTATGCAATAAATATATCAATATAATATAAATTTAAAAGCGAAAGTCTTTAGAACACCATTCATGTATGTGGCTTTACAGCTAGCTTCCCATAAGCATCTAAATTCCAGGGGAGCAATCTTCCTTTGACATCTTAAGGGCCGGACATACTTCACGCGATTTCATTCGCGACGCGATTTGGCAATTGCCTAGAAGTCTTCAGATCTATCACTAATAAATTGCACATGCATAGTGTGTACAACTTATGGGGATTGGTAAAATGTCCTATCTTCTGTGCATTCAAAATGCGCTTACAGTAAGTTTGCATTCAAAATGTGCTTACAGTGAGTTATGTATAGTTGGAATATTGCCAGATCGCGTCGCGACTGAAATCGCGTGAAGTATACGCGGCCCTTTACATGAAGCGAACGTGAGGCACCTGCTTAGTAATATGAGGGAGGGTAGGGAGTTAATTTCAAAACTTACAAGTAATGTCTTGGCGAAAGCTAGTTTTGCATGGTCGTCTCTACCGTCAGGTGTGGTGTCAGTATCCTGCCAAATTGGAACAACATCCGCGCTCGAGGTAGATTTAACTGTAAATTCATACAGTTAGGGTACACTGAGAGTCGAAACAATCGAATCATTATTCTTTTTGAATGTTCGATGTACAAACTTTTTCATTTTTAAGTAGGTACAACAACAAACCATGTCCACATACCGTAACCTCCACTTTGAGAATCTACAATTATATAAACATATTCATCGCCAAGCATCCTATTGTCATAGGCTGCTAACATTGCTCGACGAACAGCATCAGGATCAGTTAGGCACAGCACTATTACTGAAAGACTGTTCTAAATTAACAAGCACACTTCATGTTGTAAAAAAATCCAACTTCTTGCCACTTCTGACACTCGAGAAAGAGCAGAGGCTAGTCTATCTGCTGACTGACTTCTCAGCGCTATACTTCGAGAAATGAAAGTGTCCGACACGGCATCAATCATCTGAAAGCGGTTATGAAAAAACAAAGTGATCGCGTACAGTGATGGCGGTCCCAGGATTTCCTTTTAAGGGGTGGGGGCCAAAATTTTTTTTTTCAAGTAAAGGAGCGTGGCGTGAGTCACGCACTTCAAAAAAATTTGAGTGCTTTCAAGATTATGCGGGTACATAAACCCGTAACATTTAGAAAAAGAGGACGCAACTGCAGTCACGCCTTGAAAATTTTTTTACAGTTATGTAAAAGGCTAACTTGAATTTTTGAAAAATTTTTCAATTTATTTAAATTGTTCACAAGTATGAACAAGTCACTTGCACACTTTCATAACCCGTGTGAGTAAAATTCACAGATTTCGCGATTCATTTTTGGGAGGGCCCATTCCCCCCTCCCGGGGTAGCGAAATCTTTGAAAATGCTAAAATTGTTTCGATTTTTAATTTTAATTTAGATTTTCAATGATTTTAAAAATATGCCACTGGCGTACAGCTTTCTCCGCCAGCCGCGTATCCATCATGAGTTTATTGTTAAACTCTTGATAAGGCCGGGTTGGTATTATGAAGCACTAGTTAACTCCATATTCTCATCAAACTCAGGTCCAGGGCTTGGCTCAAGCTGGCACCAGGTAAATTTCAAAACGAAACCCAGTTTGTTCCTGAAAATTTCGTAAGAAGTCCCCTTTGACCTGTTTTGAAGATTCGTCATTATTTTTAGATTATGTAAAAGTATGCAGTAGAGTTTTCATGCATGCTGACTTCAGGGAACAACTTTCACAGCTTTTTGAGCTTTTTAAGTGATTGGTTCACATCTTGAAAAGCAAAAAAAGCCGATTTTTCGACTGTGGAGCAGACCTAGTGATTTTCAGATGGCTATAAAACGCTGAAAATAAAACCTTATGAAAATGTAATTTCTCTGCATGTAAACTTTTACAGTGTAGATACATTTTATGTAAAAAAGTATGAGAACTCATGTTAGCAAAGTGTCGGGCCAGCTCTGCCGGCACCCAGCTGGCACGGTGCCAGCTAATTTAGAAAAAAGTTTAGCACAGCTCTCATTCACATAAGTTTTCATAAAATTTTGGGCCATAGTTCGGGTCCCACAACGCGCATGCACACACTAAATTTGGTGTCATGCTATTGCATTTTGGCTGAAAACAACGCCTTTGTTTGTTTGATGGACAGCATGCCGTTGGCATGCCGGCGGCATTCTTGCGACTCTTCTCCGACCCGGACCCCGGAAAAACGATATCCCCTTTGCTTTCCGCCCTAAAAACGATATCCAGCTTGACCCGGTGCCAGCTGTGCCGAACCCCGCTCAGGTCTTTATCGGAAATGCGAGAATGATTCAAATTTCCTATTTTCCACACTTCATTGTATATAGCCCCTATAAAACCCAAATATGCTCCATAACCAGCGTATTCAAAGCATCGAACTAGCCCTCAGTCCATTGATAATACAATCGTGCATGTCATCAAATGAACTCACTAAAGCGTAATGGGCTCAAATAATGTTTGCAAGAGTGAAATTCGCTCAGAACAGTTGAGCGTTTATTTTCATCAATGCGGTTTGGAAAGCGTTCAAACGGATCCGTGTCAAAACTTCAATCAAGCTTATCACCTTGCTATTTAGCTTACTTTCCGCAATAAAAGGCATCACGCCTCATCTTTGTGTTGGCTGAAGTCCGCTTCTCACATTTCGACTCCTTCTGCGTTCTCTTCCTCCTCTCATTAACCCAAATAACAGTTCTACTGCACCGGGTTTGTACAAGACAGATAAAAGTACCCTCAAAACATTATCGAAGTCAAGATATAGTGTCAACCAAAATGTTTCACCATAAAAACTTTTCGTCGTCACTACGGCACGTCAAACTCATAACCTGACCCCCTAGCTCGAGATTTGGAAAAACATTTATAATTGGTTTTGAATTAACAAGTTAATCTCTAAAACTGTAAAGCATTGAAACCTTCTTGATCAGCTTACCACTAGTTCCTCGTGAAAATCTGCACATTTATCTCCATAATATATCGTTGCAAATTGTTCCCAATTAAAATATTTGATGATATCCATAAGTGCTGCCGCAAAGCTAAAAAAAGTATCCTAGCAAAAATTAGGCGCATTGGTTGTAGACTTACTCTTGTCCTGTACTTCTAACTGCTAAGACGGAAGAATATCTTTCCTCTTCGCTCAAACTGCAAGTCGCCAATCCCCAAGCAAATGTGGGAACATTGTAATAAGTAGAGAGCGGTGCCACAGATTTGATTTCTGAAAAAAGGAAAAGTCTTCTCGATTTGCAAACTTACTCAGACAATCTCGAAATACTTCCGGGGAAAACTGAACATCTAAAACTTCCGAGGCGGACGCTCCTACTGGGCCGTCTGAGTGGGCCCCGCCCTACCTGGCAGCTCCAATAGGAGTATGCCCCCCGGAATTTTTAGAACTTCAGTTTTCTCGGAAGTATTTTGCGATTGTCTGAGTAAGACAAACCCTCATTGCATGCCGGTCCAATGATGGCAGCCACGTTATGCTTCAAAATCAACTCTGCCGCAACTCCGCCGGCGACAATGTCAGAGCAATTTCCAGACATGAACGTAAATCTGCAAACAACAAGTCTATGATTTTCTTTTCAAGTTTGAGTACAATGATGAGGGCTATAAGCTATGTCAAATGAAGACAACGGCAGTAACATATAGGATGTTTTTATGTAAATATCCTTCGTTGTTGTAATTCTTTTTCCCCCTTGTCGTTCACAAACAGAAGTGATCAGCAGCCTTTATTGCTGTTGTAGGATTACGGTAAGAATTTCCAAAATTGTTGAAGCATTCGATCTCACTGCTGATAAAGAATACTCTACAATTAGACGCTGCTTCTATTAACACGTTAACGACAAACGCCTTTTAGTTGTCTGCCTCTTGGGACAATGCCTTCCACGGATAAGTCGAAAATTTCAGCCAAAATTATGCATATCGTCAACTACAGCATACCTACAGTAATTCTATGAAGCAAGCGAGAAACACAAGAGCAGTTTCTAGGGTTAGAGCTTATGAGAACTTCTGAAACGAGTGCATTCGAGAATAGCAGTCTTTTTGATAAAATTTGAGTCATTACCACCGTGTGGGTCACATTGCCCCAGATTGCATGACCTGACCCACCTGTGGGTCAAGTTTTGGTCAATGTGTTAACGATAATCTCACTTCACAATAACTTTCCGTTCGAATGTTCTGCCACGCTGAAAAAATTGTTTACTTCAGAAGTCGACCACACAAGTCACCTCACTCGAACTTTTCGTGGCTTTTTGGGAACTTTTGTAAATGGCACGAACTCGTCATAGCAACCCTTGAGGATTGTAATCAATGCTGTTAAACAATAGTTAATGGAATTTATACCAACCACAAGTTTTTGGGAAATTAAATCAGCAACACACAAAGATCTTGAAGGTTTCGATCCTTGGGAGACACTCGTAGGATGAACCTTTCGTTTTACCGAAATATTTTTCTAAAGGAATAAAAAAATTCATTACTTGAATGTGAAGCCATCCAGAAGATGTTGCTTGTTGACTGTGATTCGTCCTAGTTCTAATGCTGCAGCATTTGTTTCATATGCGATGGTCTGAGCGTATGAAGTATTGCCTCTCGGTATGATCACACCAACTGGCCAGTCCATACCAGCATATGCGCAGAAGAAGAGCTGAAAAGTTGAAGGAAGGAATTTGTTTCATCTTTAGCTTTATAGCATAACCTTTAATTCAACTGGCTTGGCGGGGCTTTGTGACCTAATTAGGGGAAGGCGGGGCTTTGTGACCTAATTAGGGCCGCTCGCCCCGCAACCTCTCTCGCGCGCGTGCTCTCTGATCATTACCTAACCTTGATTAGTTCACGAAGCCCCGCCTTCCAGCCGCCAAGCCAGTTGAATCAAAGGATAGATAGATCTTCTTTTCCGGTTTTGCGATCTGCCATAAAAACACGTGGAATAAAGTCGGGCAAACTCAAACCCACTTGATGGTTTTTGAGTTTGCCTGTCTTTACCACCAGCTTTTTTTCCTTTTTTCAAAATTCTTGCTTCCATACCATTTGTTTTTAGGTCACTAGAATATTCGCTAAATTTTCGAACCCATCGTTTTTGGCAATTTTCCAAAATTTTAATTCAAACTTTCTAGAAGAGCTGTGATAACAGGTGGATAGAGTAAAGAAGTCATACAAACAATTTTTTGGACAGCTCTAAATAGCTTTCCAGCATTTATCGTAATAATATTTTTGAAAGTCTTGACTTTTGGAAAATTGGTGTAGTACACGAACACGTCAAACACTGAGGAATTTCAAAAAGAATTTGAAACCCGATTATCATAAAAGAGCTTCCCCAGCTTCAATACATCGAATTTAGCATTTGGGTACTGCCACAGAGGAGTACAAAACTTTACAATATAGATGATTACATCTTCCAAAGTCAAACCGTGGAGAAAAACGCCTACTAGAAAATGGAGAAAAAGCTGCATCATAATGCTCATGTTGCTTGGTGTTCTTTGAGGTTTGGCTGAACCAAATATGGAACTTGTTAACATCAGAACAATGATTTTGATAATTTTGAAAAGCCAACTGGAGACTCGAGAGTCAAGAGGAAAAGTGTGGTTCATTTGAAGTCGGGTAACAGTATATTTGGGATCGGTGTTTTATGAAGCGACCTGGTTGAAAACCAATGTGAAACTGTTCCTCACATGTATCAGTATAAATTTACAAAAAAATGCCACATAATTTTCATTAAAAAGTAGAAATTTAGAAAAACTTACGAAAGATTGACAGAGGCGGAACAATATCATTACCTCCGAATGTAATGTTCACAGCGACTCACTACTAAATCTGTGCTAGACTATACCAAAACAATGCCGGGTTTCTCTTGTCCTAACCCCACTTTTGTACTTCAAAACACTGGCACTTTTCGTCCATTCCTGTGAACCTGACTGCTCAAGAATAAAGTTCTACACAATGTCAAACAGTAAGGCTTCAGTAGCACTGATGAGGTTTCAAAACAACAGAAGCCAAACGAAGCACGCTGTCGCCAAAAGCCTCGAAGTCAAAGTGAAGTGTGATCAGATTTTTTTTGTAATCATTAGGTTGTCCCAACAACTTTGTCCGTTTTTTCAAACCACTATAAAACCACACACAACACAACTAACTTTCAACATGCATTTGATACAGCTTTTCCTTCACTTTTTTATGGATACGTTTACGAACCACAATCTTGTATGCTTTTTGTGATAATTGCTAAAATTCTGCACCAGTCATTTTTATCTGCTCAAAGTTCGGTTCATTTTTGAGAATTTCTTTTCAAAGTTTCTGAAAAGGTCAGGCATGACCGAAGTACAGCGATCCTCGGGCTATATGGCAATATTTTTAGATTCTCCTAATCTGCTGTTTTCAGCTCATAAATTATTTCTTCAAGGTCTTGATTTTTGGCAAAGTCATGGAACACGCAACTTTAGCAAAAACATTAAAACTTTTGTAGTTTTTGCAAACTGAAACTTGTCTGTTATTAAACATTATTTATGCAACCTATCAAATTTTGATTTGTTTTGAAAAATCAGCTTTTTGAAATTTTGGTACTTTTACGTGTAAACGTAATCAAGAAGCCGCGTTTTTTTGAGTAACTAAACGGACTTGATAAAAGTGCCCCACAAAATCAAAAAATAGGTGCAATGTAGCCAAAGGTTCGGTCTACGTAACAGTCACCAGCGCTCTTTAGAAATGCCAGGATAAGCATTTTTAATATTCAGAAAGTTTTGGCGTTACCGTTAACTGCTCAAAAAGCCATGGCGATAGTATCGCAAAGACAGGTAGGTCAGTAGCAGATACAAAATTGAGAAAGAGGATGAAAATCGGAATCAAATGATGCCTAGACCATCTTTGGAATGATGTTCTATAAGTTTTGGTGAACGATGAAAAAACCGGCAAAACTTTCGGGACAACCTAATATATTATTAGGTTGTCAAGAAAATAATGTCTTGAGTTTTTATTTGCTTCCTTTAACAAAACAACCAGATTCAACCAAGCAAAGGGTAAGGGGTACTGTTCGATAGAGCAAAGCAAGCTCTACAAGGTGACACTCATGTCTTTGCGCTATGCTCGATCCACGGAGAGTTCGAACTCAAAATCTAAAGATTTCCAAATGCCAAGAAAATCGAAAAAAATCAGATCTTCGTCCAAATAATTTCTACGGACCTCCCACCCGCTCACATCAATATTATCGATATCTGATATCCATATGCGCGATTGCCGTATTTTTTCCTTGACAAGTAAATGAGAAAACGAAAATTTCCCTGATTTTCTCAAAGCAATGCTGAGCCGTTCTTGCATATGTAGTTCTATACTACAAGCCTAGGTAAGTATAACTGTAGATTTCCAGCCCATTCCAAGCGGTAGTTTTCGAAAAATAACGGATTCGGTTTTTTTCGTTTCAGTTTCAGTGCTAAAATCGACATTTCTCGAAAAGTACCGCTCGAAATAGGCTGAAAACCTACAGTTATGCTTACTTAGGCTTGTAGTATAGAACTACATATGCAAAAACGGCTCAGCATTGCTTTGAGAAAATCAGGGAAATTTTCGTTTTCTCAGTTTCTAGTCAAGGAAAAAATACGGAATCGCACATATGGATATCAGATATCGATAGTATTGATGTGAGCGAGTGGGAGGTCCGTAGAAATTATTTGGACGAATATCTGATTTTTTTCGATTTTTTGGGCACTTGGAAATCTTTAGATTTTGAGTTCGAACTCTCCGTGGATCGAGCATAGCGCAAAGACATGAGTGTACCTTGTAGAGCTTGCTTTGCTCTATCGAACAGTACCCCTTACCCTTTGCTTGGTTGAGTCTGGTTGTTTTGTTAAAGCAAGCAAATAAAAACGGACATTATTTTCTTGACAACCTAATAATTGTTTTGTTTGTATTTATTCTATTGTTTGTGTTGTGATTGTTGATAGACTCATAATGTTGGACCAGAACCACGCAACGGAAGGTCGACCAGATAAGTAAGTACAACTTATTGCGAACACCCTATCAGTCTATCACTGCCTTGACTGCACAAGCTAACTTAAACGAGCTTATCAATATATCAGTTACAATGATGACATATACAGTCAACAATAATCTAGAGGGTATAAATAGATGGATGAGTAAGGTCAAGCTATCTTCCACAAGCCTCTCCACAAGTCAAAGAAGGGTTAGGTCCACAAGTTTCTCTGAGAGACAGTCGTGAGACAAGTCTTGGGGGCCTTAACTCTCATTTGTGTTAAATCAACTCCTGTGTTTAGTTCATAAATAAAGTTTGGTTATCTTTGAGGTAATATCCACACACTCCATTTGCAACCCGCGTGGCTTAAGTTCATTGAACAAGATTTTCTACATACGCTATAGCACTCAAACACATACTCGTGTATCTAGTAGGCGGGCGAAGGACACGAATATTTCGAAAGAGCAAGATTTTCTCATTGACGAAATACACAGCTTCCCAACGTGATGAAGTTGTCCTTCAAAGGGTATTCCTGACTTTTTTTCTAATGATGAGCTGCTCAACCGACGTCATCAAGAAATGCGAGAAATGGCCCCATAGTTTGGAAGGACGCTTTTTATTGGATATTGCGAATTTATAGTGACGCTGTACCTATAAATCTTGTGTAACAGAATTTAGCGCAAAATGCTAACTGCTGAGAAGCAACAAAACTTTATTTGTAGAGCAGGGAATCTCAAATGTTAATACGAAATTCTTGAACACAAGTATTCGCATTTCGCAATCTTCCTGAAGCAACTCAGCGGACCCCATGCCAAATAGAGCAGAGGTTACTGCAAGTACCCTTCAACCAGATCGGCGGCTAGAAGGCGGGGTTTCATCATCTAGCAAGCGAGTGCTCGCGTCCGCGACGCAGTCTGCGCCAGTCCTCGCGAACATGCTCTCTGATAATTTTCTAACCTAATATGGAAGAATCCACACGCTCAGACAATCGCCGGGGCAGGCGGTCCGCAAACTCGCGTTTTTCTGCAGGCGCTCAGCAGAATTTTGGGGCGTGGCCAAACCTTCAGCGGGCGGCACTTCCTTTACTGTCTAATGTTCTGCCAGCGGGCAGCAACACAGAATTTTCTGCAGGCGCTCGTCAAATAATCTCTTTCAGCGAGCGCTGGTCAAATTTTCAGCTGGCGCTCGGACGGTTTTTAAACAGTTTCGGGTGTACGCCGAGCAAAGGTGAGACTCTACATGGCAGAGGAGTCATCGATGGTTTAATTACTCAAGTTTGAGGTACTTTCTCTCAGCGGAAAGTACCAGGGGGCTGCGCGGTCCTCCATAAAGGACCGTGCGGCCCCCGAAAATTTTGCATATTCTCGCGGAAAGTCCGCGAGAATGCGGCCACTGCGCCGCAGCTAATCTGCAAGGAAACCGCAATTGTTCTTCAAGCATTCGTCCAAAATTTCGCCAAAATTCTTCCAAATGTCTGCAAGCGGACCTCAAGAAATCAGCGAACTATTTTTCCGGTGCCCGCTTGCCCAAAAATGGCATGGCCGCCTGCCCCCGGCGATTATCTGAGCGTGATCACACAGCACTCTACTCGCTGACCATCGAAGGGGCTTTTTTTCCTAGCTTTCTTGTTTAGATTTTTTTTTGAAGCTTTCAGGCATTGAGAGATGCAACCACTAATTTTTCACAGCACACATTTGAGATGCTTAATGCAATGTCGACAGTCTCCGTCTTGCTCACATAATGTACATAAATCATTGAGTTCATTCAGGTGACTCAGAATACAAAGCATAGACGGCTTGAAAATGTGTGGCATAATGCTAAATAAAATAACAAAACAATATAGAAGATCACAGTGGAAGGTGGACACATGCTCATATTGCCATAACTTTACAATTTATAAAGTGATACAAATTAATGCATTGTGCAGAGGAGTGAAAGGGATCTGAGACTATGACTAGGAAACTACTATAGCTGACTTTTCTAGAAGTCCGGATGCGGTAGGGTTCGCCGACAGAGCATTCCTGAAATCGAAGAATATAGTAATACGATACTGGATAAAAATAGCTGGTGTTTGTTCTCGGGCTCACGTTGTACGTTCAAAGATCAGAAAATCAAGATTAACTCAAAATCAAAACAAAGCATAAAAATAAAAAATCAGCAGATTATATCAACGAAACTCTGCTCATGGCTGATAATCTTTACAAAATAAGAAGAAAGTTTCTTATTTCACGAGGAAGAAATCCAGTTTCAAAGAAGAAAACCATATTTTGACAATTTACTCTAAAAACTACCTTTCTTTGCCTTCTGAGAAAGTTTGAGGTAGACGAAAACACCGATGCCAGCAAGACAGGTGGTCACGCAAATTGCAATTCCCAAGGATAATCGGGAGACGCAAATCTAAACAAGGATAATTTGCAGATAAAGATATGCGTTTAGTCCCCTTGAAATTTTGAGCAAATTTGCAATTTTTCGTATCAAGTTCGATCCTTACCTGCAGCTTTTGAGTAGAACCCTCCTCTTTATCCACATCAGTTTCTGAAAGAAAGCATCAACTGTGGAAAACCTATAACTTTACGAGCTGACCATATTCGGGAAGATCAATCACTTCGACGGATGGAGCGGCTACATCGATATCAAAAGCAGTCTGACCATCTCTCTTCGATCGGAGCAGTCTGCAATTTTGCACAGATTCAAAATCAATTCACAAGGGAAACCATGTTGGAGCGCATAATTCGCTGATTACAAAACTGCCTTTTTTATTTGCGGAATGTTTATGGATGAGGAGTTATGAGATTTTATATGAGCAAAAAATTACATGTGCAAATAGGGTAAAAATTGTCGAAATACAGGGTGTCCCAAAAGTATGTATCGAACGTTTGATCGTTAATAACTCTCTTCCCAAGAAGTCTTTTGCCTTGCTTTAGGTACCGTTTTGTAGAGCTGGCTTCAACTTAGATTTGCACTATAGAACGAATCATTCATCTCTCTTCATTACTGTAGGATTACGGTAGAAACTTGAAACATATGGTGTTAATGTGAAAAAAGCTGCCGTTTCAAAATTTTTCAAAAAATCGTGAAAACTTGTGTAATAGGGTTTTTATGGACGCTGAGTTCAATAATTAACTATTCACAAGATTACGAAGCTTTCTAAACGGTGCAATCCCACTTTTTAGGAACATTGAAAAAATGGCCGCTACTTCTTACCTGGCATAACTCTTCAATGAAGCATCATAATAAGTTGGAAACTTTACAGTTATAATCACCAACTCTAATTAGCCTAGTGTAAAAGTTTTAAGGCTGTTTTGTTTCCTTTCTGGGGCAAAATATGGCCTTTCATTGCTTAAAACCCTCCTTAAAGTTTCTACCGTAATCCTACAGTAATGAAGAGAAATGAGTGATTCGTTCTATACTGCAAATCTAAGTTGAAGCCAGCTCTACAAAACGGTACCTGAAGCAAGGCAAAAGACTTCTTGGGAAGAGAGTTATTAACGATCAAACGTTCGATACATACTTTTGGGACACCCGTTATTTCTAGTCTATAAGGGAGCAGCAATTATTATTGAAGCACCTTAATTTGATAAATGCCCTCAGATAAAAATATACCACACGTTTTCATTCAGGGGCTAGTGAGCTTGTAGCAGCTGTAGTATGTAACTCATTTTATCCTAAGCAGTTTTTCTTTTTTGCTTCAATAAAGGCTCATAACTCCTCGTCCATAAACTTCCTTAGATGATGAAGGCAGATTTGGAATCAATATTTTATGCTCTCTAAAATGGTTTACATCCGATATAAAAAGGTAACTTCGACTAAATATGGTTTAGTTGTTAACAAGTGATATCCATTAAGAACTGTCTATGCGATAACTAAGCTCACTGATATTCATTTTCTTCACCCTCGGATGGTTCTTCCGATTCGCTTTGACTGTCTTGTATAGCTTGATAGTGGGGTAAATTCTGAAATAAAGGCAACGTATGCGTTAGTCATCCCACCGTTTCACTACATAGAAGAGCCATGGGATAATGGTAAGCGATATGAAGTCCTCATACTATTGTAAATAGAGATGGTGAAAAAAGGTGCCCGCATTGCAAATCGCTGTCCTTACACTATACTTTCAAAAAGAAAAGAAAAGTATTTGCTCTCCTCTCTCCCCCTTCGTTCTCGCCCAATTCCTGTTCCATTTCCTCCCAGTCGGAGTTCGTCGACAAGGATGAAACATCATGCTATTGTGAGCGGACGATTGAAAAACCTCTCTTATTCCGTTCTGATTTACGATAATGATATCGAATGCGACAGAGTCGAACATAATTTTGAAAGACGCAGTATCCTCAGCCTACTCGATTTCAAGTTTTTCTACTCAAAGCTAACAAGTTTTAAGGTCAAACTGAGTCATAAGCAGGGTCGAGCAAGAGGCGTGGCACACAATCGCCAGATACGACCTCCCCTTATTTTCCGTCTCAGTACCCCCCCCCCCTTTCCCACCCCACCTTCCCCCCCCCCCTCCCGAGCATTATCGGCCTTTTGTAGGCAGGACATAAAGGCTCTACCAAGCATAACCCTAACATTTTCGTAATCGTGTCGACTAACCCCCCCCCACGGCCAATTTTTAGCAAATTCTGAGGGTTCTCAACATCGGATCACCCAGAGGGGTCATTTTTTACTATATTTCAGAAGTGAGTTAGTTAACTCTTTTTGTACCAAACGCATATTCTCCCTATTTACGCATACCATGAATCCTGCTTCATATAGACATAGAACTATGGAATTATAAGCACGCCAAAATCTCGCTCTTGCCCCATTTTTCGCTTTTAAAAGCTGCGCTTTCACCAGTTTACTCAGAGCAAAGAAAATGAATTAGGCCTAAATTACTCGTATGGAAACTACAAAATAGGCTATCGAACTATACAGGGTGGCCGATAAGTATGGGCGTTACAACATGTAATGTACCTTTTTTCAAAATTAGTCTATCATGGCGGCTAATATGCATGTAGCTTACGGACAATGTCTATATTAAGATAAGTGAAAATCACGCGAATTGAAGTCTTGTGATGCAAACGGGACTCCTAAGTCTACTTTCTCTTCAGAGGCGCTGCGGCGCGTTCAGATATCATATTTATAGTAACGTGTCTTATTTTGGAGAGGAGAATTTTTTGCTGTTACAGCACAGTGTTATTCCTCGGACTGTCCTCTACAACAGGTCTTAGAATCTATACGATTAATAATTGGGTTAATTCAACGGATTTGCAATGATTACATTCTTTAAGTAGCAGAAGTAGCATTTTTGACGCATCAACTTCAAGGTAAGCTGCTGAAGTCTGTATGCATGCGCAGGAATCCAGTCTTGCAGAAGTAACACATTAAGATGCCTATGTTTTGGGCATGCAAAAATAGTCTTACAGCAATTTGTTTGCTATGAAAAATCATTGAAGGAAAAATGTGACGCCCATACTTTTCGGCCACCCTGTATATATATGTTCGATAAAATTCTTTTGAAGGTAAGTTAATGGGGGCGTGGCACAACTTCGGAGGAGCTGTGGCTGTCATACTATTTTGAGAATTGTGCCATCCTCATTAGCATACCTTTGAAGCGTTCTAATATCTGCGTTTTCTATATCGTTGCCACTGCTAAACTTTCTATTATATATAGTACTAGCTGGCTTACCCGGCTCCGCCGTATCCGGACCAAACTTGGCACACATACACTTCGGGCCCCGGCGGGTGTCGCAGTCCACTTTTCGTTATCGATCGATGTCGATTTTACCGATTTTTATCGATTTTTTTTGCAGAATTCACCTACAGAGCTAGGAGTTGGCACAGGGGGGGAAGTGAGCATGGGGATTCCGAATACAATATTAGTTTCCAGAATTATCGATTACTTTTATTGATTTTATCGATTTTTTGTAAATTTTGACATGCGGGGCTGGGATTTTGCACAGGGGGTGATCGAGCATGCTGATTACGAACACAATATTAGTTTTCAGGATCGTCCATTACTTTTATCGATTTTATCGATTTTTTTGTAAAGTTTGACCTGCGGGGCTGGGAGTTTGCACAGGGGGTAATCGAGCATGCAGATTACGAACACAATATTAGTTTTCAGGATCGTCCATTACTTTTTCGATTTTATCGATTTTTTGAAAATTTGAGCTAGGGGGCTGGAGTTTGACACAGGAGTGTAATCGAGCATGCTGATCACCCCCCTTGGGGGTGATCAGCATGCTCGATTACCCCCCTGTGCCAACTCCCAGCCCCCTAGCTCAAACTTTGCAAAAAAATCGATAAAATCGATAAAAGTAATCGATAATCCTGAAAACCAATATTGTATTCGGAATCCCCATGCTCGATTACCCCCCTGTGCCAACTCCCAGCCCCGTAGCTCAAACTTTGCAAAAAAATCGATAAAATCGATAAAAGTAATCGATAATCCTGAAAACCAATATTGTATTCGGAATCCCCATGCTCGATTACCCCCCTGTGCCAACTCCCAGCCCCGTAGGTGAACTCAGCAAAAAAATCGATAAAAATCGATAAAATCGATATCGATCGATGACGAAAAGTAGCCTATGACACCCGCCGGGGCCCGTAGTGTATGTGTGCCAAGTTTGGTCCGGATCGGTTCAGAAATGAAATTTTCTATTCGGAACATACGTACAGACATACAGACAGACAGACATACAGACAGACAGACAGACAGACAAACAGACATTCAGCTTTATATATAAGATGAATCCCATTCAAAACCGTTTTCTAAGGAAAATCGTTTCCCCTTCTCCTTATCTATGCCAGAGGAAAATACTGCGAAAATATTGTGTTTCGATAATATGCTAAGTCTGCGCTACTAAGTGAATCGCGAGGGAAGGCGGCAAGAACAAGTATATTCGATAGCCTAATCCTCGTAACATTACGAAAGTGATTTGAGGCTGATTGGTCTTTTCTAGTCTGAGATAACAAGAGCGTAGAATGGGACAAATGAGACTTTGGCTTGCCCTCAATACCAGAGTTCGGAGTTTAGTTGAATTGGGATTTCTGATTGTGAGTGAGCATAGAAGTAGTAGTAACTTGTAATAAGTGCAAAAAGAAGTAGTTTACTTACATTCGAAACAAAGGTAACATGTTTGAAAATGACCACCTCACTTAAATGTCGCAATATTTGGGAACCTCAAAAATCGCTGAAACTTGGCCCATAGGTGTCAATTGACATGCTAATTACGAAAACGATGTTCTTATGAACACCAGTGCTAGTATCTTGTACAATGGGCCTGTCAGACATTGTCGACATCATATCGCTAACATCGCTATCACCTCGATAACGATCCCCCCTCCCTGACTTTACGACCCCCAAGTGGGGCATGCCACATCCCACGCGTGACCCTGATCATAAGCAAGTCTGTCATCATTCGATTTTACGTCACGCTATGTACTGCGAACTGAGCGTATGTAGTATCCTTAGCACCGTTGATAAGCTGATTGTCATGCCCACAAGTGTGCGGAGTGATCGAAGCTTTTCTTCGCTTTCAAAGCGTGGAGTTTAGGCTGAATGCCTCGAGGTCACTTCCTGCGTTAAAGGCACCGTCCACCCTAAGTGAGGGTCTTGAGCTTTTGGCAGCATATGATATTAGGGCCCCTTACCAAGCCAATTCCCAAGTCGCAGCGCAAAATGTCGCTTTGAAAGCTAGAAGATCGCTCCGAAAGAACGGAGACGCACCAGGACTTCCGACGGACCGCGCTCCCCATTCACACCCGCCCATCTGTGCGCCCAGCCTATCACCGTCCCGGAAAACCGGCTTGCGGGTTCTCCGGAATGGGGGGTTCTCGCGGATTCCCGACTTCATATTCGGAATCAGGACATGAGAAGGCCCCGGAGCGATCAAAACAGGGAAGTTGAAAACCTGGTTGCACGGTTCCTTCAAGATTACTAAATCCCTACATCTGCAATGCCTTTGCCTGTACTCTTCCGAATGAAAAGTTAAGAAGCGAAATAAACTTATCTTATCATGGAGAACTGCACCTGGCAGGGGAAAGTCGGCACCAAGTTCTTCGCGGCCCAAAGGTGTTCTACCCTTTACTTGTTGTAATTTTGGAGTTAGTGGGCAAGGACCTGGATGCTAAATGAAATCGTTGTAAACATCATGAAACATTTTATCTTTGACTAGAAAATGCTCGTCACTTCTTACCGTACACACGCTGGTGTCATTCTCTTTTAGCTCTAGCCTTATCATACATGAGAAGAATATCGTTGGCTTATCAGCAAACTTGAACACGTGAGCTTCTTGGCCTGCTACCAAGTCATCCCCGTATTCAAGATTTCTCAATAGAAAGTGATCGAGAGAGCACCTGAAATACAACAAAAAGAAGCGATAGTCTAAGCGAAAGAGTTCACAAGCCATGTGGGAATGCCCATGCAATGATCTTTTGTGTTTCACCCTCTTTCGTCAATGAGCTGCTGGCCGACACCTTGTCCATCGTCAGCGGTGCATGAATGTACCGTCATGCAGTACTGAAGATTGTCGTCGGCCTCGCATGTCCATCTAAATTTGCACTTTATTGAGTTTCAATATAGAGTTGCCTATGGTAATCTTTGAAAATATCAATTGCAATGTAATATAGATTCGCGCCGAAGGATATTGCGCGTTCGTCATGCAACAGGCTGCTGCCAGCAGCTTATACACGATTCATGACGCGCAAAGAGGGAGCCGTTGCGTCCGCCCAAAATAGTTCGTGCGTGGGGAGGGACAGCAGATGGTAAAGGAAACGAATGAGCGCTCGACCAGAGAAACGCCGAAACGTCCGCAGTCTTTGCATGCTATGAATCGTCTATACATACTTTGAACTATACGTTTTAAATAGAAGGAGAAATTCTCGACTATGCTGATGAGATTAGAGATCTCGGCTTTCTGGTCTGTAGCAATCTCGTTTTGGTAAACATTGTGACTAAGTATTGCGGCGAAGGGTAATGCAGTCGTACACAACTTATTTCGTGCTTTATCAAGTAGTAATCCATCTCTCCTTATCAGGGCATAATATAAGGTCTACATCAGACCTTTACTCGAGTACGGCACATTAGTATTCAATCCCACGAAAGTCAGCTCTATATGGACTCTTGAGAAAGTGTAGAATAGTTAAAAACTATGGGTCCAAACCAAAGGGCATGACTATGATAAAATAGTTGGTGGCAATTTGCGGAATAAATGAAAACTTTGGGTTAAATAGTCTGGCTTTCAGAAGAAGGGTATTTGACCTTACTACAGCACACAAAATTGTTTGAAGAGTATCAGGTCAATCCCTCGGACTTTCTTCAAATGAAGCGTTCAAGAACTAGAGGAGGGCCAAGGTAGATAGTGGTTCTAAGAGCGAGAAGGAATGCGAGGAGAAGGTTTTTTGTTAATAGAGTAAGCAGTGATCTTGACAAACTAATGAGGAAATGAATGCTCTTTTATAAATTTTCACAGTTCAAAGCAGTCTTTAAAAACTATCTACTTTCTCCATGAATTCGTGGTAGGAAGTTTTACTATTTTATTGTTACTAATAGTTTTTGTTTACTGTCGTACGAATATGTTCATTTTTGTTGATATTGCTGTTTTGTCAACAAAGGGTAGCCTATGTAATGAATAATAATATTAATAATACTCGCCTGAGACAGTAGTGTATAAATTGAAGTGAGCGAAAAATCTGATGTACAAGTGCTACGAATGGATCTGCCGTTTCGTTTTCCTCCTATTTAGCTACGAGAGAAGTATGTCAAGCCTATATTTGGAGGCTAAGTACCCTATTTTCAGGTGTATAAGCCGCACCCTTTTCGCTCTAAAGGCGAACACGCCAAAAGATTGACTGTCATCATGGAGCGCGTTAAGTGAGAGCAGTATGCGATGCGACCGCTTCGCGAGACATATGCGCGGCGGCACGCCTGGGTCTGCTCACGTTTAGAGCAAAAAGGGTGCGTCTTATACACCTGAAAATAGGGTACCTACTACAGTGCTGGCCATAGCTATAAAGCCACCCTAAAAGTCACTGTAATTTGCTCTCTCTTGTTCAAAATTCTCTGAAAAACCACTATTCTGTGTGCAAACTAAGGTCATATCATTAATCAGGACGGCTCCCAATTTCATTGGTTTTGGGCGGAGAAAATTGAAAAATTTGAAAAAAGGGGTTTCCAGGGCTGGTCACAGCTATAAAGCCACCTCTCATTTCTAATCAGTACTACGTTTTTTGAACCTGAAATTTTTTGTACATATACAATATCAAAATCTAAAACATTTACCACACATGGAAGCAGTCGCCTTCTTAAAAAGAAGATTCATCCTGCAATTTTTGCTGCAAAATGTATAAAAATTTATAATATTTGGAAAAACTGCCTTTTCACCGAATCCTCAAGCATTTGTTGACTCGAATGAAGGTCCCAGGCTTTTCCAAGCCTTTGCAATGAGTATGGTGAAAAGCGCAGGAGTCAACATGGCGTAGTCGCTGATATTGATAAACGAGCCCCAACCTTACCTTCAGGTAGATGATCGAACGGCAGAAATTGAGTTCTAATGCCCGAAAAGCTCTGTCAGGTGCTCAGCACGTCGCCTGTACAACATAGATTCGTGCGCATAGCTTGAACGTCATCGCAACTCACAGGATTTTGATCCCGCTTTGGACGCCTTTTTTCCAAAAATGAGTGGTGTACTTTGCCTAATTACTGACCCACTCTGACCACTCGATCGAGGGGAAAACCGCTCAAAACTTCAAAATCTTAATATTCCTGATGTTTAGTAAGATTTGACTTGATGAGGAGTTCAAAGCAGTGAAAATTGTAGTCTTGTGAGATACACTGCGCACAACCGAACTGCACGCAAAGAGTTCTAAGTTCAATGCTGCAAATACGTCTTTGTAAAAAGCCTGACAGATTCTGCGTATGAGTAGTCACCATGCAAGCAAGGTGTCAACTTCCAACCGAAAATTTTCGCGCGTCAGAAATCGAGTTTTGCGTCTCAGAAGCGTGCCCACACCTCGGTAAGATGAGGCTTGTTTATGAATATCAGCGACTACGCCATGTTGACTCCTGCGTTTTTCACCATACTCATTGCAAAGGCTCGACGAAACCTGAGACCTTCATTCGAGTCAAACAAATGCTTGAAGATTCGGTGAAAAGGCAGTTTTTCCAAACATTGTAACTTTTTATACATTTTGAAGCAAAAAATGCAGGATGAATCTTCTTTTCAAGGAGGCGACTGCTTCCAGGTGTGGTAAATGTTTTAGATTTTGATATTGTATATGTACAAAAAATTTCAGGTTCAAAAAACCTAGTACTGATTAGAAATGAGAGGTGGCTTTATAGCTGTGACCAGCCTTGAGAACCCCTTTTTTCAAAATTTTCAATTTTCTCCGCCCAAAATCATTGAAATTGGGAGCTGTCCTGGTCGATGATATGTTGTTAGTTTGCACACAGAGTAGTGGTTTTTCAGACAATTTACAAGAGAGAGCAAATTACAGTGGTTTTTAGGGTGGCTTTATAGCTATGGCCAGCACTGTATATACACCGGTAGAAACAATCTTGCAATGAAGAACTTCTTTTTGTAATTTCAACATTTTTCAATCGCGCTTCAAACTTTTTGTGAATCAGTAACTTAATAAGGTAATCTTGTAGGGCTTCTTGAAGGCATTCTTGTAGGGTTTGCTTTGCTACACCGAATTTGCCCTATTGTTTGTGTGAGTGCTTCGGAGTGCTCTGTACTGCGGAGCTAAAGAGGAAATTGCGCAATGTTTTGTGACGCTCGTCCTGTTCATCAAATCTGTTAAAACAAAGAAAAAGAGGTTGGAAAGGTGCAATACATACCTCATATTCCAATTATACCAGCAAAAGCTGGCAAATGTGATGAATATCAATTCAATTTTCATCTTACCTGTGGTATACAGTCTCTCCTATTGTGGCAAAGACTATAGGTGGACCATGTTTATCTTTGCTCAGAACCTAAAGTGTGGAGATGAGGAGATACATATTTGATTCTCTTCTACTTTGCAAACAGACTAGTCGGATACGTTTATGTAGAATATTTGGAAAACTTCTACCTCATACTTGCATGTGGGCGGCTTCCTATTACCAGCGGCAGCAGCACTTCGAGGAAGTTCCGTTGGTGCTTGTGTACTATAATGATTCTTTGATCTTTCGAAATAGAGGGTAACAAAGCCTCGATATGAACTTGCTCATATGCAACGGTAAAGGAATTGCGCAATACTCTATGGCGCCCTTTCACACTTATTCAGAAATACAGCAGTCTTGCACCAAAATTTTTGAAGAATCCTAACTATTTGTCCTTTTAATGAATGTTCAATCCGATATGGCCTTGAAATAAAGAATCATACGCGTTCCAACTGTGCTTGAACCAAAATATCGACATACAATGATGAAAGCTAAATTAGGGAAACAACGTCGTAATAAATTTTTGTTCTCTAATGCTAGAAGGGTCAGAAAACTCTAACTCAATTCAGAATCCTAATCTTAGGTTTATATTTTTTCGACTGTGGGAAATTCATAATGTTTAAATCTTTCCACTAGGAGACAATTTGCGACTTTTTTTAGCTCGACATATCGATTTTAAATTCTATCATACATAGCAAGATAGTTTATTGCGAATTTGAAAAATGATAAAATATAACTTGAAACGTTGTTACAAATATTTCTTAGGTGCAATTTCAGCATTTCTAGTGCAAGACTTATGGATCAACCTAATGTAAGCGGTCCTGCTTAACATATAAGGATAATGTTTATATATAGCTACTCAAACTTCTACGTAAAAAGCAGCAAATATTATTTTTAGATGAAAAATGAGCTTAATCACGGTTTAAGAGTTTTGAGAAGAGAGAAGTAAACGTTTGAGCACAGAGCGGCTTGAACTTCATTGTTTTTGCTTAGCTTTTCCATATTTAATCGTAGTTCTATTCAAGTTTGACATTTCATATTTTGGAAGCAGATGCATAAAGTTTCGCCCTGCTTGCAGACCTCTTTTCTAGCAAGCAGGAGAAAAAGAAGAGAATATGACAGACTTCAAACACATACCATCTTTGTTGAGGACAAGCAATCCACGAAAAATCAGTTCAAAGACTTCTACCTCAGATACATTTAGCTCAAAATGTGACTTATTGGAGCTCATCCAACGTACAAGTATTATTTTTCTACATAAACTATCCATAGATGTGAAGTATTTGAATTTAATAATATGTAAAGACCATTAATTTTCTTCTGATTGGTTCTTAGAAAAAAAATCTTTTTATCATTTCTTCAAGGTAGAAGGATGTGACAAGCATTGTATATGTTGAGGAGTGGTAGTATAGCTGCAAGACACATAAACAATTGAATACGCGAAACATAAAAGCGGTAGGTTAAAAAAGGATATTTTGCAAGTCCTCACCATTATGTGGTAAAGGAATATTGGGACACCAGTCCTTGCACTTACTTACCTAACATCCAGTGACTGCGTAACCTGTTCGTTACTTTCCATATAATTGCATTGAACATGGTAAGCTCGATCGACTTGCGTCATAAATATCGGATGAAACATCAGCACTATTGTAGTATCAACGACGAGACCTCGAGGATTGAGCTGGAATGCAAATTTCACAGTCAGAAAAACTTTTTAGGGAAAGAATTTAAAAAAAAATAAGAAAAAACTAGGAGGAAGCTCCATTCGGCACTGATATTTCAGCAATAGGTCGTGCCATAGTTTTATGTTATAAATTGATTCACTTATCTGGTAAAAATATGAATGAGGTGACTTTGAAATTGAATTATCATTTTTTTGTAGATTTTGAAGCATTCTTTGGGTTTTTTTTGTTAGGACCTAGCACCCGTGAAAATCTTCGTTCATTCCCCGAAATCCGAGAATGGTCGTCACACTCCCTCATGCCTATAAGAATCGCTCATGTCCACATATTTTACGTTTATGACAAGGGCACAGCTTCGCTTGAGTTCATTCCAATAACATATACCGTTCACACTTTCTTTTCAAGAGTCACTTGAAGATAAGAACTGTTGGCATGACCTTCGTTCTTGATCGAGGCTTTCTAGGGCAGCAATTAGCGGGAAGAGTTCAAATTCCCATAAATAGTGAGCGCAAGGACACGTGTTGGAGATAGCAATTTCTCGGAATAATTATTCGATGTGAATGGATTAGGTTTTCACTGTTCAGTTTACGCAACTGTCTGAAAATGTCGTCTTTTTTCGGTAACTGTGCTTTTTGTTCATTTTAATTGGAGTGTTGAAATAGGATTTCAGAGAAAAAGTCTAATTTGTATTCCAACGTTAGGGACAATGACCTGCTCACAAAATGATTTGGATGTCACAAATCACTGATGAATAATGCCGGGTTAGGAGAAAAGGATTTTCCTAACTCTGCACCATTCATAAAACAATTACTTTTGTTCGCTTTAACAAAAAAATGGAATTATCTTGAAAAAGAGTTACTTTACTTTATGCGTTCTTTTTTCCCTTCTTTCGATTATCAGCAGCTAGCACCTGATAGATATTAACAATGCATAAAGCGATTTCTACCTTTAGGATTTTTTACTGAATCTTTAGAATATCTTCTTCACAAATGCGTCCTCCCTATTTTTTTGGGAATTTTTTGAAACGAAAAATAGCCACTGTCTTATTACTTGTTCGATGCGGAGGGTGGCAATCGTTCAGGATGTGCCAACTTCGTTTCCATTTATGAAGAAGATAGAAAGGAGAGGTGAAAAACGAGGAAGAGATGATAAAAACAAAGGTATGTATGCTTATGCTACGGCAAAAATATAATTTCTAACATAATGTAATTTACCTGTACAGCGCGGACCCTGGAATAGAGAAAAGAAGCAACAAAAAATGAAAATATAAAACAGCACAATTTTTTGTAGATGTTAATTTTCTGAAAGCTAACATATTAGAATATAATCAATTTTCATCAACTCGTTTGAAGTTTAGAGCATCCAAGCTTTACTGAAATATAAATTGTTGTGAAATTTTTAAGGAATGATGTAGAAAGTTTATTCCTGATCTAGACGAGGGTAAAATAGCTTAAATCAGTGAGCAGGTGTTTCTCTTCGATAAAAGATAGTGTTCGTAAGAAGTAAAATCTTAAATTAATAGTTTGGGGCACCTTCACGAAAAGTCAAAATCCCTGTATTATCGAAAACAGGGTGCACGACCTCTCCATTTGTTCATTGAAGCGCCTATCTCTGCTTTTCAGAAAACCCGAAGTCATTCATCTAGTGATTTTGAATTGAATTCACAC
Source organism: Cylicocyclus nassatus (assembly GCA_958299035.1). Classification (NCBI taxonomy): domain Eukaryota; kingdom Metazoa; phylum Nematoda; class Chromadorea; order Rhabditida; family Strongylidae; genus Cylicocyclus; species Cylicocyclus nassatus. Next base: position 37,253,336 of record CATQJL010000001.1, on the reverse strand, counting down.
GCAATTGATTCAACCGCAATCTCTAAAGGTCTACATTTCATAGACATTGTTATGACAGCATCAAGAGACCATAAAATGGCATAAAATAGATTTGAACCACTTTGAAGGTGAGCTATTACTGCGGAAATAGCCTGTATGAATTCACATTATTCAGTAATATAATAGACCACAATTTTTTCTTTCATACTTTCTGCTTCCATATAGACTTGAAAGAAAAGATTTCTTTCAAGAATGAATCTCATACAACACATCGTTCATACATGGTTCTGTTGCGCTAAAAACTGTCACTTTCAAAGCTTACAAAAAGTAGGAACAAAAACTTTTTTTGCACTTCTAAAAAGTGAGACTTTTCTTTCTAAGTCGTCATTGTCAATGCCTTTGAAGTGGTGCAAAAAACACAAGATGTAAGAATTTAGAAAAACTACTGAGTCTTTTCAACATGATAATGGGCAAAAATGTTGTGAAAAACTTTCCTAGTTCAGCCCAAGTACTCGCCCATTGTTTTGGCAGGAATAGTCATATTTACATGAGGTTCACTATTTTGGTCCACATTTTTGGTGGAAACGATCCCAACTTTTCAAATTTTTTCTAAGGAACACACAAAACGCTATGAGGATCTACTACTGTAAAAGAACGGAGCTTGTTTGAAATACGAGATAAATTGTGCTAGTAAAAACAGATGTTTGTACAGAAGAGGTCAAGTTATAGAAGCTGAAATGATAAAAAAGGAAAATCAAACATCAAGCATTTGCGTAGCTTCGACTGAAAAACGGCAGCCTTAGAACACAATTAGCAATGTCAGTTATATTACAAGAGATAGATTGAAGCTTAAGCCGAATTTTGGATCATAAAAAACCAAGTACTTCGTGTTTGTGGGGTTCCCACAATTTCTTAAATTTTACTCACCACTCGTCGCCGTCGTAACCCGCACGCCGACGTTATTGGTAGGTTGATCTTCATTGAAGTGGAAGAATTTCCGCTTAGACGACATTGCGGTTGGTTGAAAAAACCCTGAAATGGCTGGTACATAAGCGTTTCACTTAAAGTCAGAGACCATAATTATCTTTTGAATCTTTGTGAAAGCGGTTAGACAGAACCGCAGTTCAAAATAAGCATTTCAGTTTCTTTTATCACACAGCTGACCATTAAAACAGTGAGTCATGACACAAGAATTTGACCGCTTGAGTTGTTTTCATATTCGAAAACATCAAATCCTGTGCATAGGATGGTAAAAAGATTCTATTAGCTCTAGATGCGAAACAAGGTCTCGAGTTTTTGAAAAATTGTTTAAGCAGTCCTGTTCAAATACTATACGAAATCGTTCAATCTTACTCTTCTTGGACTCAAAGTTGTAGGAAATACGACTCATATGTTCTTTCAGCTACAAAAACGGAAAATGAGAGCAGACAAAGTAAAAGGTTGTGACGTAAAAAAGAAAAATTTCAAGAAAATACCAAAATTTGCGCATCTACATGAAAATTATGTGATTATTAAAAAATTTTGACAAAAAAAGAACTTTACGGTTGTAATAACAGCGAAAATTATATAATTGTAAAAAAAATTCTGACAAAAGAGGAGTTTTACAGTTCTAATAAAAAATTTTAACTTCGAAGTAGTGAACAATGCGCATTTGTTTTTCCTGAAGTGAATAGAAAGATGATCTAAGATTCTGTCTCCAAAAGCTTGTGACAGCGAAAATGAAAACTTTTAAGAAATCAAAAAATTTCCATCTATAAAAAATCATCCACGGTAGTTGATTGTAGAAACTTGTATAAGGCATGAAGAGAAGTTCTAAAAAGCATCAAAAATTTCGAGACTTTATGAACCAATTATTTGTAGCTGGATCTTTCAAACTGGTCAGTCTCGTTATTTTTAGGACCCAGGATTAGGACGAATACTTTTCCTATGCTTTTTAAGATGTAAGGACAAAGTGGATTGCAGACCCATTTGTGAAAGCGTGCGGTGGAGAAAAATGAAGGCTCTTGTAAAAAATCAAAAATATATAGTACACAATAACGTTTTATTGAGTATAGGAAATGGTATAGATAAGGAAGGAACAACTGAGGATTACAGTGAAACGAACTTACCTTGACATAGACATTACCAAAAAATTGGTTAGCAGTTTCAATTGCGATTGAAACTGTTCGGGTACCACAGGAGATGATGGGTTGGCCTGTAGGTAACCACAATTAGCTGGCAGGGGGAAGGGAGGAGGGAGTTCAAAAAATAGTAGCTGACCTACCCTTGATGGCATTATCAATGGGTACGGTTGTTCGAATCGCTGGTATAGCTGCTAGAAGAAGCGCCAGCGACCCGATCATCGGCCGAACTCGTAAGCGATGTCGTCGTTGAGCGCGCTAGCAACGTCCGAAGATGATAGATCTCGAGAGCGGACGAGGATAGACTGCAAAATTGGCGGGTGGCGGTGAGACGAGAAAGTAAAAACCGTTCGAGAAAAACGAACAAGACACGCCGGTTGTGGAAAGTGACTGGACACCACTTGCGCTAGATGCACTATCTATCGCGCAAGAACCGATGTGATAGCTGGCGATATTAGCCGAGAGAGACTGGCTAACTAGAGATTAGGAAACGGCTAATAATCCCCCCCTTCCTTCCCCCGACTATCCCGTATGAACCAACTAACGCTGGTTCATCGACGATTCAATTCAAGCTGCCGTCGCCCTCTCCTTGTCCTTGACACTTGCACTCTCTGCGAAAAGTAAACTGAGCACAAACTACGATTCATATGTAAAACCACTTTTTTCCCGAAATGTCTGGTAACTTTTTGCTTTGATTGTGCGTGAATGGGTTGAATCGTAACTGTACAAATGATAGTCCTTCCTTTTTCCCGCCATTGCTGAAATAATGACCTCAGAATGCTCTAGTAGGCAACATAGATACTGTGCAAGGTATTCATGAAATTTGTAACACTAATTAAGCAAATGAATGGATTACTTTTTTAACTTAAAGTATGTTTCGCAAGTTAGTGTCCGAAAAATCTCGGAAAAATTTAGAGCGAAAATCATACATTTCCTGGGAACTCAAAATTCATAGTTGCCACAGCAGTAAGAAAAAAGCTATTAATTATCGAAACATGAAAAATTTTTGCTGGGTCAAAAAGTGCTGAATGATTTAAAAATTTGCTAAATCTAACTTAATTTTGTGACTCTTCAATCAAAAAACGATTTTTGCTGCTCGAATGCCCCTACAAAACCTATGATTTTTTAGAAATACATGTTACATATGACATCAAATTCTTTTTTATATGCTACATAGAGAACGGATGAGGTTGAGAGTCCGAAAATATTAAAGAATTTTGGAGTATTCTTGGTATGTACAACTTCCAGACCACTTGACACAACGATGATGAGCAGAACTTTTGCTATACGAGACTTTTTCTCACAAGATAGGTCCTTGAACGTTTGCATGTCGAATTATTGTAGGCCATTTGTAAGGCTCTTGATCACTATGGTTCGTTGATTTGCTGGTTTGAAATTTCGCAAATCCTTCAAAATAATGACAGAACGAATAATGTGACCCGAACCGATCAACACGATCTATCAGAAGAATGTTGAAAGAGATTTTGAAATTCCACCGTTCACAAACTAGACAGTATTGCTGCAAAAATTAGGATTAAAAATCATCGACAATTTTGGGCATCCGATGAAGGCAATTTTGCTCCATTTCTTTTTGGTGTAAAAAAACAGGCTAATCAAAATGTCGTCGATATCTTACATATGTAGGAATGGATGGATTAAGACTAAAATAATAATATTTTGGCATTGCCTGGTAAATCTAAGGTAGTACAACTGCATTAATATGAAAGAAAGTAACAAGAATTCACAGTCGTGCATTTCTTGATGAAAAAAAAATTATTTCATGTTTCCTGCGCAAGGTGTAAAACAACTCGAATGAAAGAGCCTCGAGAAAGGAAGAGCGAAAACCTGGCGAGGTGTTCCATAGGCTACAAAGCTGGTTCAAATTTTCTTTCCGCAAAGCAAATTGCATTCCTGTGGGAACAATCCGGAACAAAGGGTCATTTTCTTTGCTTTTGGTCGTTTTTTGTGTTTTCTTCGAAACAGCATCGAACATGCTTTTCATTAACGAATTAGGTTCGCCCAACTTTCTAGCCTGGTCTAACCTGCTTTGATCAATAGAGATCACTATGACTCAAGTGTAAACTCGAAGTCTTGAAGAAATTCCTGAGCATATCTTCATCTTGCCTAACCTCCTGGCTGTTCCAAAAGATAGCAGTGTGTTTCTGCGAAACACTTAAAAGGGTGATGGGATTGAACCAAATTCACAGCAGCGTCTAACGGCGTTTTGCACTGAAATCTTTCGCCGTACGAATTCTTTGGTTGAAACTGTTTTTGAACTGGTCTGGAAGTTGCGTATAACGCAACATATCCAATTTAGAGTAAAGTCAGGTCAGACGAAAACAAGTGAATTGGTGCAAGATTCCTACTTTTTGAAGATATTTTCGCTTTACCACCTTTTTGTCATCGACTACATATATTAGGTTGAACAGAAAGTTCTGTCGCACCATTTCCAAAAAATTGTAACTTCAACCTATAATGCACTTGATGCTTTTAAATCAGGCCTCGTCACGAGGTGACTAGTTGGAAGTGCAAAAAACCAAGTCTCCTTAGAATCTATTAGGTTGTCTCATAATTTTTTACCGTTTTTATTGCAACCGCCGTCTTTTCGTACCTTTCCTTCATCTGGTGTGGCCTGAATAATCATTCGACAGAGCAAAGCAAGCTTTACAAGACAAATCGTATTTCGCATGAAGTTCTGAGCTCAAATCCGATAGCAGTTGAAAACGAACTTTTTGTAAAAAGTCACATCTCGGCCCCAAAAAGTCTTAAGGTGTCCTCATTTTTTCTAGCTTATGCTTGACACATCGCACATTCGATTGCACACTTTTCGAATTTTTCCGTGGCTAGAAAAAAGAGAAAAATGAATGAGGCAAAATGGCAAACTCCGCCCCTAGACGTCCTGAGCTCTTCCCACGCATGTGATCATATAGCTCATACATATGGAAGTACGACAATGTATTTGGATTTATTGTAGGTGCCCCAGTCCTCGAGAAATGCTGATGTTTAGGGTAAAAACGATAAAAAATTATGAGACAGCCTAATAGACCAAAATCCCTAAAAAATCTCCAAAAAACCAAACGTCGAGCAAAAAAGAAGCGTTGCAAATTTTGTGTCTTTTTGGTCACAAAACGAAACCCTTTTTGCTTTTTGTCCCAAAAGCTATATCCGCCAATGCCGAGTCCTGCTTTGGATTAATTATAAAAACGTGAATTATGCACTTTCTATTGAAACCTAACTTGCTTTACAATACGTTTTAGACGCGAAGATAAAAATAAGAAAAAGATATCATTTCAGGTTTGGTATTTGACGCAAGCCCTCCAGAAACTACATAAGCAGTAAATTCCAAAACAGCCAGTTATACATCTTCTGACCTTCTCTTTCTACCTGAGCAAAGTTTGTGTTGGTTGAGCTTCTGAAAAGTTACGATTTTTGAAATAAAATGCTTCAAAAGTTTTCCCAAGAGCGATCTTTTGGCATTTTTCCTCGAAAATCATAAAATTTCGGAAAAGAGCTCAACATGAACTTTGTTCAGTTAAAAAGAGAAGGTCAGAAAACGTATGACAGTGGCTGTTTTAGAATTCATTGCACCGCTTCTGGATTTTCAGCTGGCTTTCCTCAAGTCGTCGAATCTGAAATGATTTCCTTTTTCTATTTGTAGCTCTGCATTTTGAGCTTACTGAAAAATATGCAAGACCTTACTAGATAGTCCACGGTTTACCATTTCTAACACAATTGAAGCCATGTAGCAACTTCGTGATAGGAAAAGTCATTTTTTGAACATGGGGCGTCAGAGTTTTTGGTTTGACCTAACATATACAAGTGGATTTTTGTAACAACCAAAAATCTGAGCAATGTGTTCTCCATATTCTTGGATGAAACTACTGACTATGAAAGCATGTTCAGTCGAAGTGGCCTTTTTAGATGGGATGTAAACCATACTGAAGGGCATAAAATGCTAATTCCAAATCTGTCTTCCTTATCTGCGCAACGTTTATGGACGGAATGTCTAGCATAAAATATATCGCACTTGGTTGCTTCATTTGAGGGCTAGTAGGATTTTAGCAATTCATTTTATCCAAAATGCACATTCAATTTTCCGACTAAAGACGCACATAACTCCTCGTGCATAAAAGTTTTGCAGATAAAAAAAGCAAATCTGGAATCAGTGTCCTATGCCCTTCAATATGGTGTACATCCCATTTGAAAAGACCACTTCGACTGAACAAGCTTCTCTTGTAAGTGCTGTTGAAAAAATTGATATATAAGCTTCAGAAATTTGACAAGGACCACTCGACATTGATGTGCGCTATAAAGCGCACCACCTAAGAAAAATACTGCGAACAATGACAGGAATGCTTCATATAACTATGATGCTCGAGAAATAAAAAGTTTAGCAGCAAGTCACCACACAGCATTCTTATGTACATGCATTCGGTGATAACAAAGTTCCAACAATTATTTTGCTCCAGTGATATGCCACCACCATTTACTTAGTTAAATCTGAAAAATCTAATGCAGAAAAACATTTCATTTTTTACATAATCTAATCAAACTTTTGGTATTGTGAGGTTTTTGCTGTAGAAATATCATTCTGCATTCATTGAAGGAGCTAAACTGCGCAAGTTACTTTGTAAAGAAAGCGTGAGGATTACGCTGCAATTCAGCGGAAATTTGGAAATATTTAGATGAAGATGGATATTGTGGATCAATCAACAAAATAAGTCTCAAAAAACCTTGTTAAGTTTTCGAGGAAATTGCTTTGTAAACTCTTGGCAAGCAAATGCTTCACTACCCAAAAAGATTGCACTTCCGTGTAAATGATAACTACAATTGTGTATACTACTTCAAGGTGGACAACCAAAATTCCGAAAATAGACTTGAAGAGAATGCTTGCTGATCAACATGTTAGAACTTTGAACACCTCACTTTTTCAAATAAATTCTTGACCTTTTCCAATGTTTGTGCAAGGTTGCTCGCTTTTCTCTTTTATGTTGTCGCTTGCGTTTATTTGATGGCACTTTTTGCACCAAAGTCCCCGCCGCAAGCGATTCCCGCATCGTATTTGATTGCTGCGATTAAGATTAAGAGATTGTACGATCACTTTTGCCTTCAGGTTTGTTAGGTCAAGCAAATTCAGTTATTTCTAGAAATTGAATAGAGAAGCATTTTCTTTTCAAATATGATTTACCTCTTAGACCTATAACGCTCTTTCTCGATTCTCATGCAAACGCTGTGCCTAAAACCATACTGCTAAAAAAACCTGCAAATGCGAAGTAGAGTGCAGGCTTGACTTCCAGGACCCGTAAAAAATGGCTAAAAATTCAGCCACTGAAAAATTGGTGTACCATTTGACTCCAATGGCTTGGCTTCGGAAAGGCGGGGATTCGTGACCTATCAAGGCTAGATAATAATCAGAGAGCACTCGCGCGAGAGAGACGCAGGTGCGTCGCGGACGCGAGCGGCCTCAATTAGATCAGAAAGCCCCGCCTTTATGAAGCCAAGCCAGCTGAACAAATATAAAAAAGGAAAGGATTTCTAATATCTGGCAACAATTTTGCAATTGTGTTGTAATATTGACATGTTGGAGCGGAGGGGGAGAGGGAATACAACGAAGCTGAAAATTTTTTTTACAGTCGACAGCTCCAGACAGAATTCACCTCTTCTTCATTCCCCCTCCCCCCCCCCCCTCCTCGTTCGTCAGTCCCTAAACTAGCTAATATGCAGGATGTAGATGATTGCATTAGAAGGCGATTACATAATCGACCGTCGCAAGGGAAGCACCTAACTGTAGGAAGAAGCTATCCTCACTTATTTCATCATAACATTTCCTTTTTTTACAATTTTCGGAATTTCTACACAAATAATGCGGGAAAAATGTTATAAGTAGAGCCTAGGTAGATTCCAGTTCAGAAATACTTAGAATGTAACTTCACCGCAGCATCTTGACTTTTGTGGACAACAGATGATTGAAAAACGGAGTTGCTCATTACAACAGTACGCACATAAAGATAATTATTGCAAAATTTTCTGGTGGATTTTCTGGTGGATGTATTGAGCCAAATCTGATTTGATTCAAATTGATTCATACACTCAAGTGCAATCAATTAAAATAATGTGGAAGACCATAAGAAAGGCCCAATTTGCAAAAACAATCTATTAGGTTGTCTTAAATTCATTTTAGCATGCAATCTTCATAAAAATGTGGTCTGTTGCTCTTTTGCCATAATTTTTTGCTTTGATGTGGTTTGAAGCTTCTACCATCACATACTAATCTCTTAGATTTTTCATTATCCGTAAGAGCCAAATTGGTTGGCATTCCAAAAAGGGCACAACATGGCTGAATTTCGATAACGTAGGATATTCTGTGTTCGTTATCATGCTGTGATGGATATGCAGATAAGCGAAATGGTACTTAAGTACAGACAGATTTTCACTATCTAGCCAATAATAAAAAAATTGTGATCTGCCGTTTTAAAATTCTGTATTTGAAAAAAGAAAATTTTCTCACATTTAATCATAATAAAAAAGTTGGGGTATCTCACTTCTTGCGCTTTGCTTCACTGGGAAATGCAATAGTCAACTAATGTTCACAATCGAATTCTCGTTGATTGCTTTTTTGGAGAACCCGCATAGTAAACAAAAAGTTGTATGCAACATCTGCAGGACCCATAAAAGCAAACGAACTTATTCAATAGCTAACCTAATATCATTTTTTTGATCCTTGAAGAGGTTGGAGAGATCTATGAGCATAAAACACTTCATGAGAAGAGTTTAGTGTAGGGGTTTTAAAATTGAAAGAAGAGTTGAGCTAATTTTCGGTTTCACCGCACTTTTCCTGCTTAAGTGATACGGTATGAAATCTTATTGAGAGCAAAGTGTACATATTCATTTTCAGAGAAGTTGACCTGAGAACAAAATTGAGAATGCAAGCAAACATAGCAAAGTGCTAATTTTGCTGGCGCGAGACGCGCAGGAGTGCGTGTGCGGGGTTCCGGCCCTAGGCTCAAGAACAGTGTGAAGAACTAGCATCGCGTGGATGAAGCGATTATTACATTGGCCGAGGCGATTTCGCGGCGATTTTGTTACCCATTCGGGCAGCGGTTGTGCCCGGCATAACCTGTTGTTTGATGACCAGCATTGTGTGTTGCACTCCTCTAACGCACCTCTTCTCTCATCCAGATTCAGAAAATCCAGACGCACACACTAATAATAATACGTCCGAGATGTTATTTCATGAAACATACAAGGTGTCTCCTGAGGGTTCTCCACAGCCGGTTCAAACCAGCACACATAACGTAATCGGTTTCGAGTGGGTGGTGTGAATTTGTTCAAGGTGATTCAACCATTTTAGTGCAAAGGACAGGGATACGATTGCTGTAACGGTCGCAAAAAGTGATTTCGAACACTTCTCAGTACGCTGACTCGAGGATACACTTGTAACTTCCAGCTCTTTCTTGACTCCACCCACGAAGCCATTCTTTTCATTTAAAAATATAAACCTCAACGTATTAGAAAATATGGAGCTCAAGTGTATCCCTGTATCCCTCAAGTGTGTAAAAAATATGAGGAAGTTGCACCACTCCATTACATTGCTCAAGATATAGGGTATCCTAAAATTTTTTGCCGTTTTTACTACAACTCGTCTTTTTGTACCTCTATCTCATTTAATTTTGTTTGTGTAGTCACTGTATAAGATGGCTTTCAAGAGCCTGCCCAAATCACACCATGTGAAGTCTTGAGCTAAAATCTGACAGCGGTCAAAACGAACTTTAACGTCAAAAATTGTATCTCTGCTCCAAAAAATCTCAAAATTCCCCATTTATTCTATCGCCCTTTTCCCACTCTATAGCGGGCGAAGCTTTGCCGACGTTTGCCAACGTATGGGCGTGGCAGTTTTTGGCAGCTAGAGAGTAAAAAAAGTAATGCTTTAGAGTGGAGGTTCAACAAGTTTTCCAGCATGTTCAAATGTCTGCGAGGCCACGCCCGCTATACGCATGGGAATCGCCTATACCATGCGCTTGACACACCGTTTAATTACACAAATTCCGTATATTTTCCGTGACTAGAAATGAATAGAAAGTTGAATGGAGTAAAATGGGATACTCCGCCCCTAAACCCAAGTTTCACTCACGTGATCATATAGCTCATAATACAGAAGTACAATCATGTATTTGTACCCTTTGTAGCTGCCCCAGTTCTCGAGAAATGTTGATGTTTAAGGTAAAAACGATAAAAAATCACCATAATAGTTTCAGGTCGGACATACAGCCTCATGTATGGACACTAATTATAGCGAGTACAAAAAATATTAGGTTTTTCGAAAAACAATGTCGCATTACATTACCGCGACAGGGTAGACATGAAAAAAAGTGATCAGGTTACCATTTGGTAAGGCAAAGCAAGATTTACAAGATGCAGTACAAGAATCTGCGGATACTGCGTTACGCCTAAAGCTACAAAGAATTTAAAATATTAGGTCTGTAATAAGTTCTGTCGCATTTTTTGTTTTATAGTTTTTTCTTGACAACATTGGCTATATTTGAGATAAAGTGTATATGCTTTTTAGAGCTCTAAGTTTGCTCTGCAGGCTCATATCCATCACTCCCCAACATAGAAGGAAAATGAAAAAGACTTTTATCTTTGGAACAAAAAATCCAAAAAGCTGAATCAATTCTCCACATCTTTTTTTCTCCAATTTTTTTTTTGGATTTTTATCGGTAAAACTTACTGAACAAGCTTCATAAAAACCAAAACAATCTGTTAAACTTTCATATACTTATTCTATCACTGTTTGCGCATGTTCCCATCCTTCCACCGGCTATTTAATGACATTTTTTCAAAAGTCGGCAAGGAAAGACTTTGGCCCGTAGTAAAGCTCGGTCACGGAAAATGATCTCCCCTTAGGCCCTCATATGAGGCTTTATCGGGTGAGATGAGGACTGCCCACTTTTACGTGGTGTAACTGTAACTATGCAAGGTCACCCTACAGGTGAGCTTCAGATGAAGCCCGGCAGGGAGATCAGCTCCCGACCGGAGTCATCGGAGATGAGCCGGGCGACGACATGAGGTAAATACTGTGCTAAAGAGGAGAGCACAGAGAAAATCCCCGTAAGTTGCTCCCGATTAACTTACGAAACATCGCAGATGACGTTCTTTTGCGGTGCAGAACTCCCAAAATTGCACAATTTCGGACGCCTAAGTGAGTGAGGATCGATGAACAGCTGATTGCGCGACGAAATCGGAAAAAAGTTTTTTTGCATTTTTCTTACAGTTTCTTACAGTCGTTTTTTACGGAAAACCGCTTCAAATGACAAATAGGTGAATTTATTTTTTTTATTCGTTTTTCTCTAAGTGTAATTTTTCCTCGCATGTATGCCAAAATAGTGCGTATTTGTTTTATCTTGTTGTTTGCTAGGTGAAATCTCTGATAGCGGCTATCATCGATTTTTTCGACAGCGGCCGTTATCAAAGGTCGCTAGCCAAGTGGCAAAAATGGTGTCGCTAGCCGCACCCGAACCACGGCCCCGCCGCTTGCGCATTAATCTTATCCATTTGACTAATAATGCACAAATGGCAGAAACGTTCCACCTTTGAAAACGCGAATGTCTAGTAAGTGATCTGCTCCAAATCAATCGCTCCCCTGGCAATGTGCTGAGGCGCGTTGAGATCACCTCCGGTCCGCCTCAAGAGAGATGCCCTGATGGGGGGTTTACTACGGGCCTTTGTCACGGCGATGTTTGCCGTCTCACATACTCAAGCTGTGCCGCTCCCAAAATTCGAATTTTGAGTATTCAACCTACGAATTCGATAATTTTGAACCCACAAACCATCCCTTCTGCCTTTCTGGATGATCCGCCTACCATCTTCCCTCGGGATGCCTTCAGATGATGCCCAACACCAAAGTTGAAGAGGCGTTAGAAAGAAGACTTTTCTAAATTCTACAGAAGTGATTTTTGAAAAGTTTCAGCACTCCTGAAGCGTAATAGAAGCTAGAGCATCCTTTGCTTACATGTAGCAAATTCTTCGAGCTTATTCGTGGCCATTCTGACTAATTAGAAAGGCGACGTAACGTAGTTGTCGAAAATGGACTTTTCCTTGTTTGATTTGCCAAATTTGAAGCTGTAAAACTTTTGCAGGTCATCTAACGTAGAAAAGCGATATGAAAGTTTTAGTGAAGAAGGCTTAGAGCTTTCAAATGCATATAAACAATTTACAGAACATCGCGCAAAATATTGAGAAGAAATCGAGAAAAAATGGGACATAACTTATTACACAACCTTCGCGCAGGTATGTGCTCTGCTATATAGACAATGGTTACGGTTTGTGGAATTTTTTCAATGGCTAGAATACAAGTAAAAGTTCAGCATGCGTAGTGTCGCGTTTTTAGGTTTAGGTTTATTAAGGGGTTTTTCTTGCGATATATGCTTCCTAAGATCTACTTCCTGTAGAAAGTTGAAAATTTATACTTATACTTCCAAAGAATACTACAGAGTCGCCTATCCGGGAGAAGCTCAGAAGAACCTTGGCAAGTGCATTGTAGCCATGGAGGATTCACAAGACAGAGACCATCTGAGTGTTGACTGAGAAATTCTCTTTATTCATGAATTTTTTTGATCATTCCCACGATGAAGCGGTTAAGCGATTGCAATTCGCTCAGCTTTACCAAAATTAGCGCCGATTACCTAAACTTATAAAATTGGATGTCCTGTGAGTATTGCAAAGTGTGTTTTTGCTTGCTTATTTTAGGAACTGCAGTCTCAATCGTTTCTAACAGATTGGTAGAGCCTACAGGCCAGACAGGGATTTCTCACTTCTAACGCCTCTTGCGGGCGTCAAGCCAAAAAATTTTGTCTTCTTGCATCTTGCAATTCCAAAGTCATTTCATAAAAGAAGTAAGCCGATAATTTGAATTCATATCCATGGTTCCTGAAGTGAATTCACTATCTTACAATGTTTTTGCTCTGCCATTACATCAGAGGTGGAGGACTCCAATTCGGCGGGAATGTAGGAGGTGTAAGAATGATTGACAGAGCAATCGAGGGTCGCATTGTTTCGAGATATTAGCTATCATAAAAGTACGTGAGATAATACCCATCGATTTTGGCGCTTGTACGCGCATAAGAGTTTGTCATCAAATTGTAATACAAGAAATGCGCTCTAGCTAAACACCCAATTACATTTAAAGGTAGGTGAGCAGAATGCCGTGTTTGTTGAGTTGACGTTGCATTCTTACAAAAGTTGTGGAGTTAACCTTGCACTTTTCTCTCCCTCGTAGCCTCAAAACATGCAGGATATAGCCAAGTGAAGCTTGCAATCCCGACTCACTTTTTCAACTCGATCTCCTTGTATTAATGTTAGGTCTGCTTTCTTGCAACCTAATTGTGAAGTTGTTGGTGTTCACTGAAAAGAAAGAAGCCAAGACAATACATTTTTTCAAAGAGGAGATAGGGGATATTTATCGTATCATCTCCTTTAACTGCAACTGAAGCACAGGGAATTCCAATCTGATTGTCATGGTTGGCGCAGCTCGGGTCCTCGCGGGTCGCCTCGCCTCGGGCCACTCGACGCGTTCGCAAACATGTCTCGGACATTTTCCAAACTCGTCAGAAAATGATGCCCAATGATAGGGTATTTCCCAAGCCTCAAGCCACCGTGTCCGCTGAGGACGAACATGGCCCGCGCTTGCTCGAGGACCCAAGCGGCGAAGATCGTGACATAGTGATTTTCCCCGTAAACTCAAATTCGATGTGCCTATCATCGTGGCAAGAATCAGCCCAGATATGTACATAGTATCAGTTCATCACAAATCAAAAATAAAGTTTGCGAAGATACAGTCATTAGTTGGTAACAGTCACGGCTTCACATTGCGTGCAGCCCATTGAGGCCGGTGACCGAGAACGCTGTATGCCGTTGTAGTTGGTCCGAACCCTATAGACCACCGTGCACAAGCTCAAAGGTATATAAAGTCGAGTTTGCAGCAAAATTTACTGCATTTTCGACTCTTTATTCGCCGTCCTAGGCAGCTTCCCAGCAGTTTAGCCAGAAGGATTTTGTGTACAATCGAGGAATATGAGGTCTATAGAGTCAAGTGCATAATAACGTGATGAGGTTCGCTGGAGTAGATGGTGAACAGCTAACAGGACTGTTGTTGGGGTTGCACCCATCCGGACTTGGCAACTTGCGGCCGGCACTGATGGCGACCCCAAACGTCTCGATGGAGCGAGTCTGAAGGGCATCAGAAGCAAGGGATTATCAAGTGTCTATTTTCTCTGTTTTAGTGATAAAAGTTGCACTTTCAAGTCCACTTATCAAACGCCGAGATTGGAAGTAAAGACCACTTAACAAACGCCAAGATTGAAAGCAAAGACCACTTATAAAACTGTGTGGCACATAAGTTATTTCAAAAAGTCGCACTTATGGTAAAAGATTTGACTGAGCGCGTCGAGTGAGAGGGCCGCCGAAGGAGCCGTGGGTGTGGACGCAAAAGCTTTGGGTTTGGAGGTGTGTTATATTGCATTCCAGCACTAAGCCGGAGGTGTCAGTCGTGCCCCATACTTGGTGCAGCACCTTACATCTGTCACCATCCTGTGCAGCTGCTCGACCATTTCAAAAATTTCTGAATCAGAAATTGGGCAACGATAATTCAAATAATTACACGAAATGAAATAGCAGATATCATATAACCTGAGGTGAGAATTTAGCTTTATTATCACAAAACTACCAACTACTCAAGTTATAATGTGAGTACTGCTTCAACAGGCGAACTCCATTACCTTTTTGGACGTACGTGTTTGATGTTCAACTCGTCCATAAAAGCTTTTGTGCCTTTTATGATTCTTGCTTACGAGCTCACTACCATTCCAACGAGCTTTTTTCCCCTTTATGGCAGAGGTGACTCACTGCTAACCAATATTTTTGAATGCTCTCTCCCACAATAGTGGTCAAGAAGTTACGGAAGTTTAGAGCAGTCGGTGGTTGAAAGTTAGGCAGAAAACGATATTCTTCAATATCGCCGTGTGTGTCAGGGTAAAGATTCCATGAATGATTTATTTGATGTGTAGTCGCGTCTACTTTGGTCTTAGGGCCGCATGCACTAACATCCCCGCGGGGAGGGGATCGCAGCTTAAAAGAAAGCTTTATATTTCGAAACTCCAGATACCTGGATTTCACGTTGTGTACCTATCCGTAAGTATTCCTATTACCCTTCACTATGAACATGTTGAACAAGAGCGAGAAGCTGTACAAACCGCATTTTCCAGCTTTTGTATGATCCCTGATGATCCCCGGCGCTTTTCTTCGAAGTCGTTTTTCTTTCTCCGAAGTTAACGAAGAATCTCCAGAGTTGTGCAGATTGTCTAACCCGACAGTGCTAAGCATGTTGCTGCTAAGAACAAATGATGTTTTGAAGTCATGAAATTTGCGATGATCCACAGGTCGAAATTTGAGGCTTACCGAAAAATTCGACTTTTCAAAAAGTCACTTGTTCTCATCAGCAACATGCTTAGCAGTATTGTGTTAGATGTTCAGTACAGCTTTGGAAGGTTTTCGTTAACTTCGGAGAAAGAAAAATGACTTTAAAGAAAAGCGCCGGGGATCATCAGGGATCATACAAAAGCTGGAAAATGCGGTTTGTACAGCTTCTCGCTCCTGTTCAACATGTTCATAGTGAAGGGTAGTAGGAATACTTACGGATAGGTAGACACCGTGAAATCCAGATATCCGGAGCTTCAGGATATGAAGCTTTCTTCTGAAGCTGCGATCCCCTCCCCGCGGGGATATTAGTGCATGCGGCCCTTAGTCTAATATTCATTATACGATCCATATACAAAAGGGGAAAGGAAACAAGGGAAGAGTGAAACAGCTTGTGATGGCGAGCGGAGATCACTGCCAGAGGTTAGCTATCTTAGGCCAATCATGTGAGAAGCTGTTGGGGGATTACATTCCGACAAAGCAACTTGTGTTAGCTATATCCATCATGGATTGTTATGGATTTTGTAACCATAACCTTAAATAGGATGATATACAAAGTCTTAGAGTTTTGTTTTAAATGTGTACATGTTGCTCACAAAAAAACTAGTGTTTGGTCGAATAAGTTGCAACTTTGCACACTCACATATTTAACCTTGCGAATATTGCATGCTAGTTTCGACGCAATCCTTCACTGTTTATTGTTTTGTTTGAAAGCAATGAACTCCCCAGTCACCGCCCACACTATTTTGGTCGAAGGGAGTAGGAATTTGAAGAAGACTGAAACGCAACTGCACTGTACGCTCCAAGGCAGGCAGAAGGATTCTTCGTGCAGGATGACCGTGGCTTAAAGGCAGTGTCTCACCAAAATTTAGTTGCCGAGATTTTTGCATTTTGCAAGCCTGTCGGACCCTGTCTAGCACTGTATGGGCTTAAAATCGCACGAAGTTCCCAAAAACCCCGTTTTCTGGAGACCCCGCGGAAGCAACGTGGACGAGTTGTACCCTCCAACTTCAGCCTCAGCCACAGTGGCAGCAACAGAGGGGAGGTGGATGCCAAGTGGAGGGAGATGTTCAAGCGTAAGGGGGGAGACCGAAGGTGTCGTCCGCGCGTACCAAGTCGTTCTCCGCGTACCACTTTAAGCGAATTTTTCTCAGCATGGACGGGACAAAATTGAGTGGGACTTGTTGCATTGGCCTATTCAGAGGTCCCTATAACAGAATATGTGAAGATCCGCGCGACCTCATCTTTGGTGAGAGACTGCCTTTAAAGCTCGGCCTGGGCCGAATTCGAGACCTAGACAGAACGGTTTGAATTTCCACAGCTGCGTCAATCTCATTTCCAAAATTTGAATTGTTGCAAAGCCCTTCTTTTGTCGACTCATTCTCCCTGCGTTTTATAGAGATTGCACATTGGTGAACTTGACTGAAATGTGTGGACATATCAGCTGGACACAGCTGCGCTTGCGCTATTAGAGTGCGCAGCATTTTTTCCTTTCCGTTTATAAAGGTGTGTGCAGAGTACATATGATTGGTCACCTTATCTGCGCCTAGCAACATAGGATGCGCCGCCTTAACAGCTACTCATCACTTTCACAAATCATGCTCCGAATATATGCTGCTCTTGTGGTAAGTCAATCTTTTTTTACCATTTGTTCCTCGCAAGACATTTAGGTGCTCTGCGCTTCGGCTCTAGCTCTAAATAAAGAATGCCCTGCCAAAGAAGCTTGGCAATGGGACTTGCCCAAAAGGCTTGACGAGGTCCGCGACGCGTCAGATGAGGAGATGGTAACTTCGCACTTATTTTAACGAAAGGGCTAAGAAAATTGAGCACTACAATAACTTCTCACAATGATTGAAATTTTATGTGAAACGTGATACTTCAGTTGACAGGTCGACACTATTTAGGCTCTGCTGTTTTCTCAATTCACTCAATATTAATGAGCAAACATGACTATAAAATAAAATAACTCATTGTTGTCCCAAAATTGAGCACCCTCCAAAACTTTCCACAACGCTTTGGCGTCAGTCTTTCGGTTGGGTAAAGTACAGCTATACTAACATTGAGTTTATGCAGATTAGCACAATATCGCTCCATACAGCGGATTGATCGTCGTGAAAACATCATACACTTTTCTATTTTCGTCGAAAACAAAATCAAAGTTGCAGAGTAGACAATGCATAATGCACTTTTCATATATAATAATTGCGTTTACATTAACTACATTTTATGTAAGAAGCCGTTTTCGAATTCGGGTTCTCTCTTGAAAAACCAGTAAATCATTGATGCCATTCCTCTGGGGAAGTTATCACTGTTACAAAAAAGTAAGAATGAAGAGGGGATAAGTAACACCGGCACAGGCAAATTAAACTCATTATAAAACATTCGACCTAATTTTTTTCATGAGATAAAGATTAAAGCAGAAAAAGGTGCTCGAACAAATTGTTTTCTGATGCACCTATTATATAAAAAAGACTGTTTTTGTTAATGACGGTTTGCAGTTTCTGAACAGCCAACTTTTTGAATAGTACCAAATATCAAAATTCTTGTGTCCAATAATGTCTGTGATGTTCTGGCTTTTTCTTTCAATTTATTTCAAAAGATTTGTGTAATTAACTAGCTCATTGCTTTTTGTTCAAAAATCGGCTTAATGGTATAGGACACTGATTGATTTGTCGAATTGCATGAGCTCTAATTATAATTTGGATTTGAATCTAACATTTAGCCATTGTGATAGTCATATTCAAAATGATTTGACCAAAACTGATTGCTTAAATCTTTGCTGCTGACGAAGTGTTTCTTCAACTCGTTTAAAGGCTGTCCACCCAGATTCATAAGTTATGAGCCTTTACTTTATATCATTGATGCACTCCAGCACACTTTCTGCGAAGGTGGAGATGGCTGCAAAACTTCAAAACTGTGAAACAAAGCGATTCAGTTTTGAGGTGGTTATCAATGCGCTTAAAGGCTGTCCACCCAGATTTTCGACCTCCGCGTTTTTGGGGTTTCAGGGCCTTCTCATGTCCCTGATTCCGAGTATGAAGTCGAGAATGCGCGAAAACTTCGACAAAAACTCCCGTTCCGGAGGACCCACAGACCGGCTTTCCGGAACGTTGATTGGATGGGCGCGCACAAATGGGCGGGCATAGATGGGGGCCCTTGTGCATCTTCGCTATTTTGAAGCGATTTTCTCGCTTTCGAAGCAACATTTTGCGCCGCGACTTGGGCATTGGATTAACAGAAGGCCCTACTATTATATGCTGCGATAAGCCCAACACTCTCAACTTAGGGTGAACGGTGCCTTCAAGATAATCACTCACCTCAGTTCCCCACGTAACACATGTCTATGTTAATGTTGTAAATTATTTCATACATTTCTTTTTATTCCTTTGCCTAGTAAATTATTTAATACAATTTTTTTTTATTTCTTTGCTATGCTACAGAGGCACTCCCACCAAACGCTATGCGTGCCAACTTTATACCGATTTGCGGGACTCAGCCGGTAACCAAGTCAGCGCATTAATCTTTGAGTCTACTTCAGAACAGATTCATCGTCTCCAAAGAGAGGGGGGCTGTTGATGGCATACGGGCGGAATCCACCTTACACAACCTAAGGCGCCTTAGCGTACCCTACCCTACTCGTTTTTCATGCTACGTGTTTATTCGCTATTAGCTTCGCTCATTAGCGGCGATTTGCATTCGAGTGATTTCTAGCATAAAAAGTACGAGTGTCAAATAATCACTTTAGCTATTGCAAGTGCAACCAGCTGCGTAGCTGCTTGAAGGGTGCTAGGGATGTCATTTGTCAAGGGGAGGGGGAGGGGGGGGGGGAGAGGAGGAGCAGCAGTTATGGAGCAAAGCCAGGTCGCTCTTGTGGTATGTCCGGAGAGCCATTTGCGTTGCGTCGCCTCTATTTGCAGCCGCAGGAGTAGTGCTGCTGCTGCCAGAGCTAAACCATCTCCTTTGCTACGTCCTGAGAGATGTTCAAACTGTATAAATGCAATAGAGAAATGGAAAGCTCAAAAATACATGAATGCTAAGGGTAAATCAAAGTTTGAATCTGAAGAAAGATGTTCAGGAAATATGGAACACGAAGAATAACAGAAAAACAACAGGAATTCTCCCTCAGTAACTACCTGCAACAAAAATTATCCCCTCTTCCTTTATTTTCTCTTCTTTACAGATACTTCTTCCACATGTTCTATTTCCAAATCATCCCAAGAATTCGTTTATTTTTCGTATTTCGATCTCTTTATCTAGAACTAGCTTGCTTACCCAGCTCCGCTCGGCCCTGTCAAAATACTGTAATAAAGGTCCCATTCCTATCTCTGTACAGCCTTTCCATGTGCCCACTTCTACACTACATTTTCCGTTCCCTGTATTGTTTTCGAAATCAGCATACCCACTTATCCCCCTGTGCCAGCTCCTAGCCCCGTAGCTCAAACTTTACAAAAAATCGATAAAATCAATAAAAGTAGCATATCATTCCAAAAACTAATATTGTATTCGTAATCAGCGTGCTCACTTACCCCCACCCCCTGTGCCAACTCCCAGCCCTGTAGCTCAAACTTTGCAAAAAATCGATAAAATCGATAAAAGTAATTGATAATTCTGAGAACTATATTCTATTCGGAATCGCCATGCTCACTTACCCCCCTGTGCCAACTCCCAGTCCCGTAGGTGAACTCTGCGAAAAAAGATTAAAATCGATAAGGTCGATATCGATCGATAACGAAAAGTAGCCTATGACACGGTCCCTGCCCCAAGTGTATGTGTGCCAAGTTTGGTCCAAATCGGTCCAGAAATAAAAATTTCTATTCCGCACATACGTACAGATAGACAGACAGACATAAACACATTCAGCTTTATATATAAGATATGGAAATGGCTCAGTCCGCTGGGTAACGCTAGCCCCTCTGCAGCTGCATCAGGAGCGCAATGCGAAGAGCCCTCAGGATATACTGCAAGAAAATGCGGTGTTGCATGGCTCCTTTACACTACGCCGCCTGTCAAAGGCAGCTCAGGCAAATCTGTACACATAAAGATCGTACTTGGAAACTGTTCTGGGAGCATGAGTAAGATGCTGCGCAAACTACAACGCAGATAGTGCACTCGCTGGCATGTTCGTCGGCAAACCATACTTCGTTCCATATTCGGCGACGATTTGCATAGGGTTGTCGGCTATTGCGTGGACGCATCGCCCTTTGATGAGTCCACTCGCAAAATCTTGCAAGCCGATGCAAGTCGTCGCTAAATACGATACTGAAAAAAGGTGCTGCGGTTGCTTTGAAAGTAATGCTGCTGTCGCGCTAGTCGTTACAAAATACTATAATACTGAAGTTTATGCAAAAATCAATAGTCGAGCGCTCCGCTCCAGAGTGGTTACAAATTAACCTAATTTCCGGGGTATAAGGTGCACCTTGTATAAGGCGCACCCGCAGCAGCGAACAATTGCGCGAAAACGCCTTCTAAATGATTGCTATTCTAATCCAAAAAGCTGAGCTCGGTGTGCTGTGGTCATTCTTCAAATCATGCCTCCAGGTAATTTCTCCTCTTCGCAGGATGCATACTTTGATATCGTTTCTACAAGTGGGAAGAATGTGCTCTCAATGGTGTGTATAGTGTTTTGTTGATTCTTCCTTTTGTTTCCTATGATGTTACCGGTGCTACATTTGCGCTTGCCTTCGTTTTCAATGATGCTAGTGGTGCTGAAACTGTGCTATCCTTTACGATGATATAACTGATATTTTAAAGGGTTTTGTTCTATTCTTGTCATTCTTGAAGAATCAAAAAAAGAAGGTAGAGATTTGTTCTGAAACAAATCACTATTGAGAGGAAAATAGCAAAGAACGGTAGCAAAAAGCTACTGCTGGGTGAAAGAGGTTGCTGTTGGCTGCTTGTGCGGTGCCGCGCATCGCGAACGTCGTCATACAACAGTCCGCGCGCGGTAGAAGCTACTGCGTCTTATACCCCGGAAATTAGGGTACTTCTATCTTCATACCTCTTCACTGTACCATATATGCGGTCACAATGGTCAGTGAGCGCATTGTTGAAAACCTATTGTGAAGACAGCCTATTGTGAAGACAATGCAACTAGTTTTTCGGTGCCTTCCATACTTCCTCTTAAACCTTTTCACGACTATTTCGAATATGTGTTGCAGACAGGGTCAAGCGTGTTGATGCGATCCTAGACCCTCTTTTACGACCCCCCCCCCCTTGAAATACCCGTCTGTACGACCCTACCCCCCCCCCCGCAACCAATAACCACCAAGAAAACTCAGCACGGGAACGGTTCACTTCGGTCATTATAATTGACTACTTTATGATAAATCATTTTCTAGTAACAGATAATAGACTTTTCTGCTGTTTATGAATATTCGGCATAATTCATTCATGTTTCAGTGGTACCGAAAGATATTGACAAGGGTTCTGGAATTTAGAATTAGACTGTAATGAAAGTCTTGTGATTCGTCCTCGTAAGCGACACTATTTTTTTACAGGGAAAAAAAGATATCTTCAGAACGCAATATATGTTTTTCACTAAAAAGCTTATTTCCTACCTTTGGACATATATACACTCCTGTGAAAAAAGCCGCTCTAGCGCCATCCAGAACGATGTCAAAAACATGCATGAGCACGGTATTTTAAAAATTCGTAACTAAAGTTAGAAAAAGATAGAGGCTCCAAAGAGCAGGTTTTGTAGTATAGTGCCCAGGCAATTGGATTTAAAAGTTGCAAGCACACAGGAGCAGTAAGCTCAAAAAAATTCAGATGCGACTCTAGCAAATTTAGATGCGATCCTTTAAGTCAAAACTGGGATTTTTGAGCTCAAAATTCCTTAACTCACTGGAGACGCAACGAAACAGCCCGAAATTTTTTGGAAAGAAAGTAGGAGGATGGCGTCGCAAAATAGCAAAATTGCAGCAAGCAAGCCTCGTAGCGGCGAAAAAATTTAGATGCGACCTAGATACGACCCCCCCCCCTTTTCATTTTTTGTTGCCATATATAAAATTTAAAAAAAATCCACAGGCTATGAAATTCGACCAAATTTTGCACAACTGTAGCAGAGCATCTCCAAAGTACAGGTAAATTATATGGGTCCTTGAAAGACATAATAAAAATGTTTTAAAAATTATCGATGGTCATCGCTGGCAGAGATGAGCGCATTTGTCGAAAGTGTTAGACTTCAGTGATGCTTTGGAAGCGGGATTTCTAAACCAATTGGTACATTTAACATTCTTGTCACACAACATGCCTAGTGTTTAGCTTCTGAAAGTGGCTTTGGAATCTTCGGTCATACTTGTGGCCAGCAAGTTCGACCCCCGTCTGCTATTTTTGCAGTGAGAAAAATGCTGTTTTTTGAAGAGTAGAGAACGTTTGCGACTGAGAAGCTTATTTCATACATTCCACACTTTTTTCAATTCGGATCACCCACTCTTACAACCCCCCCCCCCCCACCACCACCGGTGCCTCCTTTACGACCCTCCGCTGCGAAAGTCGCATCACACGTGACCCTGGGTTGCAGATTACTAGAAAACACCAAATCTTTCTCTTGACGGACAAGTGCTTGCTCCGAGGCAAGTTCTGTCGTATGCAACAGACGCATCCAGGGCCTTCTATAGACTACAGACAAGAGGCATAGATTTGCGTGAAAGCTGTCTTCACATGTACTTTCACCGCTTTTGGAGTTATTCATACCATAGTACACATTGCGTTGTTATCATAACACGAAGTAAACTGCCTCCTCAAACGAGGTTAGCAGAAGGCAGTCCCTTGCAACAGCTGCTCGCCCACGTTAGCTATTCAAGAGGCGCATACAAACAAGAACTTGCACACCCTGTATTGCATTTCCGAAAATTAGTCGGTAGTGTACTAGTGTGCTTCTCAAGATAGGTCATCAAAAATGCGTAATTGGAGACAATTCCAAAATACAAGGCAGACACCTTTCTTTGCGTACAAAAGAAAGATGGATGACAGTCCCAAGTAATCAAAATCGGATGCTGTCCTCAATATCATTATTAAAATTTGTAGGTTTACGTATACGGTCTAGAGGAGGATGCAGAAGAAGCCTTGAATTTGTCAAGAAATACGGGGCCGTCGCTATGGGTCCATATCGTAAATAATCATACTACACTCCTTTATCGATTTTGGAGGCAACCTAAAGGCTATGTCCTTTCTGGCTTTGCAAACGCTTATAAAAGAGCACTCCGCTTCAAGGTGAGTCTTTTCACAAGTCTACACATATGCTAAATTTCTGAAGTGATTCTTCTATTTGTTCATGACTAGATTAAATGGCTAATGGCCTTTCTCGCTCTTGCTCTACTTTAATGCTTAAGTGTAAAATGTTTTGGTTTGGAAAATAATTAACTTATGCTCAGATATTTTAAGCTAATTATGTGGAGGAAAGAATATGCTATGTTAGTCCCATATTGACTGAATAATCCACGCTGCGAAAATTTCCTCCAAAGAATTATTTCCACAAGCATGACTGCATTTAAAAAATTGTGCTGAGGCTTTCTTTCAACGGGAGGATTTCATAAGTTTGTAGAAAGCTTCGAAAAGTAAGAAAGACGCTTCTAAACGGTGCACATAATAACGGCATTCTAATTTTCGTAACTCTAATTTTGATGCACTACATTGAAGATACACCTTTTTTCTTAGCGCTGGACAGAACAACTAGTACAAGGGTCAAGCATGATATTTTTTGACCCCGCGGTGTTTGCTATAAAAGCCATTCGGATTTGAGAATAAGTTTCAAGTATGACATTGGGATGGAAACATCTATCATATCTTGCAGTTGAAGTCAAGCAATTCTGATGCAGGATACTGTTTTGCTTTTGTTCTTACACTGTTATGCAAGCATAACGCGCATTGCATTACAGACACTTTTCATCGAGTGGGGTTCTTTGTCCAGTACGGTCTTGTATTTAAGATTGTTTCTTGATCAAATTTCCTCACGAGGAAAATGCCCTTAATTGAAATGGTATTTGCAAATAATATCTGCACAGTTTTGAAGAGCAATGAAGCGCTGATTTCAAATCTCTTTGATATCTCCTGCCCTCTGATATCCCCTGGACACCGAGTTATGATCGTGTCTTTGATCGAAAAATTGAGTAGGCGAATTGTTTATTTATTTGGAAACTTATTTGGAAGTGTTCAAATGTGCCAAAATTATATATCAGGAGGCACCATGCGCAGACAATTTTTATTCCGATGTCATACTAAAAAATGGTCTATCTCCCTCCAGAGACTTCAAAACTGTCTTTGTATGAATCTTTCTTTTTCCAAAAGACGCTCTTAATCCAACTTCCAGAGAAGCACAACAGAAAATGATTGCACACTCTTAATCAGCGTTAAACGTTCAATGACTTTTTGTGAAAATGCCGCTTTGACTAGAAACAATTTTTGTCACTGTGTTGTACCGTAGACAAGCTCAACGAAACAGACTTAAGTCTTTCGGAGCGCCAACTATTTTCTGGGATTTACTACGACAATCCTTGAAGCTGCTGGGGATAGCTTAACTTATCAGCATGAACGGCTTTGAAGAACATTTAAATCAATTTTTTTGGTGTTTCAACTATGTCCCCACTCCACATCATCGACTTGATGACGTTTTTGGTAATGAAAACTGACAAAGTGAAGTATGTAAGCGTCTTCATAAATGCTCTTCATCACGATAATGCTGAAGTTGCTAGTTTTTATAGAAGAGTAACATGATATACTTTAGGCATGGGAGGTGTCAACACTGAGAAGTCTGACAAATTTCGGCTGTGCATGCAGTGCAAGAGGATTCTTCGCGTGCTCGTTCACCTGGTAATGAAAATCAAAAATCAAATCCTCACATTTGCTTTCTGTATACGCATAGAATACGCTCACGAAAGTTGCTGGTCGAAAGCCTATAACATTTTGAACCGAAAATGTCTTACAAAAATGTCGTGAGGGAGCGGTCCTAACAATCATACTTTAATAAGCAAAATCACAGAATAAGCAATATTAAACTGCGTTGGTTTGAAAGCACACAGTTTCATTTCTTCAATGCTTTGTATTGAAACATGACCGATTGTTTACAGTAGTGAAATAGGTCCTGAAAATAGAGGAGCATTTTCGCGGTGACAAGTATAGTGTTACAATGACAACATGTGTCTACCTTGCTTGATTGGGATTTGCATGACATTTGTCAGAAATGATGATTTTTGTACCTGGATGAGACAGTAATACATGGTTATGTCTCTATATTTGAAGTGCTAATATATAGTTTGCGAAAGCAACACATATATGCAGATTACGAAAAGATACTACAATGACACAAGTTTTTTTCGCGGCATAACATGTGATACACTACACCGTGCCCATTGCCAATATAACCGTAGATGTAAATGGCGATTGACAAACTTCAATCGTGGGTATGGGTAAATACAATACCGCTTATCAGTGGCGTACCGAGGCCCCCCCCCCGAGAACGAGTCGCAAAATTTTTGGCACTCAAATGTGTCATAAAAATGTGCAGAGGACTTGTTACTTGTAAATAATTGGAATAATTTTTAGAATTTTTTGAAAATTCAAATTAGCTTCGTAAAAATTTTTTCTCGAGGGATGGTTGCCGGTTGCCGCCACGCCTCCTTTTTTGGAATTTTGGAGTCAGGGGCCCGGAAAAATTTTGGAAAGCATCCCAAAAAATGTTTCGGAAGCTGACGTCACACATCTTCATTCGGAAATTTTTTGTCCCCCTCCCCCCCCCCCCCCGCCCCCAAACGGAAGTCCTGGGTACGCCACTGCCGCTTATAGACTGTGAAAAAAATAGACACAAATGTGTCTGCGGCATTTGTGTCGCATCGCCAATTTTTGACTCAAAATTTGCGAATTCTGAGTGTAGAAGCAACATCCATACTTGACGTCGGCTTTCAATATGTAAAGTAGCCATAGCCGGTTGTTTCACTATTCTTCGGAGCGGCAAATCAAGGACCAGAAAGTCTTCTTTTGTACCTATCATACCTCAAGCATGCCACTATTTCAATAAAGGACTTCAATTCTTGCGTAAAACTAATCGGACTGAGGCTGCTAAACATATCATTTGCGCGGGTCGGGCAATGTTGAACGGAGCCCTAATTCGTAATTCACCCAATTCCAAGGCGATGCGACGCAATTGCCGCAAACCCCAGTGGTGGCACTTGCGTCTTATTACCCTAATTTCACGCGTACAAGGCGCGGGGTGGTCTAGCTTTCATCGACCAGCCCGAACACGGCAAAGGACTTCGCAACCAAAGGAATATACCGTGCTGCGTTTTGCCTAACGAATCGTGCGGCATAAGGATCGCTTTTTAAAACACGTTGGGGCGACTGAGCAGCTCGATGAAAGCTAGGACCACCCCGCGCCTTGTACGCGTGAAATTGTACTAGTGTATGAGCATTTTGTTTTGTCGTAAATCGGCTTGATGCATTAGCTCTATCTGACTGCCTCGTGTTAGAAGCAGCTGTCCTGAGAATTTCTAGTCTTTAACGCAGTACGGGATACTTGACGACTGTGGCCTTTCGTAATGAGGCACATATCACTGGATGCGCGTATTAGAGAAATTTCAAATCTGCCTTAGCTATGTGCCAAGCGATGGTCTAAAATAAGTTATGAAGTTTTTTCCATAAGAATTAGCACAGTTTTGAGCAAAATTACGATCATCGCTTTAATTTGTTGTTACGCTCCACGGAGAGACATTTGAAGAAGAAGAGAGCAATTAATTCAAGCGTTCATAGCCTGTTTCAGTTGTTTTATCTCAGACAATTCACCGGAACTTCCGCAGGACAAGCAGAACTTGCAGCGTTTCCGCAGCACTTTCTTAACCATTGAGAAAGTGCACGCTCAAGAATGCGAGGTTTCCGCAGGAAATTGACGTCACAGCGATCGTAACCCGGAACTTCCGCAGCACTTTCCATAAAGCGCTGCGAAAGTGCAGTGAGGCTCGTAAGGTTTCCGCAGCACTTTGACCCGCCAGCATTTCCGCAGGACTTTGAGAGCGCATGCACTTGCGATTGCGAAATAGCAAACGCAACATCAACAGCGCATAGCGCACTCGTTTCTTCCATACTGTTTCGCTTCTGTTCCTCCTCTTTTCTTTCTCTTTTTCTTCCTTTCTTCAATGTTGGCGTTAATAAACCTGTACTCATCCATATTCCAAGTATTCTTCCAAGCATCGGTGCAGGTGTGTGAACAATCATCACCAAGCTGCTGGAGTGCTGGAAAAGGACTCAACGGAGGGACTTCGTCTAAGCATAACGCCCTTGTTCAGGTATGTCGAACTTCTTTGCTTTATGTGCGATTGAAATAATAACGCAAGCATTTTAAATCTATCCTTTGTAGAAAATATGCACTGGTTCTAAATAAAGCAGAAGTGATTGAGTAGAAATATATCAAAACGAAGGGGATGGGGAGAATAATGGGTCACCGAAATTTTCAAAATGATCTATAAGCTTTTGGTGAACATTGAAAAATTTTAAAAAATTTTCAGATTCAAAGTACTAGGTGAGACCAAAAGTACGTTCGCCAGTTTTTCAAAAAATCGTAACTTCCTTTCGACTCGATGGATCTCTTTGCGTTTATATTCATCTAAGATAGAAAATCATTCCAATAGAGAAAGCTATGCTTTTTACTATAGTGCATTTTTCAAAAACAAAAAAGATTGAGAATTAGAAGCAAATAAAGAGAATTGCTTCAGTTTTGCATCGGGAGGGATAGGAAAGTCATGCGAACATGGGTTTAGTGACCTTCTCTTTTCAAATGAAAGAAATTCATGCCAATCGAGAGCGATTTTGATTTTCGTAATATTACCGGGTTTTCGAATCTGATTTTCCACGAAAATTAAAATTGCTTTCGATTGGCACGAATTTCTCTCAGCTAGAAGGAGGTCACAAAAACCATGTTCATAAATATCCCGTCTTTTCTGTGACGTTTTTGGGCATTTTTGAGCATGCTCAAAAGTTGCAAAACTGTAGTAACTCTCTTTATTTGCTTTTAATCCTCAACCTTTTTTGTTTTTGGAAAAGGCACTATAGTAAAAAAACATTATTTTTTCTATCGAAAAATACTTCCGGAATTTTTTGGTGACCCTGCTTGAAAAATGCCAATCTTGAGTAATTTTCTTTAACACATTGACGACTGCTTGACACACATGGTGTGTCAAGCAATGACTACCGCGTGGGACCGCTTGACACACCATGTGTGTCAAGGCTTGAATCTTGGTAAAAATGACTACTGTTCTGAAATAAATTCACTCCATGAGCTTTCTTTTGCACAGTATCTAGGGATGATTTCTACCTTTCTTATCAGCCTTTCAGATCTACTGTAGGTGTACTGCAGATGGCAGTATGCATAATTATAGTTGAAAAAGTGGGCTGGTCCGTAAAATGACCTTGGTCCCAAAAGGCGGACATAATTATAGTTGAAAAAGTGGGCTGGTCCGTAAAATGACCTTGGTCCCAAAAGGCGGACAACACTAAAAATCTTCATGGTCGTCAAAGTGTTAATTGCTATCTAACTCGCGAACTTTCTTAAGCCAATTTATGGCAGAAAACCATAGTAAAGAGAATGATTTTCTCTCTTAGATGAATATAAAATCAAAAAGATCCGTCGAGTCGAAAGGAAATTATGATTTCTTGAAAAACTGGGGAACGTACTTTTGGTCCCACCTAATAGTTGTGGACAATGTTCGAAGGAGCTTTGCTTAAAAAAATCGAGGTGGTACAAAAATTGTAACCGCAAAAATTCAACCATTCCTGAATTTTCTTTTGCTGGAAGTGGCCACACGCACACGAACTCAAAATCTTCAATCCCTCCCTCCCCTCCCTTAAATAAATTTCTCGCGCCGCCACTGCTTTTCGTGTGTCTATCCTTTTCTACTCTCTGCTTTTGATTTTCAAATCTTTTCCTTCTCACAATATCGCACACATCACAAAATGATAATTTTTGATTCAAAGATAACAATTTCGAAACTTACGATCTAAAATAATAGCTCGAGAAATTCGAAATTTAAATTTTTAAGTAATAGTGTTGAATGATTAAATAAAATAGAAATAATGTGGTAGAAATATATCAAAAGAAAGGGGCGGGGCATAATGGGTCCCAAGAATATTCCTAGTAGCCTGTCACTGTAGATAATGAAAGATCAAAGCCTCTCTAAACTCTATAGTAGTTTGTCTATGCAATTTTTGAAGGTGTGGCTCACTCCACGCCCCTTTGTGCTAAAAAAATCGAAGGCGTACAAAAACTGGAACCACGAAAATTTAACCATTCCTAAATTTCCCTTTGTATTTGAGTTTGGTGGCTCACGCACGCAAACCCAAATAATTTTTTGTCCCCCTCCCCTCTTGGAAAAGTTTCTTGCACCGCCACTGCTTCAATGTATCTATCCTTCTCTACTTCTTTGTTTTTGCTGTTTCAATGCTTTTCTCTCTCCCAAATACTCCCTACATATTCAACAGATCTGCATATGTTTATTTTCGAATTCGTGTTTCCAATAGTACCTACCTGAAGTACCCTTCAATGGAAGCTAGCTCCAGAGGTAGAAGGAAGCCGGAGAAGAAAATTACTCCATTCTCAAAATTTCTGCATTTGGTCGCAAAACTGAATTTCGCAACGGCAATCGGAGCATTATAGGTTTTATAGCCTGCTCTTTCTGACTGTGCCAAGTTTGCGCTGATTGAACCTCTTTATGAAAAGTTACGATTTTCGAAGCAAATGCCAAAAAATCATATCTACCCTTTTTACGACTTCAAAAATCATAACCAGGGTCAAGCGTGGGGTGTGACAGGCCAATCTGGGGGGTCGTATTGAGGAGTCAAGAGGGAGGGGATCGTAGTCGGTTTTCTGATATTAGTGATAACATGATATTTGTGAGCAGTTTGTCAGGTAATCCCATTATGCGAAAAAGCAGATGAAGTATTGACTACCTTGGCAAGCCAAAGATGTGCTACGAAGCTCAACGAGTATCACATTCATAATTAGCATGCCATTCAACCCCTGCAGACAAAGTTTGAGCGAATTCTGAAGTTTCAAGATGCTAAGCCACCTAAGCGAAATGGTCATTTTCCAACACGATTCGCTTTGTTTCATAGGTGAATTAGCTACCAATTTTTGCACTCAAGTCAAAGCACTACTCCTTCTTGGCCCACCTCAGAAATCCCGCTTAAAAAGACCTCGAAATTGTGGAAATAAAAGCCAACCAAAATCTCGTTTTTCCCATTTTTTGCTTTTGATGGCTGTGCTTTCACCAGATATTAATCCGAGCTAAGAAGAACCAAACTCAAGTCATTCCTATGGAATCTAGGAGGCTTATGCTGTCGATTTATTCAAATAATGTTCTCTAAAAATGTTTTTTTTTTGATATAGTTAATGGGATGTGGCACATCCCCTTAGAGCTGTGGCCGCCACAGCTTTTAAGGGGTGCCACCCATTAACTATATCAAAAAAAACATTTTTAGGGAACATTATTAATATGAATCGATAGCCTAAGTCTCCTAGATTCCACAGGAATGATTTGAGTTTGATTCTTTTTAGCTGGATTAATATCTGGTGAAAGCGCAGCCATCAAAAGCAAAAAATGGGAAAAACGAGATTTTGGTTGGCTTTTATTTCCACAATTTCGAGGTCTTTTTGAGCGGGATTTCTGAGGTGGGCCAAGAAGGAGTAGTGCTTTGTCTTGAGTGCAAAAATTGGTAGCTAATTCACCTTTGAAACAAAGCGAATCATGTTGAAAAATGACAATTTCACTTAGGTGGCTTAGCATCTTGAAACTTCAGAATTTGCTCAAATTTTGTCTCCAGGGGTTAAATGAGATGCTGATTATGGTTATGTCGCCCGTTGTGTTTGCAGGGCCTTTAAGTAATGCTATCTTAGGTGCACAGTTCAGAGGGGGGGTCTTATTGAGACAGCAATTAGAGGAGGGGGGGGGGGGTCGTAACCAGTGATCGTGTGCCACACCTCTTGCTTGACCCTGATCATAACTTCCTAAAACGTTTAATCAGCGCAATCTTTGTACACTCAAAAAGAGTAGGTAATAATAGCTACGATACCGATTGCTCCGATTTTCTGCAAGCAGATTTTTGCAAACCAAACATGGGGAGTATTAAAATGGAGTGATTTTCTTCACCGACTTTGATCTCTGGAGCTATCAAGAGGTGCCTCAGGTACCATTAGAAAGTGCATGTCTCCCTTCAGAATAAACATGTGTAGATCGGATGTGAAGGAAGAAAGTTTCGATTTTTTGAAAAGGATGGGGACGAGCTTTTGGTTCAATAATAATATTTTCTAAGTATTAAATTATGAAAATTCAACAATCGTTTACAATAACTTTCACTTACGCATACCTGCCTTAGAGTCTGACATATACCTGTTTTGTGTGGAAAATGCTGGAATATTAGATTGAAACAAAAGTTCTGTCTCTGAAATTTCAAAAAAAAAATTCAAGTCGAAGTAAAGCCATGATTTTTGCAGAAAACTCTTGTAATTTTCAAATCCGTCTCAGAGCTTCTCTTGTTGAGATTTCGAAATTTCACAAAATTTTCAAATGAATTGTCCAAATTTGCTTCGTATTTCTTAACGAAGAAGTTGCAAAATGGAACACTTGTGGCAAGGCACGGTTTACATCAAGAAATTTCAATAATTCTCATTACAGAAAGGAAGGAAGGCCGAAGCCGGCTTCGGTCGCGCGGACAAGGTCAAAATGACACCCGATAAATGGAAACGGTTTTTTTCCCAAAGGACCATCTTCCCTTTGAAGCGCATATTATCCTTTGTAAATGAGATTGTTATTCTTGTTTTTATTCTGCTCTTCCATAATTCTTTGCTCTTGCATCAGTATAACATTGCTTTTTAATTCTTAATATCTGCCGATTTTTTCTAACCTTATTCGGTTATGCATATACATATATTCGAATGCTTCTGTGATTTTATGTATATTTATTTATGAACACTTCATTGATCTGTTAATTTGCACTTATCAACTTCGGCCTACTGTGATTCTATATGGTACCTGCATAAAACAATACACTGTGCTATTTGCCTTTTCATTAAAACTATCTCGCTGTCTACGTTTCTTAGCATCTAGAAAGTCTAGAGGAATTTCCACATCAAAGGAATAATGCCTTAGTAAAAAGCGAAAACCTAGTATTGGAAAGGAAAATATAGTATTAAAAAGGAAGTTTGATATGGAAGGAACGGATCGCGAATTAAAAGCGCAAAGTGCTGCGAAAACCCTGCGAAAGTGCTGCGGAAGTTCCGGCCAGTTGTCTGAGATCTTCATAAAATAGAGATAACGTGATTCTGACTTTGCTTTGGTGTGCAAAAATCTTGAGGGAAAAAGCTTGTAACTTACTTCGCACAACTGCCTACAGACAGCGAAAGCAGATTGTGTTTAGCTGGGTCAAAGTGCATTCAACGATAAGATCTGTACAATCTCAAGTGGCCTAGATATGATTTTACCTGAGAAACATGTTCCTGCGAGAAAATTTCCACACTGCGCCCTCCAGATAAGTCAAGTCCTTGTGTTGGTCAGAGAGTAAAGGCATCAGGCTGGCACAAACTTTTCCGTGTACGGATCATTGATCGGATTGTAAAATTTGTTTTAGAATGCTATTCTTCATTGGGATGTGCTAAAGCACTGAATTTCTGTATATAGACCGAGGAGTCCAAAGTTGAAGGTGCCAGAGTGAAGCGAGGGCTAACAATGCCTATTCACCAGTTTGTTCGCGCTTACGGTAAATTCGAAATTTTCATAGTCTGAAAGTGTGGTTACTTGAGAAATTTAAAAACAGGTTTTTCACTTGCTCTATGCAATCTGTAGACGTCGAAAACCCTTTGAAGTCGTTTTATTTACAGAAAAATCTTTGAAATTTCTCTATAGAAGTGTGCTTACAAAACATGCTTGTCAGTTTCTACAAGGAATCATCACGATGACAAAGGAGGTGGATTCGAAAGAAATGCATCATGAAGATCACGAGTTTTTGTTTATTCTTGTATAAGGTTTATCGTAGGTCTTGATAACTCTCTAGTAACCAAAAAATTAATTAATATTCAAAAGCTGAGATTATCTGACAAGTTAATTTTGAAGAAAGCTATTCTGAATATGAGAAGTGCAAGTGCTTATGCAGTCAACTGATGCAAAGACAGTGTCATATAAATTAGTATTTTTACAATGAGAATGTCATATAGTACCTTTATGCGAAGGTTCAGCCAAATCCGACGACTGAATTCCGATATCGAAGTATTGGAAAAGGGGCGCGCTGGGATTTGTGTTTTCTCCTGATTTATTGAAGCCATAAATCTGTTCTCTTCAACGTTACGAGAGCGTCCGGTTTGCGAGTCATGCAAGAATTCATTTTCTTCATGTTTCGAATAGTTTGAGAGTAGTGTGTAGCGCCAGCTTCCCGGTACATACGCGGGCACAGGCAAATAGAACCACTTTTGGAACATTCAAGAGTCATCTCTTTGAAGAAAATTTGCTAGTTATCCGCTTCTACTGTTCCTTCTTACCGATTTGTTTTTGTCATGCATGCGCTTCAATAATTGACCAGTACACGTGAAGACGTGGATTTCTTTTCCAATAAGATGCTGGCTTTTCTGGGGGAGACGGTCTTTTCGCACGGGCGGTCTCCAGAGTCTCCCTGATTTTGACGTGTCTTAACAAGTAGTGCACGCCGCAAACCTTTCCTCCCCCTGTTTTGCTTAGGCAAAAGCCGCCGCAGGGTGTGTCGCGCGCGGCGGTGGTCCTGTGTGGAAAGCATTACGGTCGTGCGAATCGTCCTACACCCCTTTTCTGGTCTTCAGCAGAGGACCAGGCCTGAGTTTCAATCAACACTAGCTGGCTTACCCGCCCGGCCCTGTCAAAACGCTATGATAAAGCTCCCATCCATATCCCTGTACAACCTTTCCCTGTGCCACTTCTACATACCAACTCCAACTCGCTATTCCCGCTATGATTATCAGCATGCTCACTTATCCCTGTGCGAATTCAAAGCCCGTAGCTCAGAATTTACAAAAAATCGATAAAATCGATAAAACTAATGGATAATTCCAAAAACTAATATTGTATTCGTAATCAACATGCTCGATTATCCCCCTGTGCCAACTCGCAATCTCGTAGGTGGACTCAGCAAAAAAATCGATAAAAATCGATGAAATCAATATTGATCGGATGAAAAGTAGCCTATGACACCCGCTCGGCCCCAAAGTTATGTGTGCAAAGTTTGGCCCGGATCGGTTCAGCAATAAAATTTTTTATTCGAAACATACGTACATACAGACAGACATACAGACAAACAACAGACATTCAGCTTTATACATATATAAGATAGTCAATCAGGTGTTGCTGATTATATTGCACTGACCTAAATAAATTGGTAATTTCAGTTGATATCTTATATATAAAGTTGAATGTCTGTTTGTATGTATGTCTGTCTGTCTGTCTGTATGTATGTCTGTCTGTGTGTACGTATGTTCCGAATAGAAAATTCCATTTCTGAACCGATCCGGACCAAACTTGGCACACATACACTACGGGCCCCGGCGGGTGTCATAGGCTACTTTTCGTCATCGATCGATATCGATTTTATCGATTTTTTGCAAAATTTGAGCTACGGGGCTGGGAGTTGGCACAGGGGGTAATCGAGCATGCTGATCACCCCCGTGGGTGAAAAATTTTGCAAAAAATCGATAAAATCGACATCAATCGATAACGAAAAGTGGACTGTGACACCCGCCGAGGCCCGAAGTGTATGTGTGCCAAGTTTGGTCCGGATCGGTTAAGAAATAGAATTTTCTATTCGGAACATACGGCGGAGCCGGGTAAGCCAGCTAGTTGTGTATAAGGGTCAAAAGCAGATCTCGGAATGTCACCACTTGACCATGCTCATAGAGCGCCAGTGCCCAGAACGCAATACATAAGAGTTATAATAAGAGAGGAGTTCGAGAGATTCAAATCCAAGTTTGCGCTGCTATGCGCCGCGGGGATCTGTGGAGCTAGCTGAGACACCCACAATCCACCCAAGTGGCTAAGTGCTCTAATACAATTTGATGCCCTCTATTCACCAAAATCAGGGGTGTGCGTCAAAAGCGTCTTTAATTGCCAGATGGACACTAGCTAATGCATTTCTAATGTTTAATAACGTTCCAAAAAACCTTAATTCTCTGAGGAGGAACGGAAAATTGCTGCCGAAGCTGTCCAACGTTACATCTTGAGTATGTTTTGAAACATAAGTGTCGGATGTCAAAAACACCTGAAAATGAAACTAATGGCGTCTGGAATTCTTTTCTATACAACAAGTGCGCTCCGCTGTGAAAGGGTCTATGAATAAAACGCTTGCGCCGAGGTTTAGGCCACTAGCTTTCGACGTCAGTGGTGCTAGGCTCTCCTGCATCGGCGGCAGTAACGGGAAATCCTTTCTTTGAAGCAGTCCAATGTACAATGGTAATACCTGTAAAAATGCTATAGCGGTCTGCCACACTACAACGCCATGCACACTCAAAGGCCCTTGCCACCAGCCTACCTTGCAGTTGTTACGACTTGGGACATACTACTTGCTCCCAGCTATCGACACTTAGGCTTGTCACTATAACCTAGGCACTACCGTACTATCGTACTAGCCTTCATACAAGTTAATCATTCTAGGCAGGATTACAGCGATAACCACATATGATTACGAAATACTTCCCAAGCCACAGTCGAGAGCTGTGGCTCACCGCATCGATCAATAACACAGTTACTAAATGCCCATCATTTATCCGCATGAAAATCTTGTACACAAACACAAGGATAGCGTGCAACGGACTAAATGTTAATCCTACTGGCCAAATAGGTAAGCTCCCGCAGAAGCGTCCAATGGCATGTGTCAGACGCGAGCGCACCGCGGGTTATCTCATCTGCGCGGTGACCGTTCTCCAATTCACGGTTGATATTGAAGCACACGTGCGTTGAGGAAAGCGGTGCTCGATCGATTGAATTAAGGATGGAGATTGAACCTGACTGCTTACAAGTTGACGGCTGCGATGACTACGTGACAGGTATAACAGGTATTGCGGTATTTATAGCGGTGTGAAAGGCAGGACAGCGCGAGGACAGCGTTTTAGGATCCTTTGTAGCGCGAAGGATAACTTCTTTGTAAAAAGTCGCGAATCCGCGACACTCCAAGCAACAAGAAAAAAGGTCCGAGATGGCCTCCGATCCACCATGTTACCACGACCCTACGAGACGAATACACAAACTTACAGTCAAGAAACCCTAGGTGATACGCGGGATCTACAGCATGTCGTGGTAACAGTAGGTTGTTCTCGGTGGAAAGCGTGGAGAGACGTCGGGCTCATTCTGGACCACTTCGGCAGTTATGGAAACGGCACAGAAGTGGATCAAAAGTTGCGATGACCATTGATGGCGAATTGACTCGGCAGTTGTGGCATCGAGTTTCCATGGAATTCGGCCTGAACGTTGGCATTCGGCTCGAAGTGACGTTGACAGCGGCTCGACATTTGTGACGTTGAAGTGGCGACGAGGTGGCAAAAGATGTTAATTTGCCTAATGGCGCGGTTCTTTACGCCTCAGGATGGATTCAAAGCGAGGGAAGATTTTACCTCACATCACAGACCCTAGCAGTCGCGAAAGAAGGCAGCATCCCAATACTCAAAGAGAATTACGATCTCCCACCGTGGCCCTCAAATCGGAAGTTGTGGAATATACACACTTGACACGCACACTGTGAGGCGGACAAAAAGTAGGGTCAGTGACAGAAAAAACCGGGAAAGCTTAAGGTCCGAAACAAATCACAAAACAAGAAGTCAAAAAGGGACAAAGGGTGGAATAAAATAAGTAAACTTTATAACATACCCAAAAAATCGGCAGTTAAGGTTAAAGGCAGAGTCCGGGCAAAAATTAGGATGGAATTTTTTTCGCTTACCTGGGCTTATCCTTCCCGCTGATTCCGAAATTGCAACTCGGAGAGCACAAAAACGTCGAAAACGGGCTTTTCCAGAAGCTCCTAATTAGAAATTTGTCGCTTGTCGCCAGGGTTAAGCAGAGTCTTTGTGGGATCCTATGTCTTGACTGTGTGCGGTATGCGCACTCTGGCTTATCGAACTAACTCGTTCCCGGTCGCCGGGGCGTTCTGGTCGCCACTTCTGAAGCGGTTTTTTTTCAGGAGCAGATTGGTGCATTGCCAGTTGGGGCAGAGCCTTACCAGGCCGCGCACTCCTGTAATTTACATTTCCGTTTTTGCCCGGACGCTGCCTTTAACGGCAAGTGGGAAATACGTGAATGAGGGGAGGGGGGGGTCCTGAATGAAGGGGTCCTTGTCTTTCGCCAAAAACTCGACGGTTGGGAATATTGTGGAGTGTGAGATGCGCAAGAAATGTAATGCTCATAAGGAAAAGAGTATGGGGTGAGCTCAAGGCTTTACCACAAAATGGATAATTGTGAAGGCGTAAATGTATATGCAGCGAGGTATTCTCAAGGAAGGTTAGTTTGGACAACTAGACGAGAAGTGGAGCGTTGCAGAAGTAGCAGCGAACTTTCTTCTTAGTGGTGGCTCCTCTCCCTGCTCCTCCTGTTCTCCTTCCTCCATCGGGTCGTCCACCTGTCGTTCGAATGAAAAGGAACGCAGGGCCATCCTGGTGGGCCAGCGTGTGCGGCGGTGACCTCGCCGCCCATGTAGAACTTACATCAAATCTCGAACGAGACGGCTTAGGGGCTATCCTAGATCGAGAACGGGATCGGCGGTAGATATCGAGGCTGCTAATACCAGTACGGGAATGGGGGCGTTTGATTGGGGTGCTCTCTTAAGCTTTGGCTGGTGCAGAGTGTGCATGTGTCCCTTGCAAGTGTCTCGAATCTGCGCATGATAATGACGTGGCATTGTTGTCGAGTTTTCTCCATCTTCGCGACCACTGCAGCCAGGTTATGGACTAACAGAGTGAGCCTCAGCTAAAGCTCAGTCGACGAAAGATATAATGGCTCTTTTAGACGCATAGGTGCGATGGAGTGAGCAGAAGCTCGCCCTCCCCCTTCACTTTGGAGCCCGGATCCCCCCCTCCCCCCCCCCTTCTCCCCCCTTCGCCTGGAACAAAGAAAAAAATTTATTTAAGGTGAGGAAGTAGTGCACGAGAAAATATAAAAATACCCAGTGAAAAAAATGCATTTTTAGGAGGATGGAAAGTGAAATGTTGTAAAAATGATTTCGACCGCAATTACAGGGGCAATGGACGGGGCAGATACTCAGAGGCTTGCAAGGTGCTGATGAGCACTTTTACCTGGAACTTACAAACAAGGATAATGTTAATGCAAGACTATGCAATTAATTGTTGTTGAAAATATTGTTGCAAATAAATTCTTACATCGGTATCTATGCAGTACAATGAAAGAATTTGTTGCTTAATTGTATTCACTTTAGCAGAATAAACATATAGAGTATAGCGCAGCGGTAAGAATAATATATAAGATTTCAGGGAAATTTTTATGGGGGTGTAGTTGATTCACGATTTTGACGATATTTAAGGAAGGTCATTATTTGAAGTTATGACTTAAGTAACTTGCAGCATGTCACTCTGCAAGAGTAAAGGCATTAAAAGAAATTTTCCCTCTATGCAAAAGAAGATCCTAAGCAGATTTTTTCGCAGAGTTATGAAGCCGCAGATAGAGCAAAAATCACGACTCTAAAAAAGGATTGCAAATATTGGGGTGTCCTATAATTTATTTACCGTTTTACCTTAAACATCAGCGTTTCTCGGGAACTGAGGCACATTCAAAATTTTCAAGTACATGATCGTACTTTTGTATGTATGCGCTATATGATTACGTGTGTGAGAGGAGCTCAGGACTTCTAGGCGTGGAGTTTGCCATTTTACTCCATTAATTCTTTCTTTATTTCTAGCCATGGGAAAAATACGAAAATTGTACAGTTGAATGTTTAATGTGTTAAGCATATCCTAGTTTGAATAAGGATTTCTGAAGATTTTCTTGGGGCGGAGAAACGATTTTTGACAGTAAATAAGTGTATACAGTGTTAGATTACAAAACAGCCTGTTTCGCCTCTACCCCTATACAGGTTAGGGTATATAGTAGACCACTCCCGAGGCTCATCAGTAGGGAAGAGTGGTGATAGCAGTAATACATGGAATTGAGCTGAGGAACTCTATTTATACGCTAAGGGTAGAGCGAAAAGATCAAGAGAAAAGGAGATGAGATCACAATTTCAAAGATCATAGTAGTTTAAGTTTTTGAAACAAAAATTTAACAAATTTTTTTGTGTTTTTGAAAGAATGCAATTCAAGATATTTGGAAGAAATACTTTTGTTAAAGGTTAAGCATTTAATAAGCGCATTAGCTATCATGTTAGGCGAATATTCTAGTACCAGTAAATTTCGTTTTTGAACGTTACAATATTTCAAATCAAAATTTACGCGGATTACGATTTGAGCAGACTCTTGATAGCCATCTTGTAGAGCTTGTTTTGCCCTATTGAATTTTCATCCAAGCCGCATCAATTGGAGGAAAGATACAAAACGACGACCGTCGAAGTAAAAACGGTAAATAATTATGGGAA
Source organism: Cylicocyclus nassatus (assembly GCA_958299035.1). Lineage (NCBI taxonomy): Eukaryota > Metazoa > Nematoda > Chromadorea > Rhabditida > Strongylidae > Cylicocyclus > Cylicocyclus nassatus. Next base: position 37,213,203 of record CATQJL010000001.1, on the reverse strand, counting down.
AGCCTAATAAGTTTAGCGTAAATTAATGAAATCGAAAGGGAAAGGTATAGGTAGACTGCACTCATCAAGAGCTTCCAAGGGATGTATAGTATGTGGGGGATCTATGTTTTTTATCCCTTGGGAGGGAGGGTGATCGGCTCACAAAGAATGGTCAGAAATCGAAGTGGCCAATCCAAACAAGCTGCAAATGCAGCATAGCTTATGTCAGCGAAGTTATGAGCCGTTAAAGGCCGTTATCTTGCTAAGAAATCGTGCATGCAAAGCACAAATTTGGCGGTACAGAGCCATGCCCGGCTTAACTCTGGGCCAAAACATGCAGCTAGGTTACTTCTTAATCTTGAAGCCTAAAGGGTGAGCTGAAAATGCAACAATGTGCTCAATTTCGCAAATTTTACGTGTTGTGCACCGCACAAGAAAAGGGTTTAAATGATTCAGTTTTCGTTAAATAACATTCTTTTCCCTTGGTGCTATTCCGAATAAACGACTATATCTATCGTCTTCATCACCGTCGTTGTGGATCCAACATTACGTACGAATATTTCGCAATAAAACCGCTTTCAATTTTGTCCACAAAGGGGCTAAGCAGATATGGAATACAAATTCGAAATCAGCGTTGAGTGCTGCATCGAATGGTAGGCAGCCTACTACGACTTCTAACCATTAATCTGTCAGTTTAACGTACTCCCTCCCAGCACCTCTCCAGTGCGTTAAAGTGGCGGCGGGTGAGCACGCATAATGAGCCGGCTCACCCCCTCTTCCAGCAGCCTAGAGGCCCCAACCCCCACATAATATACATCAATCAAAAACACTTGAGGAGACAAATTCACCTATCCCTTCCCTTTGTAGTTTACTTACTTGTACAAAAGTTATAACCGATCTCAGATGGGTTTTTTGCAGCCTCATATCTCGGCGTTGGGGGCTGAGTCTTACCTATACTCTCGCAGAGAAAATGGGTGTAGTGAAGGAAAGTCTTCGCAAGGAATAGAAGACGCTTCAAAAATACACGTAAATTTTCAATTTAAGATAGTCGGCTGCATGGAATCTCTTTGCGAGGGTATAGGTAATACTAAATGAACCAAACTCCGAAAGATGCAAAAAAATCAAATCATGAAATTTCTCCATCCCTCATCGTCTATGGGGCTCTGCATGTGGAAGGGGGGGGGGGTGGCACCGTTGGACCTCTAGAAACTGCATCACCTCGCAAAATTCTTGATCACTGTAAAATACATATCATTCGACAGCTTTTAGGGACCATGTTCCAAACCTAATTTAGTTTTGGCTTTAGCCCGTTCATACAAGAGTTATATTGGAAAAAAATTATTTTGCACGTCTTTTTGAATTTTGATGATGAACTGATTGGTTATTGGTTGAAAAGAGATAAATCGGCTATTTAATTTCAGAACACTTGTGGTGCAGTTTTTTGTAACTATGTTAGATGAGGCAAATCGAATTTATCTCGTTAATGGGAGAGCAGATGGGTGTCATTTGGTAAACAATAGGAGGAGCGTAGCTGACACGGGAGGTCCAACTAGTCGAAGTGGCCTTTCCAGATGAGTCATGTAGCTTTTTGAAGAGCATCAAATAATGATTCCAAATCTGTCTTCATTACCTGCCGAGCACCTCTGTACGCCAAGTTATGAATATTTTCTTGGTGCGAAAAATGAACGGATAATCTAAGTAAAATTGAATTTTAGGATCTTTTCAGCGTTTAAATAGAGCACTGTTGAAAATAAATGCTTTGGACAAAAGGTATTCTTGAAATGAGGTGCTCTGATAATCAACATTGGAGACTATGTAATCAATTCTGACGAATTTTCTGCTAATTATGCAATTAATTTTTCGACATAAAAAACGCTCATAACTCGACGTCCAGAGGCGCTCGGCAGATAACGAAAACAGATTCAAAATCAGCGTTTGATGCTCTTTATAGTATCAATTTCATGTGAAAAGGCCACTTCGACCAAACGGACCTCCCTTGTGAGATGCATAGTTGCATAGTCAGGCGCAGCTGACAAGGGAAGGATTCAATCGCAGTGACGTTTGAGTAAGCGGTGCATACCGCGACCGTCCCCAGACGGTAATCTCGAAACCGCACTCTATATCTGCTATGACGTAATTCTGGAAGAGCTATGAAGGATTTTGCAAAAACGCAAAACCGGCGGTATCCAATGGAAATCGAACCCACGACACTCAGCTCAGCAGTCCGAGCCACTAAACACTGCACCAGTCCACCACGGCAGTGATGAGGCAGATCTAGTACTTGAATGCGCCTGCAGCACCAAAAATCCATCATAGCTCTTCTAGAATGAATTCATAGCAGGTATGGAGTGCAGTTTAGAGATCACCGTCTGAAGCGGTATACGCGATATACACCGCTTACCCAATTGTCACTGCAATCGAGTATCCTTCCCATGTGAGATGCATCCAAAAGGTCTATAGCTTGACCTTTCGGATGCATCTCAGACATTGTTTGTTAGACAGGTGCTCTGGCATTAGTTTGGCCTTCTCGTTTAGTCACCTCTTACTTTTAAAAAACGCTTACAACGTGGCATGATTCGGCTCTCATGTCTTTACACCGTGCTTGTCATTGTACTTCCTTTCGCCCACTCTGCGGAGGAGTCCTCTTTTAAAGAATCCGAAGAACACTCAACTGTACCTCTACATTCCATCGCATTTTTCGTGGGCCAAGAAGGTTGCAAGTCTCGTTTTTCGTTTTTTTACAACACCCAACGAGATGATTTGAGGAGGCTCGTCACCAGCCTCCCGCCTAATCAGATAATCGCCGGGAAAGGGCGGTCCGCAACTTGCGCTTTTCTGCAAGTGGTCAGCGAAATTTTGCGGCGTGATCAAAACATCAGCGAGCGGTACTTCCGTGTTTTGCCAGCGGGCAGCAATTAAAAATATTCCGCAGCCCTCGTCAAATGATCTCTTTCAGCGAGCGCTGGCCCAACTTTCAGCAGGCGCTCGGACTCTTTTTAAGTAGTTTCGGGCGTACGCCGAGCAAAGTGAGACTATGTATGGCAGAAGTGTCACCAACGGTTTAATTACCTGAGTTTGGGGTACTCTCTAACGGAAGGTACCAAATGGCTGTGCGTCCTCCACAAAGGACCGTGCGGCTCTCAATAACTTTGCATATTCTCGCGAAAAGTCCACGAAAATGCGGCCAATGCTCCGCACTAATCTATGAAATACCTGCAATTGTTCTCAGAGCATTCGTCTAAAAGTTGTCCAAAATTCTTCCAAATTTCTGCAAACGAACTGCAATCAGCGTACTATTTTTCCGGTGCCCGCTTGCCCAAAAATCGCATGGCCGCCTGCCTCGGCGATTATCTGAGCAGATCACTTTGAGATCTCTCACGTCGAAGTTGCTTATCATATTTAGTGAAAGCTCAGAAAAATAAGTAAAGTACACACATTCTATTAAGTCGCAAGTAAAGTCACGTTTCAAAGACCCCACAAAGAGTAGCAAAGCATTGTGAAACTTTTCATTAACGTGACAGTACACAACATAATTACATATGTACATATATATAAAGCACCTACCAGCTAGGGGAGTCTGCGGAACCCTTTCAAGGCTGCGTGAATACCTCGCCCAGTTCGCTTGGCCTTCTTTCACTGAGTAGAGGCAGATAAGCTTAGAACGGCGGCGATCATTCCCGCAATAAATGTGACGGCTATACCAATAAAAAAGCTAAGAAGGTTCTTGCAATAGAGAAATAGTGAGTATTAAGAAATGCTGGTAAAGCTTACTTGGCAAAAGGACTTCTTTGATGTTCTTCTCTACACTGCAGGAGCTACAAGATATGTCACTATCCTGGGCTGATGAGTGCTATTGCAATGACCAGCATTCATAACTATAAGAAAAAAATTTTAGTTGCTCAGTAAATAGGCGTCAATGAAATGTGGCAAAAAGCACCTGCAAGGGATGTTACCCTTTAGGCGAGACAGCAAAAACAGTGCAGAAAAATGTTTATTCAAAACAAAAAACAACAAATCGTCACCGTTCTGTGGCGGCACAACACAGAGTATAACACGAGTGGCCTGCGGTCTGGCGGAGATCCCTGCCGTCCGATAACGCGCATTTGATCGATCTGCTTGCGCTTCGGTAGCCAGGGCCCGACACATCAAATAGTGTCAAAGCTGCTAATCCTCTGCTTTCATGCGAAAATTTCCTATGCACGCCCACTTTTGATCCCTCCTATGAAATTCTATTATAAATTCTTGCAAGCTCCAGCTTTCACAACGCTTTCGCAACAGCTCCGACCCGGCTAACGCCGCCTGTAACTGACCCCGCGATGCGCATGAGATGGATGGCTACTTGCCTTAACGGCTCGGGTCCACAACATGCCCATAGGAGATAGTTCGCTCGCCGGCAGAGCATCTCTAAAAAAAACACAGAGTCTGTACAAAATAAAATGTGCCAAATATACAAAAAATTATGTATGGTAAAACGATGAATAATACTTCTACAAATTGAAAACAAAGTATTGTTAACATTTTACTAATCTAAAAATTTATACAAAATCAATTAAAAAATCAAATTTTTTGAATTAAATACTTCTATAATCTTCCATTTCACCTAAACTCCTCTCCCCCCCCCCCTCCGTCGACGTCGGCCCTTTTTGGAGATCCTTCACTTTTGAAGGTCAAAATCAGCCGAGAAACCCTTCGCCTGGAAGGGTACCCGGCTCACCCTACCGCTCCCATGGTCAGACGAGTGTTGGTAGCATGACGGCGATAGTTGACGTTGTGAGACAGCGTGTACAACGGTCGATGCGTCCCGGGACTCCTTTCGTGTCCATCATGGTAGCTGTGAGATGGATTTTATGCACTTTGTGCCTACTGTAATGGACGCGGGTGCCTTCAGTTCGTAGGTGACCAACAAGGGCATGAAGTGCTCCGTCTTCATTTCCATGAAGTCCTATTCATTCGGCGCAAAAAAACCTCGTTCGTGAAGAAACTGCGGAATTGCTTATCGAAACTGTTATGGAGGCTGTCCACGAGCGCGTAGTCCTGTTGTTCTAGGTGCATGAGTTAAAGACGTTGAAACTGAATGCTGCGGTAAGCCGCTGAAGTCCAAGTGCAGGTCTATACTATTGGAGAACAGCGAATAACTGAGTGCCGCTGTCAAACTCGCAAAGAAAGAGATTGATGTTTTGTCCTTTTGCTATAGCGGTAATGAGTTCAAGCATCGTATGCTTCGGGTGTTGAGGTATTCGCATGGCGGCGGATCCGATTTAAAGTAGCGGATCTAATAAAATGTCAATCTAACACAAGATTTCTGCGGCGGACGTCGGCTCTGTAACTTACACAAGGTATTGTTCGCGGTCGCGGTTAACTGCGGCCACGAGTGCAGCGGGATCATCGGTGATTTTCTTACCCGTCTGATCCAAAAGGGGAGTCGCCTCCTTTCTAGGTAATGACCGCTCCGGTTGTTCCAATAAACTTGTCTTCGAATAAAAACGAGAAAACATGCGAGACGGGTACGCACTGTCCCTCTTGGAGACGGATTCTCCTCTATTGGTCTCTTCTTTATATGCAATCATCTCGAACGCTGTAGATGATTAGTCTACGATCGCAATTACTTGAAAAAAAAGGGGGGGGTATATGTTGATGGGGGTACAACTTGCTGCGGCACATATACGCACACTTAAAAGGTACTAGAGGTTAGAGAAGGTTGGGGGAAACAGAAAGAAATGGGCATGGATGGTAAAAGGGAAGGTGTAATAAGGAGCTATTGCAAGAGTTTAATTGATAGGTGCTAGAATACATAGCACGCGGGTAAGAGTGAGTGTATGTGGAAAAAAGAATGTGAGAGAAAGTGTGTGTGAGAGTGTTTGAGTAAGAAAGAGTAAGTGAATGTGAGAATGAGAAATTTGAGATATTATAGAATGCGAGAGAAAGTTTGAGGGTGGGAGAAGAAATGAGCTACAAATGTAGAAGAAATAGAGCGCACATAAAACAAATTTTATGCCTGACCACTGTACAAAAAACCAAGTTGTGAGGAAAGGATATGACAAAGGATGTTTGAGGAAGGTGATAATTGTGAGGGCTGCGGAATACAAGCCACTGCCTTTTTGGCCAAGTGAGAGAAAGAGAGAAGAAAAATCGAGTATAACGGGCAATAAGGAAGAGGCTCGGTGAAGAACAAGAATGGGGAAAGAAACACAAACTGAAAAATACAACATACGAGAAACCACGGAAGAAAACTAAAACCACAACCAGTGTATGTCGGCATGACGCAATTTCGTAAATGATGACTGTATCCTTTCGTCGCGAGACCATGCAAACCTCGTAGCCGTGTAGAGCGCGATAGCTGGCGCGTTTTGGATTAGGGTGCGTACGCTCTAAAGGGTTTAGCCAGAGTGCGCGGCGTACGGGCGTACGTGACGTACGCAGCGTACGCTCGGTATATTTCATCATAGGACGCCATCATCGCGTACGCCGCGCAGTCTGGCTCAACCCGAAGCGTGATGCTGAGTCACGCTGTGCGTGCTCGTCGCATGTGGTGTAACCATCCTGGGCTTCAAAGTATAGAGACAAGATGAGGGTCAAAAACTTACCGTTAAAGTCCGTAACTCTGCGACTCGTACACTGCTCTGATCATTCTCATGAAGTAAGCCCACAATTCCAGTTTCCATTTCCAGCGTCCTCTTGGCAGATTATCCTCCGCAATTACTAGAGGTCTTAATCTGGTGATGTGTAGCCGTGTGCCGGTACGTCGCTAACGGCGGTGATGACGTTAAACGAGTGCGGAAAGGTATTCGGTGCGCCATATATTCCAAAAGGAGTCCAAAACAGGTTTTGCTTTCTTGTATCAGTCCGATAGCTTGTTCCTCGACAACGACGTTGTAATCCTGCGATCGTGGAGGAACTTGAAGCTAAAATTGGGGTGAAATGCAGTCTACTAAGCGTAGTATCCGAAACGGTGCTTCCCCTTCATATGGAGTTATAAATAGAGAATTGATAATCGCTCCGATTTCCACAAACATTGTTCTCAAGTGTTCCCACGTCAGCTGCGTTCTTCTTAGTGTCTTCTTGGAGACATCAAAAAGAGCGACAAGTCTATCGTAAAAACCTTCTATCCATGGGGATTTAAAGGTATTAAACAGGATAAAGCCGGGGGTGTGGCACACGGCCGTCGGATACGACCCCCCTTGGGCCGGACCCCGCACGACCCCTCCCCCCTCCCCCTCCCCTCCCCCCTCGCTCTTGAGCTTCACAGCTCCAACTGACTTTCATAAAATTTTCTCTTTTTACCAAAACATAACAATATCTGAAAATTTTTTACCAAAAATAACAACATTTTAACATCAGTGAGATCTTCAGAGATCGGTGTAACTGAGATCAGACGTGCCCAACTCGGGGCGGGCGGCGGCATCGTTTGGTATCGCGCAAACGATTATTTTTTTCTTCAGCAAAAGATAGATAAAGACAAGCTGAAATAATTTTTTTAGGGTGTTGTAATTTGTGAAATGGGACTTACCACTATGATGATGATGAGTAAAGCAAACAAGGCGTTTCTGTCAGCGGGTATTATGACGTCGTTGTTGTTGAGTTGCTAGAATATTTGTATTACTAATGAAATTCCACAATCCTATGTTTCGTGACGAAACTGTGGATATTATTTCATGATCGAGGTGCAAAAACAGTGCGTTGATTGCGTTTATTGCATTATAGGATGTGGATGCGTTATCACTATAACATTTGATTCAACTAGCTTAGCCTTCGGGAAGGCGGGGCTCCGTGACCTAATCAAGGCTAGCTAGTGATCAGAGAGCACCCGCGCGAGAGAGACGCAGGTGCGTCGCGAGCGCGAGCGGCTTTAATAACACAAAACACTTTAATTACACGTCACAAAACCCCGCCTTAACGAAGCCAAGCCAGTTCAATCAAAGGCTAGATAAGGTCGCCTTCCACATTGTCCTAGGAATCGTCGGAAGACCAATAGGAAGTCTTGTGTGCAGTTGGAACAAACAAGTGCTAAATGAACCGCTCTTACGGCCATGCACGTTGAGGCAAACCCAAGACTTCGATTCCATGCCGTTTGTATCCCTATAATGGATAGGACCTCAATAGTCCAGTCCGTTCTAAGCGGTCTCGATCTTACTACGCATTCTTCGGACAAGCAGGGCATGTCCGGATAACGATAGGCTGAACCACTGGCTTGTACTCCATGAATGTGTTTGATGGGGGTGTCACCACTTCGCGACGTAGTCACACAATTTTGGAGATTAAAATAGTGAAACGAAAGAGGCGGCAAGCAACAAGTAACGACATGGACTCCAAGATGTTATTACGGGGAGAAAGAGTGCCGACAACCAAGAGCAGTTACAAAATGCATGGGGCAACGAACAACTAGGTAAATTTAGCCGCAAAATGAAGGATGAATGCGCAATGCGAGCATATAAGAAATGGATTTGGAACGAGAATCTAACATAACATACAGGGCTTCTTCGCCAGCTGATAGCGTTGATGAAGACAGACAAAGCTTTCTAACAAGGACTTCAATAACTGCAAAGAAACCTGGCCATCAGAAAGCACCAGACAGTGCCGACAGTAGGCGGGGAACATGGCGCCAGCCTTCATACCTATCAATCATTCTAGGCAGAATTGTAATGATAACCAATATGATTACGAAACACTACCGAAGCCACAGTCGAGCTTGGCTCCAGGAGTATTTCGTAATCACATGTCTTTAACATTTATTTATATAGTGTTTCGTAATCAACTGTCTATAATCTTTATTATTCCAGAATTTTTTAGATAGGCACACATCCCACTTGTTCACATTCTACAGTTCAATTGTCGTTCAAAGTGGATTTGTGGAGCAACGCAACTTTAATCTTCATTTTTCCACATTTATAGCTGTCTGATTGACACAATTTTTACTTATTTGAATTGATTGCTTTACCCTCATCGTTGTTTCATATGGCGCATTCAATTTTTTTTTAGTGGAGGCATAACTTCCATACGAAAGCAACCTCTTGTTTCGCGCTCGCGCAGATATTCGGTCCTTGATCATCGTCCGGCGATCAACTTTATATGTCATTTGCCAACTGTGTATCATGTGTAATCGTTCATGCAAATATTTGCATTTTGTCAAGTGGCATATAGCACCGTACACATTGCGCTCACAAGACAAATATTGTTGCTTTTACAAGAAAATGGCACGCTTTTGCATTTCGAGGTAATGTGACAATTCGCGGAGAGTACACAATGGCTACAAATTACTCTTTGATTCTTCGAGATTGGCGGTTGCAAGGCGAAAATGAAAATGTGGAAAACGAGATAATAACCGACCGCTCGCACACTCGGCGCAGTCGCATCTCCCTCACGAGCGCGCTCAAGCATTCTCTAGTCTTGATTAGGCCTCGGAACCCGCCTTCCAACCGCCAATCCAGTTAAATCGAAGAATATTCACAATTATTATCTCGTTTTCCACATTTTCTCGGCTCTTGTGCTATAGTGTGTCTCGGCCAGCTTCCCATGGGTATCTCCTGCATACGCAGGCATACTTGGCTGCCGTCATAGCGTCTTTTATCTCAACTTCTGTAGAATTTTTTCCTTATTCATGTTTGCCGTAATTTCTCTATCTCAGGTGTCTTCCGTCAAGGAAAAAGACAGCGAACAACTTTAGATGTCTTAAGACCTCTAAAAACTTTTATTTTTTACTTTGCGGCTTCTCTTTTTCTCACTACAAATCGAAATTTATAAGTTTTATAGGAAAAAGTCCGGATAGACATCCTCATAAGGGATGTGTCCCCCCCGGACAATTTTGTACTGGTAGATGCTTCTCTTCTTCTTTTGTGATCCGTTTAAGTGATTCAAGGTTTTGTTTATCAAAATGCGCCAATCTTTGAGCTTGCACGTTTGGGTTTTTCCACGTTTTCAAAGGAAAACTTTGAAATCTACTATTGAAATAGAAATAATCGGGCACAAATTCATTAAATAAAGGGGGAAGAAGAAAATAAGTGTCTTGAAAGTTATGTGGCCTACAAATTCTTGGTGAATGATGAAATAATTTTTAGAAATTTTTGAAACTTAAAGTAACCTTGTAGACAACTTTCGACGGGTGGTTCACTACAGCCCCTTTTGCTAAAAATTAATAGTGTACAAGTACCGAAATTACAAAATTTGACCATTCCTGAGCTCCTTTCAGAAGAAATGGCTACAAGCCCATGGACGCAAAAAAATTTTGTCACCCCTCCTCCCATCCCCCAAAGAAAATTTCTCTCACCGGCACTGCTTTTCACTTCTTCATCCCTCTCTTATCCTCTCTGCCCCTGCTGTTGCAATGCTTTTTTCTCTCAAAAATACCTAAGAAAAGGTAAGTTAGATACACATCATGCAAATTTCATTTTCCATGAACCTTTCAGATTTCCTCTTCAAATGCGACTCGCAGTTGGTTATAATGTCTCACAACATTCCAAATTAAAGGAAAATTCCCTGTGCGAAGAACATCGGACAACTTTTCGGAGATACCACAGGGATAGGCGATGTTAGATCATATTTTTTTGCTTGATCGTCCACAGTTCTACTAAGTAGACGACACCTCCTGCTTCAGCTCGCGTATGGTCGTCAGCGGAAATCTATGATACTTTTGACGACTGTACAGATACATCCACTGTACAGATGCTTCTAACTTTTACCTCAGGGTTTCAAACGTGGATAGTAGTACGCTGATTTTGTACGGAATATTGCTCTTCGTCAGCTATCATGCCTCAAGAAGCTCATTCGCTAATTTTTTGGTCATCAATCTCATTACAGAGGGGAAAGAGGCGAAGTTGGTTCCAGTCGCGTGGACAAAGCTAAAATGACTCTAATGAATGGAAGCGGGCTAACTTCCCATAAGATGCACCTTCCCCTCAAAGTGCATCTTATTATCTCACCTTCTAAATGAAGCCGTTGAATCTTATTCCATTTATTTCATTGCATAATTCTGAGTGCCTTTTCACCGTTTTTGTTGCCATGTTATCGATGAAAGTATCAGCATGATCTATATATATACAGGGTGTCTCAAAAGTAAGTACACACTTTTCAATCGTTAATATCTCTCTTCCCATTATGTCTTTTTCCGCCAATCAAGCATCTTTTTGTAGAGGAGGCTTCAACTTAGATTTGCAGTATCGAGCAAATTGCCGATCGCTCTTCATTACTGTAGAATTACTGTAGAAACTTCGACAGGGGTTTCATGTCAATGAAAGCTATATTTTGCCTCGGAATAAAACCAAACAAGCCAAAAACTCTTGTACTATGGTAACGGAAGTCGCTGATTTCGTATATGAAACTTACACTTTATTGTGATAATTATTTTCAAAGTTATCCCAGGTAAACCGTAATAACCGAATCCCTGATATTTGTCAGAAATGTGGTCACACCGTCAAAAAAGCCGAAAACACTCGTAGAAAGTTGTGTAGTGGAATCAGCGTGCGCGAAAACCTTAGTACACAATTTTTCAAATTTTTTGAAAAAAATTTGTCAAGTGGCATATTTCACGATAGATCCACATGCTAGAAGTTCATACCGTAATCCTACAGTAACGAGAAGCAATCGGTGATTTGCTTCCTACTGCAAATCTAAGTTGAAGCCTCCTCTACAAAATGGAACTTGAGTGGCGGAAAAAGACATAAAGGGAAGAGAGATATTAGCGATTGAAAAGTGTGTACTTACTTTTGGGACACCCTGTAGATCATGCTGATACTATAGATCATGCTGATACTTCTTTTCTATATATTTTCTCTTTGTAAAGTTGATCACTCTGTTTTATCTACTAATTCTGTTCGCATATCGCCTTCGATTTGCTACCTATATTCGATGTGTACAGAATTCAATGCTACACTACTTTTTATTTCTTCCTTATTGATTTTCAATCTTACTGATCTGTATTAAATCTCAGCTGTGTTAATCTCTCTCTGATGGTCCACTGTGTTCCAATATGTTCCAATATCCAATATGGTGCCTTTGCAATGAAAAATACACTGTGATATTTCTTTTTCTAATAAAAGATACCTCGTTGTTTGTGTCTTATTTCAACATCTCGAAAGGAATTTTTACATTAAAAGAATGGCTTAATCAGAAGCGGAGAACTAACTTCTCGAAATGAAGTTTGATATGAAAAAAACGGATTAGAAATGGAAAGCGAAGACCGAAGTGCTTCGGAAATCCCCATCTTTTCAGCTTTTAGCAGCACAATATTCGCAGGTAACCGGCGAAAATACTGCGAAAGCGTTGCGGATTTACAGTCAGTTTTTGAGTTGCCTAAAGTATAGAATTAGAAGACTTTACTGACAGGGTGTAAATGGCAGTTGTTGCTTGACAGATCAAAGTCTCTCGTTTTTATCCGCACTACTACTGGCAACACAATTATACAATTATTCATTCATCATATAAGTTCTTCTACAAAGTATTTCAGCCACGCAAATATTCTACCCTAAACTCATATGTACTTTTTGCAAAGAATGTCGATTATATTCGATATGGAAGCCATCATGTCGCACCGGGTTCAATAATATCACATCGGTCATATAAGCCATAAAAATAGGTAAAGTACGTGAATGGAACAAATTTTATATGAATACATGAGATATATAATCATCTTTTTTTCGAGATCGCTGAAAAAAATCACGATTTTTGCTTGATTAATAAGTGTTTACCTAAACAGTCACAACGTTTACCGTCTCCTGACATGACGGACTTCTCCTTTTGTCTCACAGATTTGCCGTTTGCCATACTGCTTTGATAAACTCGAGTCATTCGCTCGATATTCTCGTCGCGAAGAGGAACGGCACGTGCTTGTCGGATTCGCGTCTCAAATCGGTCGATAGCCAATGGACGAGTTATCGGTACTCCTCGAGCTTGCGACAGTCTCTGACGCTCTTCCATGTAGATCAATTTCAACTGGTCTGAAAGCGTGTCTGAAATTAAGTGCTTTCAGACACTAGCAGCTAGTCTGCTATGTGTCTATAGGTGGTCGGATAAATACGGCGCACTAAACAACGGGCATTGCTGCCGTGTAAAAGCGAAAATAAGAAACAATTGAGATAACTCCTTATTTTTTGTATAGGCAGTCTCTCCATAAATGAGCCTAGAACTTGAGAAAACATCAATTACTGTGCATTCTAGCGGAGGCCGCGTCCAATTTTCATACGAGACACCAAATGTCAAATGCCCGTCATTTAGCGCGCCGCATTTGCTGAACTGTTTCTGAGCCTTGTTAGATGCTATGTACGCACCTTTTTCAGAGGGTTTTCAGAACCACTACCTTTCGTGCTACATTTGAAAAGCATGCTTACCGTAAAGAAATTTCTCCCAAGCGTAAAATGTTTGAAATTTGAAATTGGCTGGATCTAAACCATGCATTTTGCAGAAGTTTCCCACTAGTGACCGCACCAGTATCCTCTCTTGCACCTTAAGATGAAATGATACACTAAGCAACTTATAAGACCTGATCGGACTTTACATCTGGTACTCTCCTACTTACCTTTCCATACTGTATTTGCATACGTTTTAAATGCGTTAACTCTTGGAAGATAGCCTTTTCATGGATATATCGACGAGAAGCATCCTTGCCTGAAAAAAAGTTACAAGAAAAAAACGTAGATCAAACAAAAAAGCTTTGCTAATTTATATTTACGTTCTCGAAAAAAAATTTTTTTAAGGCCAACCGCTAAGCACGGAAGCTTTTTAAATTTATTATAATCATGGGCAACATATGTTTGGAAAATCTTTCAAATATTAGGAACCAATAGATAATTTCGTTTCAACTTTGGCAAACCACCACGAAGATTGCAACCTAGTTTACGAAATTTTGCAGCCAAATATGCGAGAATTTCCTGAAATTTGCGCGTGTAAAGGCTATGCATGACGAAGGCGCAAAAGCCGTATTAGCTGAGCGGGCGCGAAGGAGGCGTGAGCGTATATTCACCGTTGTAAATCCTGCGCCTCATGCGCTCTGTGGCTAAAAAAGCCGCGTTCGCGCCCAAAGATATTGCGCCATCGTCATGCAGCAGCCTATAAGTAAATTTTTGTGTGTGAAAGCGCTTGAAATTGACCACCTGCGACCATGCAAATGTTGAAATTAGGAAACTAATGTGTACCAAATATACCTACCCAACACCTCTTTAGCGCATGATTTCGAAAAATTTTGTAAGAAATTTTTACTACTCTAATCTCGCACCATACCGTCATCGAAAGTTTTCTTTTTTCGCTAAACAAAGTGAACCCTCCCATTCTCCTTGATTTACTTTTTCGAATGTCGTCATACAACAGCATCAATTCACCTGTGACATTTCTATAAAAAGTCAAGTGCGGCAAGATTATTTCTCAGCAGTGGTACCTTCTTTAATTTGGCATTTTGGTACTCATAATTGGTCGGTGAAGGCACATTGTGAAGCCCCAAATTTCCCAGATCTTGATCACCCAACTCCAAGTCCCCCCAAAAGGAAAACTTGCACTGACCTACTGTTCGATTCGCTCCAATCTCTTCCCATTCATCTTCGAAAACTTCGTAATTGCCGTCATATTCGCCAGCATCATACAATCTCTGTACCCGTAATAAGGTGTGAGGATCCACCTGCGGTAGTGGCAGTGAACCAAAGTCTACAGATTGATTACCCATACCTCATTTTTCCTTTCCTTCTTTTCGCCTTTCACACGAACTAATTTTCCATCATTGGCTGTTCGTTTTTTATTTGGATTCATCCGCATACCAGCTTTTCTATTCTCCGCTTTCTAAACGGGACCATCATGAGGTTTTTTGGACTTTGAAAAATCGACGAACATTTGGCTTGTCAGCGCTTTGTCCCTTTTTGATAATTACAGTTTTATAAACAACGTTTTCCTTTGGTCTCTTCCCGTTTTCGTCAAGAGATGAAGCTTCCGTCAGTTCAACACTTTCGAGAAGTCTTTGATTGTCCTCGTCATAATCTTCGTCGCTCGTGTCACTAATTGCTGGCAGGTCCTAAAAATAGATGATTATCAGCAAAGTCTATTATTTCTTGTCATTTTTGAAGAAACTTTACTGACTTTGGCATCCACATAGAAAAATACATGACTGACTTCAAACTCCTCATCGATCTCTGGATATTCATGAGCTGTGCGTTCTTTCTCTTCCTTATCAGTCACTTTCTCATCTGATGATCGCTCCACTGAGGTATTCGTGTTGCTCATCATCTCTTTACTCGATTCCTTCGGTGGTTGTAGTTGTTTAGTATTTAGCTGTAAAAAATAAGAAAAAGTAATTGTTCCAGAAAAGCGGCTTGTTTTTGGGAAAGTGCACCTTTTCAGCCACATTTCTTTCCGAGTGCCATAGCAAACGAACCTCAAGTTTTGCCATGGCAACTTTGTGTATCTCTTCGCGAATTATTTGCTCCATTTTTTCATCAGCCGTCGCCCTAGCTTTTTCCAATTTTTGCAAATCGGATGTTGAAGTAGATTTTATAAGTCGCCCAGGTGAACGTGAACCGGCTGATGATATTCGACGAGGCTATAAATATGAATGATTTTCGAGTCGAAGATGCGTCCAGATCTGCTGGTGCCAGCGCCGTTCCAGGACTCTGCCGCAGCATCGATCGACCAATACAGAGAGCGTTCACGTAGATTTTGGCACGGCTGTGGCACGGCTCTGGAGCGGAATTGGCACAGAGCGGGCATAAAGGCAACTACGTTGCCTAAACTATAAATCCGTTTGAAATTCTAACCGACGTCATCACACCCGTATCCATCATTTTGTGCTCTAATTGTTGTGATCCAGAACTTCTTCTTCGTTTTGCTTTTGACTTCTTCATCAATGCCTCGTTTTCTTCGTCTTCGTCCAGAAGATGACGTCCACGAGCTAGTTTTGCTGCAAGTAACTTTACTTGCCTGTTGAATCTGGACAGATAAAAAGCATTTTCAAAAGAAATACCAGCTCGTTCTTTTTTTCCATGCCTATGCTATAAAGGAAACGGAAGCAGAGAAAAACTCAGCACTTTGCAAGCCGTGTGCAAACAACGTAAGTTGCAAAAAATTATAGAACCGCATTTTACGATTTTGGTGTAATCAAAGTTGAAGCGTTTTACTTTTGGAGAATCTATCCTATACGAGAATAAAGGTGCTAAGCAGGGTTGGAAATGAGTAATTTGAGAAATTTCACCTTGTACAAGTTGCTCTTCGAATGACAAACGATTCTTCTGCCGCTCTTCCTCAGGTATCTCCTCAGCACGCTTGGCTCTGTGTTTAGTTGATAAGTAATCCACTACCAGCTAAATCAATTTTATGCGATTTTTAGTTTTGGAAGCCAAAAAACGTACCTGGTGATCTTTTCGGCGTGCTAAATCTAGTGGGGTGTACAGATTGTTCTGGAAAACAACACATTACATATTACAAAGGAGTGTAAGATTTTGGAACAATGTGAAGATAAAAGCTAGGCCTTTATCACTATAGCTTCTTGCAAAAAATGTATCATCTATTTCGTCAGAAATATCCAACGATTTGTAGCTTGTAATCATCAACTTGTGATAATGGTGGGTCCAGAAAAATTTCTTCTAAGGAGGGGGGGGGGGGGGGGGGAGAGAGAGAGAAGGAGAAGGACGAAGGACTGAGGAGGGCAAGAATGATGTTCCAAATAAAGAGACGGAGTGTGCCACCGTTATTACTAATTTTCCAAGCTTCCCAGATTTTTAGAGTTTAGCATTGAATCTTCAGAAAACGTGACAATCCGCTACCTTAACATCAAAAATATTTTACATACGTAGTTTAAAATTTCGTGAAATGTATGTAATTATTTCGGCAATTTATAAACACGAAAAACTGACCACATAATCTCAATCAACCGATTTCAAAAACTTCGAACCCTTCTACAAGAACGTGTCAGAGCCTTCCCTTCAATACGCCGCTCTTGCATGTACTATCAAGCTATAGCTTGAAAAGTATTGCTTTTCATACCTTATAAAGCATCAGCGGATCTACATAACAGCCTTTCGTACAAAGCATTATGACCATTTCAAGATTTCCTTGTGCAGCGGCCAGATGGAGGCATGTTCGTCCTTCGTGGCTTCCTGCATTTAGAGATGATGGTTGCAGAGCCAGCAACCATTCAACAACGTCTGAAATAACACATACCACATACTGGGCATTTTGCCTTTAAGCTAAGAACTTTGGTCGTCATTTTAGGCGTTTTACAGTAAAAATCACATGCATAGCCTTTATTTTTATAAGCTAACATGTGCGATTGCACACGACCACATTGCGCGTAAAATTCAAAAATTTCACCGCAGACGCATGTCTCAAAATAAGTGGGTTCAGTGCATTTTTGTGGTTTTATTCTTTTCATGGAGAAAAAATTATATATTGCTTCGGAAAGTGCAAGCTAACGAGGGAAGGATACTTGGTCACCGCGGCCATTCATAATAATTTGTACATCAGAAATGCGCCATTTGATGCTGGTTCGAATACTGTCTTCCATATCTGCGAAACGATAACCTGGATGGAGTTATGATTATTTTTCCATGAATAAACTGCGTTACTGCGGAGTGTCAAAATCATCAATAAAAATTTTTCTTTTCTTTTCAAATGCTGAATATGATTTAAATAGGTATAATACAACAGTATTCATTTTAAAATTCTCTTTAATAGCTTCAAATGGTAACCTAGGACAAATTTGGTGATTTTAATTAGACAAAAGGACGCAAATTTTCTACGGAAAAAAATTCATAACTTCCTTCGAAAGATCGCTTCGCAGATATCGAGCACAGATTTGGAATCAGCGTTTCAAGGTGCACCTTACAATATACATCGCATTCCAAATGGCCGCGGTGACCGAGTATTCTTCCCTTGTAAGTTGATTTTTGCTACCTTTACTCCCTGATTGGACAGCTTCATGCACCGGTAAGTCACCACGGTAATTTTGTATCTCGAAGGAGGCGTTGTACTGCTTGAGCAGTTTGAGCATACGCATTTGTCCCTTCGCTGCTGCACAATGTGAAGGAGTTCGAAGTCTGTGGTCCTGAAAGTTGATCTTCTCTGAGTAGAAAAATTCGTTTGAATTATTTGCAGCTATGTAGCGTTTATGTGGTGTTTTTCACAGCAGCTGAAAGAAAAACTAGAAATGACTAACCTGATGATTAGGATTAGCACCGTAATCAAGAAGCCGTTTTGCGACCTCGTAGTGCCCATAGGTGACTGCATAAAACAGTGCCGTATGACCTGCTCGATCCTTTTGATCAACAAAATAGTGTGGTAGAGCTTCCATAATGAAGTCGACTGTCTTAAAAGAACAATAAAAAGTTTGGCGAGTTAAGGACAATTTTATTTTCAACTTTAGCAACTGTCGTATGGTGCATGAAGAAGAAAATAAGGAAGTGCAAATTCTGAAACTTGAAAAATGTTACCCTAAATTCTTACAAACAACCGCTTTTTTGGCCTGAATAAGGCCTTTCGTATAACGCCCTACAGATAAGACAGTTTTCTTTCTATTATATTACAATTACCCTAAAATTTTGTCAGATAATTCCGGACTTGTCTGCAGCGGACTCATTTGATGGGAGGCCCTATCTGCGAGATTTCAAGGTACATTGAGTTTTATGTATTTCGAATAAACACCCACATCTATAACAATTTCCCAGAATATAATTAACCATTATATTAACTTTCTGTTAACCGCACAGAAAAAAGTAATAATAAGTGACTTCAATTATTACTGCAAAAGCAGCACTGCAGCAAAGACTCATATTGTTCGAAATCGTGCAAGTCATTTAGCACAGCGTACTCATATAACAAGCAAAACCGCATAAAAAACCTCAAATGGGCCTCTAATCAACTAGAATTTTTTCAATGTTACTTTCGAGTAATATCATTCTACGTGGGTTCTGATTTGATTTTTGCTGAAGACTTCTTTACAAGTCCGATACGACTCTTAATTATTCATCACCGAAAATTCAATGATTTTCATGGAAATTGACTATTAACCGTGTGCTTTCAGGTTTTTTGATTACTCTCATCTCATCTACATAACACTATCACAAGCGTCAAAATTTGCCGGCATCAACAAAAATTTATTGCCTTACTGTTGATTGTTGCATCGAATTTACGAAAAAAAAAGCTCAACTGAAATCAAGTAAAAACGCACTACAATGATACTGACTGCATCCGACAAGCGAAAGAATCCCCTTCTTTTCCCTCTCCCAACATCTGCTTAAAGGCAGCGTCCCGGCAAAATTTCGCTCTCCGGTTTCACCTCTTCGGAGCCTTCTCGCCATGCTGAAACCACACCTTAGCTTTTCCGCGCTTGAAAATGGCAAATGAGCTTTTCTTTGGAGCTCTCCGCGTCTACGTTTGCTCCAAATTACGTGTAAGATGTGGGCGGAGCCTGGAAATGGGCAGTGTCGGGAATACTTCCGGAGCTGATTTTGGGCTTTCCAAAAAAGCTTCTTCGCCCCAGACTTCACTGATAGATTAGCTGGAGGGTCTACCATCGCAGCACTGTAAAATCTCGGTACTCATCAATTCGAGAGGACGCTGCCTTCAACCGAAAGTTCGACCATTACTACTATACCTGGATAAGAAAAATTTATCTCTGTCGTTGCTGATAAACTTTATGCTCTGTGGAAGTGTTCGTGTCCAAATATCATTCTCTGATATGTAAATTGACAAAACTTTCGAGTTTACATTAAAAGTTGAGAGTGATGATGAAGAAGGGAAAGAAGGAGAGAGACCAAGGATAATTTGAATTGATTGCAAAGCTTTTTTACTCGGTATAAAAGTCTTTTGATGCCATTCACAACTTTGCTAGTGTTTTTCATCCTTCCCCCCCCCCTCCCCGCCATTATCGGCAGTCGTTCCTTGAAGAATATTCTTACATACCTCATGATATCCATGACTAGCCGCGCAGTGTATAACTCCAAGGCTGTCACGATCCACTGCCTTTAGGTCTCCACCCGCTTGTCGCAATGAATGCATGGCTTCGAGGTTTCCTAAAAACAATAATTACTCTCAAATACGGGGGTAGTCATAAGTATGACGAAGCGAATTTGAAAAACTGACCATTGCTTGCGGCCCAAAGGATAGGTGTTCTTTCGTCTACATCTCTGCTGTTTGGTTTGGCTCCGTGTTTTAGTAAAACATGTAAAATGGATAAAGCCGTTTCAGGTGCGATTTCTTCACTGGCTGTGGCGTAGTGGAGCGGAGTCGCTTTCTGAAGGAGCTCATACTACTTAGAGACTTATCCCTTTCAATTAGGCGTAAACCATTATCGCTGCTACATCTAATGCTAAATTCTCCAGATCAATGAATTCAAAATTGTTTTGAACATCGTGATGAAAAAAGTGATTAGCCCTTATCAGGAACACACCGTTGGGACAGAATTTTTATTTTCCGAATGAGCTATTAAGTTGTCCCAAAAATAATGTCGCATCTGCTATCACGCAATTCGCGGCAGGGTAAACATGAAAATTTGTGAGTGACATACAATTTGATAGAGCAAAGCAAGATTTACAAGATGAGGTTTTTTTACCCAGTTTAATTTGTGCGAAGTTTAGAGGCAATCTTCAAAATTTTCAAAGTTGAAATGTAAAAAAACATCGCAAATATATAATATATCCATACTAAAAACACACATAAAACTAAGAACCCGCAACGTGCTCGTATACGCTCTACATCATCATCTCGTACGCACAGTTTTGAGATCTTTCCATGGGTAGAAATCGAGAAAACAACGGGCATGTTTTTGAAAAGCATTTCTGAATTCCTCCAAGGAGTTGCTTTTATAGTGTGAACTTTTGGAATCGTAAAATTAACTATTAAGCCGTTTTCGAGAGACGTTGGTTGTCTAAAAAATAAGCTCGGTCGTTTTTAGGGATTTGTAGAAATTCACAAATCAGTTTTTTGTATGTATACATGATACCGTTGGAATAAGCCAATCAAGGAGAATCCGAATTAACTCTGTTTCCTCAAAAATGATTTTTTTGATGACGAAATGGTGCAGAAAGGCAGAATGGTCAGATTGTTTCCTCAAATCTTCGAAAATCATGCCACGAAAAACGAACTGAAGTCAAATGTGAAATGTAAATTCGGTACCCACACAACAAATTGCCAAATCTCCAATCATTTGCATGGCCAAGGATGGTCAAATTATCTGGATTGTTCAAAATTTGACTTCTACGCGCAGTTGCTTGAAAATTTTCAAACTTTTGGCTGCAGAAATTCACAAGCAGCAGGTCACAATCTCCATTGTGGTTCACCCCTCACCCAGAAGTTGTATGAATAAAACCACCAAATTACTCGCCTACGTATTCACTAAAGGCTGAAAGCGAAAGTTAGAAAATCAAAAGGTGATTTTTTAAAGGTCTGACCATATAAGGGCATAACTGTTTTTAGTGACACAAAACCTTGGCTACTTGTTATTTCAGAGTGAATGTTCAAAGCTAATCTCTCATGAAAAAATCTTAGCCTACGTGAATTGTTATCAAGCTAACTTGCATGTCAAAACAAACCTATTTATTGACCAACGTAATATCAAATGCACAAAATTCCGAAGATCGCGAATTATCGTATTTTAACCTATTTTTGTTCCTCGTATATTAACCAAAGAAGAATTTAACTATTTTACGCCTGAATTTCCAGTGTAGAGAGAGTATGTATCATCTATTCTACGACTAGGAGACGCGTGACCGCATTGCGGACATTGTCTTAACATGTTTAAGTTGGTCTTTCCTGTTTCCAAAGAGTGAATAAACGTGGGCGAGATAAATGACAAGTGTAAACCTGCTACGTTGTTTAGACAATTTGTGCAAAGTCTTCTAGTCCTAGAATGAATGATACATGCCTAAGCAAAGTTTTTTTGGGCGGAGACGCGTTTCGTGTATTTCAAATTTCTTACGATTTGGTTCAAAACTGCAGATACAGTAAAGTTAGGGCAAATGTTTGCGCCTCATCTTGTAGAGCTTGCTTTGTTCTATCAAAATATCCTACTCGCTCTCTTTCTTGTTCACTCGCCTGATTTGCCGCCCGACACTAATTTGAGACAACCTAATAGCCTGAAAACTTATGCGGTTTCGAAGAGTTTTTTTTTTCAAATCAAAATCCTCCGCTGATAATTTGGAGGCGTAACAATCCCACGTTTGTGCTTACACTTCTCACTTCCATAAAAAAGTTGGGGCCCTATCATTAAACAGGTGATGCACAAATATTTACGGAAAGCGACTAGCGGACATATCAATCTTAGCTACAGATTTAGCGTGCACATTTAGAATGACTCGATAATGAATGGAGTAATAAAGTATGCATAGGAAATTGCAGATTGGATTAAAATGTTATAAAGCATTGAAAAAGAAAGTAAAGCTGAATTTCTGATCAAATAATGCTTGTGAGAAAACATCAAAGAGTAAACTTACCAGTAAGTCAGGAGCTTCTACTACTGCATTGTGTGTGAGCAAATACGTCAAGGTATCGAGCTGAAACACTGTGCAATTTTTCTTTTCCCACAAGGATGTACATATGCCCATATACGTCCCCTAGCAGAATAATAAACGAAAGCATGCTAGCAGTTTTTCTTTTTGACATCATTACCGAGCAAGTACAAAGAAAAAAAGAAAATTTCTGCAAAGGACTACTATCGATCCGGAACTTACTTCTCCGCAAACGACAGCCCAATGCACTGCAGAGTGACCGTCGCGATCGCAGTGATTGATGTCAGCACCTTTGGAAATTAAAAATTCAATGAGGTCAATCCGGCCGCCCATCACGGCCATTAGTAGAGGGGTGTGTCTGGAAGTAAAGCCCTCCGATGAGATTCAATCAATTCATTGCACCTCTGCCGCAACAAAGCCCGAGAATTTAACTTTTGGTTCAAAAGGGTGGCGGCTAGAAGGTGGGGCTTTGTGACATCAAGGCCGCTCGCGCCCGCTACGTAGTCTCGCGTCTCTCTCGCGCTCATGCTCTCTGATGATTATCTAGTCCTGATTAAGTCACGAATCCCCGCCTTCCAGCCGCCAAATCAGTTGAATCAAAGGGTACAAAAGCGATAGATAGGGTGTAATCATTCTATTAAGCTTACCCATTTTTGTCTTCACAGTCAAGTAAAGTAGGATCCTGCTCAAATATCTTTTTGAACATGTCGAGCTCCATAGTCTCAGCCGCATAGTGCAAAGCAACGCGGTCTTCTGAGTCTCGCATAGACACCTCAGACTGGAAAGACGTGCTATACAGTGAATGGTAATCTTTATCTATCTGAATCAAAATTGTCTACCGGTGGGAAAAATAATGACTAGCGAGGAAATGATCGGAACTTAACCCAGCCATCTCAAACAAGCTGCATATTTTCGGACTCATCTTAAAACGCTGATTTGAAATATATGTTTTTTATCTGCCAAGCGACCATTTGGAAGGAGTTATGAGCGTTCAAACATGAGAACTTTTTTCAAGTTTCGACGATTATGCTTCCTTAAAAGGCAGTCTAATGGCTCGGATTTACAGTGGCTATGGTTATTTTAATTACAAGAAAGAAGCACATTCATCTAAAAGCTAAATAAGCCTTTTTGAAACCTATTTCGCGGAACATGCGCCACAGAACACTTGACAAATCGCACATATAAACGCTCATAACTTCTTCCAGATAGTCGCTTGGCAGATAATAAACATATATTTGTGATCAGCGTTTCAAGACGAGTCCGATGCTATGCAGCATATTTGGTATGGCTGGGTTAAGTCCTGACCATTCCCTGCTAAGCAGCTTCAATTCTGAAAACACATAGTAGTGTTTGTCCAAGCATTGTACTATTCTGCGTGCAGAATAGTACGATTCAAAATCTGCGAGGGATACCCATACCAGTGGCGGTTCAAGGATCCCGTTCGAAGGGTGGAGGGGGGGGGGGACAAAAAAATTTTGCAAAGGTGCGTGGAGTTAGCCATGCAGTCTGAATTTTTTTGAGATGCTTCCCAAAATTTTTGAGTGCCCATAATCCTGAGATTTTAGAAGAAGGAGGGGGGGGGGGGGGAGAGTGGCGTCAGGCCACGCATCCCTTGCGTGTAAAAAGCCTTGCTGGTATCTATTTGAAAGGCGGTCGTCTGAGCTTCTCAATGGCTTGCTTGAGTTTATTCATGAAATGGCCAAGGAACACATGGTTCAAAACAATCAAATGAGCACAGTACTTCAGATTTATTCGTCAGTGTCCTAGTGCTCATACTGCAAAAAATTATGGGACCATTTAGAAATCTCAGGCTTTCAATTTCGCTTAAATTCATTTGCTATTCTAGAACATCTACGAGCAATTTGCAAATCATTGTATAATACGTTTGTAGTCTTACGAGCGCATATACCAAATAGCCAGGTTCTACATAGACTACTTGGCTCTTTCTATACACCTGAAGCAAAATATTATCAGAACGTTGCCTACAGCTTGTTTATAACATCAATTATGCAAGAATTGCTTTTGTGTGATTGTCTTCGATTGATTATGATAGAGTAATTCTCTCCAGACTGGAAAAAGTCTGAATTTCGAGTTTAACATCTATTTATGTCTGAAGCATAGCTAACAATTACTAAGAATGTCCCTCGTGCAATCATCGAATAAGTAGCCAAAAATAAAGCAGCTATAAACTACTTGTGCTTTCGTGACCGAATGCGTAAGTTTCGCTAATTATGAGCTTTGCTAATTCTAGATGAACGAGGGATACTGTAAAGTACTTTTCGAGATGCAACATTGGATATTTTTAGAAGTGCAAGTATTGAAAAGTGCATCATCGTTTCTGAACAAACACAAAAGTACCTGAAGGAGTTTGTAAGCCAGCCAGTTCATTCGAGGTGAGAAGCACTTCACAGCCGATTACGTAGTATATAAAAGCCTAGCAATTTGTGATCAACAGCTCACACAGCGAGAATAATTGCTTGCCGTTCTACTTGCGGAAATATGCGTCGAGGTTTCAGCTGAATGCTTTCAACAAGAACGAACAGCATACTACGGAGGCCGTAAAAGTGCGTAGTACTTTCCCCTTCAGATGACATATTTTTACGCTAGCAAAGCTGTCTATGGGTTTGGCTTGAGTGGATAGGGCGATTCTCCCGATGAGGAAGCCATACGTACTTAGCGGTGGCAATTTGAGAACGTTTTTTCTTACAAGGGAACGATCCCAACTTAAGGTGGCGAATTGGAATGATCTGCATACCATTAGATGCGTCTTGATGAGCTGATTCCAAATTCAACTTCCATATCTGCGACACCGTTATCTGCAAAAAGTTATGAGCGGTTGAAAATGTGAAGTTATCGGGGTTTTAATGCATAATATTCTTTAAAATCCAACTTGGAAGTGCACAACTAGCATGATATTGAGTGTACTGATCCCAGGGAATGCTCAGATTCTAAAAAAACACGTTAAGTGTTTTCGAACAGCTAAAAAGCAACTAAAGTTCTTTGGTAAAAGCTATGAGCAATGAAAAGTCCAAATTTGGCAAATGAACAGCGCCATACCTCGAAAATTAGTTGTTCAAAAACACTTACCTGTGTTTCTATGGAATCTGAGCATAACCTGGAATCAGTACACTAAATATCATGCTAGTCGTGCACTTCCAAGTTGGATTTCAAAGCATATTATGCATTAAAATCCCGATAACTTCACATTTTCAACCGCTCATAATTTTTTGCAGATAACGGTGTCGCAGATATGGAAGACAGATTTGGAATCAGCTCATCAAGACGCATCTAAGGGTATGCGGTTCATTCCAATTCGCCACCTTAAGTTGGGATCGTTCCCTTGTTAGAGGGACAGTCGTTCTCCGAAAAAATGTTGGGATGCTTCCCGAGACTTTCATGGACCTATAACTGAATTTTAAGAAAGGACAAACTGACCCAAATTTCTACAAAACTTCAATGATAGAGTTTTTCCTTTTCGTTTAAGTCAAAGTAAAAATTTCAAACTATGATTTCATTTTCGTACAAGTGAAAGTTTATCATATGCACAAAATTAACTCATGTAAGCCACATTTGGAAGCCTCGCTGCCTATTTTTGAGGGTGGAGTGGGAAACATGTATAGCACCAAGAGTCTAGACAGCAAAAGATTTGCCCATAACCAGTTCGAGGCTATAAGACTATGACTTGGACAGGGTCAGTAGTACTCATTGGAGAACGCAAAATTGATTTTACTTTCGCTCAAAAAGGAAGGAATTTTTATTTTCTAAGTTTTGTAAAAATTTGGGTCAGTTTGTCCTTTCCTAAAATTCAGCTATAGGCTAAAACTGAGGAAAATTAAAAAATTCCAGGACGAAAAAGGATCCAGTGAAATGAATCAAGGATTGCAGTATCAAATTTTAAAGGCTATCATTTTAATCAATAACTTTTTGAGTTTTTTCAAACTTCACCAAATATCTGTGGCTTTTCAGCGAACTATAAATGACAGAACTCTAAAGTAAGAATGCGCTATAATTATAAGAAACAGGAAAATGTGGAATAGAATTGCAGAGGGAAAATAAGAATACTGTCTCCGCAGTTGCCTCAACACAAAATCGTCAGTGCAGCCTCACTAAATAACGAGGCATTCAGCTGATAGACTCAATACCAACACCAAATTCTAAGGCATTTGAATCAGCTAAAAATTTGCTACCCATTCAGTACTTTCTACGTAAGTTGCTTATAGAACTCAATAGGTTGGCGCGAAAGTTCTCGGACATTGTATTTCGACAAAGTTTTTGTTTTGGCTTAAGCACTGATTGAGGCATGTTGCACACCGTTGGACAGAGGAAATCAGTCTCTGCATAACTATAGCAAGCCTAAATTACCAGTGTTTTCTGTAAAATTTCAAGCAAAAATTTTAAAGCACAGGTTTGACTTGACCTAGATCTGCTATTAAGTACTATAAGCGTTATCATCCGCATGTTCCAAGTTATTTTTTGGTTCAATTACCCAAGTTTGAGTACACATTATTCCCATTAGTGGATCGACTACTCGTTCCAAGGAATTTCTAGGTTAGTTCAAGTTCTTGTTTCAACTCCTACGGCATTCCCCCACCACCGATGAGATCCGGGGAAGACCGTATCTCAATCTAATTTCCATATAGTAAAAAAATCAAAACGGAAATTTATGTACTTTTGTTTTTTTTATTGTAGTAAACACATGTCTACATAATATTTACATATTGTTTACACGCACACTTTGTTTGGAGCTTGAGCTTGAACAACAGAAAAAACTAGGTAACTAAAAAGTGGGGAACTCCGCCCCCATTGAACCTAACCCCCTCCCACTTGCTTGAATACCAGCTACAGGCGAGAAAGAGTATAGCTGCATATTTTTGCGCATGTATGCACTAGACATATTTAGTCTGAAAATGTCCGAGGATTGTCTAGCTTGAGTGTAGTTATGATAATTCGATTCTAATGCAATCGGGCTGTTACTAAGACAGTAAGCTTGCTAAACATTAGGATTATTCATCGATGAGCGTGCCATACATAGAAACTCCCCTTTAAAAATTCTCACTGGGTACAGTTTTTGGCGAGTTTTGAAAGGCTACTCATGTCCATCTCGATATAAAGGAGTTCAATCTTGTTCGCGCTCCACAGTGAAGGGATACAATAATTTCAGCTGAAAAGTGCTAATGAAATCCCTCACATAATCTGTCTTTACTACGACAAATCGTAAGCTGCTGTGAACATGTTTAGAAATGTAATGAACCAAATATTCTACATTCGAAAAGCTTAAAAACTGCTGGATATATCTCCTCAAAAATATCTGGAATACTACTTGGACTTCAGAATTGGTAGAGTCATCGCTCTTTTTTTGTCATTATGGGTCAAGTCATTTCGAATTATTTCTGCAACTCAATAGATGAAAGTGTCAGCATGGACTTCTATAATTGGATCTAGTCTGCATGCAGTAATTATTCGTAAAAACTTGCAAGACGGCAACGTGGTGGCGCCGGCAGTCGAGGTTGGCGAAATTATATTCATATGCAAATGATCCTTTGCTTTTCAGCTAAAACCGAGCCAGCAGGAGTTGTTAGCCGATTTTGTATAGTCGAGAGAGCTCATCTCGAATTTTGATCTGCACGGCAACACTTCGGCAAAGTTTTGAATACAGAATCAAATAGAACGTTGCATCGACCAGCAGAGGATTTGAAGTCAGAGAGTTTGTAGTAACTTAAGCCAAGCAAGATTTGCGTAAATCGGTCGAGCAAAATGAAAAATATTTACAACATTACAATGCTCTACGAAGAACAGAAAATTTCTTGCAGCTTATGGTCTTCAAAGTCAGCGGATTTGGAGCTGAAAGCACCCAGATTCAAATTAATGTTTGGAGCTGAAAGCACCCAGATTCAAATTAGTCAATGATTTTCGAAATAGGCATCAAAATTTTTTGAAAAAATGAAAAATTAAAAGTGGTACGCGTTGCTCGTTTGTAAGGGATTTTCACTATTCCACAGAAACAAGAAAAAAATGAAATCGGGAATTGAAGGTAAAAGATCATAAAGCTTACCGGTTGTGTGAGCAGCAATCGCTCCGTCTCGACCCGGTCATGATTGTCCAGTGCTCGCATCAATGACGAGCCAGACATGCTTCTGCTATAACATTCACGAAACATTTTTGGGTCCGAAGTTCGGAAGTTAGCGCTCATGTGACGAGATTATATAAGCAGCACTTGCGCAAGCGATTTTACTAAGTGCTCAAGCACGTGGAGTAATCCATATTATTTGACAATCACAATCGCTTTGCACTAGGCGCGAATTCAATGACGACATTGGTAATTGCGCGAGTTTTTCTCAGGAACACCGGATGTGTACGCGATGTATAAACCGATGAAAAGAATGTCTAGTGCAGTAAAAGGACGAGGGACTCGAAGAGGTCGGATTCGAGAACTGACTCCAAAGTAAAATCACGGAAAGAAACGGGCAAAACGACTTGGGCACTTCCTTTTTTTTCTGGTAAAGTGCAAGTCAAAGTCATTCCAGTCAAAAAGTTATTCACAGATTGTCAAACAGGAACACTGCTTTGTCATTGCTTAACAAAATCGCCTAAGGCTTGAGTTACTTGTCAGCTAAAATTTAGAAATGTCTACTATACATTTTAGGATTTAATTGATTTCAAAGAATTTGAAATGGTTTTGCTGAAATCTATTTCTATGTTTATTTTTAAGCTACATCAGCCTTTATGTAGACATGTCTGAATATTATCACTACTGTAGGCTTTCCTTGCTTTGCTCTACCTCTCTTTATTTTCTCCTGACTATCGTTTTCTTGATTTTTTTGGAAAGGTGTCCCATACCTTTTTTCATTCTTTATTAATTTGCAAAATTACAGGGTAGAGGAAGAACTACTTTCAGCTTTCAGTTCAGCTATCCGAACATTAAGGCAGAATTTAGTAAAGCAGCATGATGGAACAGAAAGGAGGACCTCATGGGGAAAGTGAAAAAGTGAAAGAAATTGAAAACAAGCTGTTAGATTTAGCATGGTTCTCATACAACCTACATAATTTTACGGCTTTTATCAGCTAAGAAGACATTCGGCTGTTTTTTTAATCTTTTATTTCAAAACCATTTCATTTCAAAAAATTTATTGCACCTGAGAGATTGAAATATCTGGTATAAAAGAAACAAACGTGATTATACTCAAGTTCCTAATATTTTACAGTGTAAGATGATGGAAAATTCGCAGAAGTTCAATGTACCACTAGAATTTTGTACCAAAAGAGCTTATATTTCAAGGATGTAAGACAAGAAGCCAAGATTCAGCACTACGCATGTTGGCATATAGACTTTTTGAGATGTTGTGTACTTGCATGATCAAAGGCACCGATAGAATAAATAGAAGGATTATGAAGAGCTATCACCATACCTTGCATGATGATCTTCAATGTTGGGAATAAGAGCTTTTTAAAAAAATGATTGGTAGCTTTAGGTGCTGATAACGAATCATATCTTCAAGGATAAAGTATCATTATGTGGAGCCTACAGCCTTATTCTGGTAATACAGCCAGCCTAGCGCTAATTTTAAACAATTTTCCAAAAACACAATGGCTCAGAGATTCTGTTTCAAACTTTTGCGCAGAGCACTATGAATGAAGAGACAAGCAATAGTTGAGCTGATTAGAAGGAAATCCTTAACTTCATTCGGCGCCCTTTTGGGATAGCCTTTGCAATAGTCTGTTGATCTGTTTTCTCAAATTTGTTCTTACCTAACCCTCAATAGAAACAATTACCTTTGTTGCAAGAGCTATTTCGAAGTAGAACTAGACATGCTGCCTCACCAAAAAATCGCGAGCAGTTGATTTTTTTGCGCTCAAGAAAAATAAATCATTACATGCACATAGTTGTAGTGTTTAACACATGGACGACAATGTGACCTACATGGTGGGTCATGCAATGGCTGTCTCTTAGGACAATTTGACCCACATGATGGGTCAAAGCTTGAATTTCTTAACAATCTCTTCCCTTTGGTACAACTCAATTCCAATAGTTTTGTTAGGCGCTAAATCTAGAAATTACTTCCATGTTTTTCGGTATCTTCTCAGAGTTGCGCTAGATATACTGTAGATTATATTTTGCGCAATTTTAGATGAAAATTCTCAAGTTATTGATAAAAGGCTCTGTCTCAGAAGGCAAAACAAATGAAAATGCGCGTTGTCGTCAATGTGTTAACAGCTTCGCATCAGAGCGCATCTGAAACTCAAAATATTTTGAAAAATCTGTGACAAAGTTAAATTGCAAAACAACCTTAAACAAATTCAAGTGGTCAATTTTCAGTACAACTTTATAATCGACGGCGCTAGCTCGGCTTTTTTCTCAGAAAATCACCACCAAGTGCACTTTAGACCTGCCTCAGTCGTAAAGTCGATATCTTGCAAAAACGTCCTAGATTTTCTTTATCAATTTCCGCAAGTAAATCACAGAAATCTCTTTTTTTTTATCTATGCAGTACGATTTTGTCAGTGCATATAATATAATGCGATTTGATTGAGCACTAAAATGATGCTGAATGGAAAGATTGAGGAGAAAAGTCATAGAGTCAGCCAAAAGAATTTTATTGCAGGTAAGCTATGCTCGTTTAGCAGTCATACCAATGAGAATTGTTTAGCTTAATATCATAAAACCCACCTAGTAACGTAAAAATGTACTTTAGATAGTTCTCAATGAAGAAAGTGACAATCAGATTGAGCAATAAAGGAAATGCATTGAGCGTATGAAGGAGTCAAAGCTCTAAATTCACCTTGCGCGTTCCAGGCAACAAATCAATTCAAGCGGAAGTCTACACTTTAAGCGCGACAATGCGCTAGCTACTTCTACGATTGTGCTTCACATAAATTGCGGAGATAAACGTTTGATGACGTAATAGAAGAGAATTATGCTAGACTTCGTCGAAGATGAGTCTGTGGATAATCAACACAGCTGAGGCGGCGCATTGGCTTCCAGTTGCCCATAGCAACGGTCCTACAACTCCACTTTAGTAATTATTCACATGGTGCGACTTTGCTGATAAATTCTAGAAAAATACGCATTTGTGAATTTGATTAGTAGTTCACTTGATACTCAGCTAATCCCACTGGATAATGATGAATGAACGGTTAAAAACTTTTAATTGAATGTTGATTCAAATTATGATTTATAACGCCAAACTTTTTTCGTAGAAAACAGTTGCGCAATTTCAAGGCACCGTCCACCTAGATTCTTGACTTCCATGTTTTGATTGTTTCGGAGCCTTCTCATGTCCCTGATTCCGAATATGAAGTCGAGAATGCGCGAAAACACCGACAATCCCCGTTTCGGAGAACCCACAGGCCAGCTTTCTGGAACGATGGTTGGCTGAGGGCGCACGGATGGGCGGGCATGGATAAGGAGGGCGATTCCGGGAGATCTCGTGCATCTTCGTTATTCTGGAGCGATTTTCTCGCTTCCATAGCGACATTTTACGCTGCGACTTGAGCATCGGCTTAATAGGGGGCCCTAATATCATATGCTGATAAAGCTCAAGGACCCTCAACCTAGGGTGGACGTCCTGACAATTTGCCTTTTAGCACATTATCAGGATTTCCCAAACACTAACCATTTTTCACCATAGACGCTCCAGCTGCTAGCATTGTCCCTGTAGCTCAATCACTTGCCCCAAAGACGAGCTCAAGAGTCCGCGGTCAAACCGTGCAAGGCAAAAAAGGTATTCTCCATGTGAGAACATGTGGCATTGGCGGATTGAGAGGGAGAGACTCCCCTGAAAATGAATTTCAAAATTTGTTAGCATATATTGGCTACATCCTTTAATTCGACTGGCTTGGCGGCCTGAAGGCGAGGCTTTGTGACCTAAAAGGCTAGGTAATGATCAGAAAGCACACACACAACAGAGACGCAGACGTCGCGGGCGCGAGTTTCCTTAATTAGGTCACAAAGCTTCATCTTCCAGACGCCATGCTTGTTGAATCAAAGGTTATAAATTCGTGCAAGTGACTTGTTTTCACTAATAAATGATTTGAAATGTTTTATTTACATTCCTGAGATATCTTCGAAGGGTTCTGGATAACACCATGAGGCTTGTCGGAGAAAAAATTTTGTTCCCGCGTCCCGGAGAAACGTTTCCGTGACCGCCATTGGTGCAGGATTATTGCAAGTATGTAGTAAATATGTATGTATATATATGAATGATAAATATAAAAAGTATTACAAATAGCCACTTCAAGTGTTAATCAGTTACCTGATCCCACTGGTTGCGGGTGGCCCAAATATTTTTGGGGTATCTCTGAATGGACTTTTCCGTTTTAATAAATCTTTGGTATTAAAGTTTGTTGACTCTTGTGAATTTATTCTGGACTAGCTGGCATACTCGGCTCCGCCCGACCCTGTCATAACACTGTGTCAAAGGTCACTATCCCTATTCCCGTACAAACCTTTGCCTGCGCCCACTTCTACTTGCCGATTCCCTATCGCCCGTATTGTTTTCGCAGTCAGCATGCCTCCCCACTTATCCCCTGTGATTCCTGGCCCCATTGAGATCAGCTCAGCAGAAAATTCGATAAAATTGATGAAAGGTGCAGATAATTCTGAAAAATTGATATTGTATTCGTAATCAGCATGCTCGATTACCCCCTGTGCCGACTCCCAGCCCCATATATTAACTGTGCAAAAATCAATAATAACCGATAAAATCGATACCGATCGATGATGAAAAGCAGCCTATCAATCGCCGTGCTCCGAAGTGTATGTGTGCCAAGTTTGGTTCGGATCGGTTTAGAAATGAAAATTTCTATTCGGAACCTACGTACAAACAGACATAGCTGCGGTCCCCGGTCCCGCCCGGGCCGAGGGTCCAAAATGGCCCAGCATAGTGTGTGCTTCAAGATGTATGCTTACCATTCCTCCACTTCCTTCAGTTCATATTTTCTGTTCCTCTAATGCTCCAGCTCCGAGTCACTTCCACCACTCGTGTAGTATCCATAGTAAATTAGTCTTCCTTCTTGACCGGCTCGCTTCGTGACACCGCATGCTCCTCACCACAAAATGTAGATGATCTCTACCACCCCTTACTACTTAACTTGAAGAAATGAATGATATAGCTTTTATTTTCCTAGATTTTAGTAAACAAAATCAATAAATCGATAGAAGGACCCAACGAATTGCCGCGAAAAGTAGCCTATAACCTGCGCCATGGCTTATTTATATGGGAGCAAAATTCAGCTCAAACGGTCTATTCATTAAGATTTCTATAAAACACAAGCATCTTTAGCAACATACACACAAACTTTGAGTTTCATATATGTACAGATTTCAAAATATCTGTCAATATCCAACTTTGATCATCTGTCTGAAAGGTAGGGTTAGATGCCCAACGTATGCGCCTTGTTTAAGGTTTGATGAAACTCTCAAATTGTTCAGTCGTGCAAAAACTATAAGCCAAGAAAATTTCAGAAAATCTTTTTTATTTTTAATCAGTACAACTGGGCTGGGACAGTGTTGAAGCCTGCTTATCTTGAAACGTAATCGTGAGAAGCAAAGCAAGCTCTTGAAGAATGCACCTCCGTGCTGTGATGTCTACTTCTATGCCTATGAAATTCCGTTTGTTGGAGCATGATTGCGCACAATGTGATCTACATCCAAGTTTGACGAGTACATCTGAACAGTTTTTCTCGTGATAAGATAGTGCTGCTGCTAATCTGCATGACATGAATTTAATACACATATCGGCGAGATCACCTTGAGTTGAGGAAGAAAGTTCATTGAGAAAGGGAAGGGCCTGGCACACATCGTCTGCAAGCAGGCTGGACTTCGATTTTGGAGCAAAAAGCAGAGAAGTTATCGTTTCTGACGAGTCGGGCCAAGCACCAAGAATAAACGCCATTTAGTCGAACACAAGCTTTTCGGGCAGGTTATCACACGATTGACATGCTCTATCGTGTACTGAGAAAAGTGCGCGCGATTTGAAAGCAAGGCTAAAATAAACAAATTGGCTGTTTACAGCGCACACAGAAGCATATGACACCAAAATTGGACTGTATACATAGAAAATTATTTGGATTCGAAATTGTGTGAAGTAACAACTTTTCCAATATTAGTCCGTCTCCAGACAATCTGAGATCATCTGGAGCATATATTTTTGTCACTTCACATAAGTTTTGGATTTTTCTAATATGGAAGGATTCGCCGGTCAAAAATATATATCGGGCATGACGAAATTTTCACATCATTGCCTTTCCTTTGTTTTTTGCCTTAATTTCTTCACAAATCGCTTTGTTAATTATCGCGCTCCAATGCCTCTTGTGCATGCGTAGTATTCAGCTCCATTTTGGATTTTCATTCTTATCTCACATTTTTTTCAGACTAGTGAATCTTTCTTGCTTCCATCTTCTCCTAAGTAGTTAGGTCAAAGAAGACTGAAACTTCCAAAAGTCAGGGGAGACTTTGTTTTGAGAAACCCTAGAAATCGACTCGTGCCGAACTCTGCCAAGGGAGTAGTAGTAAGGCTCCAAAAAGTACTATCACCCGGTAACAAAGCCTTCTGAGTTTTGAATACAAAACATAATACAAAACATATGGCTCCGATTTGACGTACAAAAGTACACTGCAGGGGTATTTCTTACTTCTTCGACTTTTGCTTCCTGCGCTTGGTAGAAAGCATGTAGCACAGGGTGCTTTCCAAGCAGATATCGTTCTTTCCCGGAGTTATAGAGTAGGAGGGCTGTAGCACACTTTAACAAACCTAAGAATTCATCTCTTCGCTTTTAGCATTGGTGTTTGAAATCAGTCTGTATCGAAATGCCAGCTGTATGTACTATATTTCCAATTTTGCGCTTACAAGTTGTCTTCAGTGAGAAAGCTACATGCCGGCATAAATCGCTCTCATAACACTCCTTTATTTTCATTCCCGCTCTTTCCTTTACATTTTTAAGCAGTTTTATCGTGCAGACATGACAAATCTTTACAAGCAAATTGGATTGAAATTTGACAAATCCTTTCGAGCAAACTGCACTGAAATTGTATTGATTTGTACGTAAGTCCTACGTTCTGTCCTAACCTTGTCCAGCACGCGATATCTTGCAGTCATCATGGAGTCTTGTCGTCAAAATCCACACTTTCTTCCTCCTGTATCAAAGATTTGGTATAGGGTTAAACCGATTGGAAAAAAAACGAACGCAGTGCAGTTATAAGCTATAGCTAGTTATAGCTACTGTGATGCTTCTTTCCTAAGTTGTCCTCGGTAAATCGTAGTCGTAGTAACTGTATTCCCAGATTTGTCAGAAATGTGATTACACCGTCAAAAAGCCGAAAACACTTGTAAAAAGTTGTTAGGTGGAATCAGCATGCGTGAAAACCCTAGTACTCGATTTTTTAGATTTTTTGAAGAATATTTTGTTAGGTAATGTATTTCATATTGGTTCCATATGCTGGAAGTTCGTACACTAATCCTACAGTAATGAAAAGCGATAAATGATTCTCTCCATACTGTAAATCTAAGTTGAACCCAGCTCTATCGTATGACGCTTAAAGATCCACGAAAGCTTTCCATATAGGGAAATTATTAAAGATCAAACATTCGGTACATTTTTTGGGACACCCTGTATATATCCAGAAGCTCTGCCTTTCCGTTAACGCTGAAAAAGAATTTGAGGGTAGTATCCGCGTTCTCAGCCTCCATGTTACTTACGCTTCTTTGCGCATCCCGGCTAATGAGGCATTTGGGAGAGAATAATCTCTGCCGTCAGATAACCGAGATGAAAATGGCAAAAGTGGTCCGTAAATGCTACTGTACCAAACGATGACCTGTTGGGTTCTATAATACAGTCCCGATCGGCCAAGTTTTTATATGTTAGCAACTTTTGCTTGTGATTTCACACATTTGAGATGTTACTATGTTTGACCACTGTGTTCTATGTGTTCCGCTATAATGTTAGGAAAATGCATGCGAAATCAAACTTGTCATAAAGTATTTGTTCAGCCAAACGGGTTTCAATTACAGTGTTTTCTCCAGGATCGCTTGTACGTATCACGCAGCCAAAGGTGAGACTTTTTTGAGTTTAACTCTAGATTTTCTATTTTTGATGACAGCCTTTAAGCGGAAAATCTACGGACTTCTGATCACATTCAGTAAACTCTCAATCTTTATGCAAGAGGTCTTACAGTGACGTCTAGTTGATAAGTTAACATGCACACATTATGTGTCGGAAAAGATTCTGCGATTTGTTTTTCTTTTGACTACCTTCTCCTTCCTCTTTCTCTGTACACCACATTGGCTCTTGGTCTTTCAACCTGATACGTTTTTTCTGGTTTTATTATCATCAGTGGCAAAAATACCTTTGCACGCATAGCACGCAATGGCACCCTGTCTCTGTGCGCAACGAATCGCCTGTACACACTCTTCTTGATTGCTCTTTTTTTTGCAGCGAGAGTCTGTTTTGAAGCGTTCAAAGACTTTCTTACCATGGTGAAGAGCTGTCTTGTTTTCTCCCTCCTCTCCTTCATATTGTATAAGTAGCTGGCATACCCGGCTCCGCCCGGCCCTGTTAAAACACTATGGCAGAGCTCTCATCCCTATCCCAGTACAACCTTTCCATGTGCCCACGCCTACATGCCAATTCACCATTCCCGCTGTTTTAGTAATCAGCATGCTCGATTACCCCCCCCCCCCCCCCTCTATGCCAAATCCCACTCCGTAGCTCAAACTTTGCAAAAAAATCGATAAAATCGATAAAACTAATGGACTATCTTAAAACTAATATTGTATTCGTTATCAGCATGCTCGATTACCTCCCTGTGCCAACTCCCAGCTCCTTAAGTGAACTCTGCAAAAAATCGATAAAAATCGATAAAATTTATATCGATCGATGACGAAAAATAGCCTATGACACCCGCTCGGCCCCAAAGTGTGTGTGCAAAGTTTGGTCTGGATCGGTTCAAAAATGGAGCCGGTTTATATTAACATACGTATACGAAATTCGTAGCTCGTATTGTTCTTTTCCCTCAAAATGTACAAACTCATTACATCCATGTACTTTAGTAATACTTTGCACAGCATGTTGAATTTCAATAGCTCGCACCATTTTTGCTACTGTAGGAATGTGCAGATGTTAGCATCAGGGCCGGTAGTAATCTCCCCGACCTGGCGGCAGGTCTCGTCGGCAGGTCGCTGGCACCTTTTCCGTGAGGTGGCCAGAAACTGAAACCCCAAAATTAGGCCGTCCCAGACCTTTTTCCAAAAAAATCTTCTCGATAAAGATGCCGCTTCGACTCTATAGAGAATTTTATGGGAATTTGCGGTTCCAGAACTCCTCCTTTAGGAAAATATCTGGAAACGCAGAAAGAGCTGCCGGCAACTTCGCGATGTCAGTTGCCGGCAACCTGCCGGCGGTTCGTCGAGATCCGCGAGATGGCGGCTGTCGGCAGTTCAGAGAGCACTAGAAATAGCGTGCTCTTTTGAGAGAGGAAGCTGCCGGCATCTCGACGTGCCCCTACCACGTCGAGGTGGTGGCACCTCTGCCGATGACGTCTGTAAATTTGGGCAATGCGGCATTATCACACAATTTACGTCAGCGAAAGAATCGAAAAATTTCACTTTTCATCAGAAAACTGTCATTTTTCTCATTACGAAAGTTTTCTTCTTTTGAATCACTGATATTCTTATAAAAAAATCTAGTGATACTATGAATCCACCAAGAGCACCATCTTTCTTTGCAATCACTTCTAAATCTCGTTTGTACCGATTTCGCCTCTATCTCGCTTATAACAATCAGCTGCTCTTTCAGGTCAAAGTAGCTCACGCAATGTATTGAGCATGCCCTCTCACAGGCGGCCACTTGTGCATTTCTCACAGTGCTGGTGCAAGCGACAGTCATTGGCCGGATGGTCGAATGGGTAGTATACTGCGGCGATTGACGTTAACGCATGCAGGCTCGAACGCGCGTGGTACACCAATTTTGCGGCTGTCTGCGTCACCAAAATTTCATGTGCGGAGTGACTGCAGTCTAAGGCCCATATGCACTAATTTCCTTGTGGCCGCACCCGGCTTCCTCATAACGGCGGACGTCGCTCCCCTCGCCACAGAGTTATTACTGCGTGCGGCTCATAAATTGTGTAAGTATTAGAATCCATGAAATCCCCGAGCTGCCGGCTGAGTTGGCATCTTTCCGCGATGTGTGCCAACTTGCCGGCATCTATGATGCCACCAGGTAGGGTAGATTACTACCGGCCCAGATGTGGTCTTCACCATTTCTTTCGCGCATCTGTAAATTCATGTACAGCTGTGCCTGGACGACTTGGTTTCAGGCATATAAGTAGCTGGCAGTGCACAGTCAGAGTCAGTCGCTAGACAGTTTTCGCCTCTTACTTCAACATTAATTTGAATCATTTATTTATGCCTTCTCTTAGTTCATAATAACCTTTCATAGTTTAGATCCCATTAGCTGACTTCATTTTGTTACTTGCTTGATCGTGTTTATTGTTGCCTTTTTGTTGCCAAGATAAAGTTTGATTACCCAAGTTTGAGGTGTGCTTGTGCGTATACGTCCCGCGTGGCAATATTTTTGGTTGTGGTTTGGTATTCGAAGCCTTATAGTCTTGAATATATCCGAGCCACTAACTAAAACAGGTGGTGCTTGACCAAACCAAGGGGTACTTTTATTGCAGAAGATAAAGTGTGTCTCGCTTTGCACGATATGCTTTGATTGTTGCACGATAGTGGACCACCTGCACACTGGAATCGCACGGAATTTCTTTTTTACTTGTACTTGCATAATGACAACTGCAGTAAGAGCGTACAAGGGACTTACGACCAAAAGAAGCCAAGTCGCTTTGGCATGGTTGGAAGAATCCGCACAGCGTCTTCAATACCTGAAGGAAAAAAGCACACAGCAGGAACAAGTCAAGGACTTCACAGTGGTTGTGGCGAGGTGCGACGAGTATCTCGAACTTCTTTAACCAAACTCGAAGCCTTCGATAAACTTCAGGATACCACAGACGAAGAAGAAGATCAGCTAGACAAGCACGCAAAAATTGCTCAAAATTGGAAAAGTCAACCGAAATGCAAGTTGATCTGCATAGAATGATGTTGTAACAATTGTCTCGTCGCGATTCAGTCGCGACGATCCAATCGCGTGAAGTCTGTACGGGGCCTAAGTTGACGGCATTCTTTGATCCGAATGGGTTTATCAAAGAAAAACTGAAGGAAACCTAACAAGACAAAAACTGAGAATGGCTTATTTCATAAGTTTCAGGTAAATTGTACCGACTGCTTTTGCACTGCTACTCAAAATGTGATTAAACCACTTAAAAGCTCAGAAAACTAGTGAAAAGTTGTTAAATGAAATCAGCATGAGTGAAAACCTTATTACATACTCTAGAATCTAAAAATAATGACGGGTCTTAAAAACAGGTCAAAGGGGACTTCTTACGAAACTTTCAAGACCAGAGGGGACTTCGTTCTGAAATTTCCCTGATGCCAGCTCGTGCCGAGCCCTGATCAGAAATGCTCAAAGATAGAGGCAACACTCATACTGCTGTATATGCCCTTCGTGTACTGCATATTTACAAAAAAAGTGTAACAAAAATTCTCTCACAACCTAACACCTATGGGCTGTGCCAGTTCTTGCGAAATTCAAATAACCTATGAAAAAGCAGCGATTGCCCTCTGAGCGCTCTTCTAAAACGCAATTTCTACAAACATCTGCAAGCGGATAGCAAAAAATCAGCGATTTGATTTTTGCTGCCCGCTTGCTTGAACGCATGTCCACCTACCCCCGGCGATTGTCTAGATGCTGCTTCTAGGAGAATTTCAAGAGTTTAATGTACTGTATAATGTATCAAATTTTTTGAAAAGAACAGTGAGACTGGTGCATCCCATCTCACGCGGTTCGTAAAGAATGTGCTTTGCAA
The DNA here is from genome assembly GCA_958299035.1 of Cylicocyclus nassatus. Classification (NCBI taxonomy): domain Eukaryota; kingdom Metazoa; phylum Nematoda; class Chromadorea; order Rhabditida; family Strongylidae; genus Cylicocyclus; species Cylicocyclus nassatus. Next base: position 37,172,904 of record CATQJL010000001.1, on the reverse strand, counting down.
ATTAGGAGGCTCGGCTAAATACAGGAGAGAACTAATTATGGAAACAGTGAAAGAATTATCTCTTGCGATAAGAGTACTGGTTCAAAAGCCCAAGCTTGAAAAGAAGACTTGGGCTTCTGACAGATTTGCAGACATACAGCCGCAAAAAGACGTCCGAACGATCCCAAAATTCGCAGTTTCCCGGGTTATCTCCTGCCCTTATTCTAATTCTGTCAGTAAAAAGACAGCCTACTATTACCATTCATTTATAAGAGATGCCCTCCGCTTGAGAATTAGGCCAACGTTGAAGGAATCACTCAACAACAAGACAAACTCCATATCCTCCCTCTTTTTTAATCGAAAAAGCTTTCGTCAGGACAGTACTCCGCTAAAGTTTTTTCGTAATGGCCAAGTAGTGGGTGATTGAGTTACTGGACTGGAGCGAGGGAGTTATCCGAGCTGAAAAATTCTCTCGATGATCACTATCGGTTAAAGGCATCATCCGTGCAGCTTATCATGTCCATCTTATTTATCCAGGCCTTTGAACAAGCTGTTTCTAATATAGAAACTAAACGGTGATTCCGTCAAGAATCTCCCTTTAAAAGTTATTCAAGAACCGTATGCGCGAACAATTGTACTTCCTCCTCTTGCTAGCCTCATCTGCCCTTGTCATCTGTCAATCAAGAGTTGTAGCGATCTCGTGGAATCTTTAGCAGTGAGGCAGTGTCCCGGCAAAAATTCGCTCTACATTTTTTCACCTTTTGGAGCGGTCTCGCCATACTGAAGCCATATCTGCGCTTTTTTAGCGCTTGAAAATGGCAAAAATGAGCTTTTTCGAAGCTTTCCATGTCCGAGTCTGCCCCAATTGCGTGTAAGAAGTGAGGGGGCGTCCGGAAGTTAGGAGGTCCGAAAGATTCCGGAGCGGATTCTGGGCAGTCAACAAACGCTTTTTCGCTCCAGACCTCACTGATAGATTAGTTGAAGGGTCTACCATTGCAACGCTGTAAAATCCCGGTACTCATCATTTTGCGGGGCGCTCTGCCTTTAAGAGCCTGCTTTCGAGAGCAGGGTCTAGGCAGATTCGCGCCCTGTGGGTTATAGGTGTGATGGGTTTCTGGTTGCTCCACTAACCTTCAGGCCCAGTCCTCCTATTTGATATGGCCCTAAGCCAAAAAAATAACCCTCGTACCGATGCGCGCACCCCCAATCGGACTTTCGCTTACCTGTTTGGCACGGGACCCCACGACGGCTCCCACATCTTGCTATTCAAAGCAAAAATTACAAGTGGTAGGGTTTCTTGTCAGGTCCTTCTAACTTTCCCTTAACACTCTCGTCCAAGCTGCCTGTAGGAAATTGGGTAAATGCCCAAAAACAATTTTTACCGGTTCAAAACTCAGATTTGGATTCTACGTGTCTGAAAGGCCCAAAAAGGTGCATAAAGATGGATATGCAAAATCTATCGGGACACTGCCGGAGAATTACGTACTGCTCTGTAACTTGCAAGTCACTTTTCTTTTTTTTCGAGGCAGTGTTTGGATGGCCGGGTTTGCGTAGTATTCCTGTTCAAAGTCCTTGTACTTCAGTCAATCAAAAGAAAACACAGATTAAAAAGGCTGACAAAGGTATGAAAATCGAAGCAAATAACTCTTCAAATACGAAGATGTTTTTGTAAATATTCATGAAACTAAATGAGTTTGGGGAATGCGGTGTGAAAGGATAACCCAACAATTGCAAAACAGCCTAGACAGCTTTCGGGCATCTGCAAAAACCACCAAGCAAGATGGTTCTCGTGCTCCGTGCTTCATTCCATATATTCCTTGCGTAGAGGCGGCGCGTGAACAAGTGTAACAGCCACTATGGATCACGAAACAATTTTCAGAACGATAGAATAGATTCTTACAAAGCACAACCGACGCATCAGATACCCAGTGGAACTCCGAACTTTGAAATGCGAAGAAACATCGTTTTTTTGTGGTCATTGAGTACATCTCTCAAACACTATGGGCCACTTTCCTATGTAGAGATTAAACGACAGATGGACACTAAGAATTTTGAGGTGGACTGGTGGGTCACTGATGAAGAAAACTCTGGGGAAGATTTCTGTTAAGTGGGCTGACGTATTCGTGGAAAGGACGAAAGAGTTGAAAAATCAACGGGAGATTTCTGCGTTTTACCACGCAGAATCAATGTGGATATTGGAAGCGAAAAAGAAAAGGCGGAACCTAGGTTGGGACCTGCATTAGCACGAAGGTAGGCCATCTGATAGTTGAGTAACATCAAGAATCAAGATCCATTTCGAGGCTCAAAGTAAAATACAGGAGGTCTGTAAAGTGAATGTGTCCCTGAACATAAAAAAATTGACTTATGAGCAAAGATGAAAACAATAAATGCAGGTTTTTCCCTCTTCCTCTTGTTATGATGCTCATCGAAATTCCCAATTTTAAACTAGATTCTGAAGCAGTAATCTTCAAATACTACCTGTATCATTGATTCATTTGGAGATCGGCTTGAGCAGATGAAATCTCGCGCAACCTCCTCGCTTGGGTCCTGCCCTCTTTCGCAAACGTGCTCTATAGTCATTTTTGCACGCTTAATCAGCGACTCTCGATCTTTCCCACTCTCAGGTGTGGAAAATGGTCAGAAAGCACGTTCACGAAAGAGATAAGAGCACAATCGAAGTGATCGCGCGAAATTCGGGTTACACGAGCCCATTGAATGGGCGCGGAAGTTTCTCACCCGAGTCATATTTTCGCACCTAAGTGATGTGCCTGCCAGGCACATTCGGAGTCGCTATAATTACAAGCTCCTCAGAGGATCAAAACATCGCAAGCCCCGTTCCTTATCCAGAGTCGCTCCAGATGCTGAAATCGGAATTTTGATAAAACTTTCAAAATTGAAGTTCAGAATTAAATTTGCTCCAATCAAGACCAAATTTCGGATGCAAGGGTTTTCGAGGTTGCTCCTATCAGTAGTGAGATTTGTTTCGAATCCGAATCGTTACTTGAACTCCTTCTGAGGATTGATATGAAAGTTTTAAAAAATCGTGAAACATGACCATCTCAAAAAGCATGGGTCGCAGACTTTGGTTATTTTCTAAAAGCTCATTGACTGTTTTGCAACAGTTTTATAACCATTAGAAAGAGAATGAAATTCTACATCGAACGCTACCAAGACCTCCTAGAAAGGTTTGTTCCATCGACTGTGGCAACCGTTTGAAAAAAGCGAAAATACTTTCGGGACGACCTAATACGTATATGAAACTGTAGTGGTTTTTCCCCTGAACTCATTCTCAAGAATATGTCAAGATACAGCTCTGATAATGACCCAGCCAATTATCTCTTCAAACTTGTTAATCATAGATCACTGAGGTCATCGAGGCTGGCTCAATGCCTAAAGCTTTATAGTAAACCTAGAAGCTCAGAATGGTGTGAAACAGCAGAGGAAAACTATTTGTAATTTTGAAAACAACCAATATAAATCTGCCACTTTTAAGAAAAATTTTAGTGGGAAATATAGCCACGCTTAACAAGCGACTGGAAGAAGAAAACATCTTCAGGAAAAATGGTTTATCGCAAAAGTTCAGCATTACCGCTTTCAAATTTAGATCATGATTTTTTAACAAAATTGTGTTGCTTTCACATCAACCTTCCAACGCAAGACTATGAGTGGACCATTGAAAAAAATATCATGGCTTAGATCGTGGATACTTTGTTTATAGTTAAAGTGAACTTATTCCAAATCTTATACAGGGTGTCCCAAAAAGATGTGCACACTGTTTGATTGTAAATAACTTTTTTGTGGTGAAGTGTTTCAAGAAGCTTTAAGAACCATTTTGTAGAGCGAGGTTCAACTTAGATTTACAGTGTAGAGCGGATCGCCGATCTCTCATTCTTACTGTAGGATTACGGTAGAAACTTTGAAGAGGGTTTTGAGCCATGAAAGGCCATATTTTGTTCCAAAAAAAAACCAAAACAACCTGAAAATTCTCACACTAAGCTAACTAGAGTTGCTGTTTCTAAATGTGAAGTTTGCAACTCTTCTTAATGCTTCATTAGAAAATTATGCGAGGTAAGCAGTAGCAGACGTTTTTTAAATGTTCCTAAAAAGTGCGGTTACACCGTTTAGAAAGATTTTCAACCTTGTAAAGAGTTGGGTATTGAACTCAGGGTTCATAAAAACCCTATTACACAAATTTCCACATTTTTTTGAAAATTTTTGAAACGGCTCCTTTTTTCACGGTGACACCATATGTTTGAAATTTCTACCGTACTCCTACAGTAAGAATGAAAGACAGGCGTTTCGCTCTACACTGTAAATCTAAGTTGAACCTCGCTCTACAAAATGGTACCTAAAGCTTCTCGAAACACTTCACTACAAGAGAGTTATTTACAATCAAACAGTGTGCACATCTTTTTGGGACACCCTGTATATAAAGCTGAATGTCTGTTTGTCTGTCTGTCTGTCTGTATGTCTGTATGTCTGTCTGTAGTCTGTCTGTACGTATGTTCCGAATAGAAAATTCCATTTCTGAACCGATCCGGACCAAACTTGGCACACATACACTACGGGCCCCGGCGGGTGTCACAGTCCACTTTTCGTTATTGATCGATGTCGATTTAATCGTTTTTTTGCCAAAATTTGAGCTACGGGGCTGGAATTTGGCAGAGGGGTGTAATCGAGCATGCTGATCACCCCCGTGGGGGTGATTGTTCCAAAAATGGAAAGTAGGAACCATTTTCTGAGGTGAATGTTTCTCCACGCAAGTTTGATAAAAATCACGGATAAACAAATCTTCAGACGATACGCTTTGGCAATTTACCTCAGAGGCCTCAAAGGCCTTTAAGGCCTTTCTCAGAGGCCTAAAAGTAAGTCTATCCTTATTTTTTTCTGTTAAATACTGTCAAAATTCTTTTCCACACTTATATTTCCGAGCTATCTCGAGTGGGCTTTTTGGCTGAATTACCATCTTCAAGAAGAAAGATTCCATTACTCAAAGTTATTTACCTTAGGTCATTTTGCACTTCAATAAGTGCGAATGGTAAAGTAGTCTTTCGATTGTTTCAGAGTTGTAGTTGTAAATATCACGAATTTTAAACAATTTTAGGCTTAGTTTGCAAATACATGCTATCAGAATGACTTCAAAAGAGGGAATCACTGACAATGTTCAGCACAAAACTTTTTTAGATGAAATTGGATCTTAAAATTTTGCTAACTGGCACAGGGGGTAAGCGAACATGCTGATCACCCCCGTGGGGGTGATCAGCATGCTCGATTACACCCCTCTGCCAAATTCCAGCCCCGTAGCTCAAATTTTGGCAAAAAATCGATAAAATCGACATCGATCAATAACGAAAAGTGGACTCTGTGACACCGGGGCCGAAGTGTATGTGTGCCAAGTTGTGTGCCAAGTTGGTCCGGATCGGCTAAGAATTGGAATTTTCTATTCGGAACATACGGCGGAGCCGGGTAAGCCAACTAGTACGTAATAATTTTCACAACACGTCCCAGTTTAAAGTTTGCAGTAATCTACTATTTTAGTTTACCCACAAGTATTCAGAACGAAATTTCATACAAATCTGTGCTACGGCTATTTCTTCAATATTCCTTCATATTTTTTTGAGAGCTCGTAAACCTGAACTTCGGTCTTGTTTTAAAATGGAAAATTTCGAAAACCCTTAAATCCGTTTGATTTTGGTTAAGCATTATTGGTGCCAGGGCCCGGCACGCGTTGGTTTGGAGGTTTTTAGGAAACGAAGTCCTCCATGACTTCGCGAAAATTTACGAACTCTCTCTCGACGTGAAAATCAGTAGGGAAACCCTAATTCAACCAATATAGCAATAAAAAAGCGAAAAAAGCGCATTTTGAGGTATGTAATATAACAAAAAGAGCAAAAAGAAAACATTTCGAGTCGATTAAAGGCTCTGCCATTGGGTATAGTACCATTTTGATGCTGGTAATGTCAGAAATCTCTTAGGCCAACCAAATCTGTAGCCTCAACAATCCTGCAATGCATTTTTCGCCACATTTTTCAAAGGACACCGCAACTGATTGGAGCGCGATATCTATCAACGTGTAGAATTATACTACTTTTGACTCAAAAAAGGGGAGAGGCAACGGTTTGATCCGCTCTCTTCACTAGATGATAGATTTTTGACCGTTTTAATCGTCCAAATCAAAAAGGTCCAAAACTTATCTGAACTCTCCGATATTTATGCTCCGAACCAACCCAGTTGGTTTGGTAGTTGGTCTAGAAACCAACAAATTCGAGAACGGATATTAGGACACATAAGTTTTGGGAACTTTTTACATAACATAGTTTGGAGTAATATTGTATACACATAGCTCAAATCCAGAGCCATGTGATTGTTTGTGCGCTGTAAACAAGCCATTTGTTTGTTTGAGTCTTGCATTTGAAATTCGCGCGCTTGCGAAAGAACACGTCCAACTCGTGAAACCTGACATGTTCGTCGTGTTTTTTTTGGCGCTTCCTCCAGGACCTCATAAAAACGGTGTCCCCGTTGCTTCTAACTCCAAAAACGAAGTCCAGTTTGACCCCAAACCATCGGTGCCGGGCCCTGATTGGTGCTAAACGTTGACTTTGCAACAAACAAATCTCACTACTGAAAAAAGCTCGATAACCCCTAAATTTGAAATTTGGTCTTGATTGGAGCAAATTTACTTCTGAACTTCAATTTTGAAGGTTTCATTAAAATTCCTCAGCATCTGGAGCGACTCTGGATAAGGGACGGGGCTTGCGATGTTTTGGTCCTCTGAGGAGCTTGTGATTATAGCGACTCCGAATGTGCCTGGCAGGCACATCACTTAAGAGCGAGAATATGACTTGGGTGAGAAACTTCCCGCACCCGTACAAATTGCACGAAAAACACTGAACAAGATGTAGCCTATCTTCCGCTAGATTTCTGTAAAAAAGGTGAAAAGCGTCTATGGATTTGTAGCTACTTACGCAATCTTTCAACTATGCGATTGTTGAAACTGAAAATGTAACGAAAAACCAATCTTGTATAGCAAGAACATCAGTGCTTAACTTGCAGTCCCACGGATCAGTCTCAATGAAAGTCTCTCTTTCAGATGCATTAATGATTGTTGTGCCATAAATGTCAAACCAGAGCACCACTGAGCCAACTCTTGTGATTACTATCTTATATCGAGAACTTGCTGTTCTTGCAACGTTTTTGGTAAGCAAAACGTACACTAATGTCTATATGTCCTTTCGATTTGAGGTTGCAATCATCGGAGCTTATTGTCATTGGTTCATACTAACATGCATTTTGCGCGGGTTAACACAAATCAGTCCATTTATCCTTTTCATTGCAAGTCAATCACTCGCTGAAGCTATTTTGTTAACTTTCTTTGTTTTCTATTATCCGCCCATGGTTTTATAGTAAGTCAATTATGATCCTTTAAAAAATTATAGTAAAGTCAATTATGATCCTTTGAAAAACAAGAACTGAGTGTTTGAGGGAATCTTAAACTTTGCAGTAATTTACTGCATTAGTGACATCTTAAAATTTCTAATCTCCATAAGCAAATTTTCAGCGATATATCTCAAATGAAAACAAATTCGCATATAATGGGAACGATAACCATGATTTGTCTGGATGTGACAAATGCTTCACATCTTGTCATGGCTTTGAATCGACTTTGCGCCATCTGTGCACCTACCAAGTACGCGAAGTATTTCAGGTAAGCATAGCCTGAATCTTAGTTCTCCAAATCAATCAGATGCGTAAGTTTTGGGTACTTTTCGCACGATACCATTCACTGCCTCCAACAGCAGTCGAAAAAGCCTTTGCTAGTACATGGACGTAATTTGGCCGCTATCGTTCAACAGAAGTTCATTGTGGAATCATAGCATTACCTCCATAAAAAATACTTGGTGTATTTCCTGCGACTAAAGTTTTTCTGAGTTGTCGCGAAAAAAAATTGTGGGATTTTGTTTAAAAAAGAGTAAGAAAAATCAAATTCAAACATATTCACAAAGAAGAAAATGCTAACAAAAAGCTCTTTAGGATATCAAAGCAATCTTGTGATTTCTGCATTTAACTGCTTTGCAATTATTATTCAAGCTGCTAGTCCACCCAGACTATGCTAGCAGGTCAACCTACTGGTGAATTTGAATGTTCACAAATAAGCGTTGAGACCTGCCATACAAGTTCCTCCATTACTCAGAGTCCGGCACAATGTTTCAAAGTACGCTTAAAATACGTTTGAGTACGTGGATGCACTCGAAGGCACCCAATTTCAAAACAATACGACAGCAAAGAATTCGGTCAAAAAAGAAGTTGCTTTGCCATTTTTACGTTTACAACTATTAGGTCGTGTAATGAGTTCTGTCCCTTTTCTTGTTTTAGTTTTTTCTTAACAACATTGATTATTTTCAGATAAAGTGTATAGGCTTTTTAAAGCTCTAAGTCTGCTCTACAGGCTCATATGCATCACTTTCCAACATAGCAGGAAATTAAAAAAGATCTTTATCATTGAAACAAAGAATCCAAAGAGCCGAAAAATCAATTTTCGACATCTTTTTTCCTCCAAATTTTTCTGGATTTTTATTGGTAAAACTTACTCAACAAGCTTGACAACAACCAAAACATTAGACTTTTACACTTATTATATCACTGTTTGCGCATGTTCCCTCCCTTCCACAGGCTATTTAATGACATTTTTTTAAAGTCGGCAAGGAAAGGCTTTGTCACGCGATATTTGCCGTCTCGCGTACCTAAACTGTGTGGCTCCCAAAATTCGAATTTTGAATATTTAACCTATGAACTCGATAATTTTGAACCCAAAACCATCCCATCTGTCTTTTCTGGATGATCCGCCTACCGTCTTCCCTCAGGATGCCTTCAGATGATGCCCAACACCAACGTTGAAAAGGCGTTAGAAAGAAGACTTTTCTAAAGTCTACAGAATTTTTGAAAAGTTTCAGCATTTCTGAAGCGCAGTAGAAGCTAGAGCATTCTTTGCCCACTGTAGTAAATTCCTCGAGCTTATTCGTAGGCATTCTGACTAATTAGGACGTAACGTAGTTGTCGAAAATAGACTTTTCCCCTGTTTGATTTTCCAAATTTGAAGCTGTAAAACTTTTGCAAGTCATCTGATGTAAAAAATCGAAATGAAAGTTTTAGTAAAGATGGCTTAAAGCTTTCAAACGCATATAAACAATTTACAGAACGTAACGCAGAATATTGAGAAAAAATTGAAAGAAAAAATGGGACAGAACTTATTACACAACCTAATAGATACAAAAATGCAGCCGCGATTGCAAACAAAGATCCGCTTGGGCCACTAAGTAGAATTCATTTCATAAAAGAACAGGGGCGGTATTTATCAATCTCCCGCTCGCTCTTCGGGTGTGTTGCATCGTTATACACGGCCCGAACAGGCAGGAATGTTCAAATCAACCCATACTTTGGTTAGCATGGCCAAAACGAGCAGCGGAGCCCGATTTGTCGAGATCGGGCCTGCCGTACCCGGCATGGCCAAACTTGCCAGATCGGATTTTTGAGCCCATGCAATGTCCTAGTGTAAGGTCAGTATGGTGGTGGGAAGTTCTGATAATGACTGTGACTGAATCCAGACTTCTATTTTATACAATTTGGTATGTATTGTTTGAATCAGCCACAAAATAAGACTTTTTGATTGATTTGCACATTATCTGTGCTCTGATTACTCCTACAATAATAGAGATTGTATGCGTTTATATTTAGGACGAATTGGCCGTTTCCCGCATCTTCAGAAAAAGTGACTTTGACTCCTCATCTGACTTTACAATTGTTGACATGATAATCACAAGTGCATAACAATACAAAAACTGTGCTCGAGGATTGGAAGGAAAGAAAATAAAAAACGAGGAATTTTCAAACGTTTGCGACAAGCAAAGTTTATGCCAGCAGGCGTTTTTGATATGCGCCCGCTCGCACTGCTGCCGTGCTGCCATTAGGATCCCGAACGTGCTTGAAAGTGATGTACAAGAAATAATTGATAAATATCGCCCCAGTTCATCACCAAGGAAATATTACCCTTCTAAGAGAAATGCAATTTTTGAGAGGGGTCAAGAGTAGATTGGTCCACGTAAGGTATTTACCAACCCAACAATATAACCTTAGATACATCTGTACTTGATCATGGCAAGAGCAGAAAATCAAGAAACGCTGTGTTTACTTAAATAATTTATCATCAAAAGTATATAATCAAAAAAGGGTTGGAAGTGTGACAGATCAAAAGAGCTTTGTAGAATTTGAATAAGCCACTCTCAAACAACTATGAAGGCAACAGAAAGCGTCTTTACATGCATTCTTCCGGAACTACTCTGCAATAGAAGGCAACGCACAGGATTTAGTCAAGAGTATGTTGCACGGTAAGTATTGAGTTAAATAAGAGCTTTTGCGGAATTCCAGTATCATCTAGCTTGCAAAAATTATTAGTACACAGCCTTATCCGTTTTTTTTTTTGAGCTCATTCGCAAAAAAGTAAAGATAAGCAAAATCCTCGAAAGTATTTGATGCAGGATTTCTTTCGCTTTCCACCGGCTAAGTCACTGACGAGTAATGTGGCAATCGATGAGATAGTTGCAGAAGCTTGCGACTACTCGTTTTAGCGTTCTAACATTCGCTAACCTCTGAGAAATTTATATGAAACTTTTCAGGAAGTCCAACAGGTAGAATCAGGGCTCGGCACAAGGTGGCTAGATGAAAATGCAAATAAAGTCGCAAATTTTGTGTATTTTCGGCCGTAAAAACAAAGCCTGGAACCGAGCCCTGGATAGAATAAACCTATTGTATTAGGTTGTAACAAAAATCTTGTTATACTTTAATCTCTTACAACGATAAGCCTCACACTTCGTATCTTGATGCGATTCCAGGGAACCATCCGATAGAAAGCAAGCTCTGCAAGATGGTGTGCAAAAGTTCGCACCAGTTTCGACCTACCATAGGTTTGGATCCAGAATCTGAGTCGTATTGAAGGCTCAAAAAAAATCGGGAAAAATTCATATCTTCGTCTAAATCACTGTGAATGTCCAACTTGCTCACACAACTTGTTCACCGCATCAGACATCATGTGTACCGTTCCTGCATTTTTAGCCTAAACGAACACCAAAATTTTAATGTTTATATTAAAAAAAAACTGCTATTTCCACCCACGTACCCTAATTTCGCTCGTATAAGACGCACCTTTTTCGGTTTTTCAAGCGTGCCAATCAGCAAGCTGTTTAGAAAAACGAGACTTATGCCACACGATACTCTCAGACAATATGCAGCACTGTAAATAAATTTTTCTTTCGGCGTATCTGTGCTGTTCAATTTTAGAAAAAAATCCCCACTTCCTATACGCGTGAAATTAGGGTAATAGTATATGACAAGCCCTCAAAAGTAGAACCGTGAATTTTCAGCTCACCACAAGCCCTCGTTTTCGAGAAATGTTGATTTTAGCATGGAAGTCCGAATGAGGAGAGATAAATTCGGTAATTTTCGAAAACTAGGGCTTGTGGAAAAATGAAAATTTACGAGTATACTTCGAAGGGCTTGTGCTATACAATTACGTGAGTGGAAACAACGTAGCCGTTTTTGTAAAAGCATAAAAATTTTCATTTTTTCGATTTCTAAATGAGGGAAAAAATACAGAAATGGTACATATAAATATCTAATGCGTTGTGCAACTTGCTGAGCAAGTAGGATTTTGAACAAAGATATTAATTTTTCCCAATTTCTTGAGCCTTCAGTGTTACTCAGATTTTGGATGCAAATTTGCGGTGGGTCGAATCTGGTGCAAATTTTCGCACACTATCTTGTAGAGCTTGCTTGGCTCTTTCGAATGCTGTGAAGTCCTATCAAAAATGTGAAGTTCGGACCTATTGCCATAGGAAGTTAAAGTGTGACAAGCTTATGCAACCTAATAAATTGACAAGATTTTTTTGACTTCTGGTCCTTTGATTTTTCATACTCGGTCTGTTATAAGCTTTTGAACAGGGAGAGCTGAGGCTGGGTTACCGAACCTAAGCAGCACAGTTCCATGTATCGCAACTGTGCTGCGCGCTGCAGTAGCGGCCAGAACTAGGTTGTAACCGTTTTCAATGGTTTATCTCTCAGACTTCACTCATTTCAATCTCATTCCTCTACCGCGGTTCTCCTTGTGATGAGAAAAGCCACAAGCTTAGTTGCAAATTGAGTGCAGTTCTGCTTCTATGTATCCGGGAAGATGTTCCTCTCGCGCTCGTCCATTGCGATTGCGGAGCCGCTATAATTGTTGAGGAGCTACTACACGCTTCATCGCAAAACACTCCGACTAGGTCGAGAGTTGAACTTCCGTTGCTCTGCGCGAAGTGCCTGCTAATAGACCACTAGGCTAAAGAGCCACTATTGCACAATTGCCGCAACTGCTTAGTGAATCCACGTAATCAAGATCTCACATGTCAAGACACGTGGAGAGGCGCAAGGCTTGCCTGTGAGGTGCCTAGCAGTGGCGGTCTCAGAGCGGTTCCGAGGGGGGAAGGGGAGGGGCGGCAAAAATTTTTTTTTCTCAAATAAAGGTGCGTGGCGTTAGCCACGCACTCTGAAATTTTTTTTTGAAGTGCATCGTAAAATTCTGCGGGTCTAAAGCCCCCGAAAATTTTTTTAAAAGGCTAATTTGAATTTTTAAAAAATTCTAAAAATTATTTTGATTGTTTACAAAAATAAACAAGTTATTTGCACATTTTTATAACCCATGTAGGTAAGTTTCACCCCCGCCCCTTCAATCCGCTACTGGTGCCTAGCCATAATATATCCTAAAGATTCTCAAAAAAGTAGCAGGATAAAACATGGACATAGACAGTAACCTAACAATCCGTCTCCCTCCCCTCTCACCATATTTTGATATGCTATTATACTTGATAAAATTCGAAATTCTGTTGATTTCCAAAATTTTTCGAATGAACTAGATCTATAATTTGTAATCTTGAAATAGACCATTATTTTAGGAAAATAGACTTCAAGTAGTAAACAAAGTCTACAGGTCATTCGTAAGTCGACGGTTAGAATCTCAAAAGACCTCTGAATAATGTAGCAAATTTCGAAAAATTTTTCACGAGGTTTCTGTTGACACAATAAAAAAGAAATAATTTGAAAAACACTTCCTGTGTCATTACTTTTTTGCTAAGAAAGTTCAACTCGGCCTGAGATTTTTGTCGCTCTTCCGTATGTGCCCACCGTAATAATCTTCATTGAAAACGGACAGCATGATCATAATTGCACCGCCAAATGAACTCAGTGGCGAATTTTCAAGCATTTCAGTAAGTTTATTCCACCACATCTACTGCAGCCCCATCGCATAGTCTTGCAGTGAAAAGAAATAGTAAGTATCTAACAATGGCGGCGAAGGGCTCTCCCCGGGATATGTCGCGAAATTTTTGAAATTTACTTACTGTGTTATAAAAAATGTGCAAATGACTTGTTCGTTCTTGTAAATAATAAAATTATCTTTTAAAATTTCTTAAGATTCAAACTAGCCTTGTAAAAAAACTTTTCGGGGGCGTAGCTACTGACAAGCCCCCTTTTCGCATAAGTTGGGGGCACGGTCCAGCAAAAAATGTTAAGAAGCACCCCGAAAAATTGCCGCCATGCACCTTCACTTGAAAATTTTTTTTTGTCCCCCTTCTCCCCTCCTCTCGGACGGAAATCCTGCGACCGTCACTGGTAACTAAGTATTTAGCTAAACTTCCCCTAAAAAAGTTTTAAGTGAGATTTTTTTATCCATCTACCGTAAATCCATCGAAACCCCTTTTTGAAAGGTATTTTCAAGCGACTATGATATTACTGATTAACGTGCGGAATTAACGAAGCCAACTTTCATGATATCCTGTGGTTTTGGGTAGTCTACCGCATCTCTTCTCCGCTATAAACCGCTGTAGTGAAAAACGCGCAATGTGATCGTAATCAACACACCGCATAACGCCACTGAGCCAACCAATTTTAAATCTGTTATGGGACTTTGGCTTTCACCAAATTCATCTCTCCGCAGTGAAAAATGATTACCACATCCGAATTAGCACAGCGAATAACCCCGCCAGACCAAGTTTCAGTCAACTTCTTGAATCTCGCCCAACTACCGTAATCCTACCATAACCTCGCTATGTGGGCGAATGGCGAAAAATGACTACCATGACTATCAGCGTGCCAAATAACCCCACTGTACCAAGTTTCAGCCAATTTTGTGACTTTCGCCCAACTACCGTATACCTACCGTAATCCCGCTCCGTGGCCCCGTAGCGAAAAACGAACGTTATATCCGTGATCAGCGTGCCAAACAACCCCATTGTACCAAGTTTTAGCTAATTTCGTGACTTTCGCCCAACTACCGTATCCCTACCGTAACATCGCTAAATGGTCCCGCAGTTCAAAATAAACATCATATTCGTGATCAGCGTGCCAAAAAACCCCACTGTACCAAGTTTCAGACAATTTCGTGATTTTCGTCTAACTACCGCATACCTACCGTAATCCCGTTCTGGGACCCCGTAGCGAAAAACGAATGTTATATTCGTGATCAGCATGCGACATACCCCCAGTGTACCAAGTTTCAGCCAATTTCGGAACTTTCGCTCAGCTACCGTATCCTACCTAACCCCCTTATGTGGGCGAATGGCGAAAAATGAGCATCGGATTCGTGATCAGCGCGTCGGATAACCCCCGGGACCAAAATTTTACAAAATTTTGAATTTTTGTGTTCAACGGTGCACATTATACTTGGGTAATTCGAAAATTTTTCATCGAATGAATGAATATCGAATAAATTCGAAAATGAAAAATCTCGAATAAACGAATATCGAATAAATTCGAAAATCAAAAAACTCGAATGAATGAATTTCGAATAAATTCGGAAAATCAAAAATATCGAATGAATGAATATCGAATATATTCGAACATTGGGAGTCGAATTTCGAATAGATATTCGAATGATTTTTCGAATAACTACTGTAACTTATCTAAAACTTGCTGACATTTCTGGCTAAAACCGATTCATTCATAATCAGCACCCTCATATCCCCTACACCAACTCCTAGCTCAAGCTTTTCCAGAAATCGGTATCGATAAACAAAAATTTTGTTTATATCAGCACTCTCACTTACCCCCCCCCCCCTGTACCAACTCCCAGCCCCGTAGCTCAAAGTTTCCCAAAAATCGATAAAATCGATCGGCGTCCACCACATTTCAAGGGCAGTTTAGCAGAGTAGCAGCAAATGAAATTGGCTGGAGCTGAAATTTAAAAATGAGGCTTGCACACGCTATACATCAGTGGTGAGCTGGCGTTACATCTGAAGACATCTGTAACTCATTGATAGAAAAAGCATCAATTAAAATCCACATTTATTTTTTTAATGTCGCAAGCAGTCGGAGGAATGCGACTTTCCATACAGTTCAAATGTTGTTACGGTTGCAAAAAAGATGCATTACCTGGTCTTGTAAAAAAAATACGAAAACGAAGCGAGCTTGGTACTCACAGTTGGCTCTGCAACAAACTCGAATAATTTGGATACGGAGTTCATTCGAATACGAATTCGAATAAACATTCGAATAAAACATTCGAATAAATTCTATTCGAAAACCCGTTTTTCGATTATTCGAGTTTTCGAATATTATTCGAATCCTCGTTTTTTGATTATTCGAGTTTTCGAATTTTATTCGAAATCCTGTTTTTTGATTATTCGAGTTTCGAATTTTATTCGAAACCCCGTCTACTCAATTATTCGAGTTTCGAATATTATTCAAAAGTGGAAAAACTCCGAATATGGAATTTTCGAATCGAATATATTCGAATGTTTTATTCGAATGATCGAATTTCCTATTCGATTCGGACCCAAGTATAGTGCACATGATGCTTCATGATTTCATGCTTCATGAAACTCGGAGCAAAATCTACCCCGGAGGACTTTTTTCTGGACCTCTGCGTTTACGCACTATTTCTCTTTCTCTAACGAAACTCGGAGTTAACTCGCGCGAGCCTGAAACACGCACCAAACTCAGAGTTAACGCGCAGCTGAGCTGCGCGTTAACTCGCGTATCGTCTCGCGTGGAACGAATTACGCTACGTTTCCATACTTGGCATAAAGTACGTCTTGCGGGGTATCCTGCCATATAACCCTTTCCCCAATTTGGTTTGCTTATGCAAGTGTTGATGGTCCCTGAAAGGTGCGTAAGTGTTTGGTAAGTGTTTCTTTCGCGGTAATTAACAACATTCTGCAGCTCGAAAGGATGCGATTGAGCCGAGCCGTACCTAAGCTATACTTTTCCTTCGCCACCTCTAGCTCAATTGGCTCAACATCCGCATTCTTGAAAATGGCACGCTTACTCACGATCAGTAGTTTATCTGGATGTTACTTGATAGATTCTATGACCTCACCTGTCAAGATTCTCGCTTGCGAACAATCAAATATCATTATACTACATAAGTTAACTTATAGGTCTGCAGATACCATATCGCGAAGGATTGCAAGTTTTAGGTCGTTCCATGAGTTCATAGCGTTATTATTTTCGTCCTCAGTTCTTTGGGGGAGCGCTTGATTTGTAGATGCGTATATAATTAAAAAGTGATCACACTCTCTGAATCATACCAACTGGTTTCCATGGAAAGCTTATTTACTAATTTTTCCCAAGAAAGAAAGGCTCAAAAGGCAAGAAGGTGCATCTTTGACATCAATTTCTGCGCGTAAAAGTGGACCTTTTTTGAATTATGGGAAATTGCGTTTACTTGAATTCAAGACAAAAAGAGGTTAGTTTGCTTCAGGAGATCAAATGGTGTAGGACACCCCTGTACAACAGTGGCGGTCCTTCCAGGGGGGAGGGGCAAAAATTTTCAAATGAAGGTGCGTGGCGTGAGCCACGCATTCCGAAAAATCTTTAGGGGGGGGGTTTCGCCCCCGAAAAAAGTTTTTATAGGACTAATTTGGATTTTTAGAAAATTTTGAAGATTATTTTAATCTTTATATGTATAAAACTCAAAAATTTCCGTTTGAAGGGTATGTGAGTTATAGAAGCGCGCGCCGCTCAACCGATTGGGCTGAAAATTTGCACACAGATGTTTTCGACCCCGGAGACGGTTTTAGGCTATTTTTTGCGGCGATTCACTGGGTCCTTCTATCGATTTATTGATTTGTTTACGTTTTTCAAAGGAACTGAAGGGTTATCATGTTTAATCGAGCATTTTGCCTTATTCATGAAAAGGAGGGCGGTAAAGCTCATTTTCACCTTAGGATTACGAGGATGCGGTTTTGAAGCGGATGTTCCAGGGTAAGTTATCCATAACATATAAAAGGGGGGGCTCTCAGTGCAGGAGAACAGTGGCCCGCTCTAGACCGGGAAAGCCAATTAGTTGTTTATAAGAATAAAGAAGTCACTTGCACATTTTTATAACCACGTAAGTAAATTTCAAAAATTTCGCGACCCATCTTCGGAAGGGGGGAGGGCCTCCCCTCGGTCCGCCACTGCTGTACAAGGCTTTTCGGAGGACGGACAGGATGTCCTGCACTGAAAATTGCTGGACAAAGAAGACGGTCGAGCATACCGTATAAAACCCAACTGTACCGCGGAAAAAGCCTAATAGACAAATCTAGCGAGTTCCTCTGCATGGCGCAAATACCTACAAACGTCGTCAAAACTTCCTGCAAGCTTTGAGTAGAGGTCATTTAGCACTCAACATATTCCTCAATCTCGCTCTATCAGACTATCATTTGTTTCGCTCTCCCAAACCTTATAAGTGCTCAAATCTCGATTATAGAGAGTACTTTAGATGCTGTTTAGATCACTTTTTTGAAACCCGGCGCGCTGCTATCTGAAAAATTAGGACTGAAAAGCTGACAGAAATCTAGAAAAACGTTGTGCGCTCGAGTATTGTGATATTGACTGTTTTGACTAAAAATTGATGACTTTGTTGGTTTATAAAAACGCTGCGAGATACGAACCTACAGAAAAAATTAATACATCTTGATTTACGATCTCTTGAACTGTGACATCAGTTAGCGCGAAGCTTAACAAGGTTGATTATGTCTTTGTTCATGCTGTAATCAGCATGAATAAAAACTTACCTAACCTTGTTTTGCTATCATCTCGCAATAACTGAGTGTTTTCCTGAAAGATTTCATGTTATTTCAGCAAGCGATCTTCATGGGTGTTCATCGCTTTAATTTGGAGCACTTCTATAATAGATCATGTCATCGTGGAAGGCATTCGTAAGTCTTATAAATGCATTGAATGAGCAGCTGACAAAAACTACTTTAAATATAATCGATAGATTTTTGCCAATCTAGACATGTAATCGTAACGATAGCGCTCACATACGACTCATGAAAAGCAAAAGATCAAAAACGATTCTCTTTACAGTGTTCATTAAAATACGATAGCTTCCTGTAAAAAACAGATGACTAACTCGTACGAGCTTCGTCTAACAGTGGAAGGATAAGATTCCTTGCAAAACGGAAAATTTTTAGGTTTGTTGTACATAGGGTGTCTCAAAAATGTGCACTGTTTGATCGTTTATAAAACCGCTGCTTCCGTGAATTTTGCTAGGCCTTGGGTACAATTCGGTAGAAATGGCTTTAACTCAGATGGCTTCAGTTTATGACTCAGTGTCTGATCAGTGCATATTATGAGGACTTGGAACGCTGATTTTTTATTTTTTCCATACCGGCAAAAGGCTTCTTGAAAGGTAAGCTGATATAGCGGAAGTACCAACACCTGAATATTTTGCACTCAAACCTAATTAGAACAGCTTTACCATCCTTAAACTGAGGCTGGTCTTTTCTTAATGATTTTCTGTAGCGCAAAAAGCAATTCGAACGATTTCTTTTATTTGTAGTCACACAGGACGATACGAGTTTTGACAGTAAAAACGCCATAAACCCCCATGACTTCATTCTCAAAAGCGTTCTATGAAGATGGGGCAAATTTGAAATTAGCGCAAGCCTTTGTAGTGGTATGTATCCTACTAATTGGCCAGTTCTAACGTTCTGTTCCTCCCTTGTCAGATTTATGGTTTATGGTATGGAGCAAAAATTACTGGTCGCTTTTCATTACTGTAAACCTACCGTGAGAAGAGCCATTAGGGACAGTGGTTGTCCTCAGAAAAGCGACGAACAAACTAGGAATTCTTGTACCAGGCTAATCAGAGTCGCTGATTCTAGATATGAGATTTTCACCTTAGCACAGTGCTTCCTTCGAAGGTTAAGCCAGGTATAGGTAACATTTGATTCAACTGGCTTGGCTTCGGGAAGGCGGGGCTCCGTGACCTAATTAAGGCTAGCTATTGATCAGAGAGCACTCGCGCAAGAGAGACGCAGGTGCGTTTGCGAGCGGCCTTAATTACGTCATAAAGCCCCGCCTCATCGAAGCCAAGCCAGTTGAAGCAATATTAGAGACTACTTTCCTCCTTCAAAAATGCGTACATCATTTGAATAGCTTCGAAAACATGAAGGAAGTTGTGTAATGAAAACAGTATGCGCGACCCCGTTACACAGTTCAGACTTAATTGGAAATTCTTTCAAGTGGCTGTATGCTACAAGCTTCTAACGTATCTATGGTAATCAAGAGCGTTCGGTGGGAAAGAAGATCACTTCCAGAAAGATATCAACGATCAAACAGTGCACATTCTTGGGACACATTGTAATGTCAGATATTGTGTCTAGTAGCTCTGGGCCCATCATACACTCCTGAGAAAGCTTCTTATGCAGTTGTGGCAAATACCTACTCCTTTATGAGAAGAAGTCTCAAGGTGAGGGGGACATTGCGTGAGGACATCAAATGAATGAGATGCTTGGCCCTGTCAAAACACTATGATGAAAGTCCCATCTCGCTTTCAAATAATTTCTAAATAATGATCTGTACAACTTTTCCCTGTGCCCATTTCTACATGCCAATGCCCTCTCCCGCTGTATTAGTAATCAGCATGCTCGATTATCCCCTTGTGCCAACTCCCAGCTCCGTAGCTCAAACTCTGAAAAAATCGCTAGAATCGATAAAAGTAATAGACAATTCTAAAAACTAATATTGTATTCGTAATCAGCATCCTCCCCTCCCCCATGCTAACTCCCAACTCCGTAGCTCAAACTTTGCAAAAAATCGATACCGATAAAATTTTCGGATAGTTTCAAAAACCAATATTGTGTTCGTAATCAGCATCGATTCCCCCCCCCTATGCCGACTCCCAGCCCCGTAGCTCAAATTTTGCAAAAAAAAACCCCATAAATTTGATATTGATCAATAACGAAAAGTAGCCTAAGGCTGGGTTCATACTGAGCCGCACAAACCGGCACAGTTCCAGCTTCAAGCACAGTTCGAGCGCTATGCGGGAACTGTGCCGCTTTGTGCGGCTCAGTATGAACCCAGCCTAAGACACCCGCTCAGCTTCGAAGTGTATGTATACCAAGCTTGGTCCGGATCGGTTCAGAAATGGAATGTTATATTTAAAACGTGCGTACAGACATACAGACATACAAACATACAAACAGACAGACAGACAAAAGACATTCAGCTTTACATGGAAAGATTTCTACTACTTTCAATTTTAAAAATCAGAGTTTAATCATACAACCTTGCACTAGCACTGAGGCTAATCAATATCCTGAATCAAGTTTCAAGTTTTACAGTTGGATGTACATATTATTATAGTGACAGTGCTTGGGGATTTGTATTTAAGTTTGGTAAGGTAAGAAAGTTCAATCCCCACCTGCAGCTACTACCTTTTCCTTCTAAGGACTGCGATTTCGTGCTATATTCCACTAATACGATCAAGCAGTTTTGCATGGTTGGGATTATTGGATCAATAGACACACTGACTCTGGTGAAGTTACGTCTCACTTCAAGGAAGGTCAGCGTAACATAAGAAAAAATTTTTTCCTGAAAATTGACATTCAGTTCTCTGATGCTCAAGCTGCCGCTAGTCGAAAAGCTGATATAAATTTCTTCAAGCAGGTAAATTATTTCTATGTTGTTCTCGTTACCAACAATAGGAGGAAAACTCAATCAAATGAGTTGGTGTAAACCAATGGATAAAGTCAGAAAGCTGACTTAAACTATGACTTCCTTATCTGCGAAGCGTCTTTTAGAAATTTTACGGGCTTTTTTGTATTTACAACTGTTGTGTAGTCCCAGTAAGAAAATGAAGAACTGTGGAGTAGGCCTGCGGACAGCACCATGGCTGGAGAACACTCGGAAAGGTTCAGATGGCATTACACTAAATGTACGAAGCTTATCTAGTGATTTATGTGAGCCTGCTTACTCTTTTGTTTAAATTACCGTCATTTTGCTCCTCAAAATATACGCAAACTTGGTCTAAAATAAGCCCATGACTTTTCCGAGGACGCGCAGGTATAGAAGGTGTAACAAGAGGAGGGCCTGAAGTCGAAATCAGTTTTTACCATGAAATATATATGTACTTTGAAAAGCATCAAACGCTGATTCCAAAACTGTCTTTATTATCTGCCAATCGCCCCCAGAAGCTGAGTTATAACCGTTTTTTGGCTCAAAAATGGATCACGCAATTAAAAAACTAGTGCAGTACGCGAATTGCTCAGGTTCGATATCAGAGCCCCAATTTTGAAAAACCTTTCATCTGATACTCGTGCATTACACTTCTTTCTTTGAGGCTGGAAAGACCCTACCTGTTGATTTTACCTAGAATATGCTATCATTTTTGGCTGTAAAAAGCACACGTAACTCAGCGTCTATAGGCGTTTCGAAAAAACAAGGAAAGTTTTACAATCAGTGTTTGATGCTCTTCAGATTGGTGTGTAATTCATTTGGTCAATTTCGACTTTGGTTCCTCCATTATTGAGACCAGCGTTTCGTTTCTTTCCTCATTATCTCTCACTGTCCTAGTCACCACTTCGCCCAGTGTCCCTCTAGGTAAGCGATATGATTGCGGTAATTTCTGTCCCAGTATGTTTTATTTTCTTATAAGCTGTTCAAGTCAAGAGAATAGTGCTAATTTCAAATTTTGAGCAGATCAAGTACTTTATATATAGTATATACTGCCCTCCTAAATGCTCAAAAACAAACATCCTCTCCACATCTTGTATTCAAATTTACAGTTTCTGTGTGATTTTCGCGATCAGAAAAGGGAAACGAATTAGCAGGTTTTAAAGGGAAACGAGACTAGCAGGTTTTGTCAAAGCTATCTGAGCTCTCATGGCTTTTTGAGATATTGAATGCAATATTGAATACAATAAAAACCTGAAGTCAAAAAATCTCGTGTTTTTTGCCTATTTTATCCTTATCTCAAACCTTAGAATACTTGCAGCAACTCTGCATACAAATTGCCATGTGATCAGCGTGACAAGTTGGAGGTAGGATATGTTCTTTGACGGGGTTGCGATTTTTTAGTAATAATAAATACGAGATTTGATTTCAAATTTGACATGAACAATTTGTGATGTTTGAAAGCCCTTTTGTAAAGCTTACTCTGCTCTGAAAAAGTCACTTGAGCAGCAATCAGAAGAAGTGAAATTAGCAGAATTTACATAATGAAAAAAGCACTTAAACAAGTTATTATTTAGGCATTACTGCAGTTCCTAATTTGGATAGTAGAGATGGTTTGCTACTTTTTCGTCTCCAACTTTTTCACACACGTCTTCATTAAATGGATCCTCATGAATTTGGCATGGTTAATCATGCATAGTGCTGACGGGTGTGTTTATAGTCTGTTTGTAGAAAGTTTTGCTTTTATACTCAGAATTACAGAATTTCATTGCTGGCCATAAATCAGGAATTCAAAAAACTATTTTGGAGTCCAATGAGTGTAAGCATGCTGCATATATTAATAAACTCGGGAGCAACTCGGTAATATTTTAGGTGTGCAAAAAACCAAAGAGAATCGACGCTATTCCTGTATCCACAGCTGTTGCAAGCCGCGCACATCAGACAGAACACGGTTTCAAGATTGAGTTTTCTCATTCATAATGAGCACATCAGATTTCCTAGGGTGACGACAACATATTAACACATTGACTACCACTTGTGCACACATGGTGCAAGCACAGAGTGTCATGTGGGACTGCTTGACACACATGGCGTTTCAAGCAATCCCACAATACGTCTCAGCTACGTTAGAATTGCAACTTTCTTAAGATAACTTACTCCAAAAGTTTTCTTTCGGATCCAGAAATAACCACCATCTTTTCTGTCAGCCTATTAGAGCTACTTTAGTCATACAGTGGATAGCAGTATGTCTACTTTTATGTGAAGAAACCTGGCTAGTTCGTAAATGGTCTTGGTCCCAAAAGGCAGGCAACTAAAAATTTGCATGGTCGTTAATGTGCTAAATGAAGAAATTCAGAAAATTTAGAGATCAATGATGTGCTTATTGCATAGTGAAAGGCACAGATCAACGTTATGCGCAGCATTTTTTGCATTGTAAATTTTTTATATTCATGATTCAGGAACCTAGGCTCCCGTCAGAGTGCCAAATCCACGCCAGCGCTGCGCCGGCGCCAAGCCGTCCCGATCGATCACCGTTGTTTCGATCAATACACGTGCACTTCTTCGGGGCGGGGCTAGCTGACCTAGTTCTCACCCAGATAAATGCACCGATTATTGTTCGAAATCTCTGTCAAAAGCTCCGGTAGCGCTTTGCCGGCGCAGGGTCAGCTAAGCCGGCCCCGCACGAAGTGCACGTGTATCGATCGAAACGGCGCCGGGACAGCTCGGCGCTGGCTCGGCGCCGGCGCAGCGCCGGCGTAGCTTCGGCACTCTGTCGGGAGCCTAAACTAAGTCGATAATGAGTTACTGATGTATTTTTATGTTTATCAAATGCGTCGGACTTTATAGCACAGAATTATCAACAGACTGCAAATTGTTCATGGAACAGAGCTGCCTCCATTTTTTCAGCAATGTTTCATATTTTGTTATTGTGCAAGTACGCTAGTATACAATGTGTTACCAAAGCAGTATATGTGTCTTGACCACCAGAGTAATAGTTTATCGTGGAGACAGCAAGTGTCTTTGAGTAATAAAATGTTTTGGTTTGATCTGTACAATCGAATTTCTGGCACTTTCTTGTTTGCCAGGAGAATCTTCCCATATATGCACTCTGAAGATATAGAGGCTTGCTTCATACAACAGAACGTCATTGAAATCATGAGGAAGGACATATCAGGGTTGAGCAAGAGAGTGGCACACAACTGCCGGATACGCCCTCCCCCCTCCGCTCTAAGTTCTGTCTCTCTCTCTCTCTCTTCCCCTCCCAACATTATCCTTTGCCTACGGTAGGCATGACATAAAGGCTCTATAGGTCATTTATAAATTGAATAGTGACGACGGATTTGACTGCGGTCTTTGCGCCCAAAAGGCAGAAAAGATTCATACGAAATAGCATCACCTCAACTTTTAGCTCAATCATTTCCAGTGTCTAACTACTGGCATATGTAAGCAGAAAATCATTCGAGTTAAGACGAAAACTAAAAAATCCTTGCCAGGAGGAGCGCGAAATTTATGTAAGTTACTTACATGAATTATAGAAATGTGCAAATGACTTATTCATAACTGTAAGTGATTAAAATAATTTTCATATTTTTTAAAAAATTCAATCTAGCTTTATCAAAGAATTTTGGGGTTATGGGCCCGCTTTTTTTGAGAAGCATACCAAAAAAGAGGAGGAGGTGGTGCAGGAGGAACCAAAGCCCTTGCCGCCTGTATCCAAGGGAGAAAGTGGGAGGCAGAGGAGGCTCCACCCATCGCTCCGCCCACGGGATGCTCCCATTGTGTGTTGAGCAAGAATGGCAAATGGACTACTACTATTGATCAAATTTGATGGATTAAGAGGTTAAACTATGAACTGGAATTTGGGAAATGGACAGTAAAGATTCTCAAACAGGATTTCAGGTGCCAGGATGATAATAAAAGTAGTATCATGCCATAAACCTAATAAAAGAATAGTAACGGTCATCTTTGTAGCAGTCAAATGGAACACCGCTACCATTTGATCATTGATAAATTTTGTTCAAAATCGAAATGATGATGATACAAAGCTTAGAAGGTGGGTTACCAAAAATTGATTTAAAGCAGGAGAACATAAGCCGAAAATGAAGTTTCAGAGTGATTTTAACAATAACTTCAACAAAGAGACTAACACTACATCCTGTATGCTCAGATCCAAAAAGGACGTAAAATGCAATTGCAAACATCTTATGCCTGAGAGGAGACTCAGTAAAGCTTCACAGCTCAGATTTGAAGTGCAAACCAAACCTGGACAACCTTTACCCGGAAGACGGCCCTTCTGAACCCACCGTCTACTACAGTAACCCCGCAGTTAGGACGCGGGCGCCTGCGCTGCGGTCATTGCGGACGAGTCTCCTGGGGAACGCTTTATTTTCGAAAGTCACAACATTAGGATCCGAACGCAGTGGTAATCCTCACTTATCCAGTCCCATTCCTTTCTATTCGCTCCATTTTGCTATTCTACGGCCTAACTTTATCTTGTATCAATCAGGTTTCTAAACCTAGATTTGATTTCTTGAGCATTTTATGGATGGTTTTTCTCATTTCATTTTAATTACTTTTATACTGCCACATTTTGTCTGTGTGCATCCTTTCTGCTTCATGCATTGTCACACGTTCAAACGTTGTGAACTGCATTATGCAACGAGAGGAAAGCATTCGACCCACAATTCAAAGTACAACAGATGATTTTTAACTCTGCACGATACCTAATAGTTTATAGTTTGCTCTAAATGACTTCCGCTCAATACCAAGGCATTTGTTCGGTAGCATCTAGTATTCTGAGCAAACGCTGCTCATTTCTCGCTAATTTCTGGGATTGTGCATGGAATTTTGAATGTTCATAAGCCACTGCTTGTAGATCAAATTTCTGAGCTAGATTCTAGAACTTCTCAGCACTTGAATCATGCGTTCACGACATCTCTATCAAGCGTCTGAGGGATGAAGGTCATCACTGAGGAACTCGTCCGCTCTGCAGCTCAAATGCGTAGGTCAACCGCTCGCCTTATCGAAGCAGCCAATTAAGACGTGACCTCTGAGACGCGCTGACCTATCGTAGCCATCGCGATTAGAGCGGGTTCAGAAGGGCTTACACCCCCTTTACCCCGCTGGCAGTTGTCGAGGCATAGGATTAGAGAAGTGGGACAATATCTAATATAAATGGGGGAAAACCATGAAAACTACTATAACTGTTA
Organism: Cylicocyclus nassatus; assembly: GCA_958299035.1. NCBI lineage: Eukaryota > Metazoa > Nematoda > Chromadorea > Rhabditida > Strongylidae > Cylicocyclus > Cylicocyclus nassatus. Next base: position 37,146,748 of record CATQJL010000001.1, on the reverse strand, counting down.
TAACAGACAAGTTTTGATGACTTTGGCTGCTTTTTGCAGCTTTTTGCCCGAGTCTGATTTTGCAACTTGAAAATTTTTGATGATTAATTTGGCGTTTACTTTCGCAAGTTCACCTTTTTGAAACACGACTTTTCAAATTTTTTCTCGCGAATTTTTCTCACCCTTTCCTTCCCCCGTTCCCCTCCCCCCACCGAGTAAAAAATTTATTGGAGTTAACAACGACTAAATTTTTCACTTCAATTATGACTTTCTTGGCTCATCAGACGACTGGCTTGATCCTGCAAAGGTCAACTAAACGGCTATCGATTAGCTTAAATGCAACTAACGCAGTGACTATCGTAAAAAACTGAAATTTATCTCAGGAAAATATAATGCAATGTAGAGTAAGTTTTCCGCGAAGCCATTTATAGGAGTTCATGAAAAATTTGAAATCGGGCCGAAGCTCTTAACTCTCTAAAAATTGTTCATCAATTCCAATTTTTGAAAGAATGCTAGAATTGCATTGATGTAAATTCATGCAAAAGTCCATTTAGAAGATTCGTTTTTCAAAACTGGTCACTAACTTGTTTTTCCCTTCCTTGTATCTCCACCCCAGGTCTTTTAAACTAGCCTTTTCCTTCATGGAATTCCTGAGCAAAAAAGGCAACACCCAGACTCAGAGCGGAGGGCGGAGCTTGGAATGTTGCCAGATCCTTCTTGGCACGCGGCCAGCTCCTCCCCGTTCCCCTTGGATACATGCGGTAAGGCTCCTGCACCGCCGCCAAAAATTTTCTGGGTACGTGGCGTTAGCGCCACCATCTTCATCAGAGAGAAATTTTTGCCCCCCCCCCCGGAAGGAAATCTCCCGGGTACGCACTGCCAGCGAGCAGCTATCGTAGGTTTCATAACTGTCCCATTACTCATTGGAGCATTGGCTTCGGATAATCTTACTGCGTGTTTTTCTGCGCAGATACTTCTGAAAGATTATGACCAGGGTCAGGCGTGGGCTGTGGCACGCCACACCTGGAGGGTCATAGAGTGGTCAGGAAGAGGGGGGGGGGTCGTTACCGTGATAGTGACGTTAGTGATATTATCTCATTCAACAATGTCTGATAAGCCCAATGTACAAAATACCAGCACTGATATTTGACCTACTGTCGTACACGCACAGTAAGCATCAAAAGAGTCCAGAAAGCATGAGAGCCCCATTTTCGTGATTAGCATGTCATATATCCTCTGAGGGCCAAGCTTCAGCGAATTTTCAGTTTCCTACTATTGGGACATTCAAGTGAGGTGGCCATTTTCGGCATGCTAACTTTGTTTCAAAGATGAGTAAACTACTTCTTTTTGCACTCATTACAGAGTACTATTACTTCTTTGCTCGTATTAGAAATCCCACTTCAACTAACCTCCAAACTCTGGAATTAAGAGCAAGCCAAAATCTCGTTTGTACCATTTTTCGCTTTCAATCTCTCAGACTAGAGAAGACCAATAGGCTCAAATTACTTTTGTGAAAGTTACGAGGATTCAGGCTATCGAAACTTGTTCTTGCCGCCTTCCATCGCAATTCACGTAGTAGCGCAGACTTAGCATATTACCGCAAGCCAATATTCGCAGTGTTTTCCATTTGCTTAGCTAAGGAAAAACGACTATATCTTTCCCTAGGAGAAATAATTCTGAACGAATTCTTGCTATGTAGACAAGAAGGTTTAGCAGTAGCAACCACATAAAAAAGACAAAGATTTGATTGCTTTGAAGGTAAGTTAATGGGGTGTGTCACAGCCTCTAAAAAGCTGTGGCCGCCACAGCTTTCTAAGGTTTGTGCCACACCCCATTAACTTGCCCTCCAAAAAGAATTTTAGCGAACAAAATACATATAGTTTGATAGTCTGAGTCTTGTAGTTTTCACAAGTTCGGACCTCATTTATCTTCTTCGCTCTGAGTGAAAGCTGGTGAACGCGCAGCCATTGGAAGCGAAAAATGGGACAAATAAGATTTTGACCTGCTTCTAATTCCATAGTTTGATAAATATCTGAAGCAGGGTCCATGGTATGGTAAAGTAGGGAGTAGTGGTTTGTAATGAGTACAGAAAGAGTTAGCTGATTCATCTTTGAAATATAGTTAATCATTCTCGAAAATTTCCACTTCACTTGGTTAGCCCAATAATGGAATCCTCAAAATTTGCTAAAACTTGACCCATGGTGGTTATTTGACATGACAATTACGAATATGGGCCTAATTATGCATGGTAAAGCCTTTATGTCATGCCTACGGAAGGGAAGATGGGGAGGGGTTATTGAGACAGAAGGTAGGTGGGGGGGGGGGAGGGGGTCGTATCCGGCGCTTGTATGCCACATCTCTTGCTCGACCCTGTTTATGACTGATCGAAGTAGTTGACTGCGCAAGCATTTCAGCAACCAAAAGAATTACTGAAGATGTGAGTAATTTTATATACTCTTTTTCGACGCGATTGACGGCTGAAAGCCGGGGCTTCGAGGCCTAATCAAGGCTAGAGATTGGTCAGAGAGCAAGCTCGTGAGAAAGACGCAAACTTCTCTCAACCGCCAATCCCCTTGAATGAAAGGGTAGGTATCGCCTGAATCAGAATAATATGTTTTAACACAAAATTGGAGCATCTAATCATGCTCGCTCCCGCTCGCACTACAGCGATATTATGGAGCGCGCGCCGCCGCACCGAGTGTCTAAGTACAAGAGCTTTCAATCTGAGTGTCACGGTCGACGTGGTTCACTCCCTCGCGAGTCGCCGCGCTTAGGTCTCTCACGTGGTACATTAGCGCATCCGATAACGCGAAAGCCTTAGCACGCGGTGTTGCACCACGTGAAAGACCCCAAGCGAGGCGACTCGCGAGGGAGTGAACCACGTCGACTGTGACACTTAGGGCCGCAGGCACTAACATCCCCGCGGGGAGGGGATCGCAGCTTAACCCATTGACGACGACGCCTAATTTTGCGCGGCGGCGCTGTGGGACGACGCGATTGCACAACACTTTCAGTGTGGGAAGGTTTCGTGCTTATTTACGAAATGCATCATTCTTTTGTAAATAACCATTAACATTTTCTTGAACGACAGAGCCTATAGCTCCTAAGAATACAAAAAATTGGAAAAAATATTCATGTGTGGAAAAGATACTAGACCTGCAAATAATACGACTTTGCGAGAGGTGTGGGCCACCGGGGGTCCACATCGTCCCTGGCAGCAAAAAGCGCGTAGGCCACCGGTGGTCCACATCGTCGTCAATGGGTTAAAAGAAAGCTTTATATTTCGAAAATCCAGATACCTGAATTTCACGTTGTGTACTTATCCATAAGTATTCCTACTACCCTTCACTATGAACATGTTGAAGAGGAGCGAGAAGCTGTACGAAGCGCATTTTCCAGCTTTTGTATGATCCCTGATGACCCCCTTCGCTTTCCTTCAAAGTCATTTTTCTTTCTCCGAGGTTAACGAAAAACCTCCAAAGTTGTGCAGATTATCCAACCCAACAGTGCTAAGCATGTTCGGATAAGAACAAATGATGTTTTGAAGTCATGAAATTTTCAATGATCCATAGGTCGAAACTTGAGGTTTACCGAAAAATTCGACTTTTCAAAAACTCATTTGTTCTCATCAGCAACATGCTTAGCACTGTTGTGTTAGATGTTCATAACAGCTTTGGAAAGTTTTCGTTAACTTCGGAGAAAGAAAAATGACTTTAAAGAAAAGCGCCGGGGATCATCAAGGATCATACAAAAGCTGGAAAATGCGGTTCGTACAGCTTCTCGCTCCTGTTCTACATGTTCATAGTGAAGGGTAGTAGGAATACTTGCGGATAGGTACACAATGTGAAATCCAGTGGCCGTATTCATCAACGAACCTTGAGGTTAAAATCTACCTTGAGAGCTGCCCTCAAGGTAGAATTTAACCTCAAGGTAACTTTGCTATTCACAAATCTACCTTAAGGTTAAAATCTACCTGGTGGTCAGCTGAATACTCACTGACTCTTATTCAGGACATGCCATGACGTATTAGCGGTGCATGAAGTTTTTCGCTGTTAGTGTCCCTTTTAATTGCCAAATGAGTACAGACTTACATACTATAGGTCCAGTTGCCGTGTTTTAGCAGGAAAGCGTTCTAAGACACCAGTCATATCGATGAAAAGCGCCCAGGATGCCGAAAAGCGCCTGAGCGCCAAAATGCTTCTTTCACGAACTCGATTTTTGGCGCTGAAGCGTTAGTTTGGAAACATGTTGATACTAGAACAACCACGCGTTCATTCACAATTATCATGACACATCTTCCGACCACATTCAGTATTGGAAAGCTTCACCATAAAACTGTTCTAGCTTTCTAAACTTTCACAACGCTATTTGCATGCACATTTTCGTTTTTTAAGTTGATAGGCTTTCGACCGCTAAGAGGGTAGCTACCTGTACAAATTACTTTGATGCATAGTTCATAATCGTTGATCGCACTTGATAACTTTGCAAATCAACAGTGCTGAGATAACTCAGAAATTAATTGAACTCTTGCTTGATGTCATCATCATGGTTCCTAACTAACATTTTCAAAAGATAACGAGTTCCTCTTTCGCAGTTCACAATTAGCGGTAGCGTTGAAGGCAGCGTCCAGGCCGATCTGGACCTATGGAGATTTTACTTTACGTGGAAAGTACTTTTGGGGCCCTAACTAAGGCACTGCCCAAGCGGCAGCGCAGCTAGTGCTCGAATGGTTGAGATATTCCCCTAGAAACTGGGCCCCGCGATCGTGTTCGCATGGATTTATGGCACTTCCGCGCCAGGATCCACGCTTTGCGTCATGAATCCATGCGAAATACGATCGCGGTGACCAGTTTCGAGGGAAATTCTCAGCCGTTAGAGCATTACCTGAGCTGCCGGTTGGGCAATGGCTTAGTTAGGACCCCAAAATTACTATCCACGTGAGATCCCCATGTGTCCAGACTTGCCTGGACGCTGCCTTTGACTGGTGCTTCTAAAAGGTTTGCTAAAAGTGGCGTTCCGGCGCTTTTGGGCGCTTTTTGAAAGGTTTTGGGCGCGCTTTTGTGCGGAGTATAAAAGGTTCCTATATAGGGAATCATTTCCATGATTAAGCGTTTCAATTGAGTTTTATCAGATACATGCGCTTCATGACCATCAGAGTGTAAGTAGTTTTAAATTTGAGTTGCACCATGTGACCCTCGTTTAAGCCGATTCTGCCAACGATCGATATATGTGCCTTTGCGCGCAAAAGATCTTGCATTTAACCGTCTCATGAAACTAACGATTTGAATGAACTTGCCACTGAAACTGCACTATAGTATCTGTATGTGGTGTTTGTAGTCATTATTTGGACAAACAAAATTTTTACTCGCATCAGCTGCAAAACAATCCTCCTGACCCAGAATTCAAAATTTGATGAAAAATTATTCTAAACTATACACTTCCTCTGCGCCACTTGCGACAATGATGACTACAAAATTTAAAAGCAAGCCCCTTTAGTAGCTATTAGATTCTCCGGAGTAAACGTCGTTTTGAATTTGAAACGAAGTAAGTCATACACTTCTCTTCACTTCTTTACAAGATGGCAATTTTGGCTTCGCACTGGCTTTGATCCACCTTGGATCTCAAGCCAGAAACCAAAAGATTCAATTGCCTGAAAATGAGAAAAATTCTAACTCAGTCCATAAGAATCCTACAAAAATTCTAACTTGCTCACATGAACAGCATCCGAGTAAGACATCTATATACGCCATTGCCGTATTTTTTTTCTCGGTTAGAAATTAAAAAACGAAGATTTTCATACGTTTGCCAAAGTGATGATGCGCTGTCCACATAGATTTTGTGATTTTATGCTACCAACCTGTGGAAGTACAAACATGAATTCTCAGCTCTCTATAAGCTCTGGTTTTCGAAAAATTCAGATTTTAGTGTAGATCACCCGTCTAAGGAAAGCTATATTTGCTATTTTTCGAGAACTGAAGCTTGTAAAGAGCTGGGAACTTATGTTTATACTTCTACAAGCTTGTAGTGTACAACTACTTATGTGGAGACAGCACAGCATCACTTTGGCAGAAGAAGATTTGCGCTTTCTTGACTTCTAACAGATGAAAAATTACGGCATTAACCTAGATGAGGGTCTTTTGTGAACAGTGTTTACGCGAGCAAGTTAGAATTTTTGTAGGATTTTTATGGACTAAGTTACGAATTTTCTCGATTTTTAGGGCAGTTGAATCTTTTTAGTTTTTGGCTTGGAACTTGAGGTGGATCAAAGCTGGCGCAAAAGCAAGATTGCCATCTTGTAGAGCTTGCTTGGTTATATCGAATGGTTTTTTGAAACTTATTTGAAATTGAGAAGTGCATAACTCTTTGCGGTTCAATTCAGAGACGGACATTAGTTTTTTAAAGGAGACAACCCAATACTTTTCAAGATACAGTTTTCCTCTGTAGAAGCTGTCTAAGATTCTCAAGAGATTACTGAGGAAAAAGGTTTGATTTAACAAAATTAATTTCCCAAAGTCTTGAGAAGCCGTCTCTATTGAACGGAAAGCACTGGCGTGAGACACTTTCTTGTGCTACTTTACCGTCTGGGGAAGATTCTGCTTGAAGCTTCAAGAAGTATAACATCAGCGCATTATCCAGGAGGAATGGTGTGCACTGGCCTGATGTCTTAAGTTACAAATTTTGGGGTTGCAAAAGTCTCACATGGTGTCGTTGAAGGCAGTGGCTCGGCAAAACCAAACATCTCAAAATTTACCCCACGTTTCAGCAATGATTTGCCTTCTTTGAAGCTGAAATGGGCAAAAGCAATTTAGAAACTACCGACCAAACATCTCCTTAAAGTCCTAAAAGCAATCTATGATTTCAACCACAAGAAACCTGCTACACGCAAAAATCACCTTTCGTTCGCCGGTAAAGTTCTGGGAACGGCCATAGGTTGTCGATGTTGTCGGTGTTGTCGGTGTTGTCGGTATTGTCAGTGTTGTCGGTGTTGTCGGTGTTGTTGATGTTGTCGATGTTGTCGGTGTTGTCGGAGTTGTCGGGGTCAGAGACAGTTTAGAGAGCGCGCGAAACGTGGAGGCTATCATGAGGTCCTACAACGACCGGCAACCTCGGCAACCCCGACAACCCCGACAACACCGACAACACCGACAACACCGACAACACCGACAACACCGACAACATCGACAACACCGACAACACCGACAACATCGACAACACCGACAACCTATGGCCGTTCCCTCTGGAAAATCGCTTACTGACCGCTTCAGAAGGAGCCAAACATTAAGTTTAGAAAGTCAAACAGCATGATTCTCATTAGTGAAGCTTGGCTGTATTGACTGCCACAAGTATTCTTCCGAAGAAAGGAGCTCGCTTGAAGTTCAAATCATCGATGCGTAATTGTCAGAATGGTTCGACGCTTCGCCCATTAATGGTCATTAAATGACTCTTAGAGCCTTGAAAACCATGATTTGGGATAAGGAATGAGACTAAGTAAACAAGTAAACTTTGAGCTAGTTTTACAGTTTCCTTCAACCCGGAGTAGACGAAACATTCAAATGGAGCAGCGCGTCTGCAACGTCACAGGCTCAGCGAGACAGATTAGATGAAAATATGCAGATTGCAAGTGGCGTGAATCCTTGCGAAGCGGACTCCCGCCAATTGATTTCCGCCTAAACTGAGTTGAAACTCACTATAGATATAGATATCGTTTATTCGTTGACCGTAACGACTGCTGACCGCGCGGCGACCGCTGCGCGTGCATGATGTTTTCGTAGAAAAGATGAATAGAAAGAAAACAGAGGATTCTTCTCACCTTTATAATGTAGAAAAGAAACAAAGAATTCTTCTCATCTTAAGCCACGGTCCAACTTGTCACTTTTTCGCAAGTTTAGAAGGCACGCGTCGCAGTCGCCACGCGGTCGGCAGTCCGTACGGTCAACGAATGAACGATATGTTTGTCTTTGAAAACGGTTGCGTAAGAATTAAAAAGGTCCTCATAAAGAGTTCAACTCTTATGTGCTAAGTCAAGGTAGATTTTAACCCCTATCCTAGGGTTAAATTTTACCTTGAACGCATAATAGAAATTTGGTGGAGAAATGATGATTAAGGTAATTTTTAACCTCAAGGTAGAATGATGAATACGGGTTTATGCGTTTCAAGGTTCATTTCTACTTCAAGGGAGTTAACCCATGAGAAAATATCATTGCGATCATGTTGTGAATACGGGTTATAAGCAGGGTTGAGCGTGGGGTCAGGCGCGCCCGACCTGGGGGGTCGTACTGGGGTAAGACAGAGGGGGGGGGGGGGTCGTGATTAGGAATCGAATTCGTTCGATTGAGGAGATACTACGATTGAGGTGAAGAAGAAAAGCGCTAGTTTAGTGGATATCGCGACTCACCAGTACTGAAGGAATGAACGGTCTCAAACAGCATACTAATTGATTCCACAATCGAAGTTTCGGCCAAAACTCAAATCTTCATCTTCTACCTTGACATATTATAAATTCATCAAGGAAGCTTGCTGTGTGAAATGGGTATCATTTCCAAGCACGTCAAATTACCTCTTTGAGCCCTACAAACCATTATTTACTGCATTACCTAGTGTTTCTCAACGACTAAAAAGCGTGATTTTCAAACATGATTAACTTGTTTTCAAAAGTGAGAAAAGTCAATTTTTTTGTACTCGTAACAAAGTATTGTTCCCTACTAGTCTAATCTAAAAATCGCGCTTTGTATCGCTTGCAAATAGTGGAGTAAGAAATAATGCCAAAATTCCGACCGGCGCGTTTTTCGCCATGACTGCTTCAACTTCACGGATTACCACAAGGCCGAAACAAGTCGAATCAAGTCCAAACACTTACTGTGGAATCTTCGAGGGTTGTGCTAGCGATTCACATAAAACTTGAATAAAAAAGCTTCTTCAATGATAAAGTTAATCGGGTCAGGCGCAACCCCACAAAAGGTCAGGCCGCCTGAGCTTTTGAGGGGTTGCGCCTGACCCGATTAACTTGTTTTCAAAATCTAAAAATCGCTCCATCTCTGCTATGAGTATTGAACTCAAAGCCTCTTCTTGCAATACTGCAAATTTGGAGCCAAACAATACACCCCTGTGGGAATTATAGCTCTAAAAGTAGGGCTATCCAAAATCTAAAACTTGCCGTCAAGTTGCGTGTGCTGTGCAATCGCAGAAAGTCGACCTACAGACCTCCAAAAAACAAGAACCTCCCAAAAACGGCTGATCTCTTCGAATTATCACAGCCTGAGGTCCTGGAGGTGAAGCAGGGGGTCGTTTAGGGGCTTTCACTGGGGGGGGGGGGTCGTTTTGGAAAGACTCGTGCCTGACCTCTTGCTCAACCCTGGTTATAAGCCTAAATGCTAGCTGAGGTAGATTTTAGCCCTGAGGGTTCGTTGATGAATACGGCCACAGGTATCTGAAGTTTCGAAATATCTTTCTTTCTTTTGAGCTGCGATCCCCTCCCCAGCGGGGAGGTTAGTGCATGCGGCCCTTAGATTGAAAGCCCTTGTAGGTGCGCCGCCGGCCGCAATAAGGCGCGGCGCTCGCCAGCTGCGAATGATGGCGCGAACCTCAAATGGCGCGCCGCTGGCACTGCAGCTTCAACTAAAGCGCGCCGTTCGCAGGGTAGCGAGTGTCTGAGATATATCATTTGATTCAACTAGCTTGGCTTCGAGTAGGCGGGGCTCCGTGACCTAATTAAGACTAGGTAATCATCAGAAAGCACTCGCGCGAGAGAGTCGCGGGTGAGTCGCGGGCGAGAGCGGCCTTAATTGAGTCACGGAGCCTCGTCTTTCTGAAGCCAAGCCAGCTGAATCAAAGGTTAGTCTAGCTCTACCCACTCGATTCATTGTAGATACATTGCTTTAGGAGCGCCTTTGCACTGGTTGACGTCGCGAGCGGTGTCGCTTCGCGAAAAATTCGCGCATGAGTCCTCACCCTCTCGCGCAAGAGTTTCCTCCCGCTGCTTAGTGCTTTCTTCATTGACCTTTTTCCTTCTGTTTACCTTTTCACAGCATCTGCTATCTGGGGAAGCAAACTCCTCTATTTTCTTGCTTACTGGTGTTAAATGCAAAGCGTTATCTGTGCAACGGTGATGGGACTGCGTTCAAGTCGTTCGGTTGGATAATCACATCACGGCGTCCATCTCTACATCATTACATAATCAAAACGTCCGTCGGATTCAAAATCTACTTATTTTTTTAGATGAAATGCAGCTTTTTGGTCCCAGTATTGCAGATGGAGTGCATAAGCGATGGTGCCGTTTCATGATACATCGATATCTTGGTCAACTCTTGGAGCAAAGTCTGGCGTTAGATCAACTTTCTGTTGAACTTTGTGCCGGAAAGCTTGCTGTAAATGAAGTAAAGATTAATACTCAAGTAAGTTATACGGCATCGAATCACCGCACTTTCGTAGACATCCACTGTAGAGAAGAAGTTTAATTTTTGCAAGAGAGGCGTTGACAGAATTTTCGGTCAGTCTATTCACTTTATGGCCAAGATCACAAGTAGAAAAGGCAGCGTCCAAGGAAACTCGTCGTGCGGGACAATGCCGCATCACAAGCTGTGCGTCTCTACGTTGCTTCTAATATCAGAACACGTCACGAGGGAATCCGTGGATGGGTGGAGCGTAAAAAGGGGGTTGGAGCGCAAAGGGAATTCAGGTCCGTTGTCTCCTTTTGTACAGTCTGCCCCTGTCAGGATCAGGCCGAACTGTTGGGGTGAAGCGCTGGGGTTCGCTGCGCATTTTGCCACTATCGGAGAGGGCGAAAAGATTGAAGGTAGGACAGATGAAGGTAGGACAGACAAGCAGGCCCTGGGTTAACGCAAACTCTAGCGACGCGGACTCCTGCGGTACCCAAATTGACCTGATTAGGATTGGGGGACCGTAGGCAACATCAGGGGACCGGACCAACGCGGTTGGTCTACTTTCAAGACCTGTTTATATGATAAGTTGTAATTTGGGGTAAGTAGATTTGGTGTGAACGCAGCCTTTAAGCGGATGAAGTATGGCGCGTGCCCAAGACGCTAGTTGGCGTGCGTGTCGTTGCGGCTGCACTATGTGCACCTGTTGCCGGCCTCTAACTGTATGATCGTCTTTACGATTCGTGTAGAGGTGTATTGCAGACTTTGCCTGATAACACAGGTAAACTTGTTGAATCTCCACGTCATAGCAGTTTTTTGTACTCTCTCGCTATCAGAAACCGCCCGCGCTTTGAGTTGGCAAAACCCCGCCTCTACACGAATCGTGGAGCCGATGACACGAGTGGTTTATTTTCTGGTGTGGTTTACCGCAGCTATGCTTTGAAGTTATAGCTCAGCGAGATCCACTACCTAGCACCATATAATTTTGTTGGATTGGTGTTAATTATATACAAGGAAATGGTCATAAGTCGAAGTGGCCATCCAATCAGGTTGCCTACCATTCGACGCAGTATTCGACGCTGATTTTGAGTCCTGCGAATTCACGCTGCCAGCTTCTGAAGCTCTCTCTCTTTCTCTCTCTCTCTCTCTCTCGCTTTCGGTTTGAAGTCAATCTTTGCACTTGGCCGGTGGCCATGTCAGGAGGGCTAGCGGAAATCGCTCCGGAAACTGGAAGCTTGAATTCACGGAGAACCCGCCCACCTGCTGACCTCCCTCCTGTGGTACAGCCCTTTTTCGCCGTTTTCGCGCTCCCCAGTGTGGATTTTCGGATTCATCACAGCGGACATGCCCTGGTAAGCGCACTCAGGCAATTGGAGCGTGCAGCGCGCGCGCAGTCACACGGTGGCGCAACACCCAGTGCGCGGATAGCGGGACATTGGATGCCGCGCCGCTGGTGCTGGCCCGCGGATGGCTGCAACTTTCAGTTTTTCGTTGCGCTGTATATACCGCAGGTCTTGATGATGAACTTCACACTCTATACGCCAAAAAAAAATACGAATTCGTATTTGAATCCGAAAATTCAGATCCCATCCATTCGCGATGCTACCGGCTAACGCTTGAAAGCAAAGAACAACTACTTCTGCGACTACACATACACTAAGATGTAACACCTAACCTCTTGAATGATGAGGCAGCCTGACCAATGCGTCGTACACTATGCGGGTATCTTTTGCAATCATCGCATGCTTACAGCATGCGATAATTGCAGGCGCGCGGGCCGCACGGGTAGAGTATAAAGGCACGCGCGCGGCGTGCTACAAAATTAGGCGCGCGGGTCTCTCGTATAGTTGTAACGAACAAAAATTTTCGTCGAATGAACGAATATCGAATAATCAATTTTTGAAACTTTTTCGAACGAATGAATATCGAATAATCGATTTTCGAAACTTTTTCGAACGAATGAATATCGAATATTTGATTTTCGAAAAATTCTTCGAATGAACGAATATTATTCGACTTTCGATTTTCATTTTATTCGAATTTGAATATTCGAATATTGGCACATTCCAAAATTCGAATGAATGAATACTTGAATAACCGAACTTGATCGAATATTCGACTAATTTCGAATAAATGTTCGAATACTGTTCGAATATTTGAATGCAATATTCGAATATTCGAATATTCGAACAACTATCTTTTAAAACCACTCGAATGAATGAATATTCGAATATCCTTTATTTAAAACTCGTCGAATGAACGAATATTCGAATAAGTCATTTTTACAAATCGTCGAATGAACGAATTATTCGAATATAGGCCTTTCTCATTTATTCGACTATTCGAATAATCGAATAAATGGACTTTCTCAAATATTCGACTATTCGAATATTCGAATAGTCGAATATTTCGATTAAATTATTCGAACTCGAATATTCGGTGCTAACTATAGTCTCTCGAACATAAACGTAGCGCGCGGTCGCGGTGTTGGCCACAAAAGGCAGTGTCCAGGCTAAACCTAACCCCCTCCGAATAGTGTCGATCCTGAATGTAGGCCCCAGGAAAGGGGCATCTATTTTAGTCCGGTCTTCTAACATTGTCATTGAATGGAGATAAGGGGCCTGGAAGTCCCTGGGTGGGCGGAGTCTGATATCAGACTCCGCCCAGCCAGGGATGCCTCCCGACACGTATTAACGTGGTAGTGAGCAGAGCTGCACACTGATGCAACTTCACCCATGCAGTTGCAGCTCCTCCCCGCTGGCCTGCCGACGGGAACGAGCAATTCGAAACTCGTCCGCGCTCTCAGACAGGGTCCCCAAGAATCGGGTTTTTCGTGAATTTTGGAGAGTTTGAAATTCGGAACTGTAATCAGGGCCACGGAAAGGCCCCAGAATGACGAAAACATGGGAGGCCAAATTCTGGGAGGACGCTGCCTTTAACACATTCACGACAATACGACCCATCGGTGGGTCCTAATTTTCGAAGCAAAAAACGCTCCTGCCCGAAATTGCAGTAATCGAAAAATCGGCCTTGTCGTGAATGTGTTAATACGCGCGCCGCACGTACCAAATGTCTAGGGTGGCACGCGTTTGGCGTACTGCTGGACACGCCCACAAATAAAGCACGCGCTTTGCCGCATCGACCTTAAACACGCGTGCGCCGCACGCTCCAACTGTCTGAGCAGAACGGGTGGAGGACTATATGTCGCCGAATCTGGAAGAGTCCCGCGCGGATTCCCTGCAGGAACGCATGTCCGCACATGTACAAGGGTGCGTATTTGTCGCAAATGACCGCGGGGACCGCCCTTTTTCGGCGACATATAGTCCTCCACCCGAGCAGAACGAATTCGACTTTTTGCGCGGGCACAGCCTTTCCTTTTGCCGTTGCACGTGCAAAAGGACCGGTAGTCCACGAGGCGGCGCCGTTCGGCGGTCCCCCATACCCTTCAAAGTTGTGCCAAAATTGAAATATTCCTAGATCCCAATTTGGATCTTTTTGAAATGGAAGCCTCATTTTCAGTATGTGAATGAGTTCTTGACATCACTGAATGTGCCACTAACACTTTCCGATGGATTTGTTGGGCGGATCACGATCGGTGCGTTTCACATAGATACTAATTGGTTTCTTTCTCTGAGTTGTGGAACATCGCAGCTTCCAATACAACAGCAAACCATGCTAGAGCCGTTAAGATTAAACAGAATACTTAACGACTTTGGTATCGATGTTTGTCGCTGTAGGTACATATAGGCGATTCGTTGCACGCAAAGACTGCGGATATACCGCGTCTCTCCGATCGAGCGCTCTTTCTTTTCTCTTAACATTTGCTGTCTCTCCCATGCACGAGCTATCTTGCTCGGACGCAAGGGTGCCCAGTCTTTGCGTATTTTAAATCGCCGATATGTTTGCATTTTATCTGCTCCTCTAGTTTCCAGAAGTACCATGGCTTTCGCTGCTCTCAGAACCTAGCAGAGTGAAGCTTCATCAGTTGGAGTTGACATTGGAGTCAAAGGAAGACGTCTTACACAATAATGAAACACTAAGTAACATCGGTTTTAAAGGCACCGTCCACCCTAAGTTAAGAGTGTTGAGCTTTTGGCAGCATATAATAGTAGGGCCCTCTATCAATCCAATGTCCAAGTCGCGGCGCAAAATGCCGCTTCGGAAGCGAGAAAATCGCTTCGGATTAGCGAATGACCACGAGAACCCCCGTCCATGCCCGCCCTCCCCCATCCATGCCCGCCCATTTGTGCGCGAACATCCAATCACCGTTCTGGAAAGCCGGCCTGTGGGTTCTCCGGAACGGGGATTGTCGGGGTTTTCGAGCATTCTCGACTTCATATTCGGAATCAGGGACATGAGAAGGCGCTGGAACGACAAAAACGTGGAAGTAGAAAATCTGGGTGGACGGTGCCTTTAAGATTTTATTAGTAAGTTCTGTGTACGTTTTTTTCCTTTAGATTCATCAGTGTTTGAGAGCATCGTGGATTCGATTCCTTCATCTGACGATCTAGCTAGGAGTTTCTACGAAAGTGTGATAGAGGGTCCAGACGCTTTTGCTGTAACGAAAGACGGAGTCAAAGCAGTTGCAGAAGTGCGTTTATGTTCATTTTTCTAAAAATCGCCTTGTTGAAGCTCTCAAACTTTTCCCACGTTCTTTTGTGTCTTTCGAATCCACATCCTGTCACGTATAAGTTCAGATCATCGAAGCCGTTATTTCGCGGGTCGGTATAGAATTGACTGAATCGACTTTACGGCTAGAAAGCTCTACAAAGTCTGATGCTCGTCTACGTACAGCTGTTGAAGTTCGCTTGAAGAAGTGAGCTCATTGTTTAGTACGCTGTCTTTCCTTTTTATCGAAAGTTTTTATGAGAAGTGCAGCATTCGCTTTATGAAGGGGTTACATGGTCAAAATGGAAGCAGTGTGGACACGTCGACTCTTTCGAATGAAAGAGAAATTGTAGATCGCAAGTGCATCGATATGTCTGGTAAGTGCTTATAACTACTTTTCTTCATCATTTTGGCTGCAGAAAGGTTTGACTCATGTGCGCCTTTTCAAATTCTAGGGGTCGAGTTTTTCACAGATGTCTACACTGCAACTGAAGACCGACTAAATGATCAAAACTCATGTTGTGGAGGTGAACAAAAGCCAGTAAGACTTTATCTGGAATTTTTTTGCCGCTACAACAACAAAACTTTGTAGATACAGTCGCTTCATTTCATATGATCATGTGTGCCATTGCACACTCAGTCCACTTTGGCGTCCTCATCCTGGATTTGCAGTCGCAAAAAACGCAAGAGACTTACCGATTGTTATCGATTACATCAATTTGAGGTGACTAGTGACTAAAAAGGAAAGAAAATGCTAAGAACACCTTGGAAACACTCACCCAAAGGCTTGTTCCTCCCACGAATTCGAATGGGGACGCCAAAGGTGAACTGTGTGTGCAATGACACACATGATCATATGAAATGAAGCGACTGTATTCTCATCGCCTGATAGGCAGGCGCCATACTTGATCCGCTTGATCCGCTTGATCCACTTCATCCACTTCACTATTGGTTAGTTCACTGAATTGACCAATGATGAAGCGGATCAAGCGGATCAAGTGGATCAAGCGGATCTAGTATGGCGCGTGCCATAGTTGCAATTTTGTCCAGACAAATTACTACGGGTCACCGTCATCATCCTCTGCTGACTTCCACTCATGCTCTTCTTCTTGTAAGAACAGTCACTGCAGGTTTTATTGTCCTTGACATGCTATTCTAGCCAACGCGCAGATCAACCAAACTCGGAATGAGTGTCGGGGCGTTGAAAAAGGCAGTGATCAGGAGTGAGTAGCGGTTATCAGTAACTAAAGTACAAGACTTCTTCTTCCAGACTGATGTCCAAACCAGTGAAATTTGCGGAGTTTGTCGGCGAGTCCCACATGACCTTTTGCACACGAATGTCCAGTGTTTTAGCGAACAAGAAGGACAAGAAAGTGAGTGACAGAATCAAGGCGATGATTCCCATCTCTCTGAGTCTCATAAATGTTTCTTTGAAACAAAGTAACGGCCTTGTTGCAGTCCGAAGTTGAGCTATTTTGCAAGGGTTTCCACTGCTTCATTTCACCGTCACAGATTGAAATTCTCAAAGGGTTTGTGTAGTATGCCTAAGATGTGTACATGCATACACATTCTTCGCATTCTTAGATTTCTCTCGTCGATTGCGCTTTGCGAAGCAGGGAGATCGGACAGCTGTGGTAGAAAAATGGACAGAAACGATTACGATGCGATGACAAAGAATGTAGAACAAGGTTTCCAAAGAACAAGATTAACTACTCCTATGCGGTTAGAAGGTTCGGCATGTCGGAGTTTAGTTTCTTCTGTAACGGATTTTTTACCGTTGGTCTTGGCGTAAAGCTGTTTTTGAGCTAATTTTTAATCTTCTTTTTTCTTGCTCCGAATTTTGCTTGTCGCGTTAGATCCGAAAATGGGTTCCAGAATATCTGGGGCGGTATTTATCAACCTACTATATAGGAAAGGGTTTGTACAGGTAACAGCCCGTACAGGCGCGGGCAGTGGCGCCCGCGATATATGAAGCCAAGCTGGTGATCGGGCTCCTGTCTGTTAGAGATATAGTCCGATCTGGCAAGTTTGGCCATGTCGGGCACAGCAGTCGGGCAGCAGAGCCCGATCTCGACTGGTCGGGTTCCACTGTCCGACTGCCGTGCCCGACATGGCCAAACTTGCCAGATCGGACCACAATCTAAATTTCGATAAATCACGAGGTTGGCGCTCTTGCCTAACTGGGCGCTCCTTACGGCCCGAACAGCAAGTGGGAGATTGATAAATACCCCCCTGAAGTGACCAAAGCATTTTTGCGTCGTTAGGAAGCTTCGCCCATAAGTCTTTGCTGAGTGAGATAGAGGCTGTACTAGACATGGTCATCCCTCTTAACCAGAGTCTGGGGCCAAATTTTTGTTAGGCGTATGGAATGCGCTAATTGCAGCGTTAGATAGGAAAGCTTCTGATTACCCTCCTCAGTTGTATTGGGAAGTTCTTCTGATTCTGCCCGAACTTTAGGAAGGAAAGCGCGTATATATGCTTTGGTTGCTTTGCCTCTCGATGCTTTCCTTTACAGAAACGGGAAGAGAACGAGAAGAATTCCAAGGAATGGTCTCGATAAACCTCGAACATGATACAGCGTTAAGAAAATTCAGCAGTATTCACAGCATACTCGGTTAGTTGCTTTCACGGTACTGGTTCTCGATTGGTGTAGAAAGCGTGTGTATATATATATATATATATATATATATATATATATATATATATATATATATATATATATATATATATATATATATATATGTACTTCAGAAGCAGAGGATGCTGCAAAGGCGTCTATCTCGCTGAAAGTTGAGCTTGAGACGGTGTTGGTGTACATCCCACACAGTGATATCCTGTCGCTGGAATATGTGAAACCTCTTGCTAATGGTTATCACGAAGCTCTAGATCACATCAGTAAGGAAGCCGAAACGTGAGTGCTTCTGCCCTTCATGCTTGGTTTCTTCATAGTCCATGGGTCCCTTCCAGATTTTTCACCAAATCTGCTGAAATTTCTTTGAAGTGTTGTATTCTGACTACAGCTAGAAGTATGTTGGATGACTTGTATCCCAAAGACCATCTCAGGCAAATATGAGGAAATCCTTTTCTCAAGGGCTTGATGTTTGTATGGTTACAGAGTTGTTGGATCCTCCGTAGTATTCACTTATCAGGCAGGCAACGCTGATTCTGAGGGGCTTATGTGTGCAAAAATAGTATTCTCGAATGTGGATGCCGTAGAGTTTCTTACAGCAGAATCTAATCCAGTACGTTAAGTAAATCGTTCTGTATCGCATAAATCAAGCAACACTCTTCAGGTTGACGGAGAGAATAAACATATAACACTTCTTGACTTTTCCGACATTGTTGTTCACGATCCGGAGCCACAACTCAAGATTGTCATTGAAACCATATCGGATATGGTTGACAAAGTGAGGACTTGTTTTTTCTGAATTATTTCTTATTTCAATCATCTGTTTCAGTCCAATATCATTATTTGTATCAGAAAGTGCCACTGTGAGTTGGATCCTAGTTTTGTGGAACGAATCGCTGATTTGCTTGCGCCACGACCATTCTTCTACTCCCTCTTGGAACGACCATCGAATTCCAAATTTGCTGTTAGGTCAGTAAATTTCGATTTTTTAATGAATCCTTTGATGAATGCGGCCATGGCCAGTCTGAGTCTTATAGTGATCTCTAATTGTAGAGTTGAGTCTCCACAACTTTGCAAGAATTATCTCAATGCGTACACCATCCAATTAAGGGAATCTAAGCTTACTGTCAAATGCGCTGAATTTAAGCTCTCTCTGAGGTGCCGACAGCATCTTGGTTGATGTGACTGAATATCATTTACTTTACCTAGGATTCCGATGGTAGACTTGCCTTCCATTGGAGCTAAGACAACGTTTCGGCAGCGTCGTGTACATACTGAATACATAGATTTGCTGATCACCTCGCCCGTAGTAGAAGTAGCGCTTGGCGATGAAACCGCTACAATAGAGCTCTTCGCAGCTGAGGTTCAGGGTAAGGCTTTGTATAGCTTTAGTACCCAGCTTTACCCTTCTTTTAGGAAGCTTTTGCGGAATCTCGAATAAACTTACCTGTTGCCAAATTTGTCAATTTCTTTGGATGGGTCAGTCAGCCAATGAACCGCTACAGTGAGCTAGCAGATGTTATTCTATCTGCCTCTTCTAAGCTTCTATTTCCTAGATTTTTTCAGCATAAAGTTAGACTACGATCCTCGCAATAAAGCCCTATCGTGTGGTACAGAGATTTGTCATGCTTCCGGTACTGATCTCAATGATGTTTTGGATAACAGCTTGTCTTCTTCACTCATTACTACCGTACCCCGCAGAGAGGGTCCATTTACCCATGCTCATCATTCGTCCTTCCATGGACAGGTAGAAACTGGTGTCAGTTTGCACTACCTTGTATACGATCTTGACGATCCCATTATGCGCTTTAGGCTGTCATAGCCGGCTCAAGAGAAGAGATGAGGGCATTTGGAGCTGAGTGCACTTTTCAGTCTAAGCTGGCCATAACTCTCAACATTCCACTTCTGCGCGTGTTCATATCAAATCATGAATTTCTCGAATTGCTATACAATCGACTTGTAAGTGTAAATACCATAAAATCTCTACAAAATGATCGAGATCTATTTACGGTTGGTTCTTACCTTCAACTTTGAGGTCAATGGACTTCTATTATGGCAACCAGCTGCTCGTGTTACTGCGCTGGGTCCAGAAGACTTTTTGGTAAATGTATTTAGTGATAAAGTGTCGAAGAGAGATCAATATGGTGATAATCCGAAGGAAACAGGTATTTTTGTCCTATTTCACATCAAGTGCACAAAAGTCATCTAATTTAAGTAGGCGACCTTGAGGAAGAACTCGATCCGTTGATATTCTCGGATATCTTTGTGAGAAGTAAAGCTCATTTGCTGAGCCTGACTCTGAATTTGAGGAGAGCATCTGTCATGTGTTTTGCTGAGGCAAAGGTATGCTTCGTTGATCTTGCAGTTGTAGCTTCCAACTCTAGATAGGAATCTTTGAGCAGTTGAGAGTTGTATTCCTGCAATTGTGTTTATGGGATTATAGTGAACTAACATTATCGTGCTTGATCCTACTTATTCTGAAATGGCTCATGTCTAGGAAGGAGATGGCAAAGGCGTGTCTGCGAATATGACAGATGCACAGTTCTTCTTTGTGGGTGGCTATCACGGGAAGATGAGTGATTCCTACGCTTACTATACCGCTCATACCTTCGCTATTGGAGACAGAAGTAGGATATCCAACGTTTGTTTGGACATAGCCAAATCTTCTTTTGCAGGAGTAGATTCAGTGCCTAGAGTGTTCAGTTCCAATTTTGGCGAATGGAACAGTGACGAGATACATGTGTACTCTATCCCAGCCGACGATAAATTCTCGTCGCGGAGTGACGAGGATGCAGTTGGTGTGGCCATGCATCTTCATGAATTACCTGATCGAGTTACCAAAGTCATTAAATGAGCATCACTTCTTTCACAGAAATATAGAGTCTTAAAGGATTTGCTGCTAGCTATCGCGCTGCGAAACATCTGCTTACAAATCCGTCCTTTCCAAAATCCGGAGAAAACGTGGTTGCTATGTTTGGCTCATTTCTTCAACCTCCAGAACGATCCCAGTCCCGGTATCGAGCCTTATGCTGTGAAGGTGAGCTGAATGAGACAAGATCAATGCATTTTGAATGCTCAATAACATTCAGACTGAACTACATATACATCTAGACAATGTTGTTTTGGCTTACGATCATGCATGGACGAAACGTGATAGTAACGTTCGGCTGAGGTATTTGGTCTTTACATCTGTGAAGTTTCTACTTAAAGACAGTGTCCGGGCAAAAACTCGATTTTGAGATTTTGTGCTTATACGGGCCTATTCGCCATGCTGAATCCGAAAATCTACACTGGAAAGCGCGAAAACGGCAATAAAGGGCTCTAGCGCAGGAGGGAAACAGCAAGTGGGCGGGGCCCTCCCCACTGTGAACTCTCGCTCCCAGCTTCCAGGGCGGTCTTCTATTCCGCTAGCCGTCCTAACATCGCTACCGGCCAAGTGCAAATGATTGAAACGAAACCGGAATCGAGAAGATCGCTCCAGAAGCTGGGAGCGTGAATTCACAGTAAGGAAGACCACGCCCACCTGCTGATTTGCCTCCTGTGTTAGAGCCGCTTTTCGCCGTTTTCGCGCTCTCCAATGTGCATTTTCGGATTCAGCGTAGCGAATAGGCCCGGATAAGCACAAAATCTCAAAATCGAGTTTTTGCCCGGACACTGCCTTTTAACCGTTGTATAGGTTAGTTATCGGAGAGGCTGACATCAACAGCGCCATTGCTCAGGATATGGATTTGGCCAAGGTCTCTTCAATGCTAAAGGTGAACTAACTCACACTATGTTTCTTACAGATCACTAGCTCTCTTGAAAACGTTGGAGTCTTCATCAGCAACAATAGAAAGGTGAGCAGCAGTGTTCGCTGCGAAGAGCAGCCCTTCGGAAACG
This sequence comes from Cylicocyclus nassatus, assembly GCA_958299035.1. Classification (NCBI taxonomy): domain Eukaryota; kingdom Metazoa; phylum Nematoda; class Chromadorea; order Rhabditida; family Strongylidae; genus Cylicocyclus; species Cylicocyclus nassatus. The sequence goes on along the minus strand of CATQJL010000001.1, from coordinate 37,125,277 downwards.
CCTGTATTTGTGCGTCCAATAAGGAATATCTTAAAGTTGTAGATGTTGGAATTCTTCGATTTGAGGTGAGCTTAGAACTATTTTTAACCAGCTTCAAGCGTCATTTCGTCAAATTGTTTAGTGTATATACCCCTGCAGCCTTTCTGTCGAACCAGAGGACAAAACTCCACCTCTCGAGATTCGTTGTCTGAATGGCACTATTGAGGTCCTTCTTAGCAAGTGGCTTGAGAATTGATTTGGTGTTAAAAGCAGACCTTTCTAGTTTTATAGGCTTGGATACGTGCCGATACATTGGCAGCCATGCTCAACATAGCCACAGAAATCAGTGATTCTCAAGGATACGCTGCATACACAAATGAAGGGTATCGTGAACATCACTCAGGCGATACCTGTGATGCTACGGTAGGGATTTTGGCTAGTAAGATCAATTCACGGGGATTTTTTCAGAATAACTACCGTAATGATTCTCACTCCAGTTTGGCGAAGGAATCAAAAAGAGTGGGCGTATATTAGCAGAGTCTTCTGTCTTTGACTCATGTCATGACTTTCAGCGCCTGCTTGTCTCTGCCATGAAAGAGAGTGTAGCATGTGGTTGTCGATACAGTACTTCTGCTGCAACAGCGGTGAGTGTCCCATACCGCGCGTATACTACACCGGTTAGGTTTCCTACTTAAGGATGTTTATATATAGGAACACTTTGCTGATCCATCATTAGATTCGCCGTGGCCTGGTTGCGCTCGCGCGTATCCTCAAGATGATGAATTCTGCGTACTAGACAGTGAAGTTAGCACCATCGTCGGTTTTTTCAACAGGCTTTGTGATCGTCTCTTAATATTCATTTTAGAAATCTGTCAGCAAATCGTATATAAAGTACATAGGCACACGAGCGCATCCAGACATTATAATAGACATAGATTATCAGCATTTTCCTTTTCCAAGAGATTGTGACGAATGTGCTGCTTTATTGACTAATTCTTCGACTCCTACGATAAGGTAAGAAAGCATCGAAATTTGTGGTGTGAGCATGCAGAGTCTGAGGTGGTCAAGTACAGGTATCTAATTCGCGACATTTCCATCAATCTACATCTGTGTGCTGAGTCTGTTGAGGGTGAGTTTTGTGAGAATCACACCCTGCTTATGTAGTTGAATTAGTAAAAAGCGTTTAGACGCGAACCTACTGAAAAACTGCCGCAGATGCAGTGAGCATCGTGAGCGCCTGATCAAGAATCAAGCAGACGGTGACGGGCATGGCAAATCCCGTAATCATCCTGCTTGCCTTGTTCTGCAGCTGAGCAAGGTAGCGTGAGCTCTCATCCAAAGAAAGAAGGCATTAAGTTGTAAATAATCTGTCTGAAATAGGCTGTAGATCTATTTAGATCACATATGTTCATCAATTCTTCTGCGAAAAAGCACCATTCAAGTCTATGATGCTTTTAACTATTCATGACATGACTTTGCTTGATACGCTAACTCCCGGTAAATTCAAGAAAGTGTTGTATCAGGTGAGAGGCCGCCAAAATATAGGCGATAAAATGATTCACTACTGACGTTTCAGTACTTAGCTGCACAGCGGCCTCGAGGAACATGTGCACCCATGCTGGCAGTAAGAAAGATCGAGTCTCAGAAATGTGAAGGAAAGATGAGGGTTAGCTTTGAGTCTCTTAATGTCGATTAAGGTTTCTAACGAGCACAGTTCCATTATTCTAGGTTTCGATGCTACCCATAAAGCTCAACGTCGATCAAGATACAATAGATTTTCTGAACAGTTTTCTGCAAGAAGTTCGCTTTATCGCACATCTCCACTCACTAGGCTTAATGAGGCTTTATTCTAGGTGGCAGAGTCGTCGGCTGACGCGGAATGCAAGCTCAAATCTGGTACGGATCGAGACACCACATTTTTTAAGTTTGGTTCTCAACCCTTTTGACCTCGGTTCCGAAGATCTTCCGTTGTAGAGAATTCATTTTTTCTCCACCTGTACCGATTTACGTTGACTATCACGGAAAGAACAGAGTCAACATGGAGAAAGATGGAGCAGTAGTTGGTTAGTCGCTCAGTTTTGTGCTTTGTCTTAACTTGTTGCGGACAGGTGTAATAGCCGGATTCGGGCACTTGCATCAGGCAGAATTTGAGCTAAATGAAATTGTATACAGAAATGGACTTTTGGGAGTTGGCCGCTGCTTCAGCGTAAGTCCGAATCTTCACAAGATGCTATATGTGGTTTGTGAGTGTAATTTGTAGGTAGCCGTGGAGGAATGGCTGTCTAACATCAAAGTTTTCCCAAACATTCTAGCCAGTTTTGGTCCGATTAGACCCGTCTATCAAATTGGTGGGTATACATCATCCGTTATGTGGCTTGATAAATAGACGTTACTGTACGCTCAGATTTTTCAAGGGAAAGCTGTTGCGGATCTTTTCTTGTTTCCTGCTGCAGAACTACGGAAGCAGGACGGTAACCTTATAAAAGGAATCCAGAAGGGGTTTGGTTCATTTGGTCAGTCAACTGCAGCTGGCGTGGTTGTTGTGGCACAGACATTTCTTGGAGTGGTCCAGGTAACGCGCTTGCGAGGAATGCTTTTCGACCAATGCTGGCTATATTTCAGGCACTCGCTCGGTCAGCGTACTAGAAGCGGCAACCCTGATTAATCACAAAGCGGCTGTAGAGCCATGGCTGTCAGATCGGATGCATCTATCACTCTTCGCCATAGATGCCCTGCGTGGACCTGTAGCGCTACTGCTTGTTTCTTCCAACAAGAAAATCTACTAGTTGACGGCCGTGTGGAATTGGATGTGCCATTCTCAGGGACTCGCACCGTGCGGGCGGCCAGCGACGAACTTACAATCGCTCGTTGGTGTGTGCGATTGTACGGTCGTCAAGGGCCGTTAGCACGGTTAACGTGGGGCGCCCGCACGGTTTCTAATGCTCGCCGCTTGCGCGGGGAAGGTCGGCCGCTCGCTTGCTGCTGGAGTTGGTTTATATGGGGTATTTTAACCATTTTTCTTAGGTATGTTAAGCATTTTCACATCCTGCGAACACGGACTAATGGCTGCCGCACTACCCAAACTTTCCATGGAGAAGCCCACACCATCACTCTTGATAACTGTAGCCTCACGCAGGTTCATTTCAGCTTTGCGGTGAAGGGAAATGTTTATAACACGATAGTCGACGCTTAGCCAGCCTAAACGCTGCGTCGTATCTCATGCAGGTACCGTTTACGCTCACAGTGTGTGAAAACAATGAGCCGAAGGTAGAGGTCACTGTTGGCCGCTTGCACGGGCAAATGTTTGCCGCCCGGTCGAACGGACACATTGCCTGCCGCTTGTACGATCAAGTGATTGCTGGCCGATCGTGCGGACGCATTGCCTGCCGCTTGCACGGTCGATTTTATTGCGTGCCGATCCGGGTAGACTGTCTTCCGCTTGCACGGCATTTTTATTGTTGACCGCACGCACGGTACATCAAAAACTATGCAGTGCGCTCAGGCGGAGGAGCTTTAAAGAGGACCGCCCGCACGGCGCGAATCCCTGAGTTGGTTGCTGTCGCTTAGAGTCCTTAATGTGTTTCAAGCGTACTGAGGGAAGTCATTTTGCTTGAAGAAGCTAGTAATCAGCTTTTCAGGCCGCGTTTATCACTTGCATAAGTAGCCACATCGACAATTGCTTATGGCTCAAAAAGTCCTGCTTTTTTACTTGACATGGTGATCTGCACCGTATAGCTGTAAAAAAATGTTCCTCAGGGTCAGGCAGGGGAGCTCAAGTGAGATCTCTTCATAAGGAAGCATCAACTTCGTGAAGGCCAAAACTTAAATTGCATGGTTGCTACCCATCAACGATGTCGTTTCCCAGTCATGCTTTACCGCAACGGGTCTCTGGTTGTTTCGGCTTCGATATGCAAGCAACAAATATTGCATACGCATTTGTCCATTTGATTGTAGTCAGCAGAGGTTGTCATATCTCTAGAACTGGTATAAAGATTTGGTCTGCTGAGTCTCCGCCTCTATTTGAATTTGAAAAATTGTGATACGAACATTGTTATCATTTGCAAGTAGTAAAAACATCGATCGAACTTCACAAATTGGTAGGTTTTGTAAAAGCTTTTTGTGAATCCAAAAATGAAGCGAATGTGCCTGAAAAAAAAAAGAATTTTTGGAGAAGGGCAATGTTATATTAATCTGTCTCCACCCTACATAAAAATTTCTCTAACCGCGGTGTCCCATAAGGATCAAGTATGGAAGGTCACTAGCTTAGATGGAATCCTCCTTGAAGTTATGGATCTATCGTGAGAGGAGATAATGCACAATTTAGGGTCTTGTTTTTCTTCTCTATAATGAGAAAGGTGCCGAATGACCATTTCGAAACGACCTGGGTGTTATCAATTCGCAGCCGTTACTCTACATGAAATTGTGTAAACAACAGTATGAAGCGTAAAAATGAAAGAGGAGTACAGACCTCAAAACACTCCTGGATCGTTATCATGAGTAGCTCATATCTAGATCTTTCATTATCTCTTCATTCAAGGTGCACTCGAAATGCCTCTGTATTTATATCTGCATATGTATAAAAGTTGCCTATCGAAATAAGCCGCAGAAAGAATGTACCTCCCGATCGGGAGAAAGAATTCGAGAATTCGACAACTATGCAATCTTGCTAATTTTTCTATCCGATTTCTGGACGTGTGCGTAAGGTGCTTTTCCGAGTCGGGCGGCATTGTACATCCTCCCACTGACCAGCAAGACTACCCCAGATTTTTCTGCGGGAGAGAAGGAGGTACGACAGCATTCGTGGATTTTTGGAAAACCTTTGGAAAGTCTGTGACATTGAATTACATATTTCAAAAAGAAAAAGGTGGGGGGGGGGGCGGTAGTCGTCGTGAACAATCTCCTAACAAAGCATCGACTTTTCATAAATTAGAAGATGTTTCAAATCTATGGAAAGTAGACTCCTGTACTTCGCAACCTGTCAGGGTTTGTGCGAAAAACACAAGTCCAGGTTGTGTGGCTCCTGCAAATGCTGCAGAAATTTTTGGACCGTGTATTATCTTTAGAAAGAGCATTCTAATGGGAATTAGACCATAAACTGCTTCGCACAATTCATTTCTCAGAGAAATTAAGGGCAAAAAAGTGGAATCCCTCAACCTTTTCAGTGTGCCAAATGTGAGAAAAATTAATTTCCACCCAAGGGTCTCAAATTCGCAGATCACAGTTTTCGTTGTCATTGGCTAAATAGAGAAACTTGTGTATTACCCAATGCCAAATTACTTACCCCAAATTCATCACGCATGAAAATGAAACTTGCGTCAAAGAACAGAGTTTTGGAAAGTTAACCATATGGGGTCATGCTTGTCTATAGTAGAAAATATGAGTAGTTGGTATTTGAGCAGAATTTTTGGTTTCCTTCCCCTCAAAAAATCAAGAATGAAAACCAACTAGAAAAGTTTTTATGGAGATTTGCACGCTGAAACGAAGTCATCCTTCTGGCCAACCTAATAGTGTTAGAAAGTGTTCTATGCTAACCTAGTGATCTGCTCCAGTTCACTGCTATAGATTTGTTGATCTATGGTTGATTGGTCACAGGCACTGATTCGAAGCCTGATCTCCCTAAGTTTTGACATAATGCAGTAGAAGTCCATCCAACTAAATCTCTAGAGTGGACCCGCCTTTTATCATTGACAAGATTGATGATATCATATTGGTTGGTTTGGTTATGGGTAAATAACTAGATTATGTTTCGCCTAGCAACAAAGTATCATTCATTTGACTAGATTAGTACAAGCGGTTTCGTCCTACTCTCTGGACTTACTAGAGCGGTTCGGTCAACTTGTTGATGCGGCATCCAAATGATGATGGTTTTGTTCAGGCGCAATGCTCCTTGTTCTTATACTCGGGATAGCAGATTTCGCCATTATCACTTTATCAATCTTGCAGGTCAGTGTTGGCGCGTTTGTCAATTTATCCTAGAGTAGTGACTCGGCGAAGTGACGCTTGTCAGATTCTGACGGTGTCAGTTACTAGATGCCTGGTACACCGTGGCCGTCGCCCCAACCTTACTTTCCAACCCTTGCGCTAAGTCTTAGAGACGCGCCTATAAAAGCCTACCACCTTCACCCATTTCCATTGAATGGGCCTCAGTGGTGGGCCTTCCGCATTTTCAAAGCTCAGCCACGACTTGGGGTCAACTAGCTACTCAGACAATAACTCGGACGAGCGGCGGGCCTTTACCGGGCGGGCGATCATGCCTCCCGCCGCTCGTCTTCTAGAGGCACGCCGACCTCCCGCTGGAGATATAGGGCGGGCGAGCGGAGTACCTTTAACGGGCGACCATCATACTTCCCTCCACTCTCCCGCTAATAGTACTCCGCTCGTCCCGTACATCGAACTGGACGAGCGGAGTGCCTTTGGCGGGCTTCTGATCATGCTTCCCGCCTCCGGCCCTCTTTTTACAGAACTACAAGGATCCGACAGTCTGCTGCCTACCGCTTATAGTCTGCAACTTTGGCTACAGACACACAATCTGATCACTACAACGCATTTTAATGATTAATTTATAAGGGCTCGTAATCAACAACACAAAACAGAAAACGACAAGTGATATTCCAGCCACCTATATGAAACAAGATAATGGTAGTTAATGTCGATCTGCTTTTACAAAGGGAAACAGATGTCGTAGAGTCCCTATAAGAAACTAAATAGTGTATATAAGTTCCTAAATTTCCAAGAAGAGCGAACCATGTGAAAAAGGCCGGGGATTCAGCTCCAGTTTTCACTCGGTTAACGCTTTGCTTGAGATCTGTGCAGTATACTTGGGACCGAATCGAATGATTATTCGATTATTCGAATAAATCATTCGAATGCGAATCATTTGAAAAGTCGAATATTCGAAAATCTGAGATTTCGAATAAAATTCGAAAGTCGAATATTCGAAATTTTCAGTTTTCGAATATATTCGATATTCGAATATTCGAAACTTTCAACTTTCGAATATTATTCGAAAGTCGAATATTCGAAAATCTCAATTTTCGAATATTATTCGAAAGTCGAATATCCGATGGTCATCAATTCGATCATTCGATGGTCATCGAATATTCGAATCATTCGATGAACGTCGAATATTCGAATATTCGACAATTTGAATAATGAAACCAGAGCCCGGCGCAGATTATATGGAAGCAAGCTGGATTTGGTTTTCGGGCGGAAAAGGATACCATTTTTATGGCCAAAAATTGCGACGTTTTTTAGTCGGCGTTTCATCTTTTGAGGGTTTTTTTTACGTTTAGGGCTGACATTCAAAGGGGACTTCGTTTTCAAAAAGCCTAGAAACGATCTCATGCTGGGCTCTGGATGGTAAGCCTAGCACATCACTGTAGGAGTTTCTATCAAGCTACAACTCTCAATGGGGAGGGTAGAGGCACCGTAAAACCTAATTGCCCGTACCGTGCCTTGAACACCAACGTAAGCGAGCGGTCGTCGCGAAGGATTGTCGGCGTTCACTATATTTGAAGAAATCTTTCTTTAACTTTCATGTTGTTCTCGTCAATGCAGGGTATATTGAGGAAAGCTCCTTTTAAAAGTTTAAAAAAATATGTGCGGAAAGGGTGCGCGCTCACTGTCGCTCGCAAAAGGCCTGTAGCGCTTCGGGACCAAACGTTCCCAGCCGCGTCGCGCGTTGGTGTTCAAAGCGACGCGCAGTTGGATTTTACGGGGCCTGTATATGCTTTGTGGTCCTGGCGCAGTAGTCTATACAGTAATCGTGATGCGCCATTTCTGTTGCAGATGTAGCTGCTATCGATTTTTCGCTATCCAGGGACGCCAGATTTTAATGTTTTTCAACAGCGCCTATCAGTTCTTCATGAGCGTCATTGAGTAAACTTTAGGACTTAAACTTAGAGTTTAAACGTTTAGATCCACCGTAACACGGCTTTATGACCCCAGCAGGCAAAAGTGAAAAATGAGTACCATACGATCTGCGCACCGAACAACCTCCTAGACCAAGGTTTAACAAGGTTTCGAAATTTTGTAGATACCGGGCATTAATACCCCCCCCCCCCCCACATACCTGCTGAAAGTACGAGCAAATATACTCCGGAGGACTTTTTAGCTGCATCTCTTCTTTTGTACACTATTTCTCTTTCTCTGACCAAACTCAGATTTATCTCTGAGTTCCACGATAGACGCCCACCAAACTCAGAGTTATCGCAAAGCACAGCTGCGCGTTTGGTGGCGCTGTTTCTTGTGCAGAACGATCTCGACAATGTTTTCCTACTAGGGATAAATTACCGGTTACAGAGTTTCCTGCCATATATCGCTTTCTAGATTTGGTCCATTCAGCTGTTGAAGGGGTAAGAAAGGTGCGAGTCAACTCAGATACAACTCAGAGTTAAGTCAGAGTAACTGTGAGTTCCGACCAGATTACTACCGACCCTGCCTGAGGTCTAGTGCACGCTGTTCTTCATTCGGGAAAGGTGGTAGATGTGAACGTGAACGTGAAGATGTTCCTGATATCGTCGCAGCGTTACTTCCACTCGACATCGTAAATCGAGGGCGTATTCGAGATAATGCACTAGTGATCGGAAGGATAGTGTTTTGTCAAGAAGTTTGTCGTTTGTTGTAATGCGAGAAAGGGATATGGTAGAACCAGTCATTGTATAGTATTTTCCAGCAGCGGTTTAGGTTATCGCATTGCCAACGAAAGGAAGATTGCTTATTGCCACGAGTGTCGAGTCGAAAGTTGTGGGTAAAGCACTTATACAGTGCAACAATGTGTATACTAAATGTGTATCGTAGAGTTGGCGACGGCAGGGCTAGATGTAGAGAATCCGCGCAACGCGCTGAGATATACGTCATGTATTGCAGAGTAGTAGTCGCATAAAAGTGCACTACAGAGACCTACAATACTTGTAAACTATGCGCTTGGTCATGTTATCATAACACATAGACATTAATTTTTCGAATGATATTCGAAAATCGAATGATATTCGAAGGTCGAATGACATTCGGTATTCGAATGATATTCGATATTCGAATATTCGAAATTTCCGATTTTCGAATATTATTCGATAGTCGAATGTTCGAAATTTTCGATTTTCGAATATCATTCGATAGTCGAATATTCGAAATTTTCGATTTTCGAATATTATTCGATAGTCGAATATTCGAAACTTTCGATTTTCGAATATATTCGATATTCGAATATTCGAAAAAAATTTCGAATTTCCCCAAGTATACTGTGCAGATACGCATTGAAAATACGATTCTGTAACATCGTGATGCACTTTTAACACGATCAAATAAATCTACTTCTAACATCGTCCACCTCAGACTTATCTCCACTTTTTGTTACCTCTATAGCTTTGCTGAAGAACCGAACCTCTTGCTATCGAAAATCCTCCTAAAAGGTGGGCTTCCTGCATATGTCAGGAATTAGTCGCTTTCATAGTTAAAATTCACTTTTTTTTATCCTCTTCTTTTCTCACTTTTACTTTCTGGGGTGTAATGAATGCGGAGAGAAGTTTATGTGATACATCGGCAACGGCAACCTCAAATTATTCTAGTAGCTCAAATAGCCACCAGGCCATGAAAACAGCATTAACAAAATGAAGAACACTGCAATGAGAGAACTTCAAAATGATTTAAGATAAGGGTATGATAATGATGGTACGCCGCACACCCGCTTAAAGGGTGGGCCGCCGCTGGTCAAATCAAGGTCCGCCGCTCGCAAGCTCGGTAGCGAGGGTACGCCGCTCGTCCGCAAGAAAGCCACGCCCACAAATTAAAGCTCGCCGCTTGCCCGGAAACCCTTCAAGGCCCGCCGCTCGTCTGAGTTACTGACTGAGCCGGCTGGATGGCGGGGCTTTGTGACCTAATTAAGACTAGATAGTGATCAGAGGGAACGCGCGCGAGAGAGACGCAGACTGCGCAGGGCGCGAGCGACGTTAACTAGGTCACAAAGCCCCGCCTTTCAGCCGCCAAGCCAGTTGAATCAGAGGTTATACTTAGATCCCACTAACCAGTTTGAAGGCTGCGATTTTCTGCTGTGCAGTCAACGCTTTTGAAATGCCCTTTTTTGTGTGGCAACTACTTAAGTTTTATTTTGGATGTTACACATGAGATTATTCCATAATCTCCCTGTTGAGTTATAGTAGCTTTTGAAAGCGACCTGCTGGTATAGGGGATTCCGAAAATCTTGACGATGGAGAAACCGCGCGCGACACGCACGCCCTCCCGGCAACAGCATTTTCTTGGTTTTCATCTCTACTCGAATGGTTTTTGCTCACGTATGAAAGTGTTTAGACAATGGAAGTGAATGAGCTGAGAATCGAGGTGATGCCTTTTTGTATGAATGTTTTCTGCTCCTGTGGGAACAAAGACCGCAGTCAATTCCGTCGTCAGATTTTACAAACGACGTATATCAATTCGTCAGGACAGATTAACCCGACTTTGTCGTTTTTTGTAATAGAAAGATGCGAGTTGGTGAGAAGCTATGAGCCCAACGCAATTACCCTGTTCGTTTGACCTTTTTATCGTTTACCTTGTGCACATATTACCGAGAACCGACTCGCTACGAATGCATTTTAGAGGGCCTATAGTTTTCTCGATAAAAAGGTATAAGCCTGAAAGAAAGCTGCTGGAACTTGAGAAATGAACACCCTCAGGTGCTGTCCGGTAGCGGAATCAGGGGAAATCATATCATAATGATCGTTTGCCTTGAGATTGATAGCTACAAAACAGAGGTTTTTTTGCAAATACAAAATGCTTCAAAATATTGCGGCAGAAAAAAAGTGCCATTACATCGAAAACTCCTGATCTTAGTCTGATCTTACTTTCTCTATTCCACCACAGCTAGAAGTTTATTTAAAATGTTGAAAAACAACGAGAGAGTCAAAATGAAAGGCTAAGTTTATTAAATGTCATATTGCAATTTTTAGTGCTGCTCAAAATCGCAAAAACAGGAGTCTCCAGTAGTACAAGAGCAGTCAAAAGGTAAAAAATTAGAGTAAAATGAAGAAAATAAAATTTCTACCACTCCAATGCCTTAGCAAGCTTCCAAATAATATTTGCTTTCAGTAAAAACACTTCCTGTCGAGAAGACTCAGCCTACACCTGCAAAAACATCTTTGAAAACACCAAAGCCTGCTTTCGAAATAAGGAAATCTCCAAAAGATGACGAGGTGCAGTATTTTTTTTATTGCTTTCTTTTATGTAGGCTCTACCGTTTTTGAAAAGCTCGGTAATATTCGTACGGTCCGTTAACTAAATCATGCATCCTTATTTTGATCTACTGCTTAAGTTTAAAAAAACGGAATCCGTATTGCTAAAATATTCCACATTCTTGATTTTTCAGAAGATCAAGACGGAATTGGAATCACTTCGTGATGAAGAATATCCATTCCAAAAAGCGTATGATTGGCCTTGAAGTCTATCAGATTTTTTGAGGGAATTTTTCAGAGTAGAGCGGAAAGAGAAGGAAAAGGAAAAGCGAGAAATAGAGGGTAAAGTTGAGCAGCATTTTTCCAAAGTCGGTGAAAAGGAGAAAGACTTATCAGTTTATGTCAGTTTACATATGCAGATACAATGCTTCAACGGTTGATGTTCTTTTCTTTCAGAGCATGGACGTAAAACAGTTGAAAAAACGAGATCAAGGCAAATCTGCAGAGAAGGGAAAACAGACTTCAAAGGAGGGCAACATTGGTAGCGCAGATGCAGAAAGGAGGGGCTCACAAGAAAAGAGAGGAGGCTCTTTTGAGAGAAAAGCAAGCAGCGCTGAGGCCCAAATCTTGAAGAAGAAGGAAATGAGCTCACAAGAAAGAAAAGCAAGTGGAGAAGATCAAATGATGAAAGTGAGTTCACAGGAAAGAAAAGCAAGTGGAGAAGACCAAATGATGAAAGTGAGCTCACAAGAAAGAAAAGCAGGTGGAGAAGATCAAATGATGATGAGAAAAGAGAGAATGACAGATTCAAAGGAACCTGATCCAAAAAGAGCAATGATCTCATCTTCGACGCAACTAGGAAGTAGTTCAGTGGAAAAGGTGACAGCGTATTAGACGTTCCAAATTCATATTCTTTCATGAGTATCCCTAATGTAAATCGCTTTTGTAAGAATTTTAATTGCAGGCTGCTAATAAAAATGTATGCCTTTTTTGCATCAGTAAAAATACATGCGTTACAACTCTTACAATTAGTAATTCAGAAAACCCAAGGAGCTTCCGCATGATAGAAAGTACGCCTATTGATTTCCAAAAATTTTGTTTTCAAAGATGCTCAGATGTCGAAAAAGAAATTGCGCAGGGATTTGGCGCCGGTCTTGAAGTCTGTAATTGCAGCCTTTCCATAAAGGACTGCGGGAGGTTCTTTTCTTGAATGTCCAGCGGAACTTCCGGTCGATTGTCTAACAAGAGAAAGTTGTTGGGAGTTGTATATCAGTAGATGCGCCGATGATTTCAAATTTATTACAGGGCTCGGCACTAGCTGGCACCAGTGGAATTTCAAAACGAAGTCCCGTTTGATCTTGAAAATCTCGTACAAAGTCCCCTTTGACCTGTTTTGAAGACCCGTTCTTTAGATCATGTAAAAGTGCGTAGAGGGGTTTTCATGCATCCTCATTTCATGGAAAACTTTTCCCAGCTTACCGAGATTTTTAGGTGGTTGAATTACATTTTGAGAAGCAGAAAAAGCCGATTTTTCGACCGCGGAGCAGACCGCGTAATCTTCAGATGGCTATAAAACGCTTAAAAGAAAACATAAAATTGTTTTTTTCTGTATGCAAACTTTTACGGTGTAGATACATTTTATGTGAAAAAGTATGAAAACTGGTGCCACCTCAGCTGGCACCCGGCTGGCACAGTGCCAGCTAGTTCGGAGAAAAGTTCAGCACAGCTCTCACTCACATAACTTTTCATAAATTTTTGGGGCCATAGTTCGGGTCCCCCAACGCGCATGCATGTCATAGGCGACCATTCAAACGATATTGGTGAAATCTGTCATTGAAACAGTGCAAATTGTGATTTTCGGAAGAGAGCACGCCGGTACCAAAGCACTCAGACACTTGCGGTTGAGTCGCGCAGGGGATCCGCCCACAAAATGGGCGTTCGCGGCATAATCCGGTGGACCGGCGCGAGTCATCACTTTAGTTTCGTCCCGATTTTGGTGCGATTTTCTCGCGACGGGCGAAGATTTCGAAATAATGGACGTATAGGTCAATTCTTCCTAGCTTTTCTTGCTTCTCTTCCTTTCGATTTGAATTACTCTTTTAATTGTTATTGCGTGGGGAGGGGGGGGGGGGTTGCTTCAGCACTTTGCTCTCCATCGTTTTTCAGTCTTTTTGTTTGAAACATGATCCCAGCACTTTCTAACTCGATATTTTTGAGATGACTTGTGTGGAGAAAGTCAATCAAGTGTTATCTTACCATGTGCTTCCAACTTTTATCTGATCGAGAGATTTTCTTGCCACGGTTCCGTTGTTTGACCACTCTTCGTTATTCCTACCAGTTCCGCTATGACCTCTCACACTATCTTTTGTTTTTCTTTTTTCAGCTCGACTTTTAAGCTGTTTAGGAAGCCAGGATTTTTTGGAATCGACACTTCAACCACATTGCTACGTGTTTCAATGGTGTGAATAACGAAGAGCTAGCCAAAGGAAATTTGGAGAACTTTTTCGAGATCTTGCGAGCAGTTGTACTAAGTGGGTACTCACATGGACTTGTTATTCAGGTTATTTTGATTTTTTTAAAGAGAAGTTGAACACATGGCGAGACATCATAGACTTCTTAGAGTTCGATTTTATTCCTGTATGTTTGTCGACTTTCATGTGCATTAGAATTTAGGTGGTGGTTGGACTCAGCCGAAAATGACGACGCTCGCGAAAAATTATTTTACGTTCTCTCAAAAGCAAGAGTAACATGGAGCGGTAAAACGAGGATAGCAATAGGGAGAGCTTGGTGAGTTTTCTCAAACAGAAAGCGATACTTCTGAACTATAATTTTGGAGGGAAGACCTTCGGAGGTATCATTTTGACCCTGATAGGTCCATGCTCCTTCCATCAAAGGTGATTCATTTGTTTTATACGATCCTGGTAGCAATAATTTTTTATTTTCAGAAAAAGCGCGTCATGGTCGAAGGCAGCAGTCTTACCAAAAAAGACGTAATGATCCAGAAGACTGAAATCGTTGAAGACGAAGTTGAAGTTCGAAGATTGATGCTGTTCTCATTCTTAATCGTAGTTTTTTCGTAACCTTGTGTCGTTTTTGTGGTGCTTTCAATCCTGTAATTGCTGCTGACTGTGCATATCATTTCCATGTCATTGTAAACCCTACTCGAGAAAATCGTGCGCTATTTGTTAATAAATTTTATGACGTAAGACTGGGTTTTATCAGCAGAAAAGAAACAAGCGTGAGAAACGGGACCCAACGTGACCAAGGACTCAAGGTAAGTCAAAAGGAAGGCATGAGAGAGGGCTTGGAGGACGCAAAAAGCTGTCAGTAAAAGCGTAGGCCGCGTGCTCTGAACGCGATCGCGACATTTTGGTGTCTCGCGCAGATGTCCCGATTTTGCCCCGATTTTGCCGCGCACTTTTGCCGCGACACAAAATCAGGTGTCCTGATTTTGCCGCGACACCGATTTCGCGAGTCGCCCACGCATTCGCTGACTACACCTCGTTTTCCCCTGCGCGACTCAACCGCGAGTGTCTGAGCAGATTTGGAATCAGCACGTCAAGATGTAATTGAAGGCACTGCCTCGATTTTGGTGATGGGTAGCCGTCCCCCATCCCCCAAGTCCAACTCGATCCGGGCTTTTCTATACCGAGAATTTTGCCCTCAAAGTGACCCGCAAGGCGCGATTTGGCCCGCATGGCCAAGATTCCAGTTTCCTCCTTACGCGCTTCAACATGTCCCTCCATTTGGCGTCCACTCAGGCCCTGGCACGAGTCGGTTTCTAGAGTTTCTGAAAACGAAGTCTCCCCGACTTTCAGAAGTTTTACGGAGTCCCCCTTGACCTACCTTTAGGAGAAGATGAAAACAAGGAAGTGTCCAAAGCCTGGAAGAAAGACCTTGAGATAAGAGTGAAAATCCAATTTGGAGCTGTTTGGCATTGGAGCGTGATATTTAAAGGCAGCATCCAGGCAGATCTGGACCTATGGGAATTCACGTGGAAAGTACTTTTGGGGCCCTAAGCAAGGCGCTGCCTAAGCGGCAGCGCTGGTAGTGCTCTAACGGCTATGATATTACCCTCGAAACTGGACCCCGCGATCGTATACGCATGGATTCATGGCAGTTTCGCGCCAGGATCCACGCTTTGCGCCATGAATCCATGCGATATACGATCGCGGGGTCCAGTTTCGAGGGGAATATCTCAGCCGTTAGAGCACTACCTGAGCTGCCGGTTGGGCAGTGGCTTAGTTAGGGTCCCAAAATTACTATCCACGTGAGATCCCCATGTGTCCAGACTTGCCTGGACGTTGCCTTCAACAAAGCGGTTTATGAAGAAGCTAAGGCAAAAAGCAAAGGGGCAACGATATGAAAATGTCTTCATGCTCAGGGATAGACTTTTGACCGGACAATCCGTCCATGATAGAAAAATCTGAAACATATGTGAAGTGACACAAGTATATGCTCCAGACGATCTCAGGTCTCTGGTGGCCGTCTGGATACGGACAAGTTTCGGAAAAGGTATTACTTGACATAAATTTTCCAATCTTCTTGCATAAATCTTTTGCAAATAATTTTCTATGTATACAGTCCATTTTGGTGCCATACGATTCTGCGTACGCTGTAAACAAGCAATTTGTTTATTTTAGCCTTGCTTTCAAATCGCGCGCACTTTTCGCCACGATAGAGCATGCCAATCGTGTGATAACCTGTCCGAAAAGCTTGTGCTCGACTAAATGGCGGTTAGCCTTGTAGCTCGGCCCCAACTCATCAAAAACGATATATCCTTTGCTTTTTGCTCCGAAAACGAAGTCCAGCCTGCTTCCAGACGATCTGTGCCGGACCCTGCGTCCGCCACCACAGCGTTGCTGCCTATTGGCGGAAGCCAGGTTGAGAAGGCAGACTCATTCACGATGCATGGGCTTTTGAAAAACGCGGTTTTCATGTATTTGCAATTTTTGACCTGCACTCAGTCAGACAGAGACGAAAAGGCTTGGAATATGCAAAAATCTCGACAACCAAAATTTGGTGAGACGCTGTCTTCAAGGTGTACTTTTCATTTCAGTAGTTACGGTCATCAAGTATCTTTCCCTTCTGAGAATAGCATCATATCTCAAGTATCAATCCTGACATTTGTGAACTCTCTTCACGTGCAGTATGTGCTCAAAAATCGCTGCAGATTCCGTAAGAGTTACCAATCTGAACATTTCAGTTCCATTTGACCTGCACCACATTTAAAGTGCTGTGTGTTGTGAATTTCAAGCGGATATCTACAATGAGCGGCCCGAGCGAGCTGGTCTAAGAATATGGACTGTTTGTGACTTTTCCAAGATTGAAGATTTCTACGCAAATCTCGTGTCTATGATTGCCTGTTGGGAATGGTCACACAAATCAAGATCTTAGCTATAGATATATGATTTCGAGAAAAATCTAAGCTTAATTCGTTAGAACGTATGTTAACGACATGTTACCGCCTACCTTCCGAAGAATATATTTCTGACTTTGATGCAAGGTTTATAAAACACCAACAACTTGGTGTGTAGATATTCTGCATAAAGTAATGTAAGCTACTGCGCATACGTGCTCCTTTTTTGTCCACTGTCAATTTTTCTCCTTCGCTGGTTTTGAATAACACGGATCTTGAAACCGGTCGGATTGCAATATGACTCATCTACTCTTGAACGTGGACGCATGCTTCCATTTTCGTGGCTTTTGCAGCTCTTCGTTCGGTGCTTATTGCAGATAAAATAATTCACATGTCACATAATTGCTAGTGATATGGTATGCACCTACAATTTCAACGTGGTTGTAAAAGTGTATTTTTTGTTATTTATCATTTTAGCCGATGCCATTAGATATCGGCTTTCCAAATAAAACATCTAGAAGTTTCAAAAAGAGTTTGTCAACGTTTGGTTAAGAAGCCATTTCTGCGCTTACCTAATGATGACAACACTATCCAACATTGGTTCTAATTTCGATGATTCGCTTCATCAAAAGCTATTGCCTTTATCAGTGCTACTGATGTCGCAAAGGAGGTCAAAGCGCATATAAATTTCAACGAATTTTCACCTAATCTGCTAAGGCATAGGAGAAAACTTCACTATAAAAATGAAATTTTCGGAACCGCTATAGGCTAGCGGTGGCCCACACCTTTGTAATTTGACTAACAAAGAAGCCTTGCTAAAGGATTTATTTGACCGATATCGGCCGCGTTCAGCGCAAAGATGACCTTCCATCTACTCACTGTTCGCGCACGCATTATTGAATTCCTTGCAGAAACAACTTCCTTTGTGGCTTTGCAGTGGCGATCCTAGGATTTCCGTTCGGGTGGGGGGCAGGTAGTGAGTCTGCGTGGCCCACGTAGAAATTTTTTTACGATGTCTCCCAAAATTTCTGGAACCAATAACCCCGAAACTTTGGAAAAAGGCGGCAACTGTGCCCCAAAAATTTTTTGGGTAATTTTTTAAAAAACTCAAAAATTATCCTAATCACTTATAAGTATGAACAAGTCGCATGCAAATTTTTGCAACTCAAGTAAGAAGTTCAAAAATTCTGCGGCCCATTTTCCCCCTTCCCCTTTCGGTCTGCTACGCTGCAGCCATTACAAATCTGGAACTGGAACCTTAAGTAATTGATAATGTACAAGATTTCTCACACATTGATTTCCACTTATCTGTGCAATACCGACCCTATATTTTATCGATGGTCTCTAGTTAACAAATAACAACCTTTAATGTGGTATCAACTAACAACCAGTTTTTCGATACTTCAACATAGTATACAATACAAGAGTATTTTTCAAGCAGTATCGTAAGTATAATGCGATATCGCCTTGAACTTTATTCTTGTCGTAAATATTATGGCAATAAAAAAATGTTTCAATGAGCGCGAGGTAATCGACCGCCTTGTAGATAGTATGAATGCAACTTTTGGGATGTCTGATCAACTGAAAGAATTGCTTCCTGTTTGTTACTTCGCCATGCAAGACGCTTATTACACGCAGTTTCCTTTTGCGGTCTGAACTCCAAAACTGCATTGATTTACTGACTTTTTTCATTCTCTGCCAAATCATAGTCAAACCTGAACTAAACGTGACATTTCGTTCCGTGTTCACTAATTGCACGTCATAATCCACGCAAAGTGTTTCGACCTTGAAATGGAAAATGCGATCGAATGCGGTTGTGAGCAACTCAGTCAGCGTTTATTTTTTGCACCCCCTCCCCTTCCCGAGTAAACTCTGAAGTTTGCTGTTCGTGTCACAATGTATGTCATTATTTATTTGCATCTTGTTAATCATCGCGCTTTTCGACACTTGGCATATGACTAATGCTTTGATCCTGCACTAAACCATACTTTTGTTGCCATCACACTCATTGTTTCTTTTGACACTGGATCGCATTGTGTGATCCTCAAAACCTCTACAAAACTTCTGTGTGTAGAATGCTTCCTCAAACCTGTTCTGTGATACTTTTGTTGTCCTCACTTTGAGCTTTCGAAATCTTGCATCATAGTAGTCTATGATAGCTATTCGACAATTTGTATTTGTAGATGCTTCCTTATCCGTAAAGCTTCGCCTAGTTTCCAATGGCAAGTACCAAAATCCTATTTTTTTCAATTGTAAGCCTTTTTCACATATGATAATACTTTGTCCTAGAATCATCTACCATTTGGCATATGATATTCTATTCACTCTATTGAACAGAAAAATTTATTGGCTAAGGAATCGGCGTTTTCAACGAAAATCGTTTGACTTTGGGATGGAAAAGCAACGTTGCAGGTTAACGAATTCTTCTAAAAACTTTAAAATCTCATGCAGGAGTGGAGCGTTTTCTTTGCTTCTTTAGGCCCCGGACAGACTTCACGCGATTTGATCGTCGCGACTGAATCGCGACGAGACAACTGTTATAACATCATTCCATGCCGATCAACTTGCATTTCGGTTGTGATACTTTTCCAGCCTGAAATTGAATGTGAAATGAGAATGAATGGAATTGTCGGCGATTGAGTCGCGACGACTAAATCGCGTGAAGTCTGTCCGGGGCCTTATAGAGGTGGGCAACTGCTTTTTTTGAGTAGGCTATGCTAGAATAAATGGCTTTATTGATTGAGCGAAATAACTCAAGCCAAGCGAATGAAGGAGAAAAGATTTTTCAAGTGCTAAAAAATTTTAAACATTGTTCGAACCCAATAGAAAATTTAAGACTGAGTTTCAGCGAGTTCTAGGATAACGAAAAAATTCATGCCGGTCGCAGACGATTGCTAAACAAGTGTTGATAGCAGACAAGGAGACAGCAGACACCTTACTTACCTCTTATCTTATATATAAAGCTGAATGTCTGTCTGTCTGTCTGTATGTCTGTACGTATGTGCGGAATAGAAATTTTTATTTCTGAACCGATCGGGACCAAACTTGGCACACATATACTTCGGGGCAGGGAGCGTGTCATAGTCCACTTTTCGTTATCGATCGATGTCGATTTCACCGATTTTTTGCAAATTTTGAGCTACGGGGCTGGGATTTTGCACAGGGGGGTAATCGAACATGCTGATCACCCCCCGTGGTAGCTCAAAATTTGCAAAAAATCGGTGAAATCGACATCGATCGATAACGAAAAGTGGACTATGACACGCTCCCTGCCCCGAAGTGTATGTGTGCAAAGTTTGGCCCCGGGCGGAGCCGGGTTTGCCATCTAGTTTATAATAAACTGAATTTTGTAATAAATTCCATGTTGGTTTAGATCCCATCAGAACTCCTAATATCTCCTGTTTTTAAGGTAACCATGATCACATTTCGAATACTTCCAAGAAGGAATACAAATATATGAGCGAGAGCTATTTGATTTTGTATTTTGTCTCTCCTTTAGTTGAAAGCAATATCGCGCCATGGAACATGCCGAATAACAAGAAATTCGTTGGAATATTTCAGTTTTGTCTTATCACTCCAAGTTTAAGCTTGTAATTTTGTTCAAACTCTATTGAATCTGACTCATTACAATTTCATAA
Source organism: Cylicocyclus nassatus (assembly GCA_958299035.1). Classification (NCBI taxonomy): domain Eukaryota; kingdom Metazoa; phylum Nematoda; class Chromadorea; order Rhabditida; family Strongylidae; genus Cylicocyclus; species Cylicocyclus nassatus. Next base: position 37,105,139 of record CATQJL010000001.1, on the reverse strand, counting down.
CTTTGACATTACAGCACATAGCGCAAAACTGTGTCAACGATATCAGACTCATCTCTATGTAATCCCATCCGGTTCAGTTTCTGCCCGCTTCATATCTCATTCCTAATCGCCTGCAATAATTTTTATGATCGCACATGAACTGTAGATTTCACTTTCATGTTCTTTCAACAAATAATTTTGTGATAATCACCCAATTCTCGCTCCATTTATGCGGCTTCCATAATTCGATCAGCTCCGTCTTCTTTCCTTTTTTTAGTACTTAGCGAATTACATAAGCTCTGATCAAAAATATTCAACAAAGTTCTCATATAGTATGCATAATCCTCTCTAGAACGCAGCGCAACCATATGCCACTGTAAAAATGTGAAAATTTTTTTTTCAATATTGACCAAAAATAAGGCATAGCTGTCGTATGATTCAAATTTGTTTCCAACATTAACGCGTGATCAATTCGTTTTTTTTTTCTTCAACGTCAATGCATGATAATCAATCTTTCTATTCGTCGGTACCATCACCGTGAATAGAGTTTGTGTCATTTGGAATGTATTTTCCATGTTTTCAAGTGGCTTTGAAATTGTTCATTTGATTGTAGGAGGTGGGGATATGTTTTCAAAAATTACAAATGAAAAGAGGATTTGAAAGTAGTACGAAGCGCGCTCGGAAGGTCGTACTACGGTTCTACAGCATGTGGATAAATTCACCCCTCTTTTGGTCATTCAAATACAAATTTTTCTACTCCAACGACTCAGAGTCTCTCAACGCAGAAATATTGGTATCAATTTGACATTTAGTATTCTTTGTTTACGAAGGCATAGAGCTGAAGTAAATGGTACAATTTCGAACTTTATCGATGTTTTAATTTTTCTTGTGATAGACTGAAATTATCAAAATTAGAGTTTTGCTCTGCCACAAGTTGTTTTCGTTCTATCCATCTGCTAATAAAGGTAGCTAAGAAACATGTACTGCACAAGGTTTGTGCTTCCTAATCGATTAAAGGGGAACGATGTATCATAAATAACGCAAAAGTAGCCTTTGATCTTCAGCATTTTTTGTAATCTCGTACACTACGTGTTTTTTCGAAGCCATGCTGGCCAGATATCACAGCATTTTTGAGTGGTCATAACCCTGATACGGTTGGCACTATGTAAACGTAGTTGTAGTTCACTGTGCTTCAATGAAAAAGTCCTCATAGCTCTGCATTTCAGTTTTTGCAGGCATCTTATCTAAATATCTGATTTGGTCATGAGTTCTACTTCTCTTACTGAGATCCAGATTCTAATGCCGGACTTGGTCCTGTAGAAACCCTTGATAGTTGATATATCGAGCATGGTGCAATATCCGGTTACGATAACTAGTCGCAGCGGTGACCATAAGCGAGATAAATCCGTAACCGGCATGAGCCACCTGCATTCATAGCTGTATCCACTGAGGAAAAAACGAGGGCTATAGCTACCATATTACTAAACTGGTTTCCGACAATTCTAAGACCTCAATTTTGTATAACTGTGCTCTCAGCACTGCATCATGAGTCCATCTTATTCAAGCATCACTAGGAACTGTAGCGCAAAGCGTGAGGAAGTTCGACTTCTATGCTAAAATTATTATTTCTTTTTAAAACCATGGTTATAGGCAGTGACGCACGTCCTTTGAGAATTTTGTTTCAATTCAAATGTACATGGAAAAACGAGTATGCACATAAATCTGCACAAATCTATGCAGATAATCATTTTTTCCAATAAAGGTGACAAATCGATCCTTTCTAAAGCCGAAAGAGCTGTCACATTTTGCATCTGCAAAATGCTCTCATCTACTTTAATTGCATATACTTTGTACTATCTAACGATTTAATCTTTTTTCATTTTTGCACCATATTAAGAAAACCTTCATCTTATTTCACATTCACACACCAGTTCCTCCAGCACTAAAAGTACGATCTCAATACTTGAAAGCTGATGATTTTACAACTTTCTATGATAATATTTCAATCGCTTCGATGACGTACTCATGTATGCAGTGGGCTTCTCAACCCGGAATGTGAACAATTGACATATTGTGAAATATATGATGTTCATGGTCTCGTTACAATCTCTTTCCCATCTCCACCAAATTTAGCAGCTATTGGTTTCCCATACTGAAATGTGCGAAAAATCAATTACTGACAGGGCTCGGCACATGGCTTATAAGCAAGCTGGATATCTTTTTGGGGCAAGAAGCAATGAGGATATCGTTTTTTGTGCTCAAAAAAACACAGCTTGGATTAGTTTTTTTTAGTCGACTTTCTTTGTTTGAATGTTTTTTACGTTTAGGGTTTAGCGTGAAAGAGAACTTTGTGAAATTTTCCGAAAGTCAATGGGGATTCCGTTTTTTGCATTTTTAAAAGCCACCTCGTGCCGAACCCTGTTATTGAAATAATAATAATAATTGAAAGTGGCCTATATTATGGGTCCATCCCGTGAATCGGATCGGATCAAGGCGATCATATGTAGCTGCGCCCTTTTAGCCGGTATATCCTTTTTATTTGGATAGAATTGGGAATTCTAAGATATTACCATCTATTTGCAATGAATATTCTCCAAGCTGAGTTAACTTGATTATGGGCTCCATCTTTGAACTTACTCGATAACCTCTCGCTTAAGTTATTTCCTTGAGAAAAACACCAAGAAACACCTACAGTATAGGGTCATAAGGAGCGGGGCTCGGCACGAGGTGGCTAGATGAAAATGGAAAAAACGAAGTCCCCCTTGACTTTTGGGAATTTTTACGAAGTCCCCTTTGACCCTCAACCAAATTCCCCAAAAATTCCCCCAAAAAACGAAACGTCGACTAAAAAACGTCGCCAATTTTGCGTCTCTCTTCGGTCACGAAAACGAAACCCCCTTTGCTTTTCGTCCCAAAAACGATATCCAGCTTGCTTGTAAGCCACCTGTGCCGAGCCCTGATAAGAAGAAAAAGATTAAGTACATGTTTGATTGAGAATGTAAATGAAATTGTATATAATGAGAAGAGTCGATGTAGTTTCATGAAAAACGGTCAGACGGTTGTAAGTGGTAACAAAAAGAGTGCGCAGCTACTGGCTGTCGCAGGATAAGCTGAAAATCAAACACAGTATTATGGCAGAGTCGAAAACGAGGTGGGCTGTCCCTCGAGCATAAAAACGCAAAGTTTCATATTCCTGACGTATAGAATAACCTACGACCCGTGACGGAACAAAAAACTAGTTGTTCATGGCAATTCGTTGTGTTTCACCGCCTTATTTGCATAGACAGTCCGACCAGGGTAAACAAAATGTTCACACGTATGGACACCTACACTATATATGTTTCAAAATTACGCAAACACTTGAAAACAATTGCTATTCGAAATTTAGCGCAACTCTTCACCCGATTGCTACACTTTTTGCTATGTCAATAGCTGGAAGAAATGCACAGTGGTTGAACGCGAAAGCGTTTTTTTATTAGCTTTATTTCGAGGATTTTCGTATATGTAGATAAGTCAACTTTATTTCATGCGTTATTTATAACTAACTGTTTTGAAGCTTTAGTGGGGGCTTCTATCACTCCACTTGTGGCAAAAAATCAACCCTAAAGTCTCGCCCACCGTAGTCTCGCCCACCCACCGCCCACCAAGTCTACCGTAGTTCTTTTAAGCGGATCTTGGTGTACGGTACAAAGAGACAGCTCGATCTCAAATTTCAGAGCCACGATTTGTAAGCTGGTAGTTATTCATTAGTTGATCTTGATCTATTATTTAAATTGACCGCATGGTAAAGTCTGGATCCCGGTAGAAGCATTGCAAAATTATACGAGTGCGCTCGCATAAGTGGTAGCAAAGCAGGCAAGTTTTAGACTCACATTACTTTTACGAAAGAAATGAGGAAAAAAACTTATGCAAACAAGAAAAAGCATCCAGTTTTTGTAATTGATGCGCATATGTTTGTTCGCACTTCAATGTCTAGAATTTTTCCAACAAGAGAATTTCTGGTCGTTGAACTGCGAACAAACATATGAGGTATGATCGATTCGTTTTTTTTTCTTGTATGCAAATCATTGTGAAGCTGCATATGATTGTATATTATATTATATTATCATTACATATTATTTTATTATTTATTAATATATTAAACTCCTGAAAATCGAGGTCAGGGCCCGCCACGAGGTGGGCAAACGGGGTTTTCCCAAACGAATTCCCCTTTGATCCCAACATTTTTTACGAATACCCCCTTGAGCCCAAAAACGATGCTTTGTGCTTGTGCAACGAAAGCACTGGTCACACTTCGCTTAAAAGCGCTCAAAAGCGCTCAAAATGTCCAAATTCCACTAATTACTCATCACTTGCACCAAGATAGAAAACAGGAAGAAGAATAAGCAAGAAAAATGGTGAAGGATAAAGAAATACCAAAGTAACGCAGTCATAGAACTGAGAGACGCCGTTCCCCGCGCGTATCGATTGATTGGGGCGCGCTTTCCATCTTAGGAAGCTAGGCTGCTGATGCGATTTTGGGCTCTAACAAAGACAAGAGGAGGAGTTTCGGAACCAAAATTTCGCCATGTAATAAATTTCAGGTGTACAACAGATTTATGTAAAAATTTTGAAAAACTTATGTGAATTGAAAGTTTTGCCCACCTCAGGTGGGCATTAGGTGGGCAATTGCCCACCTAATTTGGAAAAAAGCTAAGCACGCTCTTCATTCACATAAGTTTTTCATAATTTTTCATACATTTTCCTTAGTCCTACTGCGCGTTTGCACATCAAGTCTCTCGCGATTACGTTTTCTCTGCGCTGCAAACGAGCCATTTTTCCATTTTCTTCATAGTGGGAAATTTCCAGAAAAAAGCTTGCCACAACCTTCAGTCACATAATTTTTCAATGAAACTCACATAAGTGCGGCCCTGCGGGCCCGTATCCATGTACCTACCAAGTTTCATACCGTATGGTCATGTGCGCTGCAAACGAGCCATTTGAATTCACACCTTCATTTACCAGTTTTGCAAAATTTTTGGAAAAAATGCTTATTACACCTCCCATTCACATAAGTTTTTCACAATATTTCATACTTTGTTTTTACTAGCCTCTCTTCGTTCGCTTACGTAATTTGGTGCTATATCGTTACGCCTGCATTGAGAACTGATCATGTAATCATGCTGTTCAACGGCATCGCTTATGCAACGTCGCGCACGCGGCAATTAGCGGCGGCGCGGCGTAGCACGCGCGAACTCTGCTGTTCGTTGGGGCTTATGAAAACTACTCCCCAATGAATTAGATGTGTAAGGTAATAAGCATGATTTGACTTTCTTTTGCTTGCGCTTGAAATCTTCTTCCGGGGCTTCGCCCCGGACCCCGCAAAAACGATTTCGCCCTTGCTTTTCCCCCAAAACGATTTCCAGCTTGTCAATTGCCCACCTCGTGCCGGGCCCTAATCGAGGTTTCACGGTTTTTGGCAATCATTGAAGCCCTACAAAACCTGAATTGAACATATCAAAAAGCAGTTATAGGCATCATGTAGCTAGAAGTGGACACATTGGAATAAAAAGAAGTGAAATTTAAGCGCAAATAAAGGTGGGGCGCTTTTGAGAAGTTGAACAAGTCAAATGCGTCAAGTTTTGAAGGCAATTTGTCAATAACTAAGCTGCGAGAAGTCAGAATTCGCTATAACTTTGCACTATAGGGTAATCTTATGCCGTAAAAACGAATATCATATTCATTTGTCGCTAAAATGAAATTCATCTTTTGATCTCACGAATGAGACCTTTTCATGCGAAGCGGATCTCATTTTCGTGATCAGCATCATCATAACTTATAATAACGGGCTAAGGGTTGTTTACGTTTGTGTGTGTGTGTGTGTGTGTGTGTGTGTGTGTGTGTGTGTGTGTGTGTCTGAATGTCTGTCTGTCACGAAATTCATAGAGCAGGTTCCAGCAAAAGTTTTGAGCTAGAATTTTGGTAGTAGCACCCTATCAGCATATAGGTAAAATATGCAAAAGCACAAGCCGATCCGATAACTGGAACCTGTGAAATTGTGCGCCAAACGGATCCACGCGACATTTCGCGCGCCAAAGTGGGCCTGTAATTGGACTTTTTCCAAAGTCATGGTTTCGTTTAGCAAGTAAATCCGCAAACCATGGACTCCAGCCCGAAAAGTGAGCAAAAAGTTTACTTTCATGCAAGATCGGCGCCAAAAAGGAATAATTGCGTAGATGATCGATTGTCAAAGTTTTACTTGGGATTTTAAGAAAATTTTTGCTCAGAGATGTAACTCACTGTTGTCATCATCTTTCTGGCGACTATCAAGCCAATATGACCCCAGTAACTGATCCAGAATCGCATTTAATCTTTTGGAGAATACTTTTTCTCTCTCAAAGTCACCGATCTTACATGAAAAAGCTTTTGGAATGAGCAGTTGTTTACATTTCATTCGTGATGATCGGCATCGCGAGGTAAGTTTCAAAGCCATTATTTTGCTACTACGAGGAAGGCATGTGGATACTAGAGCCAGTGCGAGCCTCTGCGAAGCAGAGGTGACGCACTGGTAACTTATAATAACGGGCTAAGGGTTGTTTACGTTTGTGTGTGTGTGTGTGTGTGAATTTCTGTCTGTCACGAAATTCGTAGAGCGAGTTCCAGCAAAGGTCTTGAGCTAGAATTTTGGCAGTGGCACCCTATCAGCAGGTAGGTAAAATGTGAAAGCACAAGCCGATCCGATAATTGGAACCTGTGAAATTGTGCGCCAAACGGATCCACGCGACATTTCGCGCGCCAAAATGGGCCTATAATTGGACTTCTTTCACAGTCATAATTTCGTTTAGCAAGTAAATCCGCAAACCATGGATCTTAGCCCAAAAAGTGAGCAAAAAGTTTGCTTTCGCGTAAGAACGGCGCCAAAAAGGAATAATTGCGTAGATGATCGATTTGTCAAGGTTTTACCTGGGAATGCGGGAAAATTTTTGCTCAGAGGTGTAACTCACGGTTGCCGTCATCTTTATGGCGAGTATCATGTCATTATAACCCCAATAACTGATTCAAAATCGCATTTAATCCTTTGAAGAATACTTTCTTTCCCTTAAAGTCACCGATCTTACATGAAAAAGCTTTTGGAATGAGTAGTTGTTTACATTTCATTCGTGATGATCGGCATCGCGAGGTAAGTTTCAAAGCCATCATTTTGCGACTACGAGGTTGGTATGTGGATAGTACAGCCAGTACGAGCCTCTGCGAAGCAGAGGTGACGCACTGGTGTCAAATAAGCCCTATAGGCCAAGTTTCAGCAAAATCTGATGCATTCTAAAATTTTTCCCATAGTACCGTAAACCTACCGTAATCGTTACATAAGATGGTGAAATTCGGCAAAAATGTGTGCATTAGAAGCTTACATCATAATCCTTATAATGCTAGAAAATGAATGCCCTACGTTCAAAGAGACAAAAGTTATATAAAAAATATTAAAAAAATGCATAAAATATATATAAAAAAATGCGTTACTTATGTGCCAATCTAATAAGATGCCTTTGGTTTTGGCACGCAGAAGTTATTACAAGACTTCTCTATGAAAATTTATTAGACGAAGATGTGACGCTCATATTTTTCGGCTACTCTGTATTGCATGATCCTTTAGCCCTGTACTCAATCTCAATAATTGGTTGTGCGTTTTTTGAAATTCTTGATGCTTATTCCTATATTATGCTGCGTCCAACGTGAATACGTTAACATACATACGTCCTCAACTGTCAACTTGCAAATTTGATGATTTTCTAGGGTAAAATCAGTCGCTAAAATTTTCCTAACGCTCATTTGAGGCAGGAAGTCTGGATATAATTTATCTAAGAGTATCCTATTGCATAAAGTGCTGTGATGACTTTGCCTTCCTCATTCAAGCGCTGTGAATAAGGCTGCGATTATTTTTACCTTACTTCCGCCTTCAATTTTTTTGCTCCAATATAGGCTCGGAACTCCCTGTCCAGGAAAGGAATGCTTGCAGATAAAGAACTCTCTATAATGGTATACATCCGTTCTCAAAAGGCCACTTTGACTGACCATCCTTCCCTTGGCAGATAGCGAACGATATGAGAAAAGATAAATTCATGATGAGCTTGATGTTTCGCATGAATGAAGTTGAACAGTTCATACCATCATAATTAGAATAAGTAAAAAGATAATATGCTTATGATAAAACGTCGTTTTACTATGAGCGTATTATCTTTGCATTTCCTCCTCACACTTTACGCATATTTAAATCGCATCGAGCTCAAATCCAAGCATTCTAGAAAGAGTTTTGGTAGAGGCTGTCCAAGTATTTTTTGCACATTATCATAATCACTGATTGTTCTGATTCATTTTTCCTTATTCTTTGTAAACTTTCTTTGAGAATTGGGCAAATACCGCGTAAGTTTTCTTATTCAGTGCATCACAATTATGAGTGATTGGAATGGAGTGATTTTAATCGTCACGAATGTTTAAACCAGTTTGAGATTTTTTGTGACGGAACTACATTATGATTCATCAATCCATATTTGCATGTTTCGTTTGCATTAAACATGTGATTCTTTTAATTGATACATTCTTTTACATGTGATTATTTTTACATAGCTTATGTATTATCGCATGAGTTAAATGCATAAAAGAGATGAGTAACTTGACTATCCTTGCTAGTTTTAATCCTTTTTGTCTAAACATCATTTTCTTCCTTGTTCTAGTCGATTACATAGTTTTTTATATTGGATGATCGCACTTCACATTTTATAACCATTTATCCATTAACTCTCAGTCTCTGTAATGCAAAACTAGTTTTCGATGCAAAAACAAAACTCTTCAAAGTTTGTAAGATTTGTGTGATTCTTGCGCATGAGCGGACCTCAGTAATGGTGACAGTTCCGCTCCGTGACTTTCTCCCCATTTTTGATAAATTATATTTTTGCACACAATAATCATTCTCATGTTTGTACATATTAGCTGGAAATGGAGCTTTTTCTGAATGGTACGAAATCATTTTCCTTCCTACGCTGGTAAACCACTGCTTTACTATCGCTCAATTGACAGATTGTCCCATAAGTCTTCTCATATTTGTACCTACAAACTGGTATCAAAAACAAGGCATCCACAAGGGTGCAAATTTGTGGAAGTATTCTCGAGTGAATAAGCTATACAGGGTGTCCCAAAAAATGTTAACACTGTTTGATCGTTAATAACTCCCTTGATTTTAAGTCTCTCGTCGAGCTTGAGGCACCATTCTGTAGAGCGAGGTTCAACTTAGATTTACAGTATGGAGCGAATCACCGTTCACTCTTCGTTACTGTAGAATTACGGTAAGAAATTCCAGCATGTGGGACCGTCGTGAAATATGCCCTTTGACAAAATTAAAAAAAAATCTGAAAAATCGTGCACTAGGGTTTTCGCGCACGCTGATTTTACCGCACAACTTTTTACGAGTGTTTTCAGCTTTTTTACGGTGTAATCACATTTTTGACACATGCTGGGAAGTCAGTTATTATACTTTATCTAGGATAACTTTGAAAAGGAGTATCATAATAAAATGGAAATTTCACCGAAATCAGCGGCTTTCATTACCATGGTACAAGAGTTTTTGGCTTGTTTGGCTCTGTTTCGAAGCAGAAAATGGCCCTTAATGGCCTAAAATCCTTGCCAAATTTCCTACTGTAATTCTATAGTAACGAAAAGAGTTAGATGATTCGCTCCATACTATGAATTTGAGCTTATCCTCGCTCTACAAAATGATACCTAAAGCTTGGCGAAAGACTTCATTACAGGAGAGTTATTTACAATCAAACAGTGTTAACATTTTTTTGGGACACCTTGTATAATCATTTGCGAGGGAGCATAGACCCATTACAGGCAAAGTTTGAATTGAGCGCATTATTTTTTTCTCAGTTTCTGGCCATCAGAAATATGCGTCTAGCATCTCTAAAAAAGACGAAGAGATATACCAAGATAATCGATAATTTTATACATTTGGCTTTTGATGTGCATCATACAGAAAGAGGTTAAGTTTAAAAAGAATCTCAATATTCTTCACAGAGTTTCTAGCAGTTAAAATGCTAATAAATTCCATGGGCTTAACAGAAATTATACGCCTACATTTCAAACTTTCACTGTAGAAAAGTAGACTTTAAAGAAAAAGAAACATGAGAGAGGCCCGGGCGACCAACTAACATCGTAGCTGTGGCGTACCGAAGGGAGGGGGTATGAAATTTGAGGGTTGGGGCTCGCAAAATTTCTAGGAAGTGCACCGAAAATTTTTCGGAATGCTGACCGCATGTCTTCTTCTTCCATGTCGACGCGCACCTTCAAACAATAGACGCGCTTTTATGCGGGTAGGGGAACGAACTCCGCCATTATGGGCCCCTTCGCGGACAACTGGTCCTTATGCAATGTTGTTGCATGTCGCAGGACCAATAGTCTGCGGAGGCAGCCCAAACTGGCGGAGTTTGTTACACTACGCCCTTTACGCTTGTATGCGAATCTGGATGACACCAGCACGGAAGATTGGGGGTCAGGCAACGAATCTACCTTATATGGTCTGTGCACCTACATTAGTAGAATACATGGATTATCACCTATGAAATCCGCTGCACAACTTTTCTCCTCTGCCTGATACAGAATGGGCACGATGGCATCAGAACCAAGAATGCTGATCACCTACTAGATTTGTCCCAATTTTTAGCATAATCGCGAAATGTCGCATAGTGGTAGGTGCGAACATATGTTTACCCTGTTCGGACATTTTATGCAAATAAGGTGTTGAAATACAACGAATCGCCATGACTAATCATTTTTCTGGCGTCACGAGTCGTGATTATTTAATGCATCGAAAAATCATAAGTGAAACTTCACGTTTTTATTCATTTCTAACTACGACTACTTTGATTTACAATGATTTAATTTTTCTCGCACAGCCTTGTGACAACCATAGCGAGTTGCGAATTTTTTTCCAGGTACTAATCATTGTTATTTTTCTGTTTTCGTTAGCTCCGTGTTTGCCTAGAAATTTGAACGCTACATTTTTACTCTTTTGTTGACATCCCAATGATGTCTTCATTTCTTCTGCTTTTTTGATATACACGCGTGGTTCATGAAATTTTCGTTAAGAATCAATTTTACATTGATTATAGTGTCCCTATAAGGCGTTCACGTTCAATTTTCGTCTTGCGCTTTTTACACACTATAACTCAATATTCAATGTGCAACAATTGCCTCTTACATCAAGGACCCGTGGAGCACAACGAGAATTCGAAATGATAGCTTAATTCTTTACTCTTTGATGGTTTATTTTGATTGTCCCAGAAAAGGAACAGCGAGGATTTATTTTTTGAGGTGAATGCTTTCTGCACCACTCAAGTTTGATCAAAATAAATACGGATAAACAGATTATTTGACGTTACGCTGTGGGAATTTGCCTTCCTCAGAGGACTTAAAGTTAGTCTATCCTTTTTTTCCTATTAAACACTGTCAGACTTGTTTTCCACACTTAACTTTTTGATTAATCTCAAGTGGACTTTTTCGCTAAATTTTTCCATCTTCAGCAATAGAATTCCATTACACAAATTTGCATACCTTAGGTCATTTTGCGTCTTGATAAGTGCGAATGGTAAGGGACTTCTCTTGCAACTAGTTTCGGAGTTGTAATTGCAAATACTGTATATTTTGAACAATTTTACGCTTAGTCTGCAAATACATGCTATCAGAATGATCTTGGAAGAGGGAATCACTGGCAATCTTTAGCCTAAAGTTTTTTAAAATGAAAGTAGGCCTGAAAAGTTCGCATCTTGAAGTCACTTCTCTAACATTACTGAAAAAAAGCAATTTGTCAAATAGAGGATGCAACTTTTGAAGTGCACTTTAGTCATGGACATTCTCATGACAGTGTCCTACTGAGTATGCAAAAAAGAATGAACAATGTCCTTTCTTTTAGACGAACTTGAAGATTCTATGACTCACCCTTGCATAAAGGTGGCCTTTTCTATTTGCATAACTCATGTCATCTTTCACGGTACAGTTACGTATATTTATACACATCATTCGAGCCCTTTCCCATCAACCTGTTTGATTTGTTTGAGTTTTATTGGCCGACCGCATCATTTTTTATATTCTATTGTACATTAAATGTCACTTTCTCGAATGGCAAACCTGTCTTCTACAAAAAGAATTCAGTTTTGTGATCAGATTGCAGAGTTTTGTCGCAATGTTCTTGCTTGGGATATTTGCTTATGAACTGTGTATGAAATTGCTCTTGTAGATGTCTGCCTGCAAAGTTGAAAAGCTAATTTCAGATCTGGTTGTGGCAAAAGGAAATAAGTAATGTAAGGTAACAGTTCTCATGTAGCTTCCACTTTATTTTCATTTTATTGAGCCTATAAATTTCTTGTTCAAATTATAATTACATTAGTTCGAACAAATTCAAATAGACATTGTTTGCTAATTTGCCAATACGAAAGCTTTTTAACTTCTGTCAGCATTTTTTTCACGCATTTCTTATCTTCAAAAGCTACTTGAACTATGCGTACCAGGAAATTTTTGGCCTTTGAAATTCCAGGAAGTTTTCGATTCTCACCTCACTTTCATTAATAAAAGATTTACTATATCTTCACAAAGTTTTTTCTTCCAAATTTTCTACGAACACACCGATTCATGTTCGCGGCGCCAATTGCTGGCATTTTTTGCTTCTACATGTGAAGTGGTTCACAAAAAGCTAGTGAACAGAAGTTTTTGTACTCATACTAGACTGCATTGGTACAGAAAAACTTGAATTTGTTTTTTTGGGGGGGGGGGCTAAGAACATATCGAACAATGCACAATTTTTACTGGAGCGGCCCTCTTGAATTTGGTGTGTATTTACGATTAGAGACATGAGACAATCACAGTTTTCTTTAGAAATCAGTGTATCGCGACTCAAGTTTTCTGATCTCTTTTCAAAATCCCAGGTCATGCCAAACCAGTTCTCCTTTTCCAATGTTCTGTTCATTGTCAAATTTTATGGTTCATCGGCAATTCAGTACTAAAGCTTTTACGACTGAATTGCTAGAATATTTAGAGATGAATAATAAGTAAATAATTTCATGAATTTTGCTTGCGAAAATTGTCGAATAACAAATTGTGCAAACATATGGCGTCAAAGGTAAACTTTTATATTGTGTATGAGCATCGGCCGGCGGGTCGGAAAAACAAGCAAATCTTGTACGAGTTCGTGCCCAATTTGAGCATATTATTCATTACTGAATTCAGTTGTCCTTTGATTTCTTCTAAACAAATAGGAAGTCATATTTATGATGATAACTGGATGAACATTTGCTGATTTTCATCTCTAGGAATCTACTCTTAACAATGTTTGATGATACATATACTGTTGCGGGTATCACTCTTCACAATCCCAGTATTTATTATTGATACTAATACTTTTGAAGTCATGCAGATTTCAGTATTCATAGTTCATAAGAGTAAATCGGCGAAAAGTTTGAAGAAGTTTGCATTTGCGTGAGTCATATGCGTTACACAAATATTAGGTGGGTTCGAAAGTTCGTTCCGTTATCTAGACCTATTCTAAAATTGTTCAGAATAAAAGTAAACAAATCCTTTTGACAGCATCCGAGGGTTTCAGTTTTCGGCAATTATCTTAGCGCTCGTCGAAATAGTCACAACATTTACATAGCTGTTGAAAAGAGGAAGAAATTCGGCATCGGATGCTGCTCAAAGACACCGTCCACCCTAAGTTGAGGGTGTTGAGCTTTTGGCAGCATATAATAGTAGGGCTCCCTATCAATCCAAGGCCCAAGTCGCGGCACAAAATGTCGCTTCGGAGACGAGAAAATCGCTTCGGAATAGCGAAGATGCACGAGCATCACCCCCTTCCGTACCCGCCCCTCCCCATCCATGCCCGCCCATTTGTGCGCGCCCATCCAATCACCGTTCCGGAAAGCCGGCCAGTGGATTCTCCGGAGCGGGGATTGCCGGGGTTTTCGAGCATTCCCGACTTCTTATTCGGAATAGGGACATGAGGAGGCCCTGAAACGACAAAAATGTGAAGTCGAGAATCTGGGTGGACGCTGCCTTTAAGGCCCAAGACAGATTTCACGCGATTTGATCGTCGCGATTGGATCGCGACAAGACAACTGTTACGAGTTCATTGCATGCCGACAGCTTGCATTTCGGTTGTGATACTTTTCCAACCCGAAATTTAGAATGTAAAATAAAATGAATGGAAATTCGCGGCGATTATCGCGACGATCAAACCGCGTGAACTCTGTTTTGGGCTTAAAAGATTCGTCTACCTTCATTTTGAACGATTTTGTTATAGATTAGGTCTAAAAAACGGCACGAACTTTCGGACCCACCTAATATATTCCGCACCTGTGATAATCATCCTCTTGTTGTTCTAATCGAGGAATCGCTAGTTAATCCTAATTTTCTCACATTATCTGCAGGAGGGAATAGTGTCTTGAATGATTAAGTAACCTTGTTAGTCTCTCACTTTGTTTTCTGTTTTTACTGTGCTTTGATTATAGACACCTTCCTATATTGCGTCATTTGCTTTGAGCACATATTATTTGCGCACTTATGTTGTCAAGAAAGACCTAGTTGTCTGGGTTTTGTGGTTTCATTCATTCATACTAATGCACTTTCTTTCTGACAGTAGTATTTTTATTAGGTTGGTCCGAAAGCTTTGTTGCACCATCAAAAAATCGTAATTTCTTCCTGTCAGCATGTTTTTGCAAGGTTTCAGTTAAACTAGAAAGTACGAACCGTGCGTTTTCGAACTTCTCCTTGCACACTCTCTAGTAAGCTTTGAATGCAGATAAAACTCAAAGGGAATAAGAAATCATCAATCAAGGGATTTTGGGGCAATTCATTTCTAGACTGTGCCATAAAATCCAAAGGAGTTAGTAACCTAGGCTTTTTGATCAACTTCTTCTAGCTGAGCAAATTTGCTAATCGAGCCCTTCTCAAGAAAATTATGATTTTTGAGGAAATGAGAAAATATTAATTTTCCTAAGAGAGTGCTTTTTGGCATGCTTCCTAAAAAATCACTTTTTAAAGCGCAGCTCAAAAACATCGTGATAGGAAGAAGTAACGATTTTTTTTAAAATGTTGCGAACAGAACTTTCGGACCGACCATGTACCGTGTCTGAATGTTTCTGTGTCGTATTCATATATTCAAGTCCTTTACAGAAACCGGTAATACTAATCTAAGTTATTCATTTGTCTAGGTTATATGGCTTCATTCATTTCTTTTAATGCCCTTTCTTCTGGGTGTCGCTGACATCTGTATCGCTCATAACTTCCAAATAAGTTTCCTGAATCCATATTCAGGTGCTTCTGTAACGTATACAAAAATTCATCATTTCAGAAAATTGTCGTTAATTTCATCTTGTCCAGGTGATGCAGCTTCTGTACATATTATCCTGCTTAACTATCACAGCTGCACTCCCATTCCTCGGTAAAAAGACTAATTATGATGAGATGACAGCCAGAAAACTGTTGAATATGGCTGCAGGAGCATATGGAGAAAACCATGAAGAATGTCTCAACAGGTATGTCATTGTTATCGACAACACAAATCAATTGAACTGTGTATTTGCAATCGCTATATCCATAGTAACGATATACGCACATGCCTGTTCTTCAGGGATCTTGCAAGTAGTTAGAATTTAAAAAAATGATTTGGCTAAGAACCTGGCTCCTTTCATATCCATATGTATTCACAAAATTTAATAAAATTTGCAGCCATTGGGGACTAAGGTTTTTCGTGAGAAGAGGGCTCCGAGCTTCTGCTGCATGACACTAAAAATTTCCGCACATAATTGAGCGCATTTATGTCTTAATATCTTCTGATAAATAATTTTTCTCTTTCTCTCCTTCTCTTGCTATAATGGATCCAGGCAAACAATGTTATTAGATTACGTGAAAGCATATCTGCTTAGCGAGTAAATTTGTCTTTTTCAGTTTTTGGTTTTTCGTCAAAAGAGCCGCATTTGAACGAGCATTTTTGCGGCACTTTACGAAGTAAATTATTCAACGGAACCACGCGGATGCATAATATCAAAAACATGTGCTCTTTTGTGTCATCTCTAGGTTTCACACTGAAAATCAATCCGTCTTTGCGAATCCGAATTTCTGGCATGAGAAGGATACTTGATTGAAGTGGCTTTTTGTATGAAATGGAAACTATTTTATAGAGCATGGAACGCTGATTCCAAATCTGTTTTCGGCACCTGCAAAGCGCTTCTGGGAGGGGAGATGTGGGATTTTTTGAAATATAGATTCGAGAGTTTGTTTGGCTAAGCTAATAACAGGTATTGAGGTTTTCGGGCGTTTGAAAGGAGTAACGATCAGCATGAGTTTATTAGATCAAAGATACCTAATTGCGTAAAGCTTCCTGGCAATAATCATGGCTTCATCTGATTGTGAGCTCGCAAACATTCTTAATGTTTTTATTGTACCGCAAGTTTAGATTTTTGCTTCAAAACAAATCTCCATACTTCCCCCCCCCCCCTCCCAGAAGCGCTCTGCAGACATCGAAGGCAAGTTCAAAATCAGCGTTTTATGCTTTGTAAGATGGGTAAAATTTGGAAACGCCCCTCGAACAAGCATCCTTCCCTCTAAGAGATAATTTGTAACAGTTGTATCATACTAACAAGGACATTGTTTTAGTCGGACTGGCCTCTTCAAGTAAATTCCTTGTCATTTTGAAGAGCTTTGAACTTCGATTCCAAATCTTTTTTAATGTCTGCTGAGCTTCTCGAAACGCCGAGTTATGAGCGTTTTTTGTTAAAAAATTGAACGCTCATGTGAGACAAAATATCCAAAGATTCTGAATTGATTGATGTTGAATATATGGTGCTCGCAATGGTTACCTTCTATATAATACACATACTTAATGCTGCGTTATTCGAGGGCTAAACACCATAGATGGAACTATTTAGATTCTTTGTGCATTTTTTGCTCCAAAAAACACTCATAACTTGAGACCCAAAGGTGCTAAAAGTGTGACTAAAGGTGAAACTAAGAGTAAAGGTGAAACTAAACTAAAGGTGCTGATGAAAAAAATTCGGAGTCAGGGTTTGGAGCTTCCATTTATTTGTCAGAATCATTTACTTGAATTTCTCTGAGTTAGGAGTATCAATATGCCAATAATTGTAGGACTTTTCCAACGCATGAAACTCATGTTGTCGTGTCGACAACGAAAGAGGACTGCGATGAATTGGACAACACATGCGAGAGTTACATAGGTGAGAAGAGAGATCCAAAGAATTACCTCAAAATAGAAATATTAGTGATGCGGGAAGAATAGCAATCATTTGCAACTAGCTAATATATCCTTTTATCTGAAAATGGGAAGCTGATGATGATCATTAGCAGTGAGATATCAAACAACTTGCCTTCACCACATAAATGCATATGTTTTTATCTTGAAGTCTATTCGAAAGTAGCTTGTTTCTGAAGTTCATTGATTGCACTAAAATACCGTTCGCATTTTTTTTGAAAAACGACGCACAGCAGTCGCCCGATTCGTGTAACATCATCGTAGAGTGGCCATACGTCGCTTCAGATGGACGAATTCTTAATCCAAGGACAACATTCAACTCAGATCGTCGCGCCGCATCTTCTCTTATATAGAAGTGCCTGCCTGGACGCAGTAGGAGGCCAGATTTTACGAATCATCTCAGGTTTCTATTTATGGTAGGTTGCCCAGCGAGTGCAATCGGTAAGCATATCGAGTAACTTACCGTAAGCAAAAATTGACATTATTTGTGGATCCGGGCGCTTCTGCTGTGTCCAGGTGGACACTTTTATATATACGAATGCAACGCAACAGTCTGAGTCGAATGGTGCCCTTGATTGTATATTCGTCCTGAAGCGAGATATGGCCACACTACGGTGATGTCACATAAATCAGGCGATTGTGCGTCGTTTTTCAAAAAACACAAGCGGTATTGTATGTCTTTGCTTTTGTGGAATGAAAATCAACATCGTTTTCCACTCATTTCTATCTATTTAGCTGCATCCGAAACAGCAAAGCAGCTGATCATTGTTTTCAGAGGAACCAAGTCAAAGGTAGTCAGATGCTTTTGCTAATAATACATATTGATGGTCTATTGTTTTAGGGACAATTACTTTTGGAAGGATTGCAGTCCACAAAGCCAGGAGAATATTTCTTTGGTTTAGGGAATGTGAGTTTATCCGAAAATTTGTTGGATTCTGTGCAATTCGATAAAAAGCAGAAGCAATAGTGTTGTGTCCTCCACGACGGACACGTCGACTCTTCGTCCTGAGGCAGTACACGGGGAACAGAGAATATTTATTAGAAAATAATAGAACAGTCAAAAATAAGAGAGGCAGATGAGTGAACAGACGAACTGATAATGGCTAACAGCGAGCGCCTTTTATAGCGCTCATTTCCCGCGCATTGAGGTCGCAGGCGCCTCAGCGAGGGCAGATCATACGAGAAAACAACTGATCAGACATTAACATAACACCTCCCCCAGTAGGGTAGTTACACAAAACTAGCCTACGATAAAAGCATGAACTATAAATATGAACAGCTAAGAAATCGATTACACATAGATATCACTATCATTTAAACAACTACAAATCTAATGAAACAAACGTACGGTAACATGCTATGGACTAGGTTGGAACCGTTGTACCGGTCTTCTCGTTCTGCTCGATCTCCGAAGCGTTGTCGGCGGCATGGAGGGCTCGTGGCTTGATGTCGACGTCGATGTCGTTGAATCCACGGGTGCTGGCACATCGCTCGCGATCGCTTGCTCGGAATTCTCGTCGGCTGCACTGCTATTATTCCGTAGAGTGTCGTCTTCTGTCAAAACATTTAGGAGTCTCTTCAAGGCTTCGGACTGTTGATGAAGTTGTTGTCGCATGGCGAGCTGTTCGCTATCGCTTCGATGCCGTAGCTGATTTGCATGCTTCTTGCACATCTCGTCGCCAACCATAACTTCATAATTGACACGTCCAATACGCCTCATCACGGTTCCTTTCATCCAATGGAAGTGGGGTGGCTTCCATTGTTTAGCGTAAACCAAGTCACCAACTTCAAATTCCTTTCGACATGCTCCATGTTTCTTGTCGAATTGATCTTTCATGCGTTCACGTCTTCTTTGCGCGAGAGGATCTTCTGCATCTTCTGACATCGGTAGTAGCAGACTTAAACTTGTGCGCAAGTTTCTGCCTAGGAACAATTCTGCTGGCGTCTTATCGTTCAAGTTCGTGTTTGGTGTTGTCCTGTACGCTTGTAACACCACATTCAGAGTCTCTTCTGTTGGCCTCTCCTCCCCCTCTAGTTTCTTGATTCCGCGTTTCAGCGTATCAACGAAACGCTCTGCCTGTCCATTCGATTGAGGGTGGTATGGAGCAGTCCTTATATGGGTAATTCCACCTTCGTCGCACATCTTCTTGAATAAGTCCGATGTGAACTGGGTACCATTGTCGCTCACTATTGTTTGCGGTAATCCATATCTCGCAAACAAATTCTTCAAAGCCTTCACCGTCTTCGCAGCTGAGATATTGCTCATCTCGATCATTTCAGGCCATTTGCTGTACGCATCTACCACGACCAAGTAGAAAACACCTTGCATAGGTCCAGCGAAGTCGATGTGTATTCGCTGCCACACTCGAGTCGCTGACGGCCATGCTTCTAATGGTACCTTCGTCGGATTCTTGGCTAACTTCTGACATTTCGTACATCTTCGTACCAAGTCTTCGCAATCCTTGTCTATATTCGGCCAGTAGACGTAACTTCGAGCTAACTTCTTCATCCTTACAATCCCTGGATGACCACTATGTAGTTCCTTCAGAACACTTCTTCGAAGCTCCTTGGGTATCACGACCCTTTCGGCTGACATCAGACATTGCTCCACGATTGACAATGTCTCGCTTCGATTTCGAAAATGTGCCAATTCTCCGTTCACGTCTGGCCACTCCCCTTTCTTCACGTAGGTCATCACTCTTTGTAGTGCTGGATCCTTCTTCGTGTAGGATTGCACATCTGATACTGTCACTGGTAGTTTCCTAATACAATTCTTCAACATGTAGTTAACGTCGTTCTCAACGGCAGCTATCACGACGTCCTCTTCGTTATTCTGACTCTTCTTCATCAACCGTGACAAGCCATCTGCTTGTCCAAACTTCGTAGTCTTGACATACTCTATGTCGAAGTCATATCCTAACAGGATTGTAGCCCATCTCATGAGTCGGTTGGCGGAGTAGACTGGAACTCCTTTCTTATCACCGAAGATGGCTAACAATGGTTGATGGTCCGTCAGAAGTAGAAATTTTCGTCCGAATATGTACTTGTGGAATTTCTTGACAGCAAAGACAATTCCCAATGCTTCTTTTTCGATCTGCGAATAGTTCTTCTCCGCTTTCGTAAGAGACCGCGATGCATGTGCAATTGGCTTTTCTGATCCATCGGCATATCTATGCGATATCACGCATCCGATCTCCCATAGTCGCTAGCATCCGCTGCCACGACAATCTTCTGCCTTGGATCACAGTGAGCAAGATTCAGCTCACTTGACAATGCATTTTTGAGCTTCTCGAATGCTTCTTGTTGTGTTCGAGTCCATTCCCACTTCGAATCCTTCTTCAACATCGCGTCTAATGGTCCACGCAGATCCTTGATCTTTGGCATGAACGCCGCATAGTACGTTATAATGCCAAGAAAAGCTCTTAACTGACTGACGTTCTTCGGCTCATCCATGTTCTTGATTGCTTCGATCTTCTCTAGGTTCGGTCTTCTGCCATTTCGATCTACTATGAAGCCGAGGTATCGTATTTCTGGCCTGCCAAAGGAACATTTCTCCAAACGGATTGTGAATCCGTATTCGGCGATCCTTGCAAATACAGCTAACAAATTCGCCATGTGTTCTTCTTCGGTTCTTCCACAAACCAAGATGTCGTCCAAGTAAGTTGCTACCCCTCGCAGACCACTGACCATCTTGTTCATGATTTGCTGGAAGATCCCGGTGCTGTCTTTATTCCAAAAGGCAGTCTATTATTGTATTGGTACAATCCTCTATGCGTATTTATCACGACCATTTTCTTCGCTTCTTCTGACAACTCGACTTGCAGGTAGGCGTCCGATAAATCTATCTGCGAAAACACCGTGCCTCCATTGAGTGATGCGAATATATCCTCCGGCAATGGCAATGGATAATCGTACGACTCCAGCGCTTTGTTGAGTCCAGTTGAGAAGTCGGCACACACTCTCAACTTTCCATTGGCCTTCCTGACGCATACGATAGGAGCTGCCCACTCACTGTGCGTCACTGGACTTATCACCTTTAGTTCCAGTAATCTATCCAACTCCTTTTCGACGGCTTCGAGCGCAGCATGGGGGACAGGCCTACAAGCCTTGAATACTGGACGAACGTTTTCGTCAACTCTCAGGTGCGCTTTCTCCTTTGTGCAGAGTCCTAGACCTTCTTCGCAGACTTCTGGGTAGGCTTCCTTTAGCTTCGAAGCGATATCCTTGGTTTGTTCTGCCTTCACTTCGGCAACCATTCTGCTTAGGTGATAGGACATATCTTCGTTTTTCTGGATCCATTCTAATCCTAGCAGTGACTTGTGGGGCGTCACGTATGCCTTCGCTTCTGGATCCTTTGATTTCGTACTCACACCATAGCTTTCCATGGACTTTCATGGAGCCTCCACTAGCGTTCTTGACGATCACGCTTGTTTTCTCCAGCCGTGGAGCACCCATACTTCTCCAGATTGCTTCGTTTAGCAAGGTAATATCTGATCCAGTATCCAGTAAGAAACTAACTGGATGACTATTAACCTTCGCTTCCACATATACGCGAGTCGAATTCACTTCCATTATTGCGTTCGCAATCTTCGCAACGCTATGCACTTGGCGTTTTGATTTCGTCCAACTTCTGTTTTTGCTGGTATCGCTGCTTCTGTGGATTCTTCGTTTCGAATCTTGCTGAACAAGTGCTTTTCTCTCCGCCACTTGTTCGCAATACTTCTCCTTGTGGCCTGTCTTCTTGCATTTCTTGCAATACCACAGCTTCGCTTTACATTCCCTAGCAAAGTGGGCTTTACCACAGTTCCAGCACTCCAGCTTCTTGGGTTCTTCCTTGCTTGTTGCTTCGACAGTCTTCGTGCAACCAGCTACAGTCTCGCTATCCTTCTTGAGACTAAGGAAATTTTCGCACTCCAGGTACAGTTCCTGTAGCGACATTTTTCGTCCAGCCTTGTACTCCTTGTCCAGTACGGCTATGAGTCGCTGCCTTATTTCGGCTTCTTTTTGACTTTTCAGGCCAAAAATCCAAAGAAGACATTTGATTCCATCGCTATCTAAGTCGTGAATCTTCGCTTTCTCGCATAGTTCGTTCACTCGGCCCGTATACATGAGGTAGTCCTCGGAATCCACCTTTTCCAGCTTCAAACACTAGTACCGCATAGTGAATTCCGAAGTCTTCACGTCGAACAACTGCTTCAAGGTTTCGACGGTTTCTTCGAACTTAATCGCGGTTACCTCCTTCGGAAGCACATGCCTCTGGTATTTTTCGAAACTGTCCTTGTCCAGCTTTTCGCATAGCAGCCTCACTCTCGCACTTTCTGTGAGCTGCTTCGCATCTTCGACAAAGACGTCCTTGTAGCGGCCATACCATTTACTGAAGCACATGTCCGCTTCGGGATCGAAGTAGAATTTTTCGATCCTATTGCTGAGGGCGGACATCATATTCGGAATTTCGGCTGAGGTACCGCTTCGTCCAGTACCTGTGATGTGCTTCAGAAGCTCCATCATCTCTCTTCGTTCTTCTCTCATCTCCTGGAGCAAGATCAGCAACTCCTCTGAGCCAATCTTCGCCATGCTGATCTATCAGTTCGTTTTGACCGCTCTCTGCAGTCTCCTCTTCGTGATTTCCTCGGACTTCGTTGGTTCGGCTACTTCTTCGACTAGTAGCCGCCGCTCCTGATCGCCACTGTTGTGTCCTCCACGACGGACACGTCGACTCTTCGTCCTGAGGCAGTACACGGGGAACAGAGAATATTTATTAGAAAATAATAGAACAGTCAAAAATAAGAGAGGCAGATGAGTGAACAGACGAACTGATAATGGCTAACAGCGAGCGCCTTTTATAGCGCTCATTTCCCGCGCATTGAGGTCGCAGGCGCCTCAGGAGGGCAGATCATACGAGAAAACAACTGATCAGACATTAACATAACAAATAGAAACAAAAATACTTTTCTTGGAAGCTTTCTCTACGTATTACACTTTGTTTCTTTATTTTTCAACAAATATTTATCATATTTCAGGTGAACAGATACTTTCTGAACGGTCATCGAGTGCTGTGGCCAACTATAGAAAATACACTCAAAGATCCAAAGTATGCGGTAAGGGATTTCTTATTCCCCATGCTTTCATATACAAATCAAAGGCCTTTACTCAGGTGAAAAAGGCGGACTGCCGCGTATTAATTTTGACAAAACCATCGGGACCATATAACTAGGTTCAGAATGATCTTCATGAAATCGAACGGTGATTTTGTTAGAAGATCGCTAGACATCCTTCACTTCCAATGAATTTTTCGTTGTATCGCCGCGACGAAATAATTGCGATGAAACCGTCACATGTATGAATTTCGACAAAAATTGAATTTTTTTACACTCTTGGTTATGTTTTCAGATCGACAACGGAAATGACTAATGAATCAATGATTGAAAAATGAGACAATCCATTTAGGCAGAAGTTATGGGTGCGACGTTTTTTCGCATTTTTTGGTTTTTCCGGATTTTTTCTTTGCTATTACCGGTTTTCCAAAAGTCGTAGTCCGATTTCGTGAAAACTTTTGAACCATGTTACGGAGCACCGACAGTCTTGCCAAGATCAATACGCCGCTCCGTCTTCTTTTTTAAACTGAATTAGGGGCGACATTGTATAGTCTATGGCCACTTACTTTTTATTCCTAATAACTCCTTGTTGCGTTGAATTTTTTGATATTTTCTAGGGCTACAAACTCATCTTTACTGGCCATTCCCTTGGAGGAGCTCTAGCGGCTTTAGCAGCTGCACGAACAGCGAAGGAAGGTGAGCGTTCGTGAGCATTACAAGAATATACCCTCAAACATCCTATTGGTCGTTTTTAACGATACTCAACTTTGTAAATGCGAGTGTATGAAACGCACTGAGGTTACGCAAACATAATGACCTTGGAACATTCACCTACAGCGTGAATCCGGCCTATGAGACTGGAATCTGTGAACATTGAACACACAAAAAATTGGATTTTGTTCACTTTCTTGGCCAACAAATATTAGGCACATCAAAGAACGCGTTTTTCGCAGTTTTTCTCACTCTCAAAAATTGAATGTTCGAAATTTGGCAAGCACCGCCCCGAAATTTTCACTCCTGTGCTTTATTTCCTGAGAGATATTATGTAGCTTGCAGAAGAAAACCTAGAATAGTTCAAAAAGCGGTATTTTTTGTACTTTTTACACATCAATAGACGGCCGTAAGAACATACGCAAGTGTACGCAGAAACATTAATGATAATCAAATGAATTTTGGAATTTGGAGTTTTTGAATTTTTGAGGTGAAGATTTGCTTTCGTAATAAAAAACGTGGATCTAAGCTTAGTAGCTTCAAACTTTACTGGGTTATGATTTGGGTAAAGCTTGATGGGCCTTGAAGGTTTGCTTTACTCTTTCCTGTAGCAATGTTTATCGGTTAGTGGGACGTATCTCGATCAGGCACCGCCTTCGCGGACTGCTGGTCCTTCCGCTCTAGTATTGTATTACATTTTGTGAGGACCAGTAGTCAGCGAATGGCGGTGCCTAATTGACGTATTCGTTCCTCTCCCCAAGTTTATCCATTTTTCGAACGCACATGTCATGATAACATGGAATTAATTACCATTTTTGGAAACCTAAATATATGTGCTGTGCAACAAACTTATGTTTTGACGAAAACAATCATCTTGCTCATCTGATCTAGACTGCGATAGATTTGTAATTTGAACGCTGTATTGATGCTTACCATATTTTCTATGATGCACTCTCTTTTAAGGTTATCGACCGGGTAACGAGATCACGATTTACACATTTGGTGAACCTCGAGTAGGTGATGTGACGTTTGCTGAGAACTTTGACAAAATGATACCAGACAGGTAGGAAAGCCCATCTTTTAGATTTTGCTTGAAATCATGTCGCTTTTCAGCTATCGTGTCGTATTCCGACGTGATATCGTACCTCATCTGCCATCATGCGCGAAGGACAAGAGCTGGATCGGCGATGAGGATGCTAGCAAACCATGCGATCGCAATAGATTGCGTAAACCGTATCATCATGGCACGGAAATTTGGTAAGACAATTCATTTAATCCTTGTTGTGGTAAAATCTAAGAGAAAGTGGGTTAAAAGGGTTTTCGATGGTGATAGTAGATAGTCAATGGTAACGATGACAGTTTTGTAATGCACCAGTAATATCCTCTCCTCCTTGTGACTAACAAGGAAGGTCCGTTTAGTCGAAATGGTCTTTTTATGTGACTCCTATGCCACTTTGAAGAGCAATAAAAGATAGCTTCAATTCTCTCTTCATTATCTGATAAACGCTTTGAACACCGAGTCAAGGGCCGGGCATACTTCACGCGATTTCAGTCGCGACGCGATTTGGCAATTTTCAACTGTCCATGACTCATTGTACAGCACATTCAAATGTACAGAAGATAGGGCATTTTATCAATCCACTAAGTTATACACACTATGCATGTGCAGCTTGCTATTGTTGGATCCGAAGACTTTTGGCGAGTTGCCAAATCGCGTCACGACTGAAATCGCGTAGTTATGCCCGGCCTTTTGAAGGCAGTGTCCAGGTCAAATCTATTCCCCTCCGATTGATGCCGATCCTGAATGTAGCCCCCACGAGAGGAGCATCTGCGTCGGTCCGGTCCTCTAAATTTGTCTCTAAATGGAGATAAGGGGTCTGAAACAGCAAAAGTGCTATCGGGGGGGGGGGGGGGGTTGGACTATTTGAACTTCATAACTGTAGTCAGGGCTACGGAAATGCCCCGGACTGGCAAAAACATGGGAGGCAAAATTTTGGGTGAACGCTGCCTTCAAGCGTTTGTGGGGTTGGAAATGCGCAGCTGGAACAAAACTCGTTTAGATTTGCTTAAATGATTCAGTGTTAGTTATCAGAATACTTCATTCAATGGGTAGCTTCTGTCTCATACACTCATACTCAACACTGCTCTACTTGAGCTTTGAAAAAACCGTGACAATTGATATCACCTAGATTTTGGGTTTAGTTTTTTGCTCAAAAAACTCTCACAACTCGGCGTTCAGAGGCTCTCGGCAGATAATGAAAACAGATTTTGGAATCAGCGTTCAATGCTTTTCAAAATGGTGCGAGACTTATTTGAAAAGGCCACTCCGGCTAAACGGACCTCCCTTGTAAGTTTTACCGAATTTGGTGGACGACTTCCATCGGATTGCCTGCTGAGGGCCACTTGTTCGCGCCTCTTGTAGAATAGCCTCAAGAGGGGCTTTCTGAGGGGTTCGCGTCTTTCAAATGCCGCTCTAAATCATTCCGAAAAGATTGTAAGTCGATCGGACAACTTTAACGAAGAGCCTTTTATGCATAATCGTTCAAAACAGCTGTAAACCTTATTCCTTCCTCTAGCGTGTTAGACGATAAACGAAAATTCGCAAAAATATTTTTAATGAACAGAATTACGGCTAGTTCGTGTATGCAAACATTGTCTGGTCTTCCATTGAAATTTTCTCGATCTCTTTACTACAAACAAATTTATTTATGAAAGGATCTGATGACTATGTAAGTTCAAATGGAAGTGAAGCGTTTGTTTTTCTTTCATAATTTTTCTAATGAAGCTACGGATACGATGCGGGTAGTTCCTTTTCTATAAATTCCTCCTAAAGAAACATTTTGCTTGCGAACACAATACTATACAAATTTTTCTTACCATCTCTTTCAGTTCTTCTTCATGTTGTCCCTTAGGAGCTCGGGGTAGCTTTTTTGGTGGACTTTTTCTTCAAAGAGTATGTTTTTTATGGTTTGCGTCGAAAGTGTTCAAAAAGGGTAGTGCTGCTCACTTTTGTAATGAAAGTTTGGAACGCGGCGATCTCGTCACCTTCTTTTCTGTACCTTGTACTCCTTCTGCAGATTCCCTAGAGCCCGTCTGTGATGATGCTCCAAGAAATGACAAGTCCTGATCCTCATCCTTGGCCTCCACTGTTCTTTGCGTTTTATCACTAATCTCTTCAGAATTAGCTGTTTCTAAAACTTGAGTAGCATCAATATTTCCCTAAAATGATTTTTCTTAGGAAATTGATTTGAAAAAAAAGGTTGCAATGCGACCTTTAACTTCTCAGTAGCTTCTTTGAGCTCTGAATGCGGAAACTCCTGTGTATCTCTTATAGATTGTGTTTCATCCATAGCGAACTCCTTCTTTTCTTGTTTCGTGAGGGTGTTCAAGGATTCTGTGCTTTTTCCTTCGCACGTCCTGTAGGCTATAGGTATCACTTGGACACATTTTCCTTTGGACGTGCTATAGGCCGTAAATGGTGCACGGGGCAACTCCTTAGGAGTGCCGTAGGCTATGGGAATCACATAAACAGATTTTCCTTTGGGCACGCTGTAGACTTTAGATAATGTAGGGAGCATTTGCTTGGACGTGATGTTAGCCTCAGGTGCTGCATGGGAAGCTTCTTCGGACATGCTATGTGTCGCAGACATCGACGGGGTATTTTTCGCTTTGAGCGCGCTCACGCTATCACCCTTAGGTACCGCATAAGGGGATCTTGGTTTCACCGCTGGTGATTCAGTCGCAAGCCTCTGCAACGTCAATGCTCACATAAAGCAATGCTACGCTAAACTACCTGCAAGGGCCTCAATTTTTGAAGAGCTGTTTCTTTGGACAACCTCGCTTTAACCTTCTTCTTGATTATCAAGATAAACTGGAATTATTTTCACGTAATCTGCTATTCAAATAAGGATTGTTTCACTTACAATCAAATTATTGATGTAGATTGACATGACGATTAGATACAGATTTGTGCAATGAAAAAGTAGGAATTCTGAGGTTTTCATTGCCTAAAACGAATTAGAGGTGACTACTTATTCGCCGTAAGACTTCTTACAAGGGAAGGAGATCTGGTAACCGTAGCCGTCCGTAAAAAGGCAATATCATTAAATGCTTCTTGAAAAGCTGCTTACGAACCTGTGACCGTTCATCATTGATACCTTGAGGTAAGTTCTACCTCCAGGTAGTTTTATCACTCACTAGCTGGCTTACCCGGCTCCGCTGTATGTTCCGAATAGAAAATTCATTTCTTAACCGATCCGGACCAAACTTGGCACACACACACTTCGGGCCCCGGCGGGTGTCACAGTCCACTTTTCGTTATCGATCGATGTCGATTTTATCGATTTTTTGCAAAATTTGAGCTAGGGGGCTGGAATTTGGCAGGGGGGTGTAATCGAGCATGCTGATCACCCCCACGGGGGTGATCAGCATGCTCGATTACCCCCCTGTGCCAACTCCCAGCCCTGTAGCTCAAATTTTGCAAAACATCGATAAAATCAATATCGGTCGATGACGAAAAGTAGCTATAACACCCGCCGGGGCCCGAAGTGTATGTGTGCCAAGTTTGGTCCCGATCGGTTCAGAAATGGAATTTTCTATTCGGAACATACGTACAGACATACAGACAGGCAGACAGACAGACAGACAGACAGACATACAGACAGACAGACAAACAGACATTCAGCTTTATATATAAGACCAGTGCGTCACCTCCGCTTCGCGGAGGCACTGGCTCCCTATCCGTATGCCTTTCTCATGTTCGCATAAGAATGGCTTTGAAACTCACCACGCGATGCTGAGCATCACAATTTAATCGTAAACAACTGTTCATTCATGAAGCATCTCCATGTAAGATCGGTAACTTTTAGGAAAAAAAAACTTTGTTGCAAGGAAACAAATGCGAATTTGAAAGGATTACTGGATTTATTCTAGTTTGATGATCGTCATAAGGATAATAGTCACCTAGGGCTACATTTCGGTGCAAAAATCTTTTAAGTTTTTTTTTTCACATAAAACCTTGCCAAAGCGACTGTCTACGCGCTCATCAATTTTTGGCGCTGTTTCCGCAGAAAATCAAACTTTTTGAGCACTTTTTGGGCTAGAATTCATGGCCGCAGAGTTACTTGTCAGGCAAATCATATCTTTGCAAAAAGTCGAATTAGCGAACCAGTTTTGCGTGCCAAAAAGCGCGTGGACCCGTTTGACGCGCAAATTTTGAGGGACCCGCTTATCGAACCGGCTCGTCCTTGTGCATGGTGGGCCTACACGCTGGCACGGTATGCTATGCAAAATTGCAGCCCGATAGCTTAGTTGCAGCTTCCTCTATGAATTTCGTGACAGACAGATTTTCACACAGACACACAGACAGACACACACAAAAAAAAGACGGCCTTAGCGCGTTATTATAGTAGGATTATCAGCAAGTACCCGTATTAACAAAAGTACCTTAAGGTAAATTCTCAATGTAGTTTTGCTGATAATGAGTGATAAAACTACCTGGAGGTAGAATTTACCTCAAGGTATCAATGATGAATACGGCCACTGCTTCCACCATTTGCTAAGTGACTGTCTAAAATAAGTTATGAGCTTTTTCTCGCACATTTTTGCACATCAAAGCATGGCCAGAATCATTGATATTTGGGTTTTTTAAGGATAAATGCAATCAAAATAGATTGTTCAAGCTTGCAGATGTGATGTTGATGTTGTTCCGAGGAGCGAAACAAGAGATTTGAGCGTCATAGTTTCGCTTAACTGAAACAGTGCAAAATGTTTTGGGAAAAACTTACATTGAAACAAACTTACAACTTCATAGATTACATCAAGCTATCGCTTAGCAGATATCAAAGTCAATTTTCAAAATCAGCGTTCTAGCAAAGGAGGTTGCTTAGTCGAATTCGCCTTTTTATGTGTTGTACCACTTTAAAGAGCAATGAAAGATGGTTCCAAATCTTTCTTCACTATCTGGCAAACGCTTCTTGATGCCTAGTTATGAACGTTTTTGAAAGATTGAATGCGCGACTCGATCAAATTTGCCCAAAATTGCTCAAATGATTCAGTGCTAATTAGCAAAGCAGTCTCGACAGGTAATGTCTAAGACCTACTTGATTTAAGAACAATTTAGTCGAGGCAAAAACAATACGAGCATGTTTTTGCCTCTATTCTCTTTCATTTTTTGCTTCAACACTCAAAACTCCGCGTCCGGAAGCGTTTGGTAGAAAATGAAAACAGATATGGAGTCAGCATACAATGCTCTTCAAAGCGGTATAGGACTCATTTGAAAAGGCTACTTCGATCAAACGGATCCCTCTTATAAAACGCTCTAGTGACAAGTGTTTCACTACGAATGGCCACGGTTACCAAATATCTTTCCTTTGTTAGAGCTGCAAACACTTGCTTACTTCGCTTGTGGACGAGGCCGAGCATAGGATTGCACGCGTGAGTAAATGATATTACTCGGAAAGCCATTTCTATATTTTCAAAAAATCAACTTGTTTATAAATAGTCTACTCAGACACTGGGAGCGGGCGAGCCGCGGCCCAGTTCCGGCCGGGCAATCGCAGCTCCCGCGGGCCGGCCGTTAATGAGCCGCGGCTCGGCCGTTAATGAGCCGCGGCTCGCCCGTAGTGGGCCGCGGCTCGGCCGGGAAAGGGCCGCGGCTCGGCCGGGAAAGGGCCGCGGCTCGGCTGTATTGGCTCTTATCATATCGTTCTTCTAGCACTTCCAAGAATGGAAATTTCAGCTGCTTCTTTTAGCACATGAAGACAACAGAACAATCACATATTCATGACAACTCATTTATCTTCTGTGTCCAGAATATACATGAAAAATAGCCACAATCAGAACAGAGAAACAAACAATCTACAAAAAATGATGATATCCTTATTGCGCTGTTCTACTCCCATTGTTCTCAAAGGCATCTATAACATGTTTCATCATCTACTATCTCGATGTTGTCTTCGGCAGCCTCGACCAAAGCTTTTCTTTTCTGCCTCTGAAACATTTGGATAACGCTGAATTAGCCAATGTAAATACATATACGAACTCACATTACTTGTTCTTTCGATGTCCTCCTCGGGCACAGCCACAATCTTCCTTTTCTGTTTCTGGAACATTTGGAAATCGCAGAAGTAGCCAAGTTTTGTAGTCATGTATTAACTCACATTACTAGGGCTCCACGTATTGTCACTCTCCTCGTATTTCGATGCTCGGACATCCCTTCTGGAAGACAAAGTTACTGATAATCAAAATAACTTCGTTTCACCACGTACAGAGCTTTCTGCAAGGCCTGATAAAGGTGTGGCCGCCATTGAGCTCGCTCTTTTCTCATCTGCAACAGCTCTTTCCTTCTTTCCTCTTCATTGTTTCCCAGGCTTTCGTAGAAGCTAAATTATAAGAGTACACTAAATCTCTCTCAACTTTTGTAAAATTTGCAAGCACCTAGCCGCCGGCATGCTGTCCATCTAACAAACAAAAGGCGTTGTTTTCAGCCAAAACGCAATAGTATGACACCAAATTTGATGTGTGCATGCACGTTGGTGGACCGGAACTACGGGCCAAAAAGTTATGCAAACTTATGTGAATGAAAGCTGTGCCGAACTTTTTTCCGAATTAGCTGGCACCGTGCCAGCTGAGTGCCAGCTGAGCTGGCACCGACACTTTGCTCACATAAGTTTTCATACTTTTTTAAATAAAATGTATCTACACTGTAAAAGATTACAAACGGAAAAGAAACAGTTTCATAATGTTCTCTTTTCAGCGTTTTATAGCAATTTGAAAACCACTCGGTCCGCTCCGCAGTCGAAAAATCGGCTTTTTCTGCTTCTCAAGATGTGATTCGACCACTTAAAAAGCTCAGAAAGCTGTGAAAAGTTCTTTCATGAAATCAGAAATGCATGAAAACACTACTACATTTTTTACATAATATAAAAATGATGACGGGTTCTCAAAACAGGTCAAAAGGGACTTCGTACGAAATTTTCAATATCAAACGGGACTCGTTTTGCAGTTTCGCTGGTGCCAGCTCGTGCCGAGCCCTGGGCCCACATATCAAGTCACATATGAGTCGCGCAAATACGTTATCAATTGTCTTGAATGTTCTTTCAACTCTACCGCTTAGGGGGACCAAAATGACAGAACTCTTCGTTCTTCGATAACAGAAGAACAAATTTTTGACTCAATAAGAGCAAGTTGAGCGGCTGCTACATCCTTCCGGGGAGTATAATAACCCACGTCGCCAAAAATTAACAACCTCCTGTAGTCATAATGGCGATCGCTATTATTGCTAGTAATTAGCGATACTAGTCCTGTGACTCCAACAATTGTCCAACCTATATGCATCCAAAATGGAATCGTCAAAACTGGTCTCTCTTTTTTAGGTGGTGGTGATTGCATCTCCCTAGGTGTAGACTACTAGCAGTTATTGTTTATCTATCCATATGCACCTAAGGCCTCAGGCAGAGAGTGTCTTGTCGCGATGATTCGCGATAATGAAATCGCAAGGGGTAATCGCTGTGCGATTGGCACGAGAGTGGTTCAAGATTGTCGTTTACTCGTTTTGTTTGGGCACGACTTGTTGCTAGAACCTACAGAAGTATACGCCTACACGATCTTGCGACGACCGTGCTTCTCGACTTTGACAAACTAATATTTTTACATGTTTAATAATGTTTAATATCGAAAGTTTTTAGTCTTACGAAATGAAGATGCCCAAGCAAGAGAGCTGAACGAAGAGTTTGATTAAAGCATTACTGGCGCCTCATACTATTTGATTAAGTTGAGATCGTTTGAGACGATTGAGTAACAGATAGCGTCTGACATATCTCGAGTGAAGCCCAAAAAGCTTTCTGTTAACCCTCGCAAATTACTACCCTTCCTAACTATCGTCGATTCGTGACCGCACGGACTGCTTAAACCTTGCGCTCCACGCGCGGCGCGGCCGAATTGTCGCGAGAGCACGACCTGTACAATGACGAATTTGTACTGGAGCTAGCGTTCTACTGCGGCCTGTGCTCCGCAGCGATGTCCAGTCCGTGCGCTCAACGAATCAACAATACTTTCGACACAAACAGAGGCGGAGACGTGGTAACTTGGTGATGACGATTTTCCATAGCGGAATGTTTAAAAGAAAAGCTTTGATGTAGAGGGCTGACAAGTTCAAAATGTTGTTGAATGTCTAGATGCTTCTCCTATACCTGAATCTTTGAGTCGATGTCATGTAGCTGGACATGAAGTAATGGGATTTCATATTTCAATTTTTTGATCCACAAAGAAAATAAATACTTTATTTTTCTTAGTTTATTTATTGAATGTTGCATGAGGAAAGTTATACGTGCTTATGCATGAATGAAGAAAGAAGTGTAAAAGTCTTTGTTTATTTAAGCCTTTTTCTACATTTTGATTAGTAGAAAACATTATTTTCCTAGGTATCCAGACTCGATGGAACCTGGATCTCACTACATCGAATGTGTAGGTGAACCCAAAGGCGAAGACTTCACCTGTTCGGATAAGATCAAATTCCGATATGATCAGTATGCCAGCTACATATGGGATCATCGACACTACTTTACCGTTAGGGTAAGTTGTGAATATGATAAAGACAAATTGATGTAGATAACGTTGTTGTTTTCAGGTTCCTCAATACGGGAAAGCAGGATGCGATGTAACATTACCTGAAGGACAACCTGGACTCGTCGAGAAAGTTGTAAATCAATTAAATGTCTTGACTAGAACGATAGGACTTGAATAATGTTGTACTCAAAAATTGCCAAATTGAATACCGTTACCCTGTTGAGTTTGCCTGCCTTTTTTGGCATGCCCTTTTGATTACATTAGAGATCTGAGTGGATTACGGTTTGGTTTCTCCAATATCTGCATTTATTTGTTCCTCAGTCTGCATGGAAAAATAAGATAATTTAAAAATGAATTTTGAATTTGATACTGTGTTGGATGGAAGATATAACCGCAATGTTCAGGTTTTGTTGGGATGGCCATTTCCATACGTTTTGTTTTGAAAGTGTTACTAACCAATTTTGCAACCCGCCGATAATATGATCCACGCCTTTGTTTCTAACCGCTTGCTAAGGGACTAACTTAGAATTAGTTGGCTTCCGCTAGGCCTATTCTTTTTCCTGCTTTGCAATGCAAGTATTCCTAAATTTAGACAAGTCCTCTTTATAACCGCATCTCTTTGTATTTATAGCTCTCGTTTAGATGTGTTTCATAAGTCGAAATCCGGACTGCGAAGAACATGCGCTTGAGATGACAAATCGCATCGAAGTTGTACCAGCTGAATATCTAAGTGCCCCACCGCCTACCACTACCGAGGAGTCAACTACTAAACGTTCGTCTTCATTCGGGAATTTTTTCCCACTCGTCCTCAGTACCCTAGCGTCTTTGTTTAAAGGAAAATGATGTTCAACATCCTATTGTGTCTCATTATTTATTGCCTCTTCCTTTCTTAGTCATCTTTATATAATTCAAAGTTCTTTCTTAAGACGACGTTCTGAGAACCGAACCGCTAACTGACTAACCTGTGTCTACTAACGTGTTGCTCAAAAGCTTTACTCTTTTCTTGACCATGGTATTGACCACCCGCTTGCTATGCCAGTTCCCTCGCACATTCCTTTACTCTACACTACGAGTCAAATTCGCTTTCGTTTATAAATGCAATAATCATCCTAACACTAGCAATTGTGATATATTAACTTTACGTGAAAACTGCTGTATTATCACTTTCAGATTTTGTCTTATGCATTAACTTTGTCGAGATGAGCGTTCCTAATGAGATACAGTATGAGCATGATCAGGAAGACTGATGGTTCACTCTTTTTATCTGCAACTTGTAAATTGTCCATTTTATGCTAGCAGTTGAAATAATAATTCACATTTACTGCACTTTCACTCAGCATTAGGTTTGGCCATCATTATGCAAGTGAGCCACAAATGTCTGCACCATACCGTAGCTGCTTTGGCTAATATTAGATTGTCAAGAAAATAATGGCAAAATTCATGCTTTAGCGGCAGCTTGAACACTCAGAGTGTAAAAACTTTTTTTTGGTAGTGCAGCATGCTCTACAAGATTTTCTATATATATAAATCGAGACAATCGAGACTCAAAGCCGCAAGAATTTCATTGGAGTGCCCCACCAATGAGAACTCGGAAATCCCGGGATCTTACGGACTTGCTATAGGTCAACAGACCAAAATATAGGTTATAGTATCAGACCAAATTGCTCATTTCGCGAAATTTGGTTTGGAAAGTTTTTGTGGGTGCAGAGTCAAACGTCTCTTCTCAAATGTGTAAGTTGTTCAGCGAGTCAAGTTCTTGAAGTCTTGAATGACTTCCGCAACCAATGTTCGAATCGATTATGAAGGAAACTAATTGGAAGTACGATTGGAGCACAAAGATGAGAGGTCCAACAGTAAGAAGAGCGTAATTTCGGCCTTCGTAAGCACCATAAAGTGAGTGAGGCTGCTGAGATTGCGCTGTATGTTGATAACATACTAGTTTCTTTTCAGTCTTCCCAGATCAGACTCAAACGTGCTTAAGCCAATTTGCGCGGAAGCTCTTTCTCACAGGCATTCTCATTCAAACTGCTACAGATTTTTACTATCCTCCGCCAAACCCGCTTGCTCTCTCTTTTCTTCAAACCATAATTTTGTCTGTTTCCTTAAATGCAACTTTGGCTTCAATATGTGGCCACCAAGTTTATTTGTATGTGACGCTCCTCAGCGTACCAAATGCCCATCCGAAATAAGTTACCAGATCTGAAGTTCTTTGATACTTCTGCATAACACCGCATATTTTGTCCCGAGAAGCAAAAAATCTTTCGATGGCCACATTAAAATCTACCGCAAACGCGTTATACGAAAGTTTATCATCAAATAAGCCGCAATTTGCAAAAAAATTGTGTGACTCCCTTGCTTTTCTAGCGGTTCTCCGAATGGTTCTCAGAGTACAGTTGTGACAGTGGAATGTGAAAATTTTCGGCGAATTCGCCAAATTCGCCGATGTCGCCGAATTCGCCAATGTCGCCGAATTCGCCGATGTCGCCGATGTCGTCGACTTTGCGTCTTTTCGTCATAACTCCCTTCGTTCTCAATAGATTTCAAATTTGAAGGCAGATTTGGATTCAGCTCGCCGAGGCGAATCTTTTCATGTATTGAGCTGCTGTAATCGGCTCGGTCACGGTAAGTGCATGGTAGGAATCCGTTACATCCTGTGGTGGTGTATTCTAGAGTGTGTATTTCGGCGCATAATGTAGGCAAAGGTTTGAGAAAAAGAGCGTTTGATGGAAGAGGTTCTGCTGAGTGTTTCCAGCAGAAAACCATATCCTTTTTTGTGGTGGAAAAAAGAGAAAGGAGTACGTGAACTTAGTAAATATACATGAACTGCTTACCGTCAAACAAACATAACTATAGAGCAGTGGCGCCCCCCCCCCCCGAGAATGGGTCGCGAAATTTTTGAAAATTACTTATATGGGTTATAAAAATGTGTAAGTGACTTGTTTATTTTTGTAAATAATTAAAATAATTTTTAAATTTTTAAAAATTTAAATTAGCCTTGTAAAAAAAATTTTTTCGGGGGCGTGGCTGACGCCACGTCCCCTTTTTCCAGATTTTAGGGGTCGGGGACTCGAAAAAATTTTGGGAAGCACCCCCAAAATTTTTTTTGGAGTGCGTGGCTAACGCCACGCACCTTCTTTAGAAAAAAATTTTTGTCGCGCCCCCCCGAGCCGAAATCCTGGGTACGCCACTGCTATACAGTAACACTATGATTAGCAAAACAATTATGATCTTTGTAATCAGCATGTCTTGTTGCTTATGTGAGCAAAGTGACACACCGCATGACTATGATATTCTGCTTCCAGCAAAACTTCACTTTTTTCTGCAGACGCCTGTTTGCAACGCTGTGGGCCAGCCCCTTTCACACTTAAAAGATTCCGGTAAGGCGAATCGGAAAGAGTTGTTTTCGTAGATAATTCAGCGGTGAAAAGTAAACGGAGACATGCTTTATAAAGCGCGAAAAGAGATGGCGAATTCTGCAAAAATTACGCGCCTTTAAATTCTACTCGCCATAACTTCCTTCGGAATAAGTATATTCTGAATCCAAAAGCGGTGCTGTGCTCAGCTCATCAAGGCGAATCTTTTGGTATGCAGCATGTCCTTGATTTCTCGATTTCAGTATTCTTGAATCTTTCTGCGGACGTTTCTTCTCGAAGGTGTAAAGCAGTGAGCATTGTCCCGAGTAGATTCCAGCAGGGACCTTTTGATAGCATTTTTTCTGTAGATTATGATGCACTCAACAGTAGCCGCAATTTTCTTTTCAAAGGAAATAAATGGGCTGGTGAATTGTGGAAAAATCTTGTCGTCCCAAATTCTACTCGCCATAGCCATAGAATGTGATGCTCTCTTGCTAAGCAGATGTGATTATCGTAATCAGCAGGTCGAATAACTTCTATGAGCAAGTTTTCCGAGATTTTCGGGCTATTTCATTTTTTCTCGTTTTACGCTCTGGAAGCTCGCCGACGGATTTTGGTCAAAATGTTGATGCTCTTGAATTGTAAGGAAACTTCGCTTATAGAGGTTTTCGAGCACGCTCTTTACGAAAATCGTGGTCTCTGAGGATTACAGTGTCTTTTTGGAGAGATACGGTGAGGTAACTGTAACTGCACCACGAAAGTGCGTAAATTTGCCCGCACTTCTCGCGTATCTCTCAGAAACCTTGCTTGCTTGCTTTTCTAAGTCAAAGTGGCTAGGAGCTGAGCTATCGAATGGTGCATGAGTCGGGCTCCAGTCTATAAAATTCGCCGAGTTGCAAGCCTACGAATACACATCCTCATGAAATTTGCACAAAATGTAAAGATCGCGTACTTCGTTGAAATTAGATCCTGAGTGGTTGCATGACTAATTGCAAACGTTGTGTTCACCCCGCCCGCGTTTTATACAACCACTCACGGTGGAATTTCAACAAAGGACGCGATCTTTACATTTTGTGCAAATTTCATGAGGATGTGTTTTCGTAGGCCTGCAACTCGGCGAATTTTGTAGACTGGAGCCCGACTCATGCACCATTCGATAGCTCAGCTCCTAGCCACTTTGACTTAGAAAAGCAAGCAAGCAAGGTTTCTGAGAGATACGCGAGAAGTGCGAGCAAAATCACGCACTTTCGTGGTGCAGTTACAGTCACCTTACCGTATCTTTCCAAAAAGATCTGTAATCCTCAAAGACCACGATTTTCGTAAAGAGCGTGTTCGAAAGCCTCTATAAGCGAAGTTTCCGTACAATTCAAGAGCATCAACACTTTGACCAAATCCGTCGGCGAGCTTCCAGAGCATAAAACGAGAAAAAATGAAATAATCCGGACATCTCGGAAAACTTGCTCATAAGGGTTATCCGAGCTGCTGATTTCGAAACTCACATCTACTTAGCAAGATAGCTTCGTATCCTGCGGATATGGCGAGTAGAATTTGGGACGACAAGATTTTTCCACAATTCACTCGCCGTTCTACTTGCTTTAAAAAGAAACCTGCGGCTACTATTTAGCATATTATAATCTACAGAAAAAGTGCTATCGAAAGATCCTTGCTGGAATGTACTCGGGACAATGCTCGCTGCTTTACACCTTCGCGAAAAGACGCCCTCAGAAAGATTCAAGAATACTGAAATCGGAATATCCAGGACATGCTGTATATAAAAAGATTCGTCTTGATGAGCTGAGCAAAGCGCTGTTTTCGGATTCAAAATATACTTATTCCGAAGGAAGTTATGGCGAGTAGAATTCAAAAACGCGTGATTTTTGCAGAATTCGCCATCTCTTTTCGCGCTTTATAAAGCATGTCTCCGTTTACTTTTTACCGCTGAATTATCTACGGAAACAACTCTTTCCGATTCGCCTTACCGGAATCTTTTAAGTGTGAAAGGGGCTGGCCCACAGCGTTGCAAACAGGCGTCTGCAGAAAAAAGTGAAGTTTTGCTGGAAGCAGAATATCATAGTCATGCGGTGTGTCACTTTGCTCACATAAGCAACAAGACATGCTGATTACAAAGATCATAATTGTTTTGCTAATCATAGTGTTACTGTATAGTTATGTTTGTTTGACGGTAAGCGTTTCATGTATATTTACTAAGTTCACGTACTCCTTTCTCTTTTTTCCACTACAAAAAAGGATATGGTTTTCTGCTGGAAACACTCAGCAGAAACTCTTCCATCAAACGCTCTTTTTCTTAAACCTTTGCCTACATTATGCGCCGAAATACACACTCTAGAATACACCACCACAGGATGCAACGGATTCCTACCATGCACTTACCGTGACCGAGCCGATTACAGCAGTTCAATACATGAAAAGATTCGTCTCGGCGAGCTGAATCCAAATCTGCCTTCAAATTTGAAATCTATTGAGAGCGAAGGGAGTTATGACGAAAAGACGCAAAGTCGGCGACATCGGCGACATCGGCGAATTCGGCGACATTGGCGAATTCGGCGACATCGGCGAATTTGGCGAATTCGCCGAAATTTTTCACATTCCACTGTCACAACTGTAATCCCTATCAAGTTGCTTTGAAGAGTTATTGATGCAAATAGATATCCGCAACAGGCCCTTACAGGTGAGTATGCGCTGCCGTGATGAGCGCATCGAAGATGTGTACCTTATTAGAGGGCATAAAACGCTGATTCCAAGTCTGCCTTCCTTATCTGCAGAACGATTATGGATGAGGGATTACGAGCGTTTTTGGAGCCAAGAATTGAACGAGCATTTTGAATAAAATGGGTCGCTAAAATCTTGCTAGCCCTCAAATGATGCAACCAAGTGTGATATATTCTTTATTTCAAAGTACTTTTGAATAAAGTGTTCTGATAATTATCACCACTTCATAGGGGGGCTAGAGAAAGCATTACGGCTATTTTCATTCAAATTTTTGCTCCATTGAGCGCTTATAACTTCTCGTCCACGGACATATGGCGGATATGGAAGGCAGATTTGGAATCAACATTTTATGCCTTGCAATATGGTACACATCATTTTAAAAGGCCACTTCGATTGAACATGCGTTCCTTGCCATGCAATAATTCAAACGATCGCAGTGCCTCTACTGGGCGAGCGATCATGCCTCTCGCCATCTGTACTTTAAGGCACGCCGTACCTTCAGCGGACGAATATTATGCATCCCGCCGCTTGCCCGGCAGAACTGAGCCGCCAGTCCAAAATCTACATCACTATACGGATATGACAGCGTGCTGACACTGCACTAATAATCCGCATTTGCTTTTGCTATAAACACACACTGATGCTCAATTCATTAGAAAAGAATGTAAGCAAAAACACATGCATTTGTGGTGAACAATAAATGCACGCAGAATACAAAGGTGATGCCACGTCAATACCACGTCACCATATATGAAACGAGACAATGATAATTGATGTCAATCCACTTCTTTGATGAAGGATCACATGATGTAGCGAAAGTCATTTAGATTAACACCGAAATATCTATATACATATAAAACTCAAACACTGTACCGTGTTTGTTAGGATGTTTGTGGCTTATAGACTCCTTTGCATGTGAACCAAAGAGGCTGAATTTTGTTTCCCTATAAACAAGCCACGGCGCAAAAGATAGGCTACTTTTTTCGACAATTCGCTGGGTCCTTCTATCGATTTATTGATTTGTTGCACTCTCAGTAAGGGAATGAAGCTTATCAGCAGCTATTGCCGAACCATTCCTACACTTATGTAAACAAGAGCAGTTCGATCCATTGTGAACTTTCGTCATCAAAGCAAGGTCGAAAGCGTTCAGATGTAGATCCTATATATTCTGTTTAAAACTGCGAGATGCATCTTTTGCGGTGCGAGGTAGTAGTGTTGTTAACGCAAGTCAAAGCCTTTTTTTGATGCCGATGTGAGCCAATCGCTAAGTTACAAGCTGTCTCAAATTGCGTGCCACACTCTAGCGTTGGAACCTCCGGCATGAATTCCAGCCGCATGAGCGTGACTCTCAATCTGAAAGCTTACATCATAATTTTGTTTATTGACTGAAGTCCTTGGGTTTTTTTCTCATTAATCTGTTATCCAAATGGCTCACAAGTTGTGGATTACATATCTTTAACGTGGTAGAATGGCTGTTGCTTTGGATAAAGGTATTCGCTGTCTAAAGCAAGG
Organism: Cylicocyclus nassatus; assembly: GCA_958299035.1. NCBI lineage: Eukaryota > Metazoa > Nematoda > Chromadorea > Rhabditida > Strongylidae > Cylicocyclus > Cylicocyclus nassatus. The sequence continues at coordinate 37,063,905 of CATQJL010000001.1, read as the reverse complement.
ACAGTCAAAGAAGCACTTACTTTTGTCGTAGTACGGGAGAGGAGGGTAGAGTGCGGGAGTTAAAACAGAATAACCGATTAGCGGCGAAGTACTAGGAAAAATGATCCTCAGGATAGCAATGGGCGCTACATTATTCGAACGTTCTTCCACCTATATCGCAATGCTTGCTCTTCAAGTTTTTTCAAGTCTTCCATGTTTCAAAAAGAAGAGAGACAATGCTGTTGAGTAAAAGTGTACACATTTTATTTTTATTTTTGCAAACAAACTTCAATGATACACTACTGCTTTGAGTGTCACATATATCCAAAGACAGTGAACCCTAAGTGATGTTATCCCGGGCAAGGCCGGGTACGACAGATAGTATGTTATATTCCTCAATTCTCTTGAAAGTGAGCTATGAAGATGTGGCGTACGCGTATTCAACTCGGGCAATTTTCAGTTGACTAACTGACGCCTGTGCTGACACCGTCATGAATATGTATCTTGAAACATTATGCTCGCTGTATACTAAGATTAAAAGTGAACCTACTTCAGACTTCGTCCTTCATCTTCACTTGTCACCTCTGCAACATGAAACACCACGCCTTTTGTTATCGAACAATTCCTAAAAGACAGGGTGGTCTAACTTATAATTATTTCAACCACCAAATCATGGAAACAGCATTGGCAAAATGAAGAACACAACAATGAGAGAATTTCAATATGATGTGAGATAAAGAGTGTGATAATGATGGAACTCCGCTCACCCGCTCGAAGAGATAGCCCACCGCTGGTCGGAGGAAAGTCCGCGCTCGCAGGCTCAGTAGGCACTCCCTCGTCCGAAACAAGGCCACATCACAATTTAAGGGTCGCCGCCAGCCCGGCAAGCTGTGAACGCCCGCCGCTCGCCCGAGTTATTATCTGAGTTGATCCTTCAGAGACCTCTTGTTGCACAGAGAGTTGTAGCTCCCGGTCCAGAGTACTTGCTGGATCTAGTTCTATCCGCAGGAGAATTGTAGAGAGAGTCCTTTTAGTGAGCCGGAAACTTGTCCTCACAGCAGAATACTTGTGGGAAGAATCCTCGACCTCACTCATTCATCAGTTTTAACCCTTCAGACTTGATTCTGTAAGTGCAAAGTCATTGTTGATTGAAAATAAGCAGTGATAAGGTGATGGAGTGAGGTTGTGATAACTTGTCGGGTTGATCGTGGGGTACTCTTTTAACCATATCTCTATACAATAAAACTCAAAAATTGTCTGTTTGGAGGATATGTGAGCTATAGAAACGCCCGCCGCTCAGTCAGTTGAGCTAAAACTTTGCATACAGATGTTCTTGATCCCGGAGACGTTTTAGGATACTTTCTACTAGATTTCGCTGGGTCCTTTTATCGATTTATTGATTTGTTTACGTTCTTCTAAGAAATTGGAGTCTTATCATGTTTAACCAAACATTTCCCCATAGTCATGTGAAGAAGGGCGGTGAAGCCTATTTTCACCTCAGGACCACGGGGATGTGGTTTTGGTTTCGGAGCGGATGTCTCAGGTTAAGTCATCCTTAACATATAAGAGGGGGGGGGGCTCGCAGTGCAGGTGGCCAATGGCCCGGGCTGGACTCTGAAAGCCAACTAGTTTATGATATAAGGCAAAACGAATAAACAACGATGAACAATAAATAACAAATATACAGTGTTTACACGTCTACATTATGTTCCTCATCTTCTTATATCAACTTTGGGACACAGAACACCTACTTGAAATTATATGCGAATCCAAGCAAGGACACGTTCAAAGGGTTTCTATTGTTGCCTAAAGCATCAATGAACTTTCGGATGCCGTCATACCGCGCGGCAGCACTCGCTAACAGCGTGTAATTAACTCGAGCAGCTTTCAGCAACCGTTAGTAGCCGTTAGCCGCCGCTAGCCGTAGCTTGTTTGAAGCGCTTTTGCAGCTATTGAGCATGATTTCCTGATTAGCTTTTTTGAGAGAAGCCCCTCTAGGCATTTAAGCCATCTACCGTAAATTCACAGTGACCCGAGAAATTAGTGACTCCGTGCGAATAACCATGTATTCATGTTAGCGCGCCAAATGATTCCTCTAAAGAAGATTTAGGCAAATTTATGAATTTGACCCTGATCCTACCGTAAAATATGGTAATACAAATACCTCGGAGACCGATTACGAAACTCTGTAAAACGCCTCATTATACCCTCCACCATAAAGCGCTGCTGTATGGTAGAGGGTAGAATGAGGCGTTTTACAGAGTTCCGTAATCAGTCATCACATCCCAAACACCATCCCTAAAGATGTTCCAGCGAAATGCGCTATCTTCACTTTTGAACCAACTAATGTAAATTGACGCTAAAGCGTTAGCGGCGCTAGCGGTGGCTAGTGGTTGCTGGCGACTGCCTGCGGTAGCTACAGGCTGCTAGCGAGTGCTGCCGCGCGGTATGAAGGCACCCTTATTTTGGATCTGGAATCTATGCATTCTTGAAGAATTCATAGGGATAAACTAAGAATTCCCGGAATCTCCGAATTTTTGCATGCTTTATCGGCCACTCAAGAAATAAGCGCCCTAGCGAACACCCGCAATCGCTTTCATAGATAAAGCTGAAAAAAAATCAATAATTTCTCTTTCCGGCTCATACCCTGCGTCTATTGTCAGGTTGTCCCGTTTGTTTGCTTATAGTGACACTGTTTGAATACTCGTAGCAAGAATGGCCGACTTTCCAACATTTGTAAGAAAAGGAGCAATATCGAAAATAAAAATAAAACAAAAATTCAGCAAGGACCTACAAAGGTTCATCAACATGCGTGAGCACAAACGAGCAGCCCTCCCATGTTTATGCCCTAGTCATTCTCATTACCTTCCCTCTTTTCGGTACTTCTCAAAGATTCCAGCCTCTAAAATAATCGTCGGGGCCTGAGCTCAGATAATTGCCTGTAGCAGGCGGTCCGCAAACTCGCGCTTTTCTCCAGGCGGTCAGCAAGATTTTGGGGCGTGGTCAAACCTTCAGCGAGCGGTACTTCCGTGTTCAGCCAGGCGCGCAGCAATACAAAATTTTCTGCAAGCGCTCGTCAAATAATCTCTTTCAACGAGTGCGAACCAAACTTTCAGTGCGCGCTCGACTATTTTTACGCAGTTTCGGGCGTACGCCGAGCAAAGGCAACACTCTACGTAACAGAGGTGTAATTGAACCATCGATGGTTCAGTTACCCGAGTTTGGGATACTTTCTTTTAGCGGAAGGTACCTACGGGCTGCGCGGTCCTTCACAAAGGAACGTACGGCCTCCAATATTTCGCGAAAGCTCCGCGAGAATGCGGCCACTGCGCCGCAACTTATCTGTAAAAAAGTCGCAATTATTTTCCGAGCATTCTAATCTAATCTAAAATTCCGCCAAAATTCTTCCAAATATCTACAAGCAAACCGCAGGATATCAGCGAACTATTTTTCCGGTGCCCTTCTGCCCATAAATCACGTGGCCGCTTGCCCCAGGATTTCTGAGCGTGCGAGCGGCCCTTCTTTAAGCACTTTCGCACAAGGACGACATAGTCTAGAGTTACCACTCGGGCTCCGCATAGTGAAAGTGCCGGTCAACCGGCAGGCAATTTACCGCGTGACTGTCAGCAATAGATTTGCTCAAGCGAATGGCCAGCAATGTGGCCGTCTGGATGGTCGGCAATACCACTTGTCGTGCAAGCAGTCGACAGTGACCTCTATATCTTTCTTTAATTCATGCGTTGAGCGCTAACGCGATGTGTGAGATGCGACGCAGCGTTTAGGCTGTCCTTAGCGTTAATAGATAGTGTTAGAATCAATCCTTATTATATCGTATATCGATTGAGGAGGCTCAAATTGACCCTTTCAAGCTTTATCAAAATGATCGAGGGTGTGGGTTTGCTTCATAGGAACGGGGACCGTCGCTGCAACATCGATCCACGTTCCTAATTGTGTGAACATGAATGAGGACGAAGATACTTGAAAACTGGTCATGGTTCCACACAATCCGACGGCAAGACTGTACGAACGGCCTATCCCCGCGCAAGCGGCAGGCTTTCACGTGCGCCCTACCTTAGCCGTATGTTCAGCCCTGACGGTACAATTGCACACACCAACGAGAGAGTGTATAGTTGTCAGTGGCCGCCCGCACGGTGCTAATCCCTGAGTCCAAACCTTCATAGCTCAAAAGTGGCCTGAAAAAGCTTCGTCTCTTTCTCAAATAATATGCAACCCCATTATTGCAGCACTTCTCAGAGGTGTTTCAGAACAACATCTTTTCGTTTAGAAAATCACAAGAAAATGCTGCGTTGAATTGCAGCGAATCCCAAAATGAACCAGCGAACGCAAGAATTTGCTGATATTTGGGAATTGCAAAAAGACTCTAATGTAAAATGTTCACAGTGGCGTTGAACCTGCAGTAATAAAGATCCCAAGAAAATGTCAATACCGTCTCCCTTGTCCGGATCCATAAAGCAAAACTTGACAGTCATCATACGGTAATAAAACTACGTCTTAAGTTCTAAAACCAATTTATGTACCTCTGCATTGGTGACATACGATATTGACTCACGAGGTTTTGCTGTTGAGGTGTTCGAAAATAAGTAATCATCAAATGCCGTGGGCTAATGTTTGCAGCAGACAACGTTTGATATGAAGATAAGTGACCTATCTGCATGTGGGAGAAATGGCGGGTAACTGCTCTACATCATATTTATTGTTTGTTTTTATAGGAAAACTCGTAGAAAGTTACACAGCTACGAACAATCGATTGCAGTGCGCAGGTAACATCAATTCACAGAAGGTTGAGTTTGTTTGAGCAAAATACTCTGGCGGTATACATTTGCAGTGAATGTTTCGCTTGTCGGGAAATACCCAACAGAAACTGGGCAGAAACTGCGCTTGCCGCATCCCATTTTCCAACCTGTCTGAAAGCAGTTGTCGAAAAATCTTCACTATCAGTTATTTGTTTTCTGGAATGGGATGACTTAGGCAACGGGCATAGTGCTCGCGATTTCGTCATCGCGATCTCATCGCAGGGGAATTTGTTGGTTCGGGCAACGAGATTGCGACGATATCGCTCATCGCAGAAACGTACATAGGTATAGTATGAGCGATGCCAAGTTTTTGCAAACATTAGACTAGGCGCGCGCAAGTAAAATAAATTTTGTTTTGCAAGTGGAATACTACTTCCTCTCAGCATATAGTCCTGCTCATGCCTATAGTGAGACACGACCATAAAATTTTTATGACTTGCCCATCATTCATCTCATGAGCATACTAATTCAGAAAATTCTCGTCTGGAAATGTTTTCTTTTGGAAGCTAATAGCTGCGATGAGGACCCTTTACTAAGTTTTTGACGGAACAAGTAATTACAAAAGAAACTAAAAATACGAATGATGACGTGGCTCCGTAGTGTTTTGGTAAAAAACTGCTGCTGCCTTCTCGGAAACAATTGAGCACAACACCGAGCTAAAAATATAAAAAGGAACCGTTTCGTACTAATGCATTAAATCGAACAAACTGCTCGTATTCATGCGGGTAGAGACTCACTCAAGGAAAATGTTATAGCGTAATCAGTTTGCAAGCAGTAAACGAACAGTTTTAGATTATCTAGGAATACAGAGAACGGGTCACATGACAATTCTAATCATGGGACAGGACGTCCAAACTAGAAGTTTTTCTTGCACTTTAGATGAGACTCCCTTCTTTTCAAATATAAACGAGCTGAAAGAACAACACATGCCTAGAAGAAATTATGAAGACCTCTCTCGAGCCTCAGCGATATCGTCCAGTCGCACGTGCAGCATGCGCGACGCGACATCGCTGAGATTTGCTGAAATCGCAGCGATTAACGCTGAATAACTATGCCCTAGCCAAAAAGATCTGCGATCTGTCGCGCCGGACGACTACCACAAACGCTGTAGCAGGCAAGTCGACATGAAAATAATGCGTGGCAGTTGTCGTTTCACAGAAATCACAGAGCACAAAATCACCATTATGCCCTAAGCCTTACGCTCGCTACTAGCAGTTTCATTTACGAATGAGAGTGAGAACATAACGAAACGGCTTGAAAACTCGAAAATGAACGCCCATGCCAGTATTGAAAAGCTTACGATACCAATCCTCCAAATTCTCCGCGAATGTTGCGGATTTCCACAAAAAAAAGCCCAAAAATTTCGCCTTGATATCCCCGCGGCAGTCCGAAACGTCGAATTTTCGAAATGCGGAATATCAAAGGAATTCAGCATAAGTGCGAGTTTGCTCGCGGAAATCCATGAACCCAAAAAAATTTTGCACGTTCTGTGAGCAGCATTGTTCATTACCAACTTCGTTTTGCTGTTTCGCACAAACGCGAGTGATTTCTCGCAGACACACCAAAAAACCTGCGCTATAACAGACGCATTAACTTGTCAGTTAATATGTTGTTCGCAATATGGAGAATTGCAAAAAGTTCGATCGTTTTGTCGTCTTTTTTCAAAAATTTATGGACATTGAAAGTTCGGAATGATACGTAGTAGTCTTCGCTAAAGTTTCGAGAACCATTCAGCTTTATGTTTCGACAATAATTCCCTCCTTAGGAGCTTAGAAGTAGGTCAGTCACCTTTTTGCTGTACACGGTCAATTTTTTACCGACTTCTCTATATCTGAAGTAGACGTAGCTTTTTTCTCACTAACAACAAAGATTGCATTACGCAAAAATGCAGATAGTAAAGTATTTTTGCACTTCGTGCGCGAAAATGGATGAAGAACAATTTTCAGCTTTGAAATTGTAGTAATAGATACATGTCAGGGGCGTACCCAGGATTTCGGCTCGGGGGGGGGGGACAAAAACTTTTTTCTGATGAAGGTGCGTGGTGTCAGCCGCGCACTTCAAAAATTCTCTTGGATGTTTCCAAAAGTTTTTCCGGGCCCACCCCAAATTTTCAAAAAGGTGGCATGTAGATGAAATCAGCAATAATGTTTTGCAAAAGAGTTGTCTGAATAAATGTGGACTTGGCAATGTAAATCAAGGAAATACAGAGTGTCCCAAAAAGATGTGCACACTGTTTGATCGTTAATAACTCTCTTGCTTTCATGTCTTTTGCCGAGCTTGAAGTACCATTTTGTAGAGCGAGGATAAACTTAGATTTACAGTATCAAGCGAAACTCCAATCTCTTTTTGCTACTGTAGGATTACGGTATGAACTTTCAGCATACAGCATCACTGTGAGATAAGCCTTTTGATGAAATAATTTCAAAAAAATCTAAAAAATTGTGTAGCAAGGTTTTCAGACGTGCTGATTTCACTACATAACTTTCCATCATTTTTCGAGCTTTCTTGATGGCGTATTTACATTTCTGCTGAACTCTGGAAAATTAGTTGTTACCCTAAATCTGAATTAACCTCATGAAAGAAACATTATACTAACGTGCAGTTTTTATATTTAGAATCAGCAACTATGATTAACCCAGTTCAAGAGTTTCTGGCTTATTTAGCTTTTTTCTGAGGCAAAATACAGCTTCCCATTGCTGAAAATCCTCCTTGAAATGCCTACCGTAATTCTACAGTAATGAAAAGCAGCTGGTAAGTCCCTCCATACTGTAAATGTAAGTTTGTCCTCGCTCTACAGAATGGTACCTCAAGCTTGGCAGAAGACATGAAAGCAAGAGAGTTATTGACGATCAAACAGTGTGCACATCTTTTTGGGACACCCTGTATAACTTCGTCAAATGGTCATAGACATGCTCACGTCACGTCACAGTTTCTCTAAGTGTGCAAGAACATTGAACAATGTTTTCCCTTCATAACAAATTCGCAAGATCTCATATCAAAATCGCAAGATTCACTCTTTACCAAGTGGCATTTCTATCTCTGTAGTTGCAGACGTCACATATACTCATTGGTACGTACTGGAACAATTTGTTAAAACAGCTTTAGTGAGCAACACCCTAAACCTTAGTGAAGTTCACAAAACCTTTCCTGTTTGCTTGTTTTAGCCTTGATGCGCCCGTTTTGGAACTGATTGTCTATCAAATGTCCTTTCTCGGTTGCAAACCTGTTTCTGACATGTAGCCAACTATGTTATAGAATTGCAAAGTATTTGTTCCTTTTTGACTTTCAGCCACAGTATAATGAATCGTGTTGGCTATGGTAATGCATTAATTTCAGCATGTAGACAGAACCTTTAGAAACTTCTTGTTTTCTCCTTGCATTGAATCTATTCCAAATTGTTTGCATTGTTCTTGTCCATCCACCTCATCTCGGGTCTACCTTTGTGTCTTTTGCCTAGTTCTTCCTCCGTCAAGGCTAGCCCCTCGGTAGCTTTCCTCCCTTCTGCTTACATGACGGTACCACCGTAATATCTTGTATTTTCTTGGCGATTGGAGCTACAGTCGAGTAGATTTCCCGCTCAATGTAGTGCGCTTGCATTGTAGGTGAAATGCAGTAAAACATGCGCGTGAACAAATGGCTACAAATTTGTCGCCGGCTAATCGCGCCAGAATGCCGGCACTTAACGGCCGGCTAATTTTTTACGCACAAGTTTTGCCGCAGATCCTACATTGCAAGCACTACATTAAGCGGAATGTTTACTCGATTGTACTTTCATTTGGGCTGTATGATGCCATTGCAGATGTAGGGTGATACCTATGGTCCATCGGAGCATCCTTGTTTCCATGACGCTGAGCTTGTGCTCTTTTTTCCGCTTATGACCAGGCTACAAGAGGATTTCGCAGGCTGGATAAACGCAGCGTGGACAAAATGAAGAACTCTAACAAGAGTCCTGTGCGACAGACGAATGCCACTATAGCTCAATTACCAATTGCACCGGACCACTATCCGTCCAGCAACACTCTGTGTTATATCTCGCTATTGTATCGGATATCCTCCAGCAGCACTCTGTGGTTTCTCGTTACCTTAGAGTATCGCTGGACCGATAATGGTCCTGTACAGTTGATGGGAATTGAGCTGTAGTGGCATTCGTTTATCGCATAGGACTTCCGCTAAAGTCCTTCATTTTGTCCACGCGGTGTTTATCCTGCCTCGACATCCTCTTGAAGCCTCTGCTGTGACTGCTTAGTACTTGCATGATTTGTTTTGTAGCCCTTCACCACTTACACATGGCTCTTGGAATCTGTTTTCTCATTTCCATATATTCAGTCTTCTTGTTGCTGAGTTTCAGCCGTCACAACTCTAAATTATCTCTCCAATTCTTTAAAGGATATCCGTCGACGACCGCCCCGTTTCGTGCATTTACACCACCGCAGGCGTGCCTTTTTGAAGCCTTTCCAGCTTGACAGTACGCTGCAGCGCGCGGGGACTCGGTAGCTCGCAGCATCCCTGTCCTTTAACCTCTTTTATTAATTTAGCTATTTCACACCGTTTTTCTCATTATTTTTCATTCTAGGCAATCAGCCGTTCTAATGTCTCTGTAAGGTCATCGCCGCGAACAAAGTAGAGTAAAGAATGACCTTTTTTGTAATTACAATGGTGGATATCATGGCTATGATTGGGATTGCATATTTTCTTCAATATTTTGTAACGATTTGACATGTTTCCTGGGAGAGACCACTGAGATGATAACTTCAGCACTCCTACATTAGGGAGACATGTAGGAGTGCTGAGATAAACATTAGAGTGGCCTCATCTAAGGAAATTCCATGATTGCCACCACTGCTTATGAACAAAGCACACACTTTCATCTAATTTTGCCCTAATTTTGATGGTTTACGATCGTGTAAAAGGAAAGAATGTAAAAGAATTGGCATGTAAAAAGGAAGAGGAATTCAAGAAATGTGCCTAAACAACTTTTTTCCTTGCCTTTTAGTATTCATCAAAGAAGAACGTAGGATATTTGAACATCGAGGGAATCTAAGAGAAAGGTAAAACGAATGACTGACTGAAATCCGAAATTAAGAAGAAGAAAACGATGTGAAATACTCAAATCAACGAAAGAGGCTAAAGGACACTGTTGCTGCGAGCTACAAAGTCCCGGCACGTTGCAGTGTACTGTCAAACTGGAAAGGCTCCAAATAGGCGCGCCCACGGTGGTGTAAATGCACGAATCGGGGCAGTCGTCGATGAATATCCTTTACCTTGTCTTGCAACTCCTTTTTGACACTTGTTAGCAAGACACTAATCACTCAAAAGAGTGTTTTAAAAGTTTACGCTCTGAAGGTTGTATTACGAAGTTTATTTTGTAATGAAAAGTAAGAAAAAGAGAGAGCCGAACCTTGGTGCACATCTACCATAATTTTGAACTCTCGATTTCCATCCAGCTACCTGTACGGGAAACGCTATGGCAGCTCAAATTTATTTACTGGACGTAGTCCTCTGACACCTTGTGCTCACGTACGGCCCACCGTATGACTTTCAGCGGCACGAAGGCTTTCCCCAGGTCCAGCAAGGACGCATGCAGTTTCTTCGGCTTCCCTCTATATTACTCCACTACTATCCAAGCGGAGTTGATGGCGTCGGTTTCGATTTGTTCCACAAATTCGCACTGATTCAGTGACAACTCTCGAAGCAACAAAAAAATAAAAATTAATTAAAAAATTAACAACTAATACAACTCGAAGCAGGGTTTGGACTTTTCGCTCGAAAATCTTTAGAATGTGACGCATCAGTCGGAAGGATTGGCGTGTAAAATGCGCAGCCTGCGATGTTCTTTGTTGTGCTGGTATAGAAGTTACGAGTTCTCTTATCTTATATATAAAGCTGAATGTCTGTTTGTCTGTCTGTCTGTATGTCTGTCTGTAGTCTGTCTGTATGTCTGTCTGTCTGTACGTATGTTCCGAATAGAAAATTCCATTTCTGAACCGATCCGGACCAGACTTGGCACACATACACTTTGGGCCCCGGCGGGTGTCATAGGCTACTTTTCGTCATCGATCGATATCGATTTTATCGATTTTTATCGATTTTTTTGCTGAGTTCACCTACGGGGCTGGGAGTTTGCACAGGGGTAGTAGAGCATGGGGATTCCGAATGCAATATTAGTTTTCAGGATTATCGATTACTTTTATCGATTTTATCGATTTTTTGCAAAGTTTGAGCTACGGGGCTGGGAGTTCGCACGGGGGGGGGGTAATCGAGCATGCTGATTACGACTACAATATTAGTTTTTGAAATCGCCCATTATTTTTATCGATTTTTTTGCAAAGTTTGAGCTAGGGGGCTGGAAATTGGCAGGGGGGTGTAATCGAGCATGTTGATCACCCCCGTGGGGATGATCAGCATGCTCGATTACACCCCCCTGCCAAATTCCAGCCCCCTAGCTCAAATTTTGCAAAAAAAATCGATAAAATCGATAAAAGTAATGCTCGGTTTCGAAAACTAATATTGTATTCGTAATCAGCATGCTCGATTACCCCCCTGTGCCAAATTCCAGCCCCCTAGCTCAAATTTTGCAAAAAATCGATAAAATCGACACCGATCGATAACGAAAAGTGGACTGTGACACCCGCCGGGGCCCGAAGTGTATATGTGCCAAGTTTGGTTCGGATCGGTTGTGACATGGAATTTTCTATTCGGAACATACGGCGGAGCCGGGTAAGCCAGCTAGTATCTTATGATCCGAAGACTTGATAGCCAGAAATCCCCGAATAGTCCAATTGCGTTTTAGAAGTCGCTTGGTATGTCGTCTGAGCAAGTGCTTTGCCATTTATTGTTTTTGTTATAGCTAATCATGCCTTCCAGGGCCGGCACGAGTCGGTTTCTAGGGTTTTTGAAAACGAAGTCCCCCCGACTTTTTGAAGTTTTACGAAGTCTCCTTTGACCTACCTACTGAGGAGAAGATGAAAACGAGAGAGATTTCACTAGTCTGAAAAAGACGTGAGATAAGAGTGGAAATCCAAATGGGAGCTGAATACTAACCTCGAGTCATTTGTAACTTAATATGTGAGGTTGCACATCAAGCTCTATTAGCGACGGCACCCGCACTAGTGACTTCCAAGTAAAACATCTTCTAGCCTAACAAAATGTAGAAATGCGTTCTACTGATTATCGTATAACCAACTAAAACAAGAGAGACAAGAAAACAAGGAGAAATCACTGGAAATGAGCAGGTTCTAGTTTGGCTGTTCGTCACTTAACGTGTAAAGTGTGAACTACGCATATTAAGTTACGAATGACTCGACGATACACATGCACAAGAGTTTGGCATTGGAGCGCTATATTTAACAAAGTGGTTTAAGAAGAATTAAAGCAAAAAAAGGAAAGGCAATGACATGAAAATGTTTTCATGCTCAGGGATAGATTGATAGATTTTTGACCGGAGAATCCGTCCAGGGCAGAAAAATCCAAAACTAATGTGAAGTGACAGAAATATATGCTCCAGACGATCTCAGATCGTCTCGTGACCGTCTGGAGACGGACTAATTTTGGAAAAAGTAATACTTCACACAAGTTTTCGAATCTTTTTGCACAATTATTTTGCAAGTAATTTTCTGTATACACTTTAGTTTTGGTGTCATACGATTTTGTGTACGCTGTAAACAAGCAATTTGTTTATTTTAGCCTTGCTTTCAAATCGCGCGCACTTCTTGCCATAAACGATAGAGCATGTCAATTGTGTGATAACCAATCCGAAAACTTTGTATTCGGCTAAATGGCTTATTCTTGGTGTTCGGCTCCTAATCGTCAGAGCTGCGGGCTGGGAGTTGGTACGAAGAGGGGGGAAAGGGGGGGGGGGGATAAGTGAGAGTGCTATCGATTTTGGAGAACTTTGAGCTAAGGAGTTGAACTGGTACAAGGGAGTAAGGGAGGGTGGGTGATGAATATGAATGGATCGGCTTTAGCCGAATATGTCAGCAAGTTTCAGATCTATTTGCTCTAGTTTCGATAAATCATTTGAATATTTATTCGAAATTTGACTCCAATGTTCGAATATAATCGATGTTCATTCATTCGAAATTTTTGATTTTCCGATTTAATCGGGATTCGTTCATTCGAGAATTTTTGAATCTCGAATTTATTCGATATTCAATCATTCGATGAAAATTTCGTATTCACCCAAGTATACAGGTGAACTTATTGATATGATAAAAAATCTGTTTACTTCGATTTCTCATTTTCTAAAAAAACGACATTTCCCTAGCATACAAGTAAAAATGTATGCTAATGATATAAAAATTTATGGAGCATATGATGAAGAGAAAGCTCCAGAAGTTGCTGGCATTGCAAAGTTCTCTTGACAAGTCCATTAAATGTTGTGATAGCTGGGATCTAGCGTTGAACCTTGACAAATGCTCAACGCTTCATCTTGGAGGTGGTTCTGCAATCTCCTATCACATCAAAGGCACTACGTTGAAAGGATGTGATGCTGTTGAAGATCTGAGCATCCTGATTGATACAAACCTTAGCTTCACTAAGCACGTCGATATGACAATCAAGAAAGCATATTCTTCACTTTTCGTGCTTTTTTGCAATACTAGTACCAGCTCCCCAAGGGTACTTGTATCGCTCTCTAAAGCGTTTGTGTTCCCTCACCTGGAATAACGTTAATAGTGTTCTCAGATTTGGTCTCCCTTCCGTAGAAAAATATGCGTAGAGTAGAAAAGGTTCAACAGCTTTTTACGAGGCTGCTGTATACACGTTATCACCCAGAATGACCCCTCCTGAATGCCAAGCCCGCCTTAAGAAGCTTCATATGGAGTCTTTAACACATCGGCGGATATTTTCGGATTTTGTATTCTGCTTTCAAGTTCTGAGGAAAGAGAAAACTAAGAGTCAGCAAGTACTGGATTTTTGTTCCTACCAGTGGAAGGCCTGGTTCCTTCATCCTACAATATCCAAGGATCCGACGCAGAAAATACCTACTGATGTTCAATAACGTATTTTGTAGGGGAGCTAGGTGGCTTTCGCGTCTCCCTGTTGATACCACTACTGCAGATAGTAGCCATTTTCAGGAGTAAACTAAGGCCCGTATGCACGTACATCCCCGCGGGGAGGGGAGGGTATTATTGTATTCGAATAATATCGAATAATATTGTATTCGTAATCAGCTCAGACAATCGCCGGGGGCAGGCGGGCACCGGAAAAATAGATTGCTGATCTCTCGCACCCCGCTCGCGGATTTTTTGGAAAGCAATCAGGACTTTTCGGAAGACCGCTTGCTTAGTTCTCGATTCCTCAGATATTCAGCAATATATCTGTAAAAGATAAGAGCAAAAAAAAAATTCAACAGGCGGTCTCTCAAAAATCCGCTGACTCAGCAACTGGTCTTCCGAAAAGTCCTGATTGCTTTGCAAAAAATCCGCGAGCGAGGTGCGAAAAATCAGCAATCTATTTTTCCGGTGCCCGCCTGCCCCCAGCAATTGTCTGAGAGCATGCTCGATTACCCCCTGTGCCAAATCCCAGCCCCCTAGCTCAAATTTTGCAAAAAATCGATAAAATCGACATCAATCGATAACGAAAAGTGGACTGTGACACCCGCCGGGGCCCGAAGTGTATGTGTGCCAAGTTTGGTTCGAATCGGTTAAGAAATGGAATTTTCTATTCGGAACATACGGCGGAGCCGGGTAAGCCAGCTAGTATCGAAAAATTCGAGATTCAAAAATTCTCGAATGAACGAATCGCGATTAAAATCGGAAAATCAAAAATTTCGAATGAATGAACATCGATTATATTCGAACATTGGAGTCGAATTTCGAATAAATATTCGAATGATTTATCGAAACTAGAGCAAATAGATCTGAAACTTGCTGACATATTCGGCTAAAGCCGATCCATTCATATTCATCACCCACCCTCCCTTACTCCCTTGTACCAGTTCATTAGCTCAAAGTTCTCCAAAAATCGATAGCACTCTCACTTATCCCCCTCCCCTTTCCCCCCTCTTCGTTCCAACTCCCAGCCCGCAGCTCAAAATTTGGATGGAGCTGAATTCGAAAGAGAAACTTTGCAACTCGATGTAAGCATCTAACTATTTCTGCTGAAGGAGCCTTTCGAATTCATAGCGCTAAGTGTGCGATCTTTTGGAGCAGTAACCGTGGTCATAAATGTATTATGTTATATGCCACAAATGCTATGATACACGCCTGTATATAGGAGAATTTCGCCTTGTGTAGTATAAGTTAATCGTGGGCGAAGGCATATTATTCCGCGAATCAAACACGAATGCCCCTACAGCCACGAGCATACTGCAGGCATTTTAGTAGCGACATGATTTGGCAATGGTCAAATTGTCCACAACTCATCGTAAGCGGATTCTGAAAGTACAGAAAGCAGGATAATTGTCCATTTAGAAATTTGTACACGCTATACATTGTGGTTAGCTGGCGTTACATTTGAAGACATCTTGTAACTGGCAGATTGCGTACCGACTGTCACGTCAAGTATGTGCGGGGCTTGACATAATCAAAGCTCGCATTTCTCAATGTGGATCTACTTCATCCGGCTTTAGCCTTTACCATAATTGATAGGCTGATAGCTCCCGGTGCTGAAGTGCCCGCAAGCCTCTGTGAAAATCTTGAACAGAACTATCATGTACTATCTACTGAACAAAACTTTATTACAGGGTGATATAATTGCAAAATTCAACAACCCTCTAATCCTCCACTACAGCTGCGATGTTCTTTACTCAAAATACACTAATTCACGAAAAATCTCTAAGGTAATGAATAGAGGCAGTTGCGCAGCATGAGTTTTACAAGCAAGACTGCTCACTATTTTGGGCCTATGCGTCAAAAGCATAAGCAATGCAAAGGAAGAACAGGCATGTCACCACAAATCCAGTATATGAACTCGGAACATGAACTTGAATTGGATAGCTGTTTTTTGCTGATTTAGTGCCATTGGCAGTGCGAACTATCTCATTGATCGAAAAAGCTATTTTTTGTCGCAAGCAGTCGGAGGAATGCGATGCCGAGTTTCGCGAAAAAAACGCAAAGGAAGTGAGTTTGATACTCAGCATTTGGCTCTGCAACAAACTCGAATAATTTGAGTACGGAGTTCATTCGAATACGAATTTGAATAAACATTCGAATAAAAGATTCGAATAAAATCTATTTTAAAACCCGTTTTTTGATTATTCGAGTTTTCGAATTTTATTCGAAACTCTGTTTTTTGATTATGCGAGTTTCGAATTTCATTCGAAAATGGAAAAACTCCGATTATTGAATATTGAATGCGAATGTATTCGAATGTTTTGTTCGAATGATCGAATTTCTTTTCGCTTCGGACCCAAGTATGTTCACCTGAAAGGGCTTGTTTAAAGATGCGCACATCTTGCCACAGCTCTTCAAAAAAAATGAGGACAATAATGAAAATTCTACAAACCTATGAACTGACCTAATACATAATTGTTGTGCTAATGAGCAATTTTCTTACGATGACAAGGGAAAGTGATAACGCTATAAAACTAACCCATTCCCTCTCATATCTTTTTTCTTTTATTCTTTCCATTACTATGAAGATTGACACTAAGTAACTGTATTCTGTGTCATTTGCCTGAGCACATATTTCGAGCACTTATGTTGTCAAAAAACACATGGTTGTTCAGGTTAGATAGCTTCATTCATTTATTCATACGTACTTACTTTCTAGCATTCGCTTTTTCTATGTGGCGTTCTTATTTTTTATAGGGACCTTTTAAGGTTACCACATTCGGATGCAGCTTGTGTACAAATTATTCTGCTTAACACTCACATTTGCACAACTCCTTGCAAAAAGGACTAATTATGATGAGTTGACAGCCAGAAAACTGTTAAATATGGCTGCGGGAGCATACGGAGAACAAAAGGAGAAATGTCTAAATAGGTATGTCATTGATATTGGGATCAACTTGATGATATAGATAAGCGTGTTTGTCGTCAATAGAAAAATGTCTTTTTTAGTTTTTAGAGAAAGAACGATGCTTCCCATCTCTTTCATAAATAGCCTCTAAGGCACTATTAGGTTGGAAAGAAAAGAATGTCGTTTCATTATTTCCTCGTCACGATACTGCAGTAAGGCAATCCCAATAACGTATATGGACATTGTTCGATAGAGCAAAGCTCCGCAAAATGGCACTACTGCTTTTGCACCATGTTTGAAGTTCGAAATCTAAAAAGTTTCAAATGACCGAAAAATTACAAAAAATCGTAGTTCAACAAATTTTTGCAGACACCCAACTTGTTCTCGGACATACAATTCTCATCAAACATTCACGTGCGCAGTTTGTGTAATTTTACATGCTAGAAATCGGGACAAAATTTTTCGTGCTTTCGCCAAAGTAATGCTGAGCTGTTCCTGCGTAAGTAACTCGTACTACTTAGCTTGGGAAGACAACATTAGATTTTGAGCTTTCTACAAGAGTTATTTTTTGAGAAATATCTACCCTATTTTTAGATGTATAAGCCGCACTTTTTCAAATTTTCCCACGAGCTGCTCAGCCGCTTCATTGTGTTTCGAGAAGCGATCCTTATACCGCACGATTCCTTTAGGCAATACGCAGCACGGTGTAAGGCCCTTTGGTTGCGAGGTCCTTTGATGTGTTCGGGCTGTTCGATGTAAGCTAGGACCACCTCGCGGCTTATAGACCTGAAAAAAAGGTATTCAAATTCAAGAACAGAAAAAGAAAACTAAATTCGATATTTCTCAAGAACTAACTCTTGTAGAAGGCTGAAAATCTACTGTTGTACTTCCAAAGCATGGTATAAAACTAGTTACGCGGTAACAGCCTAGCATCACTTTGGCGAAAGCATGGAAATTTTCAGTTCTTCGATGTCTAGGATAGAGACCCCATATACATGCTTGGGGTTTGCCTTGTGGTGATGTCATGAAAAGGAATTAAAAAGCGACATTCTTTTTTTGCAAAATTGAATAAAATTGAGGTTTCACACGTAATTACCCATTGCTTTTTGATAAACACTCATTTTCCGCTCTACCAATTACTATTGCATAAATTGTTTCATTGAGGATTTTTTCGCCTAGCATTTTTTGTCAAGCTGTGATAAACGTCATTTAAAAATCAGCTATCACGAAGCTGAAAAATTCACACTTTGCAACTTTATTCGACTTTTCACTGGATATGACTGAATCGGTAGTGCAGCAAACCATCCAGTGTTGGACAGATAAAAAAATGAAAGTCATTAATGGTTTTTTACAATCAACGGTAATGCAAACCAAACCTACCTTTGGTCACTATGCAATCTGAAAATCTAATATTTACTAACTTTTTGGATTAGTTTTCAAACTCGGAATACGAAAGCATAGCACAAGTTCGCATACTCCATCTTGGAAACATCTTTGAAAAAATCCCCGTGAAAGTATCTCGAACTTCTATTGTTCTTTGATCTTGGCATTGATGTGAATCGCGTGTGTGTTGTTGTGCAATGACAAGGTAACTTCCATCAAGTTCGGCCAACGTTTTTCGCCGCATCGCCTTCGTCAAAGTTTACAAAGTTGAATACATTTTTCCATCTTTCCACTAAGACTCCAAGCTTAAAAAGCAAAAGACTTTCAATTCAAAATTTAGCAGTTGACAGTACCAAAGCCACAACTAACCATTACTCACCTTAAAAACCCAATACAATACAAAGAAAAAACACATACAACCATACAACAAATACTCACCATACTCAGGCACAAGGGATCACGAACTATGCAAAAACTACACATCTGCCCTATTTGTAATGTTCAGATGTCCTGACCTCGCCTCAGAACTCGCAATGTTATGGCCCGAGTTCGTTAATTATCGCAATGCACTCCTCTTTCGGTTCATTTTTGGATTCTTAGCGCTGATCCACTTCAAAATTTGCTGGCTAGGACTTCGGGTTCGTAGGACAGAATTGAGACCCCAACTTATCTTATATATAAAGCTGAATGTCTGTTTGTCTGTCTGTCTGTATGTATGTACGTATGTTCCGAATAGAAAATTCCATTTCTGAACCGATCCGGACCAAACTTGGCACACATACACTTTGGGCCCCGGCGGGTGTCATAGGCTACTTTTCGTCATCGATCGATATCGATTTTATCGATTTTTATCGATTTTTTTGCTGAGTTCACCTACGGGGCTGGGAGTTGGCACAGGGGGGTAATCGAGCATGGGGATTCCGAATACAATATTGGTTTTCAGGATTATCGATTACTTTTATCGATTTTATCGATTTTTTTGCAAAGTTTGAGCTACGGGGCTGGGAGTTGGCACAGGGGGGTAATCGAGCATGGGGATTCCGAATACAATATTGGTTTTCAGGATTATCGATTACTTTTATCGATTTTATCGATTTTTTTGCAAAGTTTGAGCTACGGGGCTGGGAGTTGGCACAGGGGGGTAATCGAGCATGGGGATTCCGAATACAATATTGGTTTTCAGGATTATCGATTACTTTTATCGATTTTATCGATTTTTTTGCAAAGTTTGAGCTACGGGGCTGGGAGTTCGCACAGGGGGGTAATCGAGCATGGGGATTCCGAATACAATATTGGTTTTCAGGATTATCGATTACTTTTATCGATTTTATCGATTTTTTTGCAAAGTTTGAGCTAGGGCGCTGGGAGTTGGCACAGGGGGGTAATCGAGCATGCTGATCATCCCCAAGGGGGGTGATCAGCATGCTCGAACACCCCTGTGCCAAATTCCAGCCCCCTAGCTCAAATTTTCAAAAAATCGATAAAATCGATAAAAGTAATGGACGATCTTGAAAACTAATATTGTATTCGTAATCTGCATGCTCGATTACCCTCTGTGCAAACTCCCAGCCCCGCAGGTCAAACTTTGCAAAAAAATCGATAAAATCAATAAAAGCAATCGATAATTCTGAAAACTAATATTGTATTCGGAATCCCCATGCTCACTTCCCCCCTGTGCCAACTCCTAGCCCTGTAGGTGAACTCTGCAAAAAATCGATAAAAATCGGTAAAATCGACATCGATCGATAACGAAAAGTGGACTGTGACTCCCGCCGGGGCCCGAAGTGTATGTGTGCCAAGTTTGGTCCGGATACGGCGGAGCCGGGTAAGCCAGCTAGTGTCATGATGTAACCAATGACTACCCAGCGGTGTGCTGGCATTTGACTTGTTCAGTCCATCCAAGTGTTCCTTGACGGAGCAGCAAAGGAGCTCCCAGCTTCGCCTATGTACGCGTGTCGCCACACGATAAACATGCTATAATGTATTATGATAACCATACAGTCTCCTCTTTTCCAAATGGATAAACCCCAAAGCATGGAGGCAAGCAATCATAAGCTCTATTCCTGACCAATTGCCATGTTAGGGAACGGCCATAGGTTGTCGGTGTTGTCGGTGTTGTCGATGTTGTCGGTGTTGTCGGTGTTGTCGATTGCCGGTCGTTGTAGGACCTCATGATAGCCTCCACGTTTCGCGCGCTCTCTAAACTGTCTCTGACCCCGACAACTCCGACAACACCGACAACATTGACAACACCGACAACACCGACAAATGGAAAATTGGTGTCAAAATTAATTACTTTGTGATCAGAGTAACAAAAGGAGGAAGTGGTGAATTTATGACGATGTCAGGAGTAGAAGATACTGAGTTAATAACACTCCCACCTCTGTTTAATATGAATACATTCTGAATGAAGTCACAGCTTAGGAAAGCACTAAGGACAGTCTTGCTTTAGAGGAAAAATCACATCTATGTTAAAATCGCCAAGAAGGATTAATTTAGAAGTAAGGGCGCAGAAATCTGCTGAAGCACTTGCTATAGTTTCACAATCCTCAAACAGTAGAGGAAGGTAGTCGATGGATGGCTATGAATTCCAGTTAAATTGGGAAAGAGGTGAAATGATGTCCAAACACAAATTATGGAACGGTGGTGATTCGAAACAGGGCCCGGCACGAGGTGGGCAAATGACAAGCTGGAAATCGTTTTGGGGCCAAAAAGCAAAGGGGATATCGTTTTTGCGGGATCCGGGGCGGAGCCCCGGAAGAAGATTCCAAGTGCAAGCAAAAGAAGGTTGAATCATGCTTACCTCATACATCTAATTCATCGAAAAATAGTTTTCATAAACCTCAACGCAAGCAGACTTCGCGCGCCGCGTTGCCGCTAATTGCCGCTTGCGCGACGCATAGCGATGCCGTTGAACAGCTACAGCCAACAGCCATGATTACATGATCAGTTCTCAATGCAGGTAATGATATAGCACCAAATTACGTAAGCGAACAAAGAGAGGCCAGTGGAAACAAAGCGTGAAATGTTATGAAACACTTTGGGAGGTGTAGTAAGCATTTTTTCCAAAAATTTCGTAGCTGGTAAATGAAGATGTGAATCAAAATGGTTCGTTTGCAGCGCACAGATGACCATACGGTATGAAAATTGGTAGGTACATGAACACGGGCCTGCAGGGCTTATCTTAGAAGTTTCATTGAAAAGTTATGTGAACGAAGGTTGTGGCAAGCTTTTTTCTGAAAATTTCCATCAAGAAAAATGGAAAAATGGCTCGTTTGCAGCGCAGAGAAAACGAATTCGCGCGAGATTTGGTGTGTATACGCGCAGTAGGACTAAGGACAATGTATGAGAAATTATGAAAAACTCATGTGAATGAAGAGAGTGCTTAACTTTTTTCCAAATTAGGTGGTCAATTGCCCACCTAATGCCCATCTGAGTTGGGCGAGACTTTCAATTCACATAATTTTTTTCAAAATTTTTACATAAATCTGTTGTTCACCTAAAGTTTACTATATGGTGAGATTTTGGTTCCGAAACTCCTCCTCTTGTCTTTGTTAGAGCCCAAAATCGCATCAGCAGCCTAGCTTTCTAAGATGGAAAGCGCGCCCCAGTCAATCGATACGCGCGGGAACGGCGTCTCTCACAATCAGTCCTATGACTGCGTTCCTTGATATTTTTGCATTCCTTCATCATTTTCCTTGCTTATTCTTCTTCCTGTTTTCTATCTTGATACAGGTGAGGAGTAACTAGAGGAATTTGAGCATTTTGGGCGCTTTTGAGCGCTTTTAGGCGAAGTGTGGCAGGTGCTCTCGTTTCACAAGCACAAAGCGTCATTTTTGGGCTCAAGGGGGTATTCGTAAAAACTATTGGGGTCGAAAAGGAATTCGTTTTGGAAAACCCCGCCTGCCCACCTCGTGCCGGGCCCTGATTCGAAACCATCATGTTAACTGAGTTTTCATGACACCAGCTAACCAACAGCTTCACTCATCTTCCCAATGAAACTACGAGTTGACCAATAGGAGTAGGAAAACTCGAAATGAACTATCTTGCAAGGCAAAGTCATTGGAGGAGATCGAAACTCCAACCATTCTCGTGTTTGTCCGCAATCATTGCACTAGCAAACCTGCCACTCGGTGTGCAGCTTTTCATTCTTTCATAACGTTTTTCCTTATCCGAGCAGCTACGCACTAGAATTTTCAGTAGTATATTTACGAATAAACTTTTTGCCGGTGGCTAAAAGCTTCATATCCAAAAAACCCACCTTAGCAATATGTTGTCAGGAAATAGTTGTGCGTTATTATATATAGCATTTGTTAGGAAGTATTGCTGGAAACATATCGCAGATGTCATCGCGGATGCTGCGCTTCTAATGCGCCACAGAAATATTAAATAGGTTCGCAGTGATCCATGCGAGACTTTTCAAGTAACAAAGCGTTCATACGCTTTAAATTTCGCTTTAACAAAGGGAAACTAGTATCGCTCACGATGCTTTTGTCATCGAAGCTAACGTATGACAGTAGCAGATCTTGGGATATCTCCAAAAAAGCAGGTAGGGTCTGTTATGGCCTCCACGATTAGCAACTTTTTGCTTCTCACTGAGAAAAGCTTTTAGGTGGCAATAGGTGTGAGATATCTTGCGACGAACTCGCACCAAATTGCTCTTGTGACACCTTGAGGTGCTGCCAAAAAACAATTTTGAATGCGGTGCACAAGGTAGTTATGACGCTAAACCATCCAGAATATAGTGTCATAATTCATCGCTTGTGAGCTGTGGGATACTCCCTGGTGCAGAAATAGGGCTAGCGAATTCGCCAGGCTCGGAAAATTTACCAGTAAGTGGACTTTCACTGACTCACAAGAGAAATGTAAACTATTAAGATGTAATTGGCTGCAGCGAACTCTATTGCTAATCGAGACTCCTTCCGAAATGGCTATGTGTACATGAGCAAGAAGAGATTCACCACCTAAAAGGCCGTGTCCGGGCAAAATTTTGAGATTTTGTGCTTACCCGGGCCTATTCGCTATGCCAAATCCGAAAATCCACACTGTAGAGCGCGAAAACGGCGGAACGGCTCCAACGCAAGAAAGAGATCACAAGTAGGCGGGGTCTCACTGTGAATTCACTATCCCAGCTTCCGGAGCGTTCCTCTCGGATTTCAGGTCACGCATTACCGCTTGGGCTGTGGAGATATCAGGACAGCTAGCGAGATTGAGAAGATCGCTCCGGGTGTTGGGAGCATGAATTCGCAATGGGGGAAAAACTGCCTACTTCCGATTTCCGTCGTGCAGCAGAGGCCTTTTTCGCCGTTTTCGCGCTCTTCAGTGTGGGTTTTTGGATTCAGCATAGCGAGTACTCAGATAATTGCGGGGGGCAGGCGGGCACCGGAAAAATAGATTGCTGATTTCTCGCACCCCGCTCGTGGATTTTTTGCAAAGCAATCGGAACTTTTCGGAAGACCGCTCGCTGAGTCAGCGGATTTTTGAGAGACCGCCTGTTGAATTTTTTTCGCTCTTATCTTTTGCAGATATATTGCTGAATCTCTGAGGAATCGAGAATTCAGCAAGCGGTCTTCCGAAAAGTCCTGATTGATTTGCAAAAAATCCGCGAGCGGGGTGCGAGAGATCAGCAAACTATTTTTCCGGTGCCCGCCTGCCCCCGGCGATTATCTGAGTAGGCCCGGGTAAGCACAAAATATCAAAATCGACTTTTTGCCCGGACACTGCCTCTAAATGTCTGCATAGTCGTAGATGCAATTGGCCGTATCCTCCACGTTAACAGCAGCTTCCCAGACCTTGTACATGATGCGACTGTGTAAAGGCGATGCGCTTTTGGGCAACAGTTCAATTCTGGTGGAACATGCGCAAGTTATGCGCTTCTTAAAGATTCCGAGTCCGCAAATGGAAACAGGCGCCATACCGGTCAACAAGTGTTGGAGGTGATTTATTGAAAATGCGCTACAATCGCGAACAGCGCCGTGTATGCGCCGTGGTGGAGAGGACTAAAGGGAGATGGAAAGCCGCTTCACGATACTGTCTACCGGGATCTCAGCGGAATTTGCATTCAAGATAGTCATTGCTTGCGTAGTCCTGCACAACTTGGGTTATTGCGTGGGGGCTACGAAGTGGCCCATCTTGTGCATAGGTACTTTGGCTACTATGCCACATTCGCCAGCCAACGGACGTTCGTCCATATAACTTGAGAGCGCTTTTAGGAAGAAAACAACTTCATCTTGAAGTGGTCAACAAACAATAAATATTGCGTAGTAAAACGTCCTCTAATAAACAATTTTTGAAATAAAGTTCTGTTCTTCTACGGTTGTTGTTTTTTCTTGAGGTTGCTTGAAAGACCCAAAAAGTTTTAACGATTCAAACTCAGTGCACTTACTGTAAAACGAACCCTTTGGCTTAGTATAGTCTATGATGCTCTCCAGACCCCCCTTTTGCAACTCAACCAAGTGGATAACTGCTCCGCAAACCTTGTTTGTTCCTGTGAATATTTTTGATGACCAGTTGCAGTCAAAGCTCGCGCTTTACCTGAAGCATTGTTTGGGAATATTTCAGAACTTTGTCGAGTTTTTTGTTCAGAGGTTTGGAAACATTCAAAAGCTTCGTCAAATCCCTCACTCACGCAGCTTTTAGACTCCCCCATTCTCCGTCCGATACGCCGGGGTCAGCCAAAGCATCTTTTTGCTAAATTCGTATCTTGGAGTAAATTAGAGCAGGCATTCAGGTCATTTACATTGAAACTCTTCAAACTTCTGCAGGTCGAAGATTTATTACTTCGTGGTCCACTCGCCTTCTTTTAGTATCAAATACCAAAATAATTATGAACTAAGTCAAAACCGTCCCAATACAAATGAAACCCTTTCTTGACTTTTAGCGTTCTTCTGAGTAGCCCACAAGCAAATCTTCTTCTTTCCCCTTTTCTTTTCCATGTCACTCCAATGCCATAGGAGTTGTGCCATATGTATGTTCAAAATGCATATCTCATTCACTCTCAATGTGTCCACGTTCGAAAGAAACCGAGCCGCTATTTTTTGGTTATAGTAGTTTGCAGTTCAATCTCCGTCTTTAAATCATTTTCTTCTTTAGGAAGAGAGTCTTCTCCAAGTTCTCTTCCTGCCCCTGTTTTTTTGCGGTCTCTGTCATTCCTTGTTTTGTACAGAAAGTTAGAGTGCTTGTTGTTGCACTTGTTTCGGGGTCGGTGCGACATCGAATTTTTCAAAAAGTTTCTTCGAAATTGCCTCCCAAACGTCTTTTCTGTGCTCGTTTGCGGTTAAGAAACGGTTACTCTGACTTAAGAATACTCTCATGAGCACCACGTTAGAAATCCGAAGCTTTGCCAGTCAGAGGTTTTGTTCTCTTATCATTGGCCACGCTGCGATCTGAATGGTACATTCAATTTGAGCATCCAATGTCTTATTCTTGAGTTATTATATGATTAGTACACACTAGCAGCTAACTCAATCTTGTCCTCACGATAGATTGGAGACTTGCTAGGATGTAGTGACAGCCCATAGCTCATAGCACGTTAGAAAAATGTCAAATTTCGACTTACTGCTCAGCGAGGTCTCTCGCTGTCAAAAGTTTTGAGCCTCTTGCCTCTGCCTTTACATAATTGTTGGGCGGTATCTATCAACACTGGAAGGGGTTCCTGTACAGGTAACAGCCCGTACAGGGGCGGGCACTGGCGCCTGCGATACTCGAAGGCAAGCTGGTGATGGGCCTATGTCTATTACAGAATATAATCCGATGGCATGTTTGGCCATCTAGGGCACGGCAATCGGGGCTAGAACCAAATCCCGACAGCTCGGGCTCCGCGCAGTGCCGTGCCCGACATAACCAAACTTGCCATCGGACCATTCTGTTGATGAATCACCGAAATGGCGCTCTCGCCTGTCCAGGCACTCGTTAATAATAACCCGAAGAGCGAGTCGGAGATTGTTAAATGCCGCCCCTTGAGTTGATCGTAACTCAAGAACGCATAACCTACTGATAACACGATAAAATATTATAATTATCTGACCCTATTTTAACACGATGTGAAACCAACACAACATTGTTTGAAACGAAAAAGTCTAGAATGAATCAAGCATGAAACAAGTATGGTTTTTCAGTAGTTACTTGTTTCATAATTTCGTATGACCGATTCAACTGAATGGCTGTGAGAAGATGATCATGCTCACCACGATGTAATCACGACTGAACCATCACATTTTTGGTTTTCGTTCACCGGTTTCAACCAAATTACTACCACTCCTGATTTCATTTGTTGCGTGCATCTGTTCGATGCACAAGCAAATCATCTCTTAGCAAACAACTAACTTCATATCCTCTTTTGTCCTTGAGATTTGATCGATGTACCGAAAATGTAAAATCAATAACAATCTCTAAGCCCAGGATTTTAAGACTTAGCCATGATTTAATTATGAAAACGACGTTTGTACGAAAACGGTAGGAGAAACTAGAGAACTACGAAGGTAATGCAATTATTTACTAAACTTTTCAATTCAAAAGAGAACACGCTAAGCTTACTAACACCTGACATACCTAAGGGAGGAAACTCCCCAAAGTCCCATTTTTTTGTTGAATGAGACCTTGAAGAGTTGTTATATATGTTTGATTCTTCCCTATACATCACCCACTCTTCGAGCGTTTTCCCTCGTTTCGCTGACCCAACTCAGGATCTAGCTTCCGCAGGGGTCATGCTTTTACGCAGATACACACTGGATAAGAGAGTGACATAAGAAGTAGCATTTTGAAGAAGCTTGATACCACACATGACGCGAAGGAAAGCAGTTTGACAAGGCAAGCTTTGCCTTTAATTGTCTGGCCTATGCGATAATACTCACTAGGCTATGTTTCGACGTGGGGATATTTGACCTGGACTTTGGATCACCATTTCGATGATCTCATTCATAGAAATGACATTGTAGTTTATGTCGCCGACAACTTCGCCGTAGCAGCCTGAACATTTTGGCCTCTGTTTATCATCAAACTTCTTTACTCAGAAGTCGCCTGAGAGACATAGTGCGCGATGACATTATCAATCGTAGACCGAGAAAAATGTGTCAAGGGAAGATTTAATTGGAACCAAAGAAAGAAAGCTTTCAAACAGAGATAGGATAAAGAACGAAAGGAAAAGCGACCGCTTGCTATGGCAGCAGGCTCAACACTATTGATTGCTATCGTATCATATTTGGCCTCGTTTGCGGCAAATCCCCAGAAAAGGTCATGTTGAGCGGCTCAGCTCTGAGACGTTTTTTGTGTTGAACGCGCTGCGTGAAGTATTCTTGTCACTAGACGAACAACGATGTAGGAATGGAGCTCAGAAGTGCACCGTTCAGTTACTGAGTCTTTAGCGGCCGACCTGATGGAAGAACCAAGAACAGTATAGACTGAGCCCGTAACATCTTCAGCACTGGACCACGCTTTTTACCGTGCTAAATCCTAGATCGCCCGGCCTAATTTATGAGTCTTACAATTTCATTTTCTTATTGTGTACCTTCTATTTTGTTGTTCAATTATATACGGGAAGCAGCCGAAAAGAACGAAGTCTTATAAAGTGCCAAAGGGACCTCTGCGAATATTACTGCCTCCGGCCGCACTATTGAACGAAGACGGGACTCCGACTTTTTTCCGATATAAGAGAAACCTATCGCGAAGAACTTTTACAACAACTATCCCGCTCATCAACACCCGTGCCGATGCCCGTTGTTCCCAAGAGTTGTAGTATCAAGCAAATTACCTGCTAGAATGTGTACCCTTTAGACCATGAAGATGAATACTTCAGGACCAGACCATCCTTCCGTCGAACTTTTACAAGCCTAAGAACAATGTCTACAGAGCTCGCGTCGCATCTAACATCTTACCTTCAAACAGAATTTCTGACTAATAAAGAACTCTAGGAATCATCATTCTCTTAAAAAGGGCGAACGCGGGAGAATCTTAGAATTCGGAGGGAATCTTTAAGCCAAACAACATGGCTTTGCACTGCCAAATTTGCGCTTTGCATGCGCGACTTCCTACCAAAATAACGATTTTCAATGGCTTTTAACTTTGCCCACATAGCGCTAAGTAGTTAAAGAATACAGATTCGACGTCGCCGTTTTATGCTGCATCTAATGTATGGCAGCTTTTTTTGGAATGGCCACTTCGATTTCTGACCAGTCCCCTGTTAAGCATGGATGGTTTTTAATCACAAAATGAAAAGAACGGACGTGAATGAATACTACGAACATCAAAGATTTCCTTTCGAGGCCCTACGCCCCGAGCACCTCTAACGAGATGAGCAAACATGTATTGTGGGTCGGATGAAACACTTGAGAAACCACCTAGATACAATTTCTGCACCTGGAACTCGTAGACGCAGCCACCGACGACATGCAAATAAATCGTGGATGTCCGAAGCGAGGGACGGGAACAAATGGGAACTACTGAGCAGAAGCCCGCGTGCCGCGTGAAGACAGACATTGAATTTCTGGGCATCTAAGTACCATATATAGTGGTCTATTCTATTTTAGTCGAGTCTATTCTATTTTAGTTGCACTGGTACAGGAGATGTGTTTGTTAAAATGGCCGCGTAGAGTGGACATGCCAAAGTGCACGTAGGTAGTGGGCGCAGAACATTCTAGGGTTCATTGTTGGTTGTGTAGGGCAGTCGAGCATGGCTAGGGGTGCTGAGCCATCAATCCAAATCACTGCGAGTTCTAAAACGATAGTTAAGCGATTATAATATATATTAATGACAGTAACGATGATAAACGATAAAGGTCATGAAACACCGCAAGCCTTCGGAACGATGCCTTTTTCGCAAGTTGATTCGCTAATACAAACTATTAGCAACAACTTCATCAAGCATTCTCTCCATTCTGATGGTGTAAGGCCTCGGACAGAGTTCACGCGATCTGATCGTCGCGTTTCAATCGCCGCGATTTCCATTCATTTTCATTTTACATTCAAAAATTTCGAGCTTGAAAAGTATCACAACCGAAATGCAAGCTGATCGGCATGCAATGAACTCGTAACGGTTGTGTTGTAGCGATTGAATTGTCTTTGCCCGAGGCCTAAGGTGATATTTTGAGAATTGACTACCATTAGTACAATGTAGCTTTTCTGAGAGAGAGAGAGAGACTTGGCAGTTTTCGAATCAGCGGAAAAAATCTGACAGACCGTTTTGCAAAACTTAGGGGCATAATGTAGGTTGTGTTCAGAACTTTTCCAGCACATGAAACTCACGTTCTCGTGAATTACATGGAAGGAAACTGCGACGATGGGGACAACTTGTGCGGATGCTACGTAAGTGAGTAGCGGTCGATCCTAAGATATTGAAGGTACATATTTGAGTGGAATAAGATTGAGTACAATCGAACAAAGTTATCTGAGACAGTCACCAAATTGAGGCTGGCGAGATCTTAGTGTGAAATAAAAGCGGCGGGCCCCTAAATGACAAGTGTAGCCTTTTTAGTCGAGATAGTTACACATATGACACCTATATCACTAAACGCGTCCTTGAACGTTAACCCAAATCTTCTTTCCTTTTTTGCCGAACGCCTATTGTAAGAAGTGATGATTATTTAAGAATTTTGTCGTGCTCTTAGTGGCAAGAATTAGCGAAAAGCTGTACAAAAACAGCTGAAAGTAAGTAACCTAATCTCACGAGTATAAGAAGCACCTGCTTTGTTCAAACTCGATCAGCCTGAACGAATAAAGAATGCGCGACCAGCCGATCTTTACCGTGCCGCTCCTTACGCAGAAAAAATCGTGTGGGAGAGCGATCATCGCAAGGCACTGTGGTGCGGCCGGCTACTTACTTGCAAATAATGAAGAAGGTGATTGGCTGCGCAAGCCAGCCAGACAAATAACGCCAAAATGGGTAGGACTACCTCTGCCATATAGTCCTGCAACCAGTCGCTGTCCGCGAAGAAACACTCTATTTTGGTGTCCATCTGTCGTCTGTTCTTCTTATGATGTGACCGACCTCTTTTGCTTTGCTCGCAACGTATTCCGCTGGATTACGAAGACCAGACATTTTTCTCATAGGTAGGTGCCAGAGTAAGCGAATATTTTGTTCAAGTTGGGGTCCCGCGCAGAACTGGCATCACTAATCATTGTGGCAAAATGCCAACTTGGCGTTGTGCCACTATGATTAGTAACGCCAGTTCTGCGCGGGACCCCAACTTGAACAAAATATTCGCTTACTCTGGCACCTACCATATCCATACGCAACGTCCGACAAAATGTTGTTTGTGTCGAGTCATCTTCAGAAGACTGCGCAAAGCGCTTGATGGGCGGTCCGTACAGCTTTCTTTCGACGTGACAGCGTCGACCCAAGTCTCAGTTGCGTAACAGGGCGGTAGAGACGGTGAGTCGAACAGGTAGGTTGGAAGTTTCGGGTCTTTCACTTTGTCTGTGGCTTTCTACAGCTCGAAGGTGGTCCAAGTTGCTCTTCTTCTCCTGTTAAGTTCTCCGCTTAAACCGCTTTGAACGTCTAGAGTACACGTAACAAGACATCTCCATGATAAGGGTGCCCTTCGGTTCATCTTCGCAAAGACGTTCTTTGTGACGTCTTGTTTCGGTTAATTCGCAATCCGATCTTCTTCCCTACTTTGTTTGGCTCCTCCAGCATCGCCTCTGCTTCCGTGATACTGCTCGAAAAGAGTGATGTCGTCCGCAAAACGAAGGTTTAACATAAACTCCCATCAACTCGCATGTCTCTCTCGTCTTAGTCAAATAACTTCATCACCCACTGCGAGGCCGCGGTGAACAGTTAGATTATGTCGCCTTGTCGGACCCCCTCCGAAATGCGACGGTTAGGGGACGTTGTGATAGCTAATCGTCGTTGTGCAGTCCTTGTAGAATCGGTTCCCGGCAGACGTTTATGCGCTTGAAACCTCTGGCTGTGGTTCATGCAGCTTTCCTTTGCAAAGTCTAAATTGTTCTTGGGTTTGAGTTTCGTACAGGGTTCTAAACACAAAACCGCTCATAATTCGTCGAAAAAAGGCCGCACGTCGGTACACTCCGGCGAACTCCGTGGAGTGTGCCGGAGAGCAGCGATGCTCCACACTCCGCCGGAAGTGCGCCAGAATCCACGTCGCATCGCCATATCTCGCTTTAGAATGGACGAAATTTTTTCCGACAGTTTCCCGATGTAATTCCTAAGGCATACCTCCAGCTATCCCGTCGTTACGAATTTTGGTCGCTGCAATGAGACAGCCTGGAGATCGTTTGTTGTGTGAAAGGCGCTTCTCGCATGATTATGCACATATCCATCGTGATTTCATAGACGCTCACAGATCACACCGCGTTATATGCACTTTTGAAATGCGCCAGGTTGTTTGTAGTGCATATTCAAGGAAACTTGAATGGAATATGGCGTCATATATTTCAGGAAACATTACATTAAAGAAGAAGGATATGGATTCGCACTCATCCTAGTATTTATCCACGTTTTTCAACCGACCCATGCTAACATCTGCAATGAAATCGACTAATAGTTCATAAAGTTTTGAGTTCAATCTTTCAGTCATTGGTAGGCATATACGTTAGCTTCGCAACAGTAAGGCCATGCTTTCATCCCTGGAAAAAGCTGGGTAGGTATATTTCAAGAATGAGTGCTGCGCGAGCTCTTCTTTGCTAATCTGCGAACGATTATACATATATGCCTAAGCAGCCGAGTTTGCACATATATTCTGCTTAGAAATTATAGCAAGAGCATTCGAGATTCAATCACCAATTAGTTGTTATTAATGAACAAGAACATGAGGAGATTAGTGCATCACGAGAATGAAGGCTAACATACTGGGTGAGGCATCATATGGAAAACATTCCATAATAATATATACTTCGCATGTGCTGCTTTCAGTGATCATTAGTATGGAATGTTCGATGACCATCCTTCGCCCACGCAAAAAGGAAGCGCTTGTGTAAGATGGAGTAGCTCTGAATAGGATTCGCATTTGCAAAAAGATACAAAACTTCTCACAAAGAAGAAGCCATGCGAGGGCTTCGCCTATCACTGGTGCAGAACTAGCAACGGCGACATTTCTTAGTTTGAGCGATGTCGCAACGATGTCCCTGCTGAGAGTATGCCCGACAAAAGGCCCACGATCCTTCGCAGCGTCAATCTAACACATACGCGGTGCGACCACACAGAGGGGGGCGCGTGCGGCGGGGGTATGATGCCTAAGATGAATTTATCAAGAGAACTCATCAACCTCTTCCCTCATCAACATTCTTACCGATGGTCATTACTTCCACTGGAAAAGTACCATCATGGGCTCTATCTGTTGAAGTGAGCACCGCGATATAAACCATGAAGACGTCGGCGGCTCCATGACTACACCATTTTTTCGTCAAACTTTTGCGAGCAGGAGGACGACATCTGCACAAAATTCTCGCGTCGCATCTAATGCTTTACTGTCAAGACGAAAGGATTCCCAACTAAGATCTTTAGAAATCGCCTTTTTCTTCAATAAAAGCGAGCAGGAGGATCACTGGAATACCGTCCAGTACGCCTGCTGAGTGTGCTGTGCAAGCTCTTCACGAATTATCCTCGTTCGCATACAATACCGCTCATAATTTGTGAAAAATCGCCGTCTCCGGTGCACTCCGGGACTACGTCGGAGTGACGGAGAGCAGCAAAGTGCATTGAACTGCCTGCAATAATCAGAATCCGCGTCGCATCGCCATATCTCGCCTCAAAATGGATGAAAGTAAATCCAAAAACAACCGACTCAGTTCGGCGAGGCGCACCATTTGATATATAAAAGTGCCATAAAGTGTCGAGGTAAGGGAGGTATACGGTGCGCAGTAAGCTTTCTCCCAATTTTGCAGATTTCTACTTGATTGATCAATCAGTATGCCGATAACGTGCAATTGGTTTGGAACGCACATTGAAGGCTGCTGGTGAGTACGGTAAAATATCTCTTTGATCGGATCTGTTCTAAAATCAGCTCAGGGTATTTCGAAAGCTCTAATTGCGATAATATAATACATTCACTTGCTGTCTAAGGCACAGTTCGGAAAGATATCTGTAATGTAAATTCAGTTCACTAGTATTTGCATGTTGCTTGTAGTTGCTTCTACTGCTCGTTCTGACCGATCTTAAGTCGCGCTGGCGATCTAGAATGAAATGTTGTCATAAAATGCGCTTTGATGAGCTGATATTAAATCTACTTTTTTTATTTGCTGAACGGCTCTTTGATAAAAGTTATGGGTGTTTCCATTCCGCAAACAATCGATGTCACACTCGGACGTAAAACCACGATGACCCCATACATCCCATCCAACCGCTTATAACTTCTTTAAAAGGCTCGTTCAACAGCTATGGATTTCGGTTTTGAAATTATCTTACAACACGCATTTTACGCCAGATCGCTTGTTGTCATTCCTAAAATCATTCACTGTTAACAATAGTAGCCAATTTTCGTTATGACGACATGCTGTAGAGTGCAAATGATGTTGGTACTTAGCTCTTAAGTACTCTAACTCTGCATAGTATAGGGCGTCCGCGCTGCGCGCGGATAGTAACTCTGTTGCGTCCGTTGAAGATAGTTCATGACTGGAAAAGCGTAGAGAAAAACAGGCGGCGAGAGTGCACGGGGGAAGAGGGATGACGCGCAATACACAATTGCGCACTTTCCGCGCCCTGTGCGGACGGCCTATAAGCATGTTTTTCGAGTGCATTTGTTTTCGGCATAGTATATCACAGCGAGCGCTGTGTCCACATAAATTCCTAACAGAAGATCCTAACTTTTTTTCGAAGCCGAAAGAAAGAATGGTGAATTTCACAATAATGCGAATTACCTTAAAAGCACCGTCCACTCTAAGTTGAGGGTGTTGAGCTTTTGGCAGCATATAATAGTAGGGCCCTTTATCAATTCAATGCCCAAGTCACGGCGCAAAATGCCGCTTTGGAAACGAGAAAATCGCTTCGGAACAGCGAAGATGCACAAGATCCCATCCATGCCCGCCCTTCCCCATCCATGCCCGTCCTTCCCCATCCATGCCCGCCCTTCCCCATCCATGCCCGCGCGACCATCCAATCACCATTCCGGAGAACTGGCCTGGGGGTTTTTCGAGACGGCAATTGTCGGGGTTTTCGCTGATTCTTGACTTCATATTCGGAATCAGGGACATGAAAAGGCCCTGAAACGACATAGAAGTGGAGAATCTGGGTGGACGGTGCCTTTGAAGGCAGTGGCTCGGCAATTCCTTGAGCCTTGTGTTTTTCGCTTACCTAGGGTAATTCGACGCGCTGATTTCGGAAATCCACCTTTGAGAGCGCAAAAATGGTGAAAACCAGCATTTTTCAGGCCCCTTCATTTTGAATTTGGACGAGTAGAACGCTTTCCGTCATAGTTAGAGACGCAGAGTCGTTGCGGGACCCTCATGTTTATAGCATTGCGGCATGCCGCCTCTGACAGCGTGAGGAATATCGCAACCTCGCCCGAGCGCGTGTAAGAATGGCTTGCGCGTACGGATTTAGGGTCAATTTTCTAGGCAGAAGTTGCATACTGTGCGCTCCTGCTCCGTTCTCGTGTATGGGGTGCAAGCAACCTTCCATACAGAAATTTCGAGATTGCCTGCCCATCCAATCACCGTTCCGAAAAGCCGGCCTATGGGTTCTGCGGACCGGGGGTTGCCGGGGTTCTCGCGCATTCTCGACTTCATATTCGGAATCAGGGACATGAGAAAGCCCCAAAACGACAAAAACGTGGAAGTCGAAAATCTGGGTGGACTGTGTCTTTAAGTCTACAGTACTGTAAGCATAAGTGTCTACGTAAGCATAATCTGATGCATAGTACAGAAGAGGGCACGAATAAAGCAAGTTCGATAGCACTGTTCACGGATACTCTGAACTACAAAAAACCGAGCAAGTTTCAGATGGACGAAAACTGCAGGTGCACTTGCAAGTTTCCGTGATCCATCTCGCTCATTACGACTTTACTGTATAAATCGTAGTTTTCTTACCCTTTCGTGCAAGATAACTACTATTTTCTTGAACAGTGATCCCGAAAACCTCTGTAAGCGAAGTTTCCGGTTAATCCAGTATTTGATTTTCTAGTCAAAACCTACGCCGAGCTCAATAGCGAGGTACAAGAAAAGTCAAATGGCGCGGGTTTTTCACAAAAGTTTCCATAGGAATTTTTTAACCTTCTAATTACAAAAACCGCACCTGATTCGCATTAGATTCTCACTCAAAGCTATGGTATCTGCACTTTAGGGAAACATGAATCTCTTCGAAGTTTGCTAGTCACTTACGTCCTCACATCGATAGGTTTTTGGAATTTTGTTTGCTACTGGTAACTCGGAAACTACTCTGTCGGACGATGCCTACATGAGTTATCTACCTACAGGGAACACTGAGTTGAGCCTTACAAAACGTCGTCGGCAGAACGTGATTGAAGACCTCACATCAACGCAAAACTCAGCTTAGATCGGCAATATGCAAATCATAGTACTAATCCCAAATTCGCCTGCTAATTTGCTGCTGTAGACTTACGGTACTTCGCATATCTGTGGAATTTACCATTCTTACTTTCGGCTTCAAAAAAGAGTCCTGATCTTCTGTCAGGAATGTTAAGTGGACACAGCGCGCGCTGTAATATATTAGGTCGTGTAATAAGTTCTGTCCCATTTTTTGTTTTAGTTTTTTCTCGACAATATCGACTTCTAGAATAAAGAGTATATGCTTTCGAAAGCTCTAAGTCTGCTTTGCAGGCTCATATGCATCATTCCTTAACAAGCAGGAACTTGAAAATGATTTTTATCCTTGAAACAAGAAATCCGAAGAGCCGAGAAATCAATTTTCGACACCTTTTCTCCTACAAATTTTTCTCGCTTTTCATAGGTAAAACTTGTTAAACAAGCTTGACAACAAGCAAAACAATCTATTAGATCGTATGCTTATTCTATCACTGTTTGCGCTTGTTTCCCTTCTTCCACCGACAATTTAAAGGCATTTTTCAAAAATTGGCAAAGCAAGACTTTGTCACGGCCATGTCCGCCGTCTCGCGTACCCAAACTGTGTGGCTCCCAAAATTCGAATTTGGGTATTTAGCCTATAAATTTGATAATTTTGAAGCCACAAACCATTCATTCTGTCTTTTCTGGATCCGCCTACCGTGCTCCCTCAGGATGCCTTCAGATGATGTCCAGCGTCAACGTAAAAAGGCTTAAAAAGAAGACTCTTTTGAAGTTTACAGGAATAATTTTCGAAAAGTTTTAGCGCTCCTAAAGCACAATTGCAGCTGTAACATTCTTTGCTTACGTGTGGCAAATTTTTCGAGTTTATTCGTAGGCATTCTGATTAATTTGGAGGGCGACGTAACATAGTGTCGAAAATGGATTTTTTCCTGGATAATTTTCCAAATTGAAGCTGTAAAACTTTTTCAAGTCTTCTGATGTAGAAAAACGAAATACAAATTTTAGTAGAGAAGGCTTAGAGCTTTTAAATGCGTATAAACAATTTGCAGAACACTGCGCAAAATATTAAGAAAAATCAAAAGAAAAAATGGGACGGAATTTATTACACAACCTAATACTCTGGCGAAAACAAACGCACACGAAAAACATGCTTACTATGCAGAGCTAAAGTTTTTAGCGCTAAGTATCAACATCATTTGCACTCTACAGCATGTCGTCATAACGAATATTGGCTATTATTGTTAACAGTGAATGATTTTAGGAATCACAACAAGCGATCTGGCGTAAAATGCGTATGTTAGATTCGTGTTGATAAAATGATTCCAAAACCGAAATTCTTAGCTGTCGGTCGAGCCTTTCAGAGAAGTTATAAGCGGTTGGATGTGTGGGGTTATCATGGTTTTACGTCCGCGTGTGATATTGATTGTTTGCGGAATGGAAGCACCCATAACTTCTACCAAAAAGCCGTTCAGCAAGTAAAGAAAGTAGATTTAATATTAGCTCATCAAGGATTTGATGTCAACATTGTATTCCAGATCTCCAGTGCGACTTAAGATCGGTCAGAACGAGCAGTAGAAGCAACTACAAGCAACGTTCAAACACTATTGAATTGAATTTACATCACAGATATATTTCCGAACTGTGCCTTAGGCAGAAAGTGAATGTATTATCGCAACTAGCGCTTTCGAAATACCCTGAGCTAATTTTAGAACAGATCCGATCAAAGAGATATTTTACCGTACTCACCAGCAGCCTTCAATGTGCGTTTCAAACCAATTGCACGTTATCGGCACACTGATTAATCAATCAAGCAGAAATCTGCAAAATTGGGAGAAAGCTTACTGCGCACCGTATACCTCCCTTACCTCGACAGGTTATGGCACTTCTATAAATCAAATGATGCACTTCGCCGAGCTGAGTCGGACGTTGTTTTTGGATTTACTTTCATCCATTTTGAGGCGAGATATGGCGATGCGACGCGGATTCTGATTACTGCAGGCAGTTCAATGCACTTTGCTGCTCTCCGTCACTCCGACGTAGTCCCGGAGTGCACCGGAGACGGCGATTTTTCACAAATTATGAGCGGTATTGTATGCGAACGAGGATAATTCGTGAAGAGCTTGCACAGCACACTCAGCAGGCGTACTGGACGGTATTCCAGTGATCCTCCTGCTCGCTTTTATTGAAGAAAAAAGCGATTTCTAAAGATCTTAGTTGGGAATCCTTTCGTCTTGACAGTAAAGCATTAGATGCGACGCGAGAATTTTGTGCAGATGTCGTCCTCCTGCTCGCAAAAGTTTGACGAAAAAATGGTGTAGTCATGGAGCCGCCGACGTCTTCATGGTTTATATCGCGGTGCTCACTTCAACAGATAAAGCCCATGATGGTACTTTTCCAGTGGAAGTAATGATCATCGGTAAGAATGTTGATGCGGGAAGAGGGTGATGAAAGTTCTTCGCAATAGATTCCATCTTATATCGGAAAAAGTCGGAGTCCCGTCTTTAATGGCGTCGGCTATCAGTCGCTCGCGATGGGTTGCATTTGAATTTTGAATCTTCTTCTTGCAAATCTTCTTCTTCTGAAAACCACTTGGGATTGATTGATTGACGTGGTTTTGAGTGCACTGTATACTTGGACAGAACTTGGGTAAATTCGAAATTTTTCATCGAATCAATAAATATCGAATAAATTCGAGAATAAGAAAATCTCGAATAAACGAATATTGCATAAATTCGAGGTTCAAAATTTCCCGAATGAATGAATTCCAAATAAATTCGGAAAATCAAAAATATCGAATGAATGAATATCGAATATATTCGAACATTGGAAGTCGAATTTTGAAAAATATACGAATGATTTAACGAATAACTAGAGCAACTATATCTCAAACTTGCCGACTTATCTGGCTAAGGCCGATTCAATCATAATCTGCACCCTCGTATCCCATATACCAACTCCTATCTCAAAATTTGCCAAAAATCGCTGAAATCGATGTAATAAACTTTGGTTTTGATCAGCATCCTCATTCCCCCCCCCCCCCCGTACCAGCTTCCAACCTCGTAGTTCAAGAGTTTCCAAAAATCGACAGTTTCGATAAAGTAAATTTCTATCCTTTAATCAGCACCCTCACTTACCCCCTTGTGTCAACTCCCAGCTCCGTAGCTCGAAGGCAGCTACGAAGGCGAAGGTAGCTACAAAGGCATGTGGTTTATTCCGCGAAGCGAGCACGAATGCCCTTAGCTCCAGGCATATTGCAGGCATTTCAATGGCGACGTGGTTTCGCAAGAGTCACATTCTCCAGTACTTGTTCTAAAAGTACAGAATGCAGGGCATTAATCTTTTTAGTAATTTGTACACGCTAAACATTTGTGATAAGCTGGCGTTACATTTGAAGACATCTCGTAACTGGCAAATCGCCTACGGTGATCTAAAAGTCTAATCCTCTACTACAACTACGATGTCCTTTACTCAAAATACACCAATTCGCAAAAAATCCCTAAGGTAACGAATAGAGGCAGTTGTGCAATATAACTTATGCAAGCAAGAGTGCTTACTAGTGTGGGCATTGCGTACCGCAAGCATGAGCAATGCAAAAAAAGAAGAACAGGTGTTTCAAAACACCTTCAATATATGAACTCGGAACATGAGCTTGAATTTGATAGCTTCTTTGCTGATTTGGTGCCAATAGCAGTGCGAACAATCTCATTGATCGAAAAAGCATCAATTGAAATCTAGATATGATTTTATTACTGTTGCAAGCAGTCGGAGGAATGCGACTCTTCATGCAGTTCAAACGTCATAACGGTTGCAAAAGATGCATCACCGAGTTTTGCGAAAAAAGAAACGCGGACGAAGTGAGCTTGATACTCAGCATTTGAGTCTGCAACGAAGTCGAATAATCCGAACACGGAGTTCATTCAAATACGATTTCGAATAAAGCATTCGAATAATCTATTCGAAACCCCGTTTTTTGATTATTCGAGTTTTCGAAATTTTCGAAATCCTGTGTTTTGATTATTCGAGTTTCGAATTTTATTCACGTTTTCTCAATTATTCAAGTTTCGAATATTATTCGAAAATGGAAGAACTCCGAATATCTAAATTCGAATACGAATATATTCGAATGTTTTATTTGAATGATCGAATTTCTATTCGATTCGGACCCAAGTATAACGCACTGACTACAGGGAATGCATACGTACATACGTCGAACACATGAATGACTGTTTTCGATCAAGTAGTTTTCAAAGATGTGGCACTGAACGTTCGCCAAACTTGTTCGAACGCTCATAAATTGTTCTAGAAATAAATAGCTTAGCAGATATTGAAGCTAAAATTGGAAACAGTTCATCAAGACGCATCCAATGCTATGCATATCAATTCCTTTCGCCACTGCGATCTGTATTTTTCCCTTGTCAGTAACTTCTTGATGGTTTTCGAAAAGCGTTCCAGGTTTAACTCAAAAGTCAATGAGGCGCACTCTCCGCAGGCTCGCAGTCTTATCAAAAGCCGGTCAAGGTCTGCGTTGCGTCCTTTTCGATGGGCCAGTCACAGCTTCATATGCGCTTCCAGCCTCTTACCGTCATAAACTCATTCCTTCTCGCGGCATTGCGGCAGACCTTCTTTCCCAGCTTTCAACTGCGTGCCTTCGCTCGAAGGAGACGGTGATCGGAGCCACTGCAGAAGGATGGAACTACCCGGGCATTGAACAAGCTCCAACATCGGTAGTTAGGAATGTAGTCGATCTCCACGTAAGAAATTCTGTTGGGCGATTCCCATGTTCACGGGCGGGCTAGTTTTTCATGAAGATGGAATTTCCAGAAGCCCAACGAGACGGTCGCCGTTTTTGCTTTGAAACCCATATTCAAACTCCCCGATCCTATATTCCTCTGTAATGGCATCACAAACTTCGCGTTGAAGTGACCCACTACAAACTTGTAGAAGGAATTCTTGTTGGTACAAGACTTCCTTCAAGTCTCTGTAGAAAGCTCCAGTCCTGATTCGTAGCACCTGATGTTGGAGGTAACAGTTGATGATACTGATGGGCTATTGAGGTAGAGGTTGTAGTCGTAGGATGGCTAGTCGAGACGATAAGATTTCCAGCGAATCGACAAGATGGACGATAAATGGGTGGATGACAAAGCCAATGTCTCCAACGTTTCGTGATGAAAGTTTTTTAACGAATGATGAGGGTCCCATCGCTTTCGGCAGGCGGTCAGCGGAGTTTTGTGGCGTGGCCAAACATACAGCAAGTTTTACTTCTTTTGTTGTCGCATGTTCTGCCAGCGGGCAGCAATACAGCATTTTCTGCAAGCGCCCGGCAAAAAAATTCTTTCAGCAAGTGCTGGCCAAACTTTCAGCAGGCGCTCGGAATCTTTACGCAGTTTCGGGCGTACGCCAAGCAAAGATGAGACACTATGTGACAGAGGTGCCATCGATGGTTTGATTACCCGAGTTTAGGGTACCTTATTTCAGCGGAAGGTACCTACGGGCTGCACGGTCCTTCACAAAGAACCGTGCGGCCCCCAACAATTTTGCATATTCTCGCGGAAAGTCCGCGAGAATGCGGCTACTGTGCCGCAACTAATCTATGGAAGGACTGCGATATTTCTCCGAGCGTTCGTCTAAAAATTGGCCAAAATTATTCCGAATTTCTGTAAGCGGACCGCAAGAAATCAGCGAACTATTTTCCGGTACCCGCTTGCACAAAATTCGCATGGCCGCTTGCCCCGGCGATTATATGAGTAGATAATTGCCGTGGGCAGGCGGACACGCGATTTACGGGCAAGCGGGCATCGGAAGAAATAGTTCGATCTCTTGCGGACCGCTTGCAGACATTTGAAAGAATGCTGAGCAAATGTTATATGAATGTTGAAGGACAATTCGGGCTTTTTCATAGATTAATTGCGGCGCAGTGGCCGCATTGTCGCGGACTTTCCGCTAGACAAAATTATTGGGGGCCGCACGTCCTTTGTAAAGGACCACACAGCACAGCCCCTAGGTACCTATCGCTGAGAGAAAGTACCCCAAACTCGGGTAATCGAATCAACGATGACACCTCTGCCATAAAGAGTATTACCGTTGTTGTATGTCCAAAACTGGTGAGTGTCAGAGCGCTTGCTAAAAGGAATTATTTGATGACCGCTCGCAGAAAATTCTGTATTGCTTCCCGCTGGCGAAACTGCGACAGCAAAGGAAGTATCGCTCGCTGAAGGTGCGGCCATGCCCAAAAATACTGCTGACGCCCTGCAAGAAATAACGCGAGTTTGCGGTCCGATTGCCCCCGCGATTGTTGAGCAGACTAACACTGTATATCGCAGTTCGACGCCCAGGGCCACCTCCCACGTCACGAAGGCGGCAGGACTACCTTTCCGGCCACATTCAAACTTGCGAACAGTCATAACTTATTTCAAAAACTTATTCCGCAGAAAAGGAAAGTGATATAGTTGTCATGTAGAAAGGCCGCTTCGACTAAAAACTTTCTTGTGAGTAATTGCCTATGTCCCGCTGTGATAGGTGGCAACGAGAAAAATGCTTCAGAACCTGCAGGCACCTACGTCTCGCCCATCAACATGGGTAATTTAAAAGTAATGTGTAGATCCGGTTTTCAGGTAGCTGGATATGTCGAAAATCTGTCTTCCAGCATGAAAATCAAATTCCTGACATTCAGCACACAACACTTTTGGACGGATTTGGCACGTACCATCTGAGGCGATTCCCTTGCTCGATTGGTTTGCAACGGGACTTTGGTAATGACTTAGTCAAACAGGCCCCTCTCATATACCATCAAAATCTCACAAGCACTTATTTAGGTGCCCGGTGCCTTTAAAAGCCGGGCATACATTACGAGATTTCATCGCCGCGCGGTCCTTACGGCAAGGAAACTTTTACGAGTTTGAATGCCGATCATCTTGCTTGGTTGTGATAGTTTTTAAATGCGATAGCGACGGACTTACAGTTGAAATGCAAGGTCATCGGTATGTATTTGACGCGTAACAGTTTTGTCGAGCGGAACACAAAATCGTGTGATGTATGCCCGTCTCCTTGCAGTTGTTTTGGCAAAAATTATTTTGCGTACCGAGATGGGAACCATAAATTATTAGTAGATAAACTTTGGATCTTAACCACAACGGATGTACCAAACTTTTTTATGAGGTTGGATGTAACTTCTTGTCTGCTAATGCATTAACACCTCAACTACTATTACGAGTGCACAACTGCTTGCTTCCAGCCGCGTCTGAAACCGCAAAGCAGTTGATCATCGTCTTTCGAGGGACCATATCGATGGTAGTCCAACACATTCGCTAAAATACATCTCAACTCTTTGTTGCCCTAGAGTCAACTACTGTTCGAAGCATGGGAGTCCACAAAACCGGGAAAAAATTTCTTGGGTATGGGAGATGTAAGTTTCTTCAAATTTGTGATGCTTGCTCTCAGTACAATAAAAAGTAGAAGCACTATAGTAATTTATGAGGACTCTGTTCAAAGAAATTTTCCATGTAATATTCCGTTCACTATTCTCAAGATCATATAATCGCTTTTATTTCAGGTAAACAGGTACTTTCTAAACGGTCATCAAGTGATGTGGGAGTTTTTGAGAGATGTGCTCAAAGATCCAGCGTATGAGGTGAGGAAATCATTCTATGGTAGAGGCGTAAAAATTAAGAGAAAAAACAAATCAAAAATTACTACGTTAGAACCATTTTGAAGTTCTGGACGATAAGTAGGATTGAGCGATTTTGTACTACAATCAGCTTTTACATAAACACTTCACGGCACGCATAGTCTGGACGCAGTTGCGGTGGACTAAGATAGTTTGTGCTTGAAAGAGACGGCAGAGCGTAAGAGGTATGATAGTGTGCTTGTCAAAACAACTACGTATGCAGTGGCGCCCTATCTCTACGTGCTACTCGCCTATAGTATCCTATATTTTTTGCTTTGACTTATAAAATGTGTACGAATTTTTATTATATTGCCATAGAATTTGATATATAGGGCTACAAACTCATATTCACCGGCCACTCACTTGGAGGAGCTCTTGCGGTTTTGGCAGCAGCACGAACAGTAAAAGAAGGTATGTAAGAAAATATGTTGGAAATTAGAAATTAAATTTGATTCTCAATGTAAAAATAATGGAAAAATAGTTTTGAATAAGAACAAAAATAGTCTTCATGCTATCACATGAGGCCACAGAGTGCCACATTCGAGAATGGAATTAGTTCGAAAACAGACTCTTTCAAAAAAAAAACCACCTCCTACACCACGAATACATGAGACAAGTGCTGCATGTTTTCTTGGGTCATATGAAATAAAAGGTGTTTGAGGTTTGGTAGATCCTCAAATGATTCGATTATCACGACTTATATTAGCACCCGAAAAATACTTTGGAGAGAACGAAAATGGCATAAAAGTGCACTTCCAACGACCACTTTTTAACTTTGGACGAGCAGCAACAGAGCAGACAATGTTGCAGACGCAGAGCCGCTACGGGACTCTTATACAATGGAATGTGGAATGCATCTCTAACAGTGCGAGAAATCGCGAACTCGGCTGCCTGAGCAAAAACAGGGCCGATGTTGCAACAAAGTCCCCCCTGCTGCTCGAGCGAGCTTATTTTGCAATAAAGTCCTCATGGAAGAGCTCTGCTGCATGTCTTGATGTGGCGCCAGTGAGGGGGGGGGGGACATCTTGTACGTCTTATATAGCGAAGTTCCCAAATTT
This sequence comes from Cylicocyclus nassatus, assembly GCA_958299035.1. Taxonomy (NCBI): domain Eukaryota; kingdom Metazoa; phylum Nematoda; class Chromadorea; order Rhabditida; family Strongylidae; genus Cylicocyclus; species Cylicocyclus nassatus. The sequence goes on along the minus strand of CATQJL010000001.1, from coordinate 37,019,677 downwards.
TCAAAATTGTCGAGCTACTTCCTTTATGGCATCTGCAATTGCAAGACTGCGAACAATAAGTGCTAAAAAGCTCACCACAGACTTCTTAAGGTACAATGTTTTTTTTAGGGTATCGACCGGGTAATGAGATCACAATCTATACATTTGGTGAACCTCGAGTAGGTGATCTAAGATTTGCTGAAAGCTTTGACCAAATAATACCAGACAGGTGAAGAAGTACTATCCTCTATATTTTAGGTGTACATATGGTGATTTAGCTATCGTGTCGTATTCCGACGTGACTGCGTACCTCATCTGCCAGCATGCTTCAAGAACATGAGCTGGACCGGCGACGATGAAGCTAGCAGACCATGTGACCGCGATAAATTGCATAGACCGTACCATCATAGTACGGAGATTTGGTGAGATATTTCAGAGAGAGAACCGCTAGCTGACACATCTTTTGTAGACAATCTGAGATATTCCGTTAGCAGTTATGAAAGTCGATGTTTTCATCTTTTTAAATATTCATAACTCAAAAGGCAGGACTTGAGGAAATTAAGAGAGGTATGAAAAACTTTATCTCATTGGTTTGAGGAACTTGAGAGAGGAATGAAAAACTTTATCTCATTAGTTCGATCAGTACATTCCAACTTTTGATGAGTACATTAGTCTAACGAGATTGCAGGCCTAAAACCTCTATGTGGCCGAGATATGTCTTCACCTAAGATATAAATTCTTGCAACCCCCCCCCCACAATGCGTCGTTCAAGTCGAGTCCTTTCATTGGTTGCCGAATAAGGGTGTTAAAGGATAGTATATGCACAGGCTCAATTTTATGAAGGGATGATCTTGCTAGTAAGTTTTGTTGCCGTATAAATTTTTTTGTATGCTCTGCGAGCAATAACTTTCTGCGAATAGAGTCGATGAGTCCAAAGTTGGAGGTGCTAGAGTAAAGCAAGAGCTTGCAGGGCCATCCACTAGTTCCCTCTTCACCGCTTGTGTCATGTTCAAAATTTTCATGATTTGCAAATAGGCATGCACACATGCACTCCCTCTTATTATTTCTCTGATAACCAAGGAACTGCCAAACACATTGAAAGTAAGGTCATAGAAAAAGTTGAATTTGAAAAAAGTTATGACATTTTATGTTCAAAAATCCAAATCGGACAGAACTTAGACAGCAGCTGATATATCGAGACCCAGAACCAAACTTGAATAATTAAAATTTTACTTTACTTGAAGTACATGATGAAGATGACGATCAAAATAAGTGTAACAAAGATAACATCCAAATCTGCATCAATTGTAAAATTTGATGGTTTTGCTGATTTACATCAAGCTTATCGATTATCTCCGTAGATAAGCATTTGAAGTGTGAAACAATGTAAGTTACCTAAGACATGATTGTTTGAGCGACCTTATGACTTTGACCCCTTCACACGCAGTTTCTCGTGAATTTGCAATCGATTTGTTTTGAAGGTAGGTCTTTGGAACCAGTGCAAATACATTTATTGTCCGCATTTCTTAAAAAATTTAAGTGTAGTATGTTTATTCTGGACTATGTTAAGCTGTAGCCGGTATTTTTTTTAAATGAGTGGCCTTTGTTCAAAACATTATCAGAATGGTTTTTACGTCAGCTATCATCTCGTATCTTTCCTTTTTTTTCCTAGACCAAAATTAGTTCTTTGCAATCCTACTTAGCACTGTCGGGATTCAAGCACTTAAACGTGCATTTTCTCCACCAAATTGAACTAGAGGCACATGCGCTATATGATCGGAACTTGACTTTTGATGAAAAAAAAATTATGCTGATTAGATGTTTCGGCAATGGTAATAACAACTGGTTTTGTGGTTAATATGAAAAAGAATTTGATAAATACTAATTAGGAACACAAGAAATTCAATTCCTTTTTGGTTCATTTTTTTCTACACTATCCGGTTTCGGGTAGAACTATACCGGTAGTGCGGCTTCCTTGGTGTCCCTCGTCAGTAGTTCCCAAGAAAGCTTCAAAATTATCAAATCAAAATCTAAGATGAGGTGTAACCTGGAAAATTGGCGTATAAAGAAGTTGAGTAAAGAAGGTGCAAGTTTCGTTAACAGAACGTATACGACAAAGTAAATGACAAGTGTCATCCGAGGAAATAGCGACCTCTTTTTCAAACTGGAGTACTCCCGCCGTGACCTCGAGCGCGCTAGCGTGAGCCGAAGTGTCATGTAAGTCATTTAAAAGCGGCAAATGTATGTTATTAGGAACTCCGTACTTACGCATTATAAATGGTCTATCGAATAATATATGATAAAGTTTACTTGAACTCAATTTTATTATTGGAAATTTTGAGGGTAAAGTCTAGAAAATTTGGTTTTGTCAAGCTAAGGTTAGTTTTCTCTATTTGTAAAGAAGGATGATAGATTTCTCTAAAAGTTCTTTCGAAATGCGATGCATCTTTAGAGACATGTAGTATGTCATCTATATACTGTAAGTATGATTGTACAAGTTAGTGCTATGACTCTGTCTATGACTGTCAAGTTAGTGCTATAACTGACAGTGCTAGAGTTCTCGTCTGTCTTTTTAAAAACTCAAATTCCATGTATGATAGAGTAAGGTCCGCTATCTGTGGACTACATGAAGCTCCCTGAGGTATACCCTTTATTTGTTTATATATCACTCCACCAAAATACAGGTAGCTAGACTCCAGTATAGAATCTATTATATAAAATATGTCTTCAAGTTGATAACATCTGCCCTGTGCCGTATCTGCATTAACATACGATACTTTATTGTTATATATTCTGATATATTTACATCCTCTCATGCATAAGCTTACAACTTTTCTGACATTAGATCTGACCACGTTATGTGGCAGATTGAACAAACTAGAAAAGTCGGCTGAATGTATTTCTAATTCTTCATTTGCTGTCAGCAGTTCTTTCAACACTTGATTACTATTTTCTATAGCCCAAAAATGTTTTTATACTAGCTCCTTGATGAATAACTTTACAATAGTTCATGAAATGCTTTCTAATATGTGCAAGCATTAATTGCAGTATGTTGTAAAGGGGCTTAAGCGTAGATCTCTTTGCTCCGATAATATACCGGAACTCAATGGGTGTCTTGTGCATTTGGAATACCATATATTCTAGGTATAACATTCTCTACATGTTTGGTATTCAAACTATTTAATAGTCTTATTTGTTTTTCCTGAGCTTGATTTTCTAGCAGGGTGGTTCTTACATATATAGAGCCGTCCATAGCTGACTGTTTCATTTCTTTTCTCGTCATTTGAAGATAAAATTTCTTGCATGTAAAACTGTAATTTGATGTAGCCTTATCTATTGGAGCAATGACGAAATGACGTTGTAATACACTGAGAGCATTCTTGTCTATAACATCGTTCTCAATCTGTTCTGGACTGTACAAATCAAACATTTTAGCTTTAACTTTCTTTATAAAGTGTTCCAAATCCCTAGCAGGTTGTAGTTTGATAGAAAAGTTGACTTTAAATTTTTTGATGTACTTTGTTGCTATCTGTATTACCATTTCATCTAGCACTTTCAGAATATCATCTTTTGTGATAATTGTATGCGACCTATACTTAGTACCTTTCTGAAAGATAGATCTTAACCTCTTGTTTCGTATAAAATTCAGATTTCCTGTGCAAACATGCTTGTGATATTCATCAATGAATTCGTAGTATTTACTACACTCACATTCTTGCTCTTCAATGAGTTTCATATTATAGTTGTCAAGTCTTTTAAGGAAACTGTTGTAGTTGAACATTTCCAAACCCACTGGTTTACTCAAATTGTATCGCAATGATATATTAATATTGTTAATTTGTTCTTCATCTTGTACAGTGTATCCACTTACAATCCTTTTTGTTCTTGTATCATTACAGAGTTTATGAATTTTGAATCTATCCAAAACATCACCTAAATAAAGTATTGTAATGACTAATTCTTCTTGTGTAGTTTTTAATCTATCTTTTCTTTTCCAAAACGGCGTTGCAATCAATGCATATATCTTGAATATCTTTTCGAACGGTAACAACGCAAAATCAAAGGCAAAAGCAAATCTATCAGCCTTATTACGTCTTGTTACGTCTTGTTATTACGTATTAAGTGTTCTAAAGTATACGAACAGTTCGTGACTTTGTAGATTATTTATATTTTCTAAAATTTCTTCCGTTTTATCAGGATATGTATTTTTCTTTCGAGATCTTCTTTTCTTTCCTCTGAATCTTCTGGTCTCAACTGGACAACGAAAATATGGATGTTCTTTCTTCTCCAGTGGATTTACGTTGTCTGATATACAGGGTGTCCGTAAAGTATGTATACACTGTTTGATTGTTAATATCTTTCTTCTCAACAAGTCTTTTGCCTTGCTTCAGGTACCGTTTTATAGAGCTGGCTTCAACTTAGTTTTGCAGTGTAGAACGAATCACCCATCTCTCTTCATTACTGTAGGATTACGGTAGAAACTTCAAAGAGGGTTTTGAGCCATGAAAGGACATATTTTGCCTCAGAAAGGAAACAAAACAGCCTGAAAGCTTTTGCACTAGGCTAATTAAAGTTGTTGATTCTAACTGTAAAGTTTCCAACTTATTATGATGCTTAATTGAAGAGTTATGCCGGGTAATAGGCAGCGGCCATTTTTTCAATGTTCCTAAAAAGTCCTTTTACACCATTTAAAAAGCTTCGCAATCTTGTGAATAGTTGACTATTGAACTCAGCGTCAATAAAACCCTATTACACAAGTTTTCACACTTTTTTGAAAAATTTTGAGACGGCAGCTTTTTCCACATTGGCACCATATGTTTCAAGTTGCTACCTAATCCTACAGTAATGAAGAGCGATCGGTGAATCGCTCCATACTGAAAATTTAAGTTGAAGCCAGCTCTACAAAACGGTACCTGAGGCAAGGCAAAAGACTTGTTGGGAAGAAAGATATTAACGATCAAACATTGTATACATACTTTACGGACACCCTGTATTACCGAATCCTTTGATTTGGTCATTAAAACCCAATGGATATGCCGTAATAATATATTGTATCCACTGCAATTCTTTATCCCTCAAATGTTTCTTTGCATTATCATTTTCACCAACATGATCTAATATGTCTATACTTATTTGTTCTGGATCATGTCCTGTCATTTGGAAATGTTTCACCATAAAAGTATTTAATTTCCCTTTTCGAAAACTGTTGCGATGCTGGTTGATTCTAGTCTTCAATACTTCTGTTGTTTCTCCTATGTATCGTAATTTGCATGTGCGACATGTTATATAAACAATATTTTTTCACAGTTTTCGGGTTTACTACTTTTATAGTAGTAATTTGTTACAGAACTTTTGACTATATTGCTGAAATTAGTTTTATCACATATGTGGCATTTTCTTCTCTTACATCTTGATCCTGTATAATTGCTGGAATTTGAATTATCTACTATCTTTGACCGGTGGCTTTCAGAGTCATTGTTAGACGTGGACAACATTGAACACGTATTTTTGTGAACAATTACTATTTTTGGTGGGCCTGAGATCCGTCGAGTTCAAGGCGATCCGTCCAGAACTCTTAATGTTTTTCGACAAGCTGATCTCTTCTTAATCAAATCTATGTATAATGACAAATGTAAATGACGTGCACTAAAACATTTTTCGAGCATTTTCGAAACAAGTTACTCTCAAATGCTTTTTTGTCAGGCTTTTCCTCAGTTGGACAAACCTGTTGGTAACAAAAAAATCAACATAGAAAACCCCTTGCCAACTGTTCAATAAAATAAATGACTCTGAAAGATGATTTGATTTTTGAATATTTTGTAAATTAAAATTTTGAACTTCAGCTACAGCAGAAGCATGAGTGAAATGTTAGAGAGCCTCTTCCATGATTGAAACGCATTCGCATGCTAAAACAACCAGGAGGCGGAGCGTTCAGCGCACCGCGTACGGTAGCCAGCTGGCGGCTGGCACATGCTATCGTTCATAAAGTCATACTTCCTTCGAAACATAGTCCGCTGGGTCATGAAGATGCAACATTCTTCTCATATCCGTACTGCAAATTCCGAATGAATGTTGCTTGTGTCGGATCATCTAAATACTGCGCTCGAGCTCTGTGGTTGGTCCATAGAGCTTTCGACGCAGCTACAGTGTCGGCCCAAGTCTCAGCCAAATAACAGCGCCGGAAGAACGGTTGAATTGAACAGGTGGGCTCGAAAATCCGGGTCCATCCTGTCGGTGACTTCCTTGAGAGGCCCAAGGCAGCAGGCTGCTCTTCCTCTCCTGTCGAAATCTTCCCTGAGTTGTTCTCCATTTTCGAACTCTAAGATAAACGTAAGCAAATGTCTTCCGCGTCTTCGCAAAAGGCGTTTTTCATAAAGTGCGTTTTCTTCGATTGATTCGCAATCCGATCTTCTTCTCCACTTCGTTTAGTTCCTTCAGCATAGTCTTGATAGCAGTACGACTCGAAAAAAGCACATGTCGTCCGCAAAACGAAGATTCAACACTGCCATCAACTGGTATGCCTCTCTCTTCCTATTCCAGTGGCTTCAAGGGACTTCATCACCACTGCAAGGCCGAGGTGAACAGCTTCGGCGAGTTTATGTGGCGCCTTGTCGGATTTCTGTCTCAACTGGGATGATAAGGGGCATGGAATAGCTGCATCGTCGTTATACACTCGTTGTGGCAGTTGGCTAACGTCCTTACGTAGGCTGAATTTACTCTTACACTACTTGATGGACTAGCACTGACACTATGGCGTTGGTTCTGTGCTGTCAAAGGCTTTCTTATAGTTGACGAAGGTTAAGAGGAGAGGCGAATATCTGACAGACTTCTATGATTTTCGAAACCGCTTGGATCTGGTCCATGCAGCTGAGTCTGTTACAAAATCCAGCTTGCTCTTGGGGTTGGGCTTCATCCTGTTTCCTGATATGCTAACGAGCATAATCTTCAAAAAGCTTGTACACCAAGCCCAGCGGCATATTGCACGGAAGTTGCTAACAAGGGAATGGTCAGAAGTCGAAGTGGCCAATCCAAACAAGCTGCATACCATTAGATGCAGCATAAAACGCTGACTCAAAATCTGTCTTCCTTATCTGCAGAGCGCTTTTGTGGACGAAGTTATAAGCCGTTGAAGGCCATCATTTTGCTAAGAAATTGTGCGTATAAAGTGCAAACTTGGCCGCACAAAGCCATTCTCGGCTCAGCGTTGGACCAAAACATACAACTAGGTCCCTTCATATGACCCGTAACTATAGTTGAGCTGAAAGAGCAGTAATGTGCCTAATTTTGCAATTTTTGTATTCGGTTTTTTCGCAGTAAAGCTGATCATAACTTCGCTTACAAAAGCGCTCTGCAGATATGGAAGACAGATTTGAAATCAGCGTTTTGTGCTGCATCGAATGGTATGCAGCTTGTATGGATTGGTCACTTCGACTTCTGACCATTTCCTCGTAAGATTCTTCCATTCGTCGTTTTTGAAAAAAGAGGGTTTTTCAAATTCTCCACTGATTGAAGATTCTTCCCTTCCGATTGTAGGTTGTTATATGCAACTCGTGAACCTCATGTAAACTTTGTTTTTCGGCGGAAGTTCGATGGAAAGATGGTCTGGTCTTGCAATCGCAGGCGTCTTCATGGTTTAAATGGCGGTGCGCATTTCAGCAGATATTGGGTTGTTGCAACGATAATGTACGCTTTGCAGAGTTTCAGTTTGAAAGGCTATAACTTTGTTCAGTCTTCATACTTCTAAATGCAATCAAAACCGTCTGAAGCAGTAAACCTATCGTAATCTAACGTTAGGTTACGATAGTTTTACTGCTTCAGACGGTTTTGATTGCATTTAGAAATATCAAGACTGAACAAATTCATAGCCTTTGCACCTGCTTTTGCTGATATTGCCAACGGGAAGAAACTGCCTACAAATTTTGTTTCTTTGGCTTATTTTGTAGACGCAAACCAGTAGTACACCCCGGCTCAGAAAAAAACTTCGACGGAGGAGTTCTGCGAAAAGAAAAGATATGTGTAAAATTGTCCCCTTTTTAAAGCCTATCTGTGGTAGGCGAGTAAGTCCCAAACTATGGAAATTTGAGATTCTTCACGCCTGAATACCTAAGTTTTTCTGCAAAAGTTGTAGGAAAGATGTTCTGACCTCAAGCATACAGAAATAAGCAAAGCTTTCGCGATTGCACAGATGAAACAGAAGATTAATTTCACCACCGTTAGAAAGGAACTGTTGCACCGCTGCTACATGAAGGAAACTTTCTAATAATATTAGATGTTTTTGCGATAGATTCCATCTTAAATCGGGGAGATTCGAGGTTTCGTGATACTCACAGAGGTATTCACGGAAGCCAGCGGCACATGTACTCACAGAGTTCCCTTCTGCATTTCTTGAAAATCATTTTCCTTTGCTGCTTCCAGTATCTTGGCTTGCCTGTGTTCTAAGATCCTGCTGCAAAGCTGTTCTGCAATATGCGTTTTTTATCAGTCGCTCGAGATGAATTGCATTTGATCTTATCTCAAGGATCTTTTGAGTAACGCCTTAGTGGTCTTCAAAATGTGTTTCAGTTTTTCCCGGACGCACTCTGCACAGGCTCGCAATCCTTTCAAAGGCTGATCATAGCCGTACGTTGGGTTTTCCTCGATGGGCCAATCACAAATTGATACGAGTTCTTCCAGCCTCTTAGGGTCATAAACGACTTCCTCCCTTCTTGCGGAACATGGACCTTCTTTTCCAGCTTTCGTCTGAATGGTATCTTCGCACGATGAAGGCGGTGATCGGAGCCCCTGCAGCAGGGTGGAACTACTGAGACACCGAGGAAGTTCCACCTTTGGTCAGGAAAAGGTGGTCGATCCCCGCGTGAGTTGTTATTTCCATGTCGTGAGTTGTTATTTCCAGCATTTCCGCAGGATTTTGAGAGCGCACGCATTTACAACTGCGAAATAACGAACGCAATTTGTCGTAATCAATGGAGCTTGGATTACTCATGGAACGCTCTCGTCACGATATGCACTGCATATATACAGGGTGTCCCAAAAGTATGTGTACACTGTTTGATCGTTAATATCTCTTTTCGCAGGAGTTTACGCTTCATACGATGCTTCCCTCACAGGTTATGTCAGGTAAACCGCGATAGCTGTTTTTACACTGCTCCCCAAAAAAGTGATTACACCATTTGAAAAGCTTTACAAACTCGTAAAAAGTTATGTAATGAAATCAGCATGCCTGAAAACTCTGGTACAGCATTATTTCAGGTGTTTTGAGATTTTTTCTTGAAACATGACTGATCCACAAAGGCGCTGTAAGATAAAAGTTCGACCTACAGTAATCCTACAGTAATGAAAAGCGATCGGCGATTTGCTCCATACCGTAAATTTAAGTTGAAGCCAGCTTTACGAAATGGTAACTGAAAATAGTCAAAAGATTTCGTGGGAGGAGAGATATTAACGACCAAACAGTGTATACATACTTTTGGGACACCCTGTATATATTTAGCTCCAATGCGATTTCGTCATAGCTCACCGCTTCTCTTCCATACTGTTTCGTTCCTATTTCTCTTCTCATTCCACTTCCGTTTCTTCAATGCTAGCCTAATCTGTACGTATCCATAGTCTAATTGGTACTTTCGCAGGTGCACATGTGAGCAAACATCACCAAGCTGCTGAAAAGCTGGGAAAGGACTGAATAGAGACTTTATTTAAGCACAACGCTCTCATTAAAATACGTCATTTTCTTTGCGTTTTTGTGGTTTAAAATACTAGCCCAAAATATTGGAAACTACTATCTTCTAGAAAAAGGCTCTAGAAATATATCGAAAGTAGGAGAAGGGTAAAATAATGAGTATCAAAAATTTTCATAGTGGTCTATAAGCTCACGATGAATGATGAGATAATTTTTAAAAATTAATTAATTCAGAGTCAAGAAGGGTAGATAATAAAATCTATAACAACGACTTCTTCGATTTGTGTGATTGAGTTGAGTGATTTTCTTCTTCGGTTATGTTCGCCAAAATCATGTATTATATTATCTCCCAAAATGACAGGAAATGCACCTGATTTTGCCTGGATTTCCGAAAAGGCACTTATGAATTCGGAATAACTTTGGAACGCTGACTCCAATTATGTAATCTTATAAGGAAAGATTACTAACTTAGATATGTCTCCTAAGTTAAGATAAGACAGATACATGCTACTGCATGAAGAAGGCGCAATATCTTTGGAGCGAACTGGGCTTTATTAGTCGCGGAGTGTATGAGGCGCGGGATTTATAACGGTGAAGATACGTGCGCGCCACGTTCGCACCGTTTAGCTAATACTGCTTCTGCGCCCTCGTCATGCAGTAGCCTTTATATTTGGAATCAGCTTGGAGCGCTGACTCCAAACATGCTGTTCCTAACTGCTGAGCGTCTTTCCGGAGCCAGTTACGGTCTCTTCTCTGCGCATTTGCACGATCATCGACTTAGTGGTGCTACGCTATCGAGTTTGAGTGTTTTGCAATGCATATTGCTCCCTTTCAAGATTGTAGGACTCAATTTGATGCTAGTTCAGTATTCTAACACTTTTCTCGAGAAATTATATATAGGCCGTACCCTATACAGAAGGCTCAGACACACGCGCCGGCCGGCGAGCGCTCGACTACGGCCTTCCGGCCGGCGGCCGTTTCACTATGCAAAAGCTCGGAAAGTGCACAAGATTGCGCGTACAGTAAGAAAATGATTTCAAACATTTGGCGCTTGTCTCTTCCAAGCAGAAACTTTTCTTCATTGATTTTTCTTTGTTATTGTTGGGATTCTCCACTTCAGTGAGTCACTTTTTATGTCCGAATTTGAGAGTTGATGTAGCCCACTATCATGATTCGCTTATTCCACTTTGTTTTTCAGTTTTGATTAAACTCCATGGTGTTCGTCTTATTTCTATATTCCTGCTTATTTTGACTTGAATGGCGAAAAAACCGAGCTCCATTGAGTTCATGCTGCTGCGACGTGAATTCTATGTGTCGCGTCACCTTTTTAGGTACAAACTAACGAAGTACAAATTAGACGTCCACAAGTTTTTCAGGAGACAGCTGCAATATGCGTGGCGGTTCCTTCCTGCTTTTCTAATGGAACTACAGCGAATGGTTGAGTGCTGTCAGTTTAACGTTATTATTCGTGAAAACGAGTATGGCTCTTGAAGAATGCTCCTTTATATATTCTTTGCATCTTTTTCTGGACTACTGCTTTGCTACGTATTCTAAATCATGTAAAAATCGTTGATCTGTCGGCTGCTACGCGGAGAACGTAACTGGAGGTGTTGGTCTATCTGATATTCTACCGCATTTCTCTGATCTGATGCTTACGGCTGGACGCACTCCAAAAGACGTAAGTCCTCTCTAACTGCCGATTGAATCTACCTTTGCGGTGTTTTCTAAGGACCGATAGATTATCTGTTCTAAGCGTCTCTGGAACGCATATGTTTTTGATATTGCTCAGACGTTGTCGCAACTCTGTGCTCAGCTGTAAGTTCTAGTATCAGTTAAAAATTGTCGATAGTTTGTTTCATTTACAGGTTATCGAAGCAGCTCATCAAAGTCGGGTGTGGCATTCAAGAGTACAAAAAACTTGTGTGACCTTTCAGCCAATTCGGAACGCGCCAAATGATCTTGTGTGGATGAATAGTCACTAGTTTTTTTAGCTTCGGAAGTGTTTTTCATGCATATGTGTACAAGTACAATGTTTATTCGCATTGTATTTTTTGGCTGTAATAAATACACTGTTGTATTCGTATTACCCTATATCAAGATTATAGTGGAACGAAAGCTAGAATTTAGAGGAGGAAATAGTGTGGCTCAGTGCCATTTCGCTGCGCCACTGACACATATATCAGCCGGAGGCCGTACGGGTACCGGCTGGCGGCCGGCTGGCGGCCGGCTGGCGACCGTTCCGGCCGAAATGTGCGACGCACTAGCCGGCCGTCGAACGCCCGTCAACCGGTGCGAGTGTCTGAGCATGTCAATTACTCACAATAGCAAGCTCACAACTTACTTCAAAATGACACACAGCAGCTAAGAGCAGCACATAAATCATGGCTCTAAGTTGAGTCTAAATTCATGTTTATCATTTTGAAAGGCTAATTCAAGTTAGTATTCTTCTCTATTGAATGCAAAACCTTACTGCGAAGAGTGTTTCCTTGGGCGCTCATCCTGGAAGGGCAGCAGAGCCCAAAGCGAAGGGCTTGGGCCCTCAGTTCCTTGCAAATGTCAAAATCAAATTAACTCAAATCACAAATTACAAAAGTCTCTTGTAACAAAATTTTCAAACTTCATTTTGAACTAACAAATGAATTTCTCCATTTATCAACATTTTTCAGCTTCTAATCAAAAATGAACTATTATATTTCACTTGATTTGACAGTAAGAAGTCAGGTAGGTCGCTTGTGTTGCTGGCTTAGCCGATTTGCCCAATCAGGCTTTCGCACAGTCAAGCGTCCACGTTCGAATACCGCGGTTGTAGTGCGCCAGGGTCTAATTAGGGTTACGACCTGAACGGAACAGTTGCCAGAACAAGAGGTCGATGCATGCCGCCTCAGAGTTTGCTTCCATCAAAAATACCTCAGGTTTCTTCATGAATTTTTTAAAATAAAATAAGAATACATTGCAGATTGTTTGAAAGTATCAAGTTGTGAATCTTTGAAAACGGTGCGAACGACCTTTTAATTCATCCTAATAACATACTCTAAGTAATAATATATAAAAATTCAATAATCAGTTACGAATAATAACTCTCACTCAGCGATGGGGGAGCTGAGTACCCTTGAAGTGAAGGTGATCCCAGCTACCACTGAACGCCAAAAGTGAAGGTTGCCGGTCACTCACCTCCCAAAAACGTCGACGGGGGGGGGGGGGGGGGGGGGGGGGAGGGGGGAGCGTTAACGTCGACTGAGCCTATCCTTCCAGATCGTTGCCGCCAGTGCGCGGAAAATAAGGAATACAAATGTAAAAGAGATTATTGAAAGCATATTTTTATGTATACAGCCGCATAAATATCTAAAATAACGTGCTTATCAAATGGTGTATTTTGAACTAAAAATTAGCGGAACTGTACAGATTTCATTAAGCAAGTTTTGTCATAACATACTGCGAAGAAAGTAGGTCGATTCAGGGAATAACGCCGAGGACCAGAATTTTGAATAATAAAATAACGAAAAATTATGCGAAATTTCTACTGTTATAAATCTGGTGTTTGAAGATGTCAGCGCGACTTCATAGCTTTTAAAGAGTAAAGCCTGCCATATTAGAATATATTTTAGCTGTGCCGATCCATTGAAACAGCGCCGAGATCCAGGTTCTTGAAAAAGCAGGAAGCGTTTTTTGAACTTTAACAGCTCATAATTTACTGCATGAAATATGTTGCGACTTCATAGGTCAGATTCTTCTCATGAAGAGTTTCAAATGATATATGGTTTGTGGGGGTTTATGCCAGGGGGGGGGGAGATTTTCATCACAAATTTTCCCCTGGGGGCCTCTACCCAGTACATTGAAGTGGGCTGTGGGGAGAATTTGTGATGAAAAGTCTCCCCCCACGGGCATAAGTCGTAGGAGGCCCTAAACACACAAACACACACACAGCGCCACTCAAGGGTAGACAGTCTGGAAAGTTGCCCTTTTGATCAAAGATGAGGTTTCCGACAAGTTGCACATAAGAAACTAGAAAAAATACTGCTTGACCCGTACCCATGGATGGGTAATATATACGAGTTCTGCATATGCGGGGACATTTTGCAGATCTTTAGTGGGTTTTGCACAAAATTGGAAAATTTATGGAAAACGTTCAAGATTTTATAAGAACTCTTAAGTGGTTGAAGCAGCGTTAGCTTTCGGTTCAGTTCTAGCACTAATCATGGCCCACACTTCGCACAATCACATGCAGTCTCTCCCAGTGGGGATTAGGCCAAACTGTTGGCTACACGGCTCGCAGCGCTAGGGATGGATTTGCGCTGTATAGGCGCTCTTCTGAAGGAGCGAAAATATTGAAGAGAGAGCAGACAAGCTAGAGTAGAAGTGACGCAACACCCTCGCGACACGGCTCCGTTGGAGTTTGGCCTGATTAAGACTGGGACAGACTCTATAATATGACGAACTCGAGATGAGCCGAAAACAAAACTTTGACTAAGTCATATGCAAAAAAAGCCTCTGCAAAAATCCTTCAGAAGCGGACTTGGTCGCTGACTGATTATTCAGTGATGATACTACAGCTTCGTTTTCTACCATGCTTCAAAAACGTCAGCAGATTTGTGAGAATCAGATGTCGCATACCTTCTCCCAAGACAGATAAGTTCTTCTTTACGTAAGGCCACTGAGTTTTTGCGAGAATATAAACTCTTTGCGACATCTCTACTGTAACAATCCTACTCATTTGAAAGCCCAAGAATGTAAGCACTATGCGCTTTTTCCCGAAACATGAAAATTATTAGTAATGCAGTAAATTACATACCCTAATCCACTTGAACCATAGTGGTTTTGTTATAAAGCGTTCTCATCTAAACTATAGCAGATAAAATTTCTTTCGAAAAAATTGCTATGAAAATCAAACATCCAATCCAGACAGTACCGCTTAGACATTGCCCATACCCACTTAGTAGAACATATGCGGCATAATCGTCATCGGCGATGCAGTGAATGGGCTGCAATCCCAGAGAAGTGTAGCAGAAGTTTGGTGAGTATTTCCCACCGTTTTGAGTGCCGGACATAAAATAGATCTAAGTGATAGAGTGGCATAATAGCAAAAGAGGAAGTTGAGAAAACAAAGGAGAAAAAGACCGAGATTACTATAAAACAGTGAAGGAATAAAATGAGTTGCAGTGGGTTGCAGAGCAGTGCTGTTGATTTTTCTTGGAAATGCACGCAACTTTAGAAGTTTTTGTGTATTGGTTCTTCAAGATTAACGTGCTAGACGTCTTCGATTGAGCTTTGAGCCGAGTACGAGTCGAACTTGTGGCTTCACTCCCTTGAATTACCAAAGGTGCCGCCGGAGAAGAGGCTACACCCAGCCACATTTTTGTTGAGGAGCCTATAGAACTTAGCCACGCTGTTGTTGGCAAAACGGTAGAACTTGAACAAGGTCGCTGAGAACGTAATAGAGCTAAATGCTGTAATTACTCAGTAACCTCTAGCAACTCTACTTCTTATAGAGAACCTTCGAGATCACAGACTATATGACCGGCACCTAATTGCTCCAAAATATATTAAAATATTTTTTCATTTTTCATTTTCATTACAAAGGGGAAAAAAGCCGGGCAAAAAAAAAGTAGGCACCAGTCACCGGATAAAGTCAAAAGACACCCGGAATGGAAACGGTTTAATTCATAGGACGCTTGAGCGCTCCTACCACTTGTTAATGAAGATGTTATTCTTGCCATTTTATTCTTCCATCAGTATTCATTGCTTTTGCTTGCCAATATATGCCGCCTATTTCCCACCTATATTTGCTTACGTATTCGAATGCTTCATCCTTATGTTGTCTAGACGTTACTTCCTTATTCGTTCCCTATTAATTCCCAATCTCATCTGTACTTGATCTAGTGCCATAATCAACCTCCTTCTTATGATTTATTGTAATTATATTAGGTTGCTGCATAAGTTCTGTCCGATTTGAATTTTTTGAGTTCAAAACATCTAACTTCTTTCGAAGTCAATTCCAAGATCTTAGTTTCTATGTGTTGAGCAGTTCCTTTGCTATGAAACACTTATGTATATAGACCTGCGCAAATCCTTATTAAGGAAGAAGCAAGAATGCAAAACTTCACAGCGTTTTTCTTCAAACCTGTCTTTTTTGACATGGCAACGCTCCCTTATGAGAATGGACAAACATCTTATCTAACAATGAATAGATAGAGAAATTTTCGTAGATTTTTATGCAACATAAAAGAGCCCATAGCTGCGCTGCCCAGAGATCTTTTGACCGAGCAAAAAAGAAGCCAATTTTTGACTTCGCTTCAGCACATATGTGCATGCCTATTTACGAGTTTGAAAATTTTACAAATAACGTGAGCGCCGAAAGGAACTGGTAAATGGGCCCTGCTAGCTCTTGCTTTGCCCTAGCACCTCCAACTTTGAGCTTATCTCTTGCTTCTATCCGCAGAAAGTGTGCTCGTATAACATCTATAAGCTCCTGCAAGACGAAGGCGGTCGGTTCGATGTGCAACGCGGTTGCGACATGGCTGCGTCACAGCAGCGTCACAGCCGCGTCACAGCCACGTCGCGCCTCGAACCAACCGCCTTCGTCTTGCAGGAGCTTATATACAAAATTGACGTTCGACAATAATTTTTACTAGCAAGACGTTTTCTTCATGGAACAGAACTTCTGCATCTATTAGTCTGCTACACCCTTATTCCGCAGCCAATGAAAAAACTTGACTTGAAGGGCGTATTGTGGAGATTTCCTCGCAAGAACATGTTTCTAGGGTTAGAACGTACCTCGGCCAGTTAGACATTTTAGGCCTGAAATCTCAGTACATTGAGAAATTTATTGAAATCTGATATGCGTAAGAAAGAGCAAGGAAAGCATTTTCTAATGATACTGCCAATAATGCATTAGAGATGAAATTCTATTGAAACAATTGCTTCAAACATAAGGCAGAAAAAAATGACAGAACTTATGCAGCAACCTAATGTGTGATGTCTTGCGTAAAACATTTCACTGTGCCATGTGTTTTTCAATGAATTTATCTGGCTGTCTACGGCTCGTTTTAGCACGAAAAGAATTTTTACATTAAAGGAACAATGGTTCAATAAAAAGCGGAAAAAGTCTAAATGGTGTTTGGTAGGAAATGGATCAGATTTTAAAACCAAAATCGCAAGGTGCTGCGGAACTTCGAACGAAGTGCGGTCTCACACTTTTTTAGCGTTTCCGCAGCGCTTCGTTGCAGGGGTTCCGCAGGCCCAACGAGAAATTGCGGGCGCTGCGGAAGTTCCGGTCATCTGTAGCTTAACTTATTTACTGAATGTTGCCTGAAGAAGATCTTACATGCCCGATAAATGAAGAGTGAAGGATAAGAGGAAATTATGTAATTGAACCTGCTTCGTAAATTTTGAATAATAGAAGATGTAACTTTTCTAGGTATCCAGCCTCAATGGAACCTGCATCTGACTACATCGAATGTGTAGATGAACCCAAAGGAGAAGACTTAAATTGCTCGGATATGATCAACTTCCGATTAGATGAGTACAGCAGCTACATATGGGATCACCAACACTACTTTGGCGTTTGGGTAAGCTTTAAGAACATGAGCTAAGAAATGACGTGCTGTAAGCGTTATTTGCAGGTTTATCAATATGGGGAATCAGGATGCAATATAACACTACCAGAAACAAAACCCGGTCTCTTCCAGAAATTTGTAAATTAATCAAATGTCTTAATTAGAATGATCGCCTTGTTACCCGTATCCCCATTGATCGACGTTCGCACAAGCGAGTATCAGCGAGGCCTGTATTCGTCCCTGTTTCGGGCCATTTTGACCAATGTTTTCGCAGCAAGAACACTGGAACGTTTCGGACTTCATTAAGGGATTTCGTGAACATGCTGACCATCGAGTCCTCGGCCTTCCTCGTTCGCGTTTGACGTCCAGTGGTGTTCCATCTGTTGTAGTTCCCGTCCACCCGTTGTCGTCAAAATGCATCGCGTGTCCGGCCCAGCTTATCTTGCTCTGTTTGGTGTATGCGACAGACCCAAATTTTTAATCGTTGACGTAGGATAAAACTGCGTATCGCTACCCTCACCTGATTGGGTCAATTCACTCTTGGCATCACCCCTCAACAGCCCCTTCGAAGGCTGCGTTTTCATCCTGCTTTTTCAAAGTCCATGTGACTGAAGCATACGTCAAAGCAGGAGGAAGAGGTGGGCGATGAGCCGAATGTTCTTGATTTTTTTCACTGCGTCCTAATTGCCTTATATGCTCGCCTTCTTGCTCAGTTCCGATGCTATGCTTGTTCATCATGTTGCTATCCAGTCTAGTAGGTTTGAGAATTTGGTGATGTTAGTTCCGCGAGCATACAAGAGTATCAGGCACTCTTCCGGTCCTCTTGAACATCGTCTTCGTTAGATTCAGGTGTAGGCTGATCTTTACACACACACGTCGTCAAACCGGGCCAGCGTTCGTTCCGCTTGTGTAATGCTCAGCGTTATCAAGACGATGTACTCAGCAAGGCGCAAATGATAGTCGCCGGCCGTCGACTGCTCTCATGTAGCGCCATTCTAACCTACGCCTGACTTTCTTTAGAACGGCAGTGAATAGTTCGGCTATAGCATCGCGTTGTCTTACACTTTCTTCACCTCAGTGATGATATCCTTGTTAATTGGTGTGATGTTCGTTATGAAATCGTTATACAACTCAGGAATTATTTGATGTACTAAATAATACCTTGAGTGCTCAAAGCATCGGTGACAGTTTGTCTAAACAGGGTCAAAGACCCTTTTCAAGTCGATGAGTGAGGCAAAGCGGTATCTTGTACACTCGTGACACTTCGATGAGCCTTGACGCCACGTGTTGTGGTCTGTCGTAACGTTCTTTAATGTTAGCTTGCTCGCCTTGTTGCTCTTCGTCTAATCGTCTTCCGTCTTGTTAGGACGAGATTGCCTAAAGGGTTTATAGACTACGACAATAGACAGATAGCGCCATAGTTGCCAATGTCTCTAGGTTCGCTCGTTTTGTACTGCAACACATTTTCGCTGGTTTTACTTACAAGGGGACGATAGTCGGTGTCCGTGGCCTTTGGAGATGAAATGCGTACCGTTACACTCGTCTTGGAACGCTGATTCCAAATTTGGCTTTCGTTTCTGCCAATTGTTTCTCTGAAGTTAAGAAGGATTTTGCATTAAACTTGAATAATCGCCGGGGGTAGGCGGCCATGCGATTTTGGGCAAGCGGGCACCGGAAAACTAGTCCGAGGTTCCCAGGTTCAGCGACGAAAAGAGGGCTTTTGAAACTGCGAGTCCCCATGGATGGTCCTCGTCGTCATGATGGACTCGGACAGTCTCTTTCTTTGTTCGTTCCACTGTAAACCATGGGTAACACTAAAAAGTTCCCGCAGTCGACATTCTAGCTCCGATCTTCGCGTTGAAGTCACCAACGATCCTCTTGTAAAGGGTGTGATCTCTGTAATTTTTCCAAGTCTTTATGAAAAGCGTCGAGCTCATCCTTGTTTTAGCTGGATCTTGAAGAGTACGCAATAAAAACAATTAGCTCAGAGGGAGCGGAACTCAAACTAGGGCCGTGGCTTTAAAAGTCTTTCCGGCTCGATTTCGGCTAATGGCTTGGCCAAGTTCGGCCGGCCTTAACTTGGAGGCGTGGTTTGAGTGTGGCCAACGCGCGGCCATTGTATCGCAACAGTGCCAACCTTCGGTACACTGCAACAGCCGACCAGCAACCCTTACTCGTTGCAACGACCGGCCCGCTGCCCTTGTTCTGCGCCTCTGTCCAGCGACGCACGAGTTAACATATTAGCCATGATCTCGCAATGATGGATTGACGAGGCTGATTTCCATAAAAACAGAAGCTTTGCTACGGTTAGGTTTTTCACTTGGATGGTCTTCATTGATAGAAGCGCTACCCGCAGCAATACCGTCTATTAGTGGTGAGTTCAAGGCTATCAGAATGCAATTTGTGATAGCATTATATAAGAAGACGAGAACTTGCATAATTTGGAAGGAAGTTGAAAGCTGTTTGCAGCAAAACTACTTTCTGCATAGAGTCATGTGCTCTGGTAACATTCACTTTGAGGGGCATGCGAGGAGACAACCTTCACCGAAAAAGAAAAAGACGGAAGTCATCCAGGGCTTCGCCCCGTATGTTATATTCCTGACTATGTCGGGACGAATGTGAATGAAGCAAATATAGGAAAATGATCCTCAGATTATCCCAGCGAAACCGAAAATTTGTTTTTCTACAGCTTTTTTTACGCTAAAATAAGGTTTCTGTGAAAGTCTAATCTTTTATTTGAGCAAAATTGAGTTTCAGAATTTCAGTTTCCTTGAGGAAGGCTGTTAGAGCTGAATAACAACGAGAAACTACGCCTAAATTTTGCGCACAGGTTCATGCACGAAAGCCAGTCTATCTCGTTAATGGGTAATTTTTAACGCTTGGGGCGTTGTCAGTGCTCCTCGCCGTGTCATGACGATCAGAATCATATATAATGTTGCAGGGTTTCTCTGAGACCTTCGGAGATCTGCGACCGGAGTCAAAGCCCCGTCGGGTCTGGTCTGTCTCCGCGCGCTGCGCGCTACCTTGCTATCCCAAACTCAGGGCGTGGGGCATTTGGCTCAGATGCCCTTTCCTTCGTTGTTTCGAACTCAATTTTAGCAAGCTATATATCATATTGAAGCTTTTGATTTCTACTTTACGCTGAAAACGTCCCAAAACCACATTTCTTGATTTGAACGAAAAATCTGGCAAAAAGCTTATTTTCGAAAATCTCCGGTTATTCCTCTAGTTTGACTCTTTTCACGCAGTTCATTATATAGATCTTGTTTTTGTTTATAATTTTGGTCAGACAACGACCCAGTGCTTGTATTCTCGACTATTGCGGAACTTTTTGCGAAAAGTCGTAAAACTTGCGTTTTTCTTATCTTGTTCTGTTTCAAAGCTTTTGCAGCGATTTTTCCAGCTTGGGCGTTGTTACTCAGAACAACAAGCACAACAATCCAGACAACGTCCCAGAAAACAGGAACGTCAACGTGGGGGCAAAAATTTGAACGCATCAAAAACTAAGTTCGGCTTTGACGTGCATTTCGACTTAGTAAAAAAGAAAGTTTGCGTCTTCTTCATAATAACAACTACACCGAAACACTTTTTAAAACAGTCAGAAAAAAAGAAGTTGGCTCTTCCTCGTTCTCCCCCGTGTTGCGAATTGCTAGTTTTGGAACGAAAATCTGCACTTTGAAAAGCCGCCAAATGAAAGATTATAAACTTTATTGCAGGTTTTTATCCGTTCTCAGCAGTTTCTTTTGCTGTTTTGCGTCTTTTTTCTTCTCTAATCTTCCCAAAAAATGTGCCTTTTCGCAGACCTGAGCGCAACGGATTTTTCTCCTTTTTTGGGCATTTCTTCCTAGTTGGTCGTCATCTTTTTGATCTGAGGAGCGCGGTAGGTAGTTGGGGCCATCCCACACCAGGAACACATTTCAAACCAGTTCCTTGCATTCGCATTCATTCTTGGTATTGACGAGAAGAGTTGGCAGAACTTTCTTTACAACCTAATATAATCCCAGTGTTCATATTTTCGTTGTATGGCTATCTCCTCAGGTTCTAAGATGTTTCTACGAATCAGTATTTGCAACCTGTCCCTAACGCGATAAACCCTTTGTTCTTAACATTTGCTTATGGTTATTTTAAGCTGGTTACCTTCCTCTAGACCTATACTTTTCTTACTTTCCATCTAGAATATTTTTATATAGCATTCATCTCTCAGTATTTATAGCTCCTGTTTAGATGTGCTTGATCAGTCCAAACCCAGACTGTGAAGAAGATGAGACGACAGGTGACAATCGCATCGAAGTTGTACCAGTCGCATATCTAAATGCTCTACCGTCCACTACCACCGAGGAGACTACTACCAAACGTTCGTCATCATTTGGGAATTTTCTCCCACTTGTCCTCAGTATCATAGGGTCTTTGTTTGGAGGCATTTGATGACTCGATGTTCCAATTTTTCTATTGCTCCCTTTTTATCACCTTTGATTTGACATTCTTTTTTGAGACAACTTCCGAGAACCAAACCGCTAACTAGTGACCTGTGACCCCTTACGTGTTGCTTAAGATCTTTTTTTCCTTGACCATGAACTTGACTAACTCTTTGCTATGCTATCTCCCTCCACATTCTTCCAAACCACTAGTCGGATGGTCGCTTTTTTCCATAAATGCAGTGATTACCTTAACAGTAGCAATCGTGATGAATAATCTTGTTTGATAGCGCTATGTAGACATTTATAGATTTATTGTCCTATACATTAGGAGGTGTGTTCGTAAGGAAATACTAAATTATGCGCATGATGAGGCAGGTTGTCATCCACTCCATTTTCGAAACCTGCAGACCATTTATTTCATCCTTGCACTTATCGTGAAAATGAACAATTTACTGTGAAATCACAAATTTGACCCTACACCAACAGTCGTGACGTTGCTGGATTTATACACCTTTGATTGTCATAATCGTTCGTTTTGACCTAACGTAATCATACGCTTTCATGCAAGTCATGTACTCCAAAATGATTACTTCCTTCAGCAAAAGCAATACACGTTTGGGAGAAAATCATTCTGTGTTGAAAATTCCTTACAAGGGATGTCAGGTAACTTATAATCGCGGGAAATCAGCTCTAGACACTGATTCCAAATATGCTGTTCCTAGCTGCGGCACTTCATTCTGAAGCGAGATATCGATTTTTTTCTGTGCAAAATTTGCATACTCTTTGACTTACTAGCATTACGTATCATCCCTAAATGCTAAATAACTGCATAAAGCTTCTTGTCAATTACAAAATCAATCTGATATAATTTTAGTATCCCAGGAACGTTTTTAGGCAGACTTCCATCTACAGGCAGCCCTTCCATACTTCCATCTACAGGCAGCCCTTCCAGCGTTCGAAGCTGATTCCAAATATATGTGATCTCTCACCATACGGAAACAATCACGCACAGAAGAAAGCTCATAACTCCCTGCAAAATAATGCGTCGCAGCTAGGAAACATATCTCGAATCAGCGTTCGAAGCTGATTCCAAATATATGTGATCTCTCACCATTTTTCAGTATTTTTACACAACATCCGGTCCCTGTCTCAATTCTACATGTCAGTTCCCCGCCCTTTTGCGTTTCCTTAATCAACGGCTTTGTAGAAAAAGAACTTTCTATTCGAAACTTACAATACGTTCACAATTAGTCAAAAAAGTCGCCGAATTCCACCAGGTGGTGACTTGCGGTCGCATTGCAAAAATGCTGGTCCAGAATCCACAAATTCTGAGCCCAGTGGCACCCTTCGACTCATTTCGGCAAGATGCATCTTCTGATATACATAAGTGCCTGACACAAATCGTTTTAGATTTTGCTTACGGTTGTTACTCATTGTGCTTATTGATTACACTCACTTAAACCTACTGTATGCAATAATCTATATAGAGTTGTGGAAATTTACGCCTATCCTCATTTTCCTGACAATCAACAAACCAGCATCGAATTTACACAAACAATGCAAAAAACAAATATTCTTGAATTGAAAGCTCGTCCCTTAGTTCCCTTATCCCTTACTTCATTTTGATGAGAAAGTCGAGGTTGGAGTATATGGTTGACTGATTGATAATTTCGGTCGTTTGCAGGATGTTCTTGAATAGATTTGATTTTTAGACATTTAAAAATCTTCATTTTTAGACACTTAAAAAGCTTCAAGTTCTTTTTAATTTTCTGTGTATCAAAACTCCTAAAGTTGAACACCATTTTTTTATAACTTGCTTTGCTCCATCGAATAATTAGTTTCACACATTTTTATACATTCTTTGCAATTTCAGGATGTCTTCAGTTATGCATCAACTCGATATTCCTTGCTATTCGAGTCACAAAAACGACCAAAAACGTTCTAACTTTTTTCTTTTCGAGTGTGGCATCCGTTTTCTTGATACAATGCATCTGGCGATGAGCTACATATGGCGAACTATTTGTCTTATGCTAAAACAGAAAAAAATATATTCACTTTTCAAATTCAAAGTTTCATTAAAAACAATGTAAGGGAAATTGCAGCTGCGAGCTTTCTATCCCTTCTTGGCCTTCTGGATGCATTGAGTCTAGGGCTGTGCTTGAAAGTTCAAAAAAGTGCTTTTCATGGCGTTTTCCGGTCTTGGAGATTTCTGTAAGGGATGGGAGAGCGATCGTCAACTGAGTCGCGATTGAGTGCCTGAGCCGATCAGCCAATTGCCGGCAAAATGGGGGAGTTACAGTCGTCTGCAGCCAGTCTCTATTTTTGAGGAAAATTGCTCGCCCAGATCCCTCAGCAATCTCCAAAGCTGGAAAACGCCAGAAAGCACGTTCTACCTTTTTAAGCATAGTCCCCGACTCAGCGGATCTGTCCCATGTGGTTATGAAAAGCTAGCAGTCGCATATTCCCCGAACATCAGCCTTTATTGTAGACTGTTAGAGGCTCATCTAGCAACTTATGTACAGTTTCTGGTTAGAGGCAGCGCCCCGGCAAAAAGATGGGTTGCCGGGTTTTCTTGGCAGTGTTAAAGAAGACACCCTACCTAAGCGATGATTGATGTTCGGAGCGAAAGAGGGGGCCTACCAAGTATACTTGGGGCCGAATCGAATGATTATTCGATTATTCGAATAAATCATTCGAATGCGAATCATTCAAAAAGTAGAATATTCGAAAATCTGAGATTTCGAGTAAAATTCGAAAGTCGAATATTCGAAATTTTCAGTTTTCGAATATATTCGATATTCAAATATTCGAAAATTTCAACTTTCGAATATTATTCAAAAGTCGAATATTCGAAAATCTCAATTTTCGAATGTTATTCGAAAGTCGAATATTCGATGGTCATCAATTCGATCATTCGATGGTCATCGAATATTCGAATATTCGATAATTTGAATAATGAAACCAGAGCCCGGCGCAGATTATATGAAAGCAAGCTGGATTTGGTTTTTGGGACGAAAAAGAAAATGATACCATTTTTGTGGCCAAAAATTGCGACGTTTTTAGTCGGCGTTTCGTCTTTTGAGGGTTTTTACGTTTAGGGCTGACAGTCAAAGGGGACTTCGTCTTCAAGAAGCCTAGAAACGATCCCATGCTGGGCCCTGGATGGAACTCCTTAAGCCTAGCACGTCATAGGAGTTTCTATCAAGCTACAACTGTGTATAGGCGCCGTAAAACCTAATTGCTTGCGCCGTGCTTTGAACACCAGCGCAAGCGAGCGGTCGTCGCAAACGATTGTCGGCGTTCACTATATTCCAAGAAATCTTTCTTTAACTTTCATGTTGTTCTCGTCAATGCAGGGTATATCTTGACGAAAGCTCCTCTCAGAAGTTTAGAAATATGTGCGGAAAGGGTGCGCGATTGTCGCTCGCAAAAGGCCTGTAGCGCTTCGGGACCAAACGTTCCCAGCCGCGTCGCGCGTTGGTGTTCAAAGCGACGCATGGGCAATTGGATTTTACGGGGCCTGTATATGCTTTGTGGTCCTGGCGCAGTAGTCTATACAGTAATCGTGATGCGCCATTTCTGTCGCAGATGTAGCTGCTATCGATATTGCTATCCAGGGACGCCAGATTTTGATGTTCTTCAACAGCGTCTATCAGTTCTTCATGAGCATCATTGAGTAAACTTTAGAACTTAGACTTAAAGTTTGAACGTTTAGATCCACCGTAACACGGCTTTATGACCCCGACAGGAAAAAGTGAAAAATGAGTATTGATCTGCGCACCGAACAACCTCTTAGACCAATGTTTAACAAGATTTCAAAATCTTGTAGATACAGGGCATTACGATACCTCCCCTCCCCCCCACATGCCTGCTGAAAGTACGAGCAAAATATACTCCGGGGGACTTTTTAGCTGCATCTCTTCTTTTGTACACTATTTCTCTTTCTCTGACCAAACTCAGATTTATCTCTGAGTTCTCTGAGTTCCACGATAGACTGTAACGCCCAACAAACTCAGAGTTATCGCAAAGCACAGCTGCGCGTTTGGTGGCGCTGCTTCTTGTGCAGAACGATTTCGACAATGTTTTCCTACTAGGGATAAATTACCGGTTACGGAGTCTCCTGCCATATATCGCTTTCTAGATTTGGTCCATTCAACTGTAGAAGGGGTATGAAAGGTGCGAGTCAGCTCAGATATAACTCAGAGTTAAGTCAGAGTAACTGGAGTTTCGACCAGATTACTACCGACCCTGCCTGAGGTCTAGTGCACGCTGTTCCTCATTCGCATTCGGAAAAGGTGAAAGTGGTGAGCGTGAATGTGAAGATGTTCCTGATATCGTCGCGGCGTTACTTCCACTCGACATCTTAAATTGAGGGCGTATTCAAGATAATGCACTAGTGACCGGAAGGATAGTGTTGTGTCAAGAAGTTCGTCGTTTGTTGTAGTGCGAGAAAGGGATATGGTAGAACCAGTCATTGTATAGTATTTCCAGCAGCGGTCTAGCTTATCGCATTGCCAACGAGAGGAAGATTGCTTACTGCCACGAGTGTCGAGTCGAAAGTTGTGGGTAAAGCACTTATACAGTTCAACAATGTGTATACTATGTGTGTATCGTGGAGTTGTCGACGGCACGGGCTAGATGTAGAGAATCCGCGCAACGCGCTGAGATATACGTCATGTACTACAGAGTAGCAGTCGCATAAAAGGTAACTACAAAGACCTACAGTACTTGTAAACTATGCGCTTGGTCATGTTATCATATCACATAGACATTAATTTTTCGAATGATATTCGAAAATCGAATGATATTCGAAATCGAATGATATTCGATATTCGAAATTTCCGATTTTCGAATATCATTCGATAGTCGAATATTCGAAATTTTCGATATTCGAATATTCGAAAAAAATTTCGAATTTCCCCAAGTATACTACCAAGCCTGAAATTTGCTGCGAAAGTGGCCCAAATCTTACGGTAGGCCGGATGCCCACACATCAATATTGATTTTTAGGGCCAGAGTGCGTATAGCGTACACAGTCATGAGCGCAGGGTCCTGCAACGACTCTGCGTCTCCACCTTGCATGCATCTCACTTGCCCGAACCTTCCGTAAGATTTGGGCCGAGGGCCTTGGGTGGCGATTTGTAAATTTCGTAGCCCAACTTTCGCGCTGCAAACTTCTGTCGTCGCTTAGTTAGGGGGACTTCTATCACGTTGATACCAGAGCCAGGTATCCCTCAATCTGGTGGGACGCTGCCTTTAAAGTGAACTGCAGTAATGTCAAAAAGTCCCGCGTTCTTTGAAATAGAAGCACGAAGAGGTGTGATTCATAGTGCCTACCTAAATTTGAATGCGTAAAAGTAGTCACAGCACACAACGTGAGCATGGCCAAGTCATAGTCCCATAGCTTCTTGCTCAAACTGTCTGACATCCTTCGAGATTGATTATAATGTACTGCACAAACCAACGCAAGGAATTATTTGATTAGTCCAAATTCATTTACAAACGGTCAATTTCCAGGAAAGAACATCGAAACGCCGCAGAAAAACGTCTCAAAGCAAACCAAAAGTTGTTCTGGTCGTTAAACAAAAACAGGTTACTTTTACTGTAGACATTGTATAAGCATTTAGTATCAAAAGACTAGAACAATACGCATCTAGAAAAGTCTTTCCAACCATAAAAATTTCACAATTTTTCTTCCTACGGTCATTTTTGTGCAATTCAAAGAACTTTGTCCGAGTGATCTGACTGAGAAGCCTGTTAACTTCTGACCCACAGCTACACTCGAGTTTTGCATTTGCGCTCAGAAATTACAAGAAATCGGAAATCGTGGAACTTGCCTGTAACTGCAACTCGTTTCGCACCTGGCGTCGCTTCTGTGGGGATCGCCACCCTGGATGATGTGTACAAAAGATGTGTAAGGCAATGCCCCAACAATGTTCGCAGTAATCAAAGATTTGGTCCACCCTATGCAGAACGACAAGACTTCAAAGTCACTTACTCGAAAATGGTGCATCTTTAGGAGCACAAAATGAACGATTTTTCAAACTTCCTGGAAAAACTTTTTGCATGTGGTGGCTTGCAAAGGATTTCCCTTCGGAGGGGGGGGGGGGGAATTTTTCTGATGATGATGCGTGGCGTTGGTCAACTCCGAAAAAATTTTTTAGTAAGCTAAAAATGATTTTTTCTAAAGTTTTCGCGGGCCCTAAGCCCGAAATTTTGGAAAAAGGGGGCATGACGTCAGCTGCGCAAATTTTTATAAGGCTAAAAAAATTTTAAAAAATTTCGAAAGTCAATTAATGAATTACACATCGCTAAGTCACTTGCACAGTTTTCATACACAGGATTTTGAGGATATACTTACAAAGGCTTGCAGTATACAATCACACATACGGGGGAGAGGCGGGGAGTATGTTTGGTCTATGTTTTTTCTTAATTTTTAGGCTTGAAAAAGATAAGAATTATGAATACTCTGTGTATGTATGACGAGAAATTTGGAGGTCCGTGACCATTTTCTACAAGGAGTTTCGATTTCCAGAGTAGTTGGAAAATGCTACCCTGCAGTATGATATAGGTGGATCTTTGGTGTTGGTTCTAGAGCTTGCTTCGCTCTGTCGTATGGTACTCTTAGGCCCGTATGCACTTACATCCCCACGGGGAGGGGAGGGGATCTGAGAGGGGAAGCGCCATATCTCACTGCTCTAAATATCTTCTCCTTTCCTATCGTCTTATGAGGGTTCTCATACCCTTATGCCTGCGCATAATAGATGCCAGATTACTGCTATACAGGATTAAATATTCACTATTTCTTCCGATCCCCTGGGAATCCCCAGGGGATCATCTCACATTTTCCGAGTCGTTTATCTTCCTGAAAAATGAATGAAAACGCTGCAAAATTGTACTGAAGATATACTACGATACTGCTGAGCATGTTTTCGACAGAAGAAATTGAATCTGAAGATTTTGATTTTTTCGATAATCCCTGGCTCGCGAGCAGCGGTTCATCGAAGATTTTGATATCTTGAGATTTCACTCATTTCTACCATAAATATGTTTAGCAGTGCTGTAGTATATCCACAGTACAATTTTAGAACATTTTCATTGAGTTTTCAGGAAGATAAAGGACTTTGAAAATGTGAGGTGATCCCCTGGGGATCCCCAGGGGATCAGACGAAACAGTGAATATCTAATCTTTTATGGCAGTTACCTGGCATCCGTTATGCGCAAGTATCAGTGTATGACAACCTTCAAAACCAAGACAGAGAAAGAAGAAGAAAGATACATAGACTAGCGAGATATGACACGCTTCTCCTCTCAGATCCCCTCCCCTCCCCACGGGGAAGTACGTGCATACGGCCCTTAGGCCCTATGCTCGCACATCCCCGCTGGGGATGGGAGGAAATCTGAGGGGGGATGGTCATATCTCGCTACTCTAAGGGCCGCATGCACTAACCTCCCCGCTGGGGAGGGGATCGCAGCTCAAAAGAAAGCTTTATATTTCGAAACTCCAGATACCTGGATTTCACGTTGTGTACCTATCCGTAAGTATTCCTATTCCTACTACCCTTCACTATGAACATGTTGAAGAGGAGCGCGAAGATGTACGAACCGCATTTTCCAGCTTCTGTATTATCCCTGATGATCCCCGGCGCTTTTCTTTAAAGTCATTTTTCTTTCTCCGAAGTTAACGAAAACCTTCCAAAGTTGTACTGAACATCTAACACAACAGTGCTAAGCATGTTGCTGATGAGAACAAATGAGTTTTTAAAAAGTCGAATTTTTCGGTAAACCTCAAATTTCGACCTGTGGATCATCGAAAATTTCATGACTTCAAAACATCATTTGTTCTTATCAGCAACATGCTTAACACTGTCGGGTTAGATAACCTGCACAACTTTGGAGGTTATTCGTTAACTTCGGAGAAAGAAAAATGACTTTAAAGAAAAGTGCCGGGGATCATCAGGGATCATACAAAAGCTGGAAGATGCGGTTCGTACAGCTTCTCGCTCCTGTTCAACATGTTCATAGTGAAGGGGAGTAGGAATACTTACGGATAGGTACACCACGTGAAATCCAGGTATCTGGAGTTTTGAAATATAAAGCTTTCTTTTGAGCTGCGATCCCCTCCCCGCGCGGATGTTAGTGCATGCGGCCCTAAGTATATTTCTTCTTCCTTTGCTATTTTGCTTATGAATGGTGCTCAGACCCTTTTGCTTGCGCATAATGAATGCCAGGTTACTGGTATACAATAGTGAATTTTTGCCATTTTGTGTGATCCTCTGGAGATCGTCAGAAGATCACCTCTCATTTTCACAATCATTTGTCTTCAAGGTAAGTCAATGAAGAAACTGCAAAATTGTACTGAGAATATAATACGGCCTGCTAAACATGTTTGTAGTAGAAATAAGTAAAGTCTTAGCATATCGAAATCTTCGATGAACCACTGCTCGCGAGCTAGGCATTATCGAAAAATTCACAATCTTCAGATTTCATTTCTCCTGTCGAAAACATGCTTAGCAGGGAATGGTCAGGACTGACCTGGCCATACCAAACATGCTATACATATAACATCGGACTCGCCTTGAAAACGCTGAACACAAATATACGTGCAATATCTGCCAAGCGACTATCTGGAAGGAGTGATGAGCGTTTGAACGCGTGATTTGTTAAGTGTTCTGTAGCGCTTGTTTCAGGAAATACGTTTTAAAAATACTTGCTAAGGTGTGAAGGTTCTTCTTCCTTGTTCTTGAGTCAACCATAGCCACTGTAGATCCACGCCATCAGCTGCCTTTAAAGGAAATATATTCGTCAAAACTCGAAAAATTCATCGTGTTTGACCGCTCATAACTCCTTCCAGGTATTCGCTTGGCAGATAATAAACATTTCTTCAAAATCAGCGTTTAAGGACGAGTCCGATGACATACCGCTTGTTCGGCATGGCTGGGTCAAGTTCTGACCATTTTCTCGTCAGCAGTGCCGTAGTGTTTACCTTTGGAAAAATCTCTGTATAAAGAATCGTAGTGCCTATCTAAAAAGGTAAAATGGGAGGGAGGAGGGAGGGGGGGGGGGGGGGGGGGAACGCGCGTCTTCCGCAGCGAACGCTCCTGTAGATCTAGCACCTTTAGATTACTGGCTCACTAGTCTAAGATTTTCCATGCGTTACAACAAGACACATAGATATAGCGCCTCAAAGCTATTTGGACTTTGAACGTCATGGACGTGCTCGAACTTTTTTTCGAATTTTTCGAATTTTCCGGATGCTGAAAACGACGACGTTCTTTCCATCACTTAAGGCTTAGAAGAAGTGACCATAAAGGCAAAAGTAAATTCAAAACATTCCAGACAAGTTCCAACACTTAGAGATAGCTACCGAAGAATGCAGTGTAGCTCTGGAAGGGTTGAATAACTGAGCAATAGAGTGCACTGCAAAAGCGCTGATTTATCTCTTTGCAGCAGATGCATCATAATGTACGAAACTGAAGTGCAAAAAACAATGGATTATTTTTCAACTGTTGCTTACGTGATGAACCCATTTCCAAATTAACATTTTGATCAAGTCTTTTACAAATTAACCTTGTCAACACCCAAAAAATTTTGAAAGGAGTATGGCATCAAAATGTATAGCGCTTTGACAATTCCTCGAGAAGCTAAGCCGCAGTAATAATCATTGGCCAAAAGTTACACTTGCAAACGATGATCTTAGTTTCTTCATATCAGTCAAAAACTTTTTTCTGACAAGTCTTTCAAGGCTGGTACATGACGTGAAAGTTAGCGAGAAACTGGGTTTACATTGCATATTTTGAGCCGATCTCCTCGTGCCCCCCCCCCCCCCCATATAGTAAAGTTCCAACAAATACAGGGCTCCAGTTGGAAAGTCATAAGGCATAAGATAAAATTAAAGTGGACGGCAAAATTTGACAGATTGTGGCAAAAAATCCAGGAACGAAACGCTTCTCCGTTGCTGTTTTTTCTAGACATGAGCTAACGTTTAGCTGTACAGCAGAAAAAAATCTTTTCACTTGTTAGACTTTTTCAAGCAATGGCGCACATGGCGCTGAATACAATATTTGAAAATTCTGGGGACTCGTTCTCAAATCATCGACATTGCTAACGATAAGCACTGAGCTTTTTACTTACACGCAATGATAGAAAGTGAATAAAAGCCCACGAATTCCATCCTGCAAATTGTAGCTTATAAATTTTCATTTGCCCTTTATTTTTCTTCACAGAGCTAATCATCAAATGTACAAGTAAGGTCGTTGCTTCACTCGTCCGAATGCTTCTTGTAGGTATTGTATTAGCATGTCCCAAAATCAAACCCATTTTTCAAATGAATGAAAGCTTTTCTGTGTCCTAGCAGACTTAGATTAACTATTTGAAAGAGTAAAGCAAGCTTACGAAATGATCACCAAAGATCCACCAAAATTACTATTCAATGCTTGCAGCCAAATATTTTAGCAGTTGAAAATGTTTGGGAAAAAATCCTAAAGGTCGCCATGCAAAAGTTACATGGTGGTTTTCATTACATCTACTGAATTTTTCTTCACTCATAGAAAGAAAAAAAAGAAAACCAAAAATGACAAACTCCGCTCTCAGCTCCTCCCCATGTGTGATAGATGGTATACCGCGAGCCTAAATATAATCATAAAATTGTATATTTGTAGGTGCTCTTATAGTCTAGAATTATCAAGTTTTTTCTAATATCAAATTTTGCATGAAACCTGGAAAAAATGTCGTTTTTTGCATTTTCGGACTATCTTGTTTCTTAAATTTACGGAAGAATTCCAGCAATGTAATTATGAGTACCACTATATGTTTATTTTATGGTGACCAAGCTGAGATCCGCTGGAATTTTCTGGAAGAAGCTCCGATTTATGAGATATTCATAAAATGTTGGTTTGTGGCTTCGAATTCTACCTGAATTCTACCACGACTTAGGTGGATTTTTAGTGTCCGTTAAGTAGAGCTTGCTTCAATTTTATCGAATGGTACCCCAAGCTAGCTAGAAAAACAAGAATAGTTTGATTTATCAAAAAAGGATATATTTCTGTGACAACATAAGATTCATCACTCTTGGAAATAACTGCTCTTTTCATGGTGTGGAATCGCTGCCGTCAGAGCAGCAGAAGGGTAATTCGTGCACTGGAATAAGAGAATTAATCTTCCATTATAGTCGTAATGCCTTCGCAATGGCCCCA
Organism: Cylicocyclus nassatus; assembly: GCA_958299035.1. Lineage (NCBI taxonomy): Eukaryota > Metazoa > Nematoda > Chromadorea > Rhabditida > Strongylidae > Cylicocyclus > Cylicocyclus nassatus. The sequence continues at coordinate 36,986,856 of CATQJL010000001.1, read as the reverse complement.
ATGGCACTTTTTCGGAGGTCGTATCGTCGTGGACATCACGCAGCAAACATAGAAATCTCATTAAGCCGAATGAAGGGTGCATCTAACGTGAGCTGATCAACAATCTTGCATTGAAGCATTTGCTCGTTATAGTATAGTTTTGGCTATTTTACAAAACTTGTAATCAAGTGGGCACCAAACCATAGATTCCCTCCTTTTCATCACCATTACTTGCTTCTATATCTTATGAATCAAGCGTTTTCACAATCACCTCGTTTATGCTTTGAGTTGCAGAAGTTAAATTCCAGCATAATTAGATGTAAAAAAGGAAGTGCTGTTTCAGCATTTTCGTAAAATCTGAATTCTTCCTGCCCCCCCCCCCCCCTCCCAAAAGATGTTGAAATCTTTGAAAGTTATTTATGGGGGCTATAAAAATGTGCAAGTGACTTGCTTATACTTGCAAATTATCAGAACGATTTGTGAGATATTTAAGGATCCAAGTGAGTCTTGCAAAAAAATTTCGGAGGCGTTTTTGCTTAACATCGCACACCGATAGTCGAAAAAAATTTATCATCCCTCCCCTCTCCTCCGCCTTCGCGCAGAAACGGGACCGCCACTAATATGGAGTTGATCCCAAAAGGGGTCAGTTACCCATTATAAAATCAACTCTATAGGCACCCCCTTAGCTCATCAACCGTAGCTTATCCTGGACTGTCATTTACTTATATTATTTTAATTAACTGAAATTTTTACAAGGAACTAAACCATTGGCACTCCAGGAACTCAGTAGCCTTCTATAAAATTCACTCTTTTCTGTTTTAGCTACAATAGCTAGACTGCAGGCTAGGTGCTTTATCACAGCAAAATATGACACCTGTAACATCCAATTCAACTGGCCTGGCGCCTAGAAGGCGGGGCTTTGTGACCTAATTAAGGCCGCTCGGCCCGCTACGCAGTCTCGTCTCTCTCCCATTCGCGCTCTCTGATTATTATTTAGCCTTAATTAGGTCACAATGCCCCGCCTTCCAGCCGCCAAGCAGTTGAATCAAAGTATAAGTGACATCGTATGAAGCAACAGTTTTGAAAACTGGAAGCAAAACTCCATAAATTTCATGTGAATCTTTCGAAACTTTTAGCAAGAGTTACTTTGCAAGAACACAAATTAATCTCCTTTCATAGGGTTGTAAGCAAGAATCGCAAACATATTCATAAATCAGTCTGTGACTTAAATCATAAAAAGCAAGCTTTCACTTATGACAAATGTTAACAGACCAACTTCTTTTGCTTTCGCTTTTTTTGCTCAATGCCATAAACAATTTGCAATCGAGTCTATTCAGTTACTCTAAGTGAAGTACGGACAAAAAAATCCTATAAGTACATGTTCATAAACCGTCGCTAGGTTGTAGCATTGGTGTACTTATTGTTTTGCTATACGACCTACAGGGTGCGCCAAAATTACCGGCGCGTGTTTCCGGTGCCAGAAGGAAATTAGACGGGCTTGAGGTCAGATCAAGTACGCATTTGTTCTGCCAACCATCATCATATACAAAGTCAAAACATAATTTGGCTGCTTCATCTTTCGAAAAATCTCAATTCCTCTCGCAACTGAAGTGCACTCTGTAGGAAGCATGAATTCGCGGATTTAAGATCTGTTTGATAACCTTTTCTCTAGCTTTGTGATTGCGCATGGAGGCAAAGCAAGTTTTCGTCTATAATACTGCTACTCTGCTAATTTGAAAACAATTTGAAAAGGATATTTTTGATTTCTCAAAAACAGGTTGAAGGCAGCATACCAAAGACTGGTGTAATTTCGGCTTTTCTGATTGCGCATTAGGATCGGAATTGTCCTCTAAATCAGATTCAAAACCATTCTAAGTATTCGATCATGATAGATACCCTCTACTGTCTCATAAATAGAGAACCGTTTTTTCCCTGTAAGGTTTTGCATGTATGAGTCCTCATAATCAATTTTGAACATAAGGTCATTAGTAGGTCACTAGCATTGCTCGTAATCAAATCTTCTCACAAATACATTTTCTCATCTCGAAAAAACCAATTCTGCAAATGCACTCCGGCCTTTGTGACTTTACCAATTGTGCTCTGCAATCTCAGCTTGAAAGGGTTTTTGAAAGGTTTTCAGTTTCAGCCACTAAGCAAATTATAGTATAAAAATTCCATTTTTGCTTTCTTGAAATTGCTGATCTAATTCTTTTGATTCTCATGTCTTTAAAAGAGGTTTTTTTGAATTTTGTGAAATGTTTTTTGTAGCGATTGGTTAGTGCCTTCTATGACATAATTTTGAGCTTGTATTTCTCAGTGATTTCTTCGTGGCACTGTTTGTAAAGTTGGCGTCGGTAATTTCTGCGTAAACTGTAGATAGGGGCTCTTCGCAGGGTTTTTCTTACCCAGAGATCCTATTGTTTTGAGGTGATAAGAGAAGTTTCATATTCTAGCGGCATAAATTCTGGGAAACTGTCCTTGCACTTTTTGATGTACACTCTGCCTCAGTAAGATTTGTAACAACATTTTTTTTTCTTTCCAACTTGGAGTAAAAATAGTATTCAATATACAGTTGAAGTTTTATCCCACAATGCAGTACTCTGGTATAATCTATTGAACTGCATCTAAATCCAAGCAGCTGAAAATTATTTCTGCATGGATTAGCTACTGCAGCAAAAATATCATGTCGCAGATGAAATTTTGCAAGCCTTGGCAGTATTAAAGAACCTTAAACTTTGTAAAGCTTGATTTCAAATGTCAGCAACGATTGAGATTTCTAGTATAGCATTTGTTTCGAATTATGCAAAAATCATTTTGGCATTTCAACAATTGAGTTTCGCTAGAGAATGCTAATCACTTGGTAGATTTTGCTCTGCTTGACATTTCATCATCTTCGATATATAACTTCCCACGCCTGTTAAGAAAATATAAGATTATGTGTTTATTATTCAGCCACCTTTCCACAGATAATTGTACTATAACAATCTTTACAGAGTAAATGTCGCCGAAAAATCAGCTTAACTTCTTGCTTATCTCTTTTGCACAAATGTATAGTGTTTCAGTTGACTAGTCTCAGGTCAGTTCTAATTAGCTTGACCATTACTGATCACAGAAAAACGCCCCGAGGATTGTAGTACTTGTATTAAGCTTTTGAAATGTGTTGTCTTGATACAGGATAGCAATTTGTTTTTTTGACGCTGGTCTCCTTCTTTGCCTTTATTAATACATTGAACAACTTCCGCTCTTGGTACCCAAATAAATTTGATGTAGCAAGATGTTTTATTGAGAAGGTTTGGCGTAATGAAAATATTCCAAGCTTCAACGAACACCTGACGAAAGAAAAAAACAAAATAATCCGAGAACTCAAATTATGATCATAACGATCTTTTATGAATTAAATTTGAGTTGTATCAGCTGCCAGATGGACGACAGGCTTGTGCGGTCCTCTGATGGAATTTAGTTTATATTTCTTTATAAAGTGTAGTAATACGGGCACACAATGTTGAAAGGTGAAAGGAGAAGGCAACTTTCTTACAGCAGTACTGGTCATTATGCTTTATCCCATTATTTCTCAAAATGCAAAGCTGGATCTTGGTTTAGAAGCATTTTGTGGCTGATGACGTTGGGAAAGCGTTCTGTCAAGGAAAATTGACAACCATTGGTGTAGTGTGTTTTCCGCAGTTCAGATTCTTGAAGTTAGAAAATTTTGAAACGTTCCGAACAAGTCTGACTTCGGAGTCATTCCGGAGTGTCCGAGGGAATCTTTTACGAATAACCAACCATGAGCTATCTCTGTGACATGATTCATTTGTACTTCGTTCTGGGCATCGCAAAGCTTCGGAAGCTTGTACATAGGTGAACAGTATTATCAAATTGATCATAGCGATTGTCCAGAGATATTCGCTAACTTAAATTTTGTTTTCCATTCCGTAGGGTATTTTCTTCTTTCTTGTTATTGCACATCTACAGAATACTTTAAGAGGGATGTACGGTAGCCCCATTCCATAAGCTTCCTCCTCAGAACGCAACATTGAATGAAATAGGCTTTGAACATTCATAACTAACAAAGAAATTACGTTCAAATAAAGAAGTAAACAAATAACACTTTCTAGGTTTATGCATTGTGAGCATTTAAGTTCGCGTCATTTCCGTGTGCTGTCACCGTAAAAGACTTCTTGAAGAAGTGTAGAAAAACAACCCTGAGTTCAGAACACCATATATAAGAAATAAAAACCTATCTCTCTCAAATGACTTAACTAAAATGGTTTTTCTACAAAAGAAATTCGTCGAAATAATGTGAGTGACCAAGTATGTAGAGTAAAAAGATTGTACTTCTTTGTTGTCTTTCAATACTGAATCAGGCATTTTAAAAAGTTATGACCGTTAGTGCCTCAACTTTCTGAAGCCCTTTTCATTTTAGGACATTTGCACTTCGCTTTATCCCTTAGAGGGAAACAGAAACATAATTTTGTGGTCATTAGCCAAATTGCGCAAGTACCAGCTAAGCACAATGACTAATGTAGTGGATAGGGCAATCTAAAGTCCAAGTTCAAGCTAATTAGAAGCGAACTAATGGGCTTGGAACATGCTCGACGAAACTAAGCCAATTTATTTCCGGACGCATCACAGGGCTTGAAAACACCGTAAGCCCACAAGCTTCTAATTACTATACGATGTACTACATCGTCTATTTCAAGCCTCTCGCTTGCTGACGTAATTTACACTCTCCTAGTCACGTTGTTGGTGCTTTGCTGGCTAGCTATCGTAAATATTTTGAAAATATCTCCAAAATATATAATTTGTCCTCAAGCAAACCCCTTCTTCGAATAAATCAAGCTATTTGTTTTTTTTTTCTGCAGACTTAGGGAAGAGCAAAGCAGCCACAAAAAACGAGCACCGGAGATCTACTCTATGCATAATTGTAAGTAGTGTGAAGTGTACAGTTCAAAGTCACACCCAAGTTTCCGAAAAAAATAGTAGGAAGCTCAAAATGGGTCGTCATTTCTTGTTTTTCTGAGACTGAGGCTGCTTTCGTTTTCTTGTGTTCCCAAATACCTCGAATTTTCTCGCGCTCTTTCCTTTTCGGTGCTCCCCGCAACTGCAAAGTGTATTCTTAAGTAAATAAATTCTTAGGTTTATACTTCTACATAAGTTTGCCATGGTAATTGAGAAATAATTTTACTTGAGTGCATTTTTGTTTTTTCGGGCTATTTTGTTTCTTGATTTTTTTTGCCTCGGAACAAATGCAGCAAATACTAGTATGAATGCGACTATTTGAGATCCGATTTTCAGGACAATTAATAAAATTTAGTTTTGTCTCCAGACTTGCCTGGAGTGCGACTTAGAAAGGCCTTTGATGGTCATTTTTTAGAGCATGCTTTGCTCTAATAAAAATACCCCAAGTCTGCTGAGAAAACAAAAATAATTTGATTTATGTGAAAAAGAGCACTCCTGAGACAATCTAATGGTTTTCAGAATCTCAGTAATGGAATAGAATTTCTGACTTAGTGGGTGCATAAGCCTAAAGGGTTCATGTCAGTACTGAACAGACCCAAATCTGCGAATACTGCAGCTCTTGTGAAAATCACCTATCAGCCCTTTTCCTTTTTCGAATGTAAATTGGAGAAAAGGTTTTGCATTCGGCTATTCTACTCAGCTCAGATGCAAAGAGGTACCCTGCAGTATAGTAAAAATAACAGCACCGTTTTTTTTTTTCAGAAAAAATTGGCATTCAAAATGAACTCCGGTTGTTGTAATTTCAACATTGTGCCGGTTCTTTGTATTTAGATAGCTGTTTTTTATTTTTAGGAGACAAAAGCATTTTCTCTCTCAATTGTTTTCAGTGGCTTTCTACTTATTGATGATTCATTGTTTCAAAGCGGAAGTGTAATTTTAGGCATTATTACTTTTGCTGGAAAAACTCGTGCGCGATAAGTTATTTATTTGCGCAGGTGCTTTGAGAGCGAAAAAAACATAAAGTGTTTATACCGTCTGAATGATGCAAAAAGTAACTTGCATTGTGTTAATACATAAGTTTTTATGCATTCAACTGAAAAAACCTTGAATTTCTTTGATCGTTTCCGAATGGAATGCTGTGAGTTTTCGATATGTGTATCACACCTAAAGAATACAACTGGGTTCTTTGCGAATTCTTGAATAGTTTTCGCCAGTTTTCCAAACTCCGTTAATGAAGGACTTGAACTTCCATAATGCCTTTGTTTTTACTGCTGATACACCAAATTCATTCAAAAAATCTAGAGAAGAGAAAAAAGATTGAGATCTCAAACTGATTGGAGTGCCGCTAGAACTGCGCGTATATCAGGTTGGTCCGATAGTTCAGTTGACCATTATCAAAAATTCGGAATTACCTTGACAATTTTACATAACATTACTACTATCTAGAGCATTATGCGCCTTTTAATGACCTTTGTTTACTCTCTACTAATCTTTGATAAAAGAAAATGGAAGAAAGTCACTTGAGGTTCGCTAGAATCTGAAAACTGTGCTTGGAATCTGAAATTGTCAGGAACATGAGTTAACTGACCCATATCAGCTTCGAATTATTTCATAGTATTTGAAGTGAATAACTCGATCAAGTCTAATATCAACTTTTTGTGTGATTCGTACAAGCAGCTGATACCACTCGGCTAGTCAACTTTCATGAGCCATTAGTCACTGTGAGCCTAGATCTTTTGCTCCTGTATTATGTATTTGATTTACGAAGCAGAACTTCGTCATATTAGCAAAACTTCTGCGAGCAGGTTTCTAAATATCAAATTATATATCAAATTCCGTGAAAGTAATTCACCAAAAAGTCTCATGAACTCAAAACGTTTTATTTGTGACAGATAAGCGGAAGGCTTTCACCTGAACGGGGAAAATCTTTTGTCAACCGTAACATAATACGTATGTTTCAACATGCTATGTATTCAACAAGCGTCAAGTCGGCAACTCACTACAATACTAGAATAAAGTCCCCATTATAGTAAGCATGCTTAGCTGTTCATTGTTCTGAGACCTCATTTCCTATGCTAAATTACTGTGTGCCTTAAAAGTGATGCTCATGCAAACATGACTGGCATGCTCGAAGAAAAGTTATTACATCAGCACCGCTATTTTCATTCCACTCTACTTCACCTCTACTGTACAGTAAACAAGTTAGATAGTATATCACGAACTTAATGTGTTAATGGTCAGAACACTTACATTTGAGCACCAGTTAATTGTTGCAGAATATTGCCTTAAGAGCAGTGTCCCCATCGGCCGAGAAAGTAGCTCTTGAACCGGCGCGCGCTCGGACGACTTCGCTTACCGATCGGTGCGGAACCCCACGACCGTCTCCCGCATTGTGCATGCTATCCAAAGCAAAATTACAGGCAGCAGGGCCTCCCAACTTTCCATTGAAAATCCTCGGCTAAGATGCCTTTTGAAAATTGGGTAAACGCTCCTAAAAAGGTCTTTTCATCCGACCCAAAGCTCAAAACATGCAAGAAGAACGGAAATGCAAAATCCGCTGAGACACTGCCTTCAAAAGGTTTTCTTAGCGAATGAAGATTTTACTAACAATAAGATGGTGTATGACAGTTCTCGAAATCTAGGCAGTGTGATACCTGCACAGACTTAGGAGAATTTATAAAGGCGTCGATATTAATCATAGCAAAGCAAATCTCATCCTTCCACTCGACAAATCTGATAAAATGAGATGTAAGGAGCGAAAAAGTTTCAAACTGCAACAAATTTTGTATCTCAGCTATCAACCATAATTATGTAGTGCAATCTACCATAGTAAAAGAAAACTTTTCGCATGAAGCTGATCAAGAAGCTTTAGAGTCCTCCTCCGCATTTTTTCCTGCAAGCCCCATGTTCGCAACAGCTCCAAGAAGCCTATTAGCCCAGAATTTACAAATTCTCACGTTCGATTGCTTGGTTTCTGTTCTTGATACCTTCACTCTCTATCGTGACTTCCAAGTCATTCACTCGAAAGCACTTTTTAGGTCGATCTTCTGAGTTTTCCGCTTGCCAAGACATAGCAGATTTATCTGGCAGAATCAGTCTACACATCTTCCATTTATAAGCATTGATTCTCTAGATAATTTTCAGGCTTTATGGAGCTGGTAAAATAGTGCAAAAAAGTTTTTGTATCCAATGCTGAGCTTTTAATAGTCCTATTTTCGTGACTCCGCGATGCAGAGCAGCTCCTCGGAACAGGCGCCAGGGACGCTGTATGCCGCGTTTGCCTGTCGCGCCTTTTATAACTATAGATTATCTTCGCATCATACTTGGCTACATTCTGGGCAGCTCCCGCATTTGAGAATCTTTCGTGTGAGGGTCGAGCCTTTTGTGATTGGATTTGGAAGGACGTGAGGTTGATGAAAGTCTTAGAGTTGTAGATGAACATTGTTGCGGAAGTGGAGCTGGTGAGTGCACCGTTCCATAGGACTGGGTCTCCTGAGGCCGACTCTGAGGTGGAACCCAGAAATACTGGATTGGATTAAGTTTCTTGCATATCGGCATCTTGGGACGCGCCATTCGTCCCGTGTCGTTTCTTCAATTTATCCATTTAGAGGAGGAGCTCAGTAGTTTAGTAGTATTACTTTGTTATTGTTTCTTGTATCTGTTTTACTATATAAAATCACATGATCTAGTAGTGTTTTTGTAAGGGTCAGTCGTCTGTCTGGGGGCATGCGTCGAGTGAACGCGCCGTAGTGGCCCTTTCGGTGTCGGGCGCATAACGTCCAAAGACTAGGGTTTGGTTTGCAGGGGCAGTCGAGCGAGGCTAGGCAGGTGCTGAGCTCAACGAGCCGCGACACCTCTCATAGCTCAGAAAAGAAACGTTTGCGGGACAAACATTCATGGAAGGAAATTACGTTGCAGCAGGTTTCTGCACAAGGAATTCTATGCTTCTTAAATGTAATTCAATTTACCGCATGGAGAACTTCAAATTTTGTCGAAGTAATTGCTAACTATAGCTTTGGGTGGCTAATCCACGCAATTGAATATCTAGTGTTACTTCTCTTTGATAAAGTATTCTCTTTAATGGACACTCTACCATTTTTAACTTTTCTAAGAGCTTGTACCGTCCCATTTGATGTGAAGCTTGTCATAACTCTAATCAACAGCTGAGAATTTTCAAATCCTGCCTAAATGTCGGTGTAATTGAAATTTTGTATGTCGCTGCCTTTCCAAACAGGTACCATTTCAGATTCTCAGGGCATAATAGCTGAGATTGGTTTCGGATGTATTTGAGAATAGGAAATTGTAGGGGGTGTATGACTTTATGAACGATAGTATGTGCCAGCCGCCAGCTGGGTACCGTACGCTGTGCGCTGATCGCGCCGCCCCCTTGTTCAGCCTAGGGCGTTGAGCCATTGGAAAACTCTCTATTATTTCGTTCATGCTTCTTCAGTTGGTTGCAATTTGGATAACAGTAGATTTCAAAATTTCAATAACTTGCTAACATCATTAAATCTGGTAATGTTTCGCACAATCAGATATCCTCGTTTTGCAAATATGCGGTCATATTAACAAACTTTTTTGGAATTTAGAAAAAGGAAAATCACACTGCACTTATATAATTTCGAATCTGCTCTAAATAACAAAACTCTTTGTTTCCTTTCAAAAACTGCTACCCTCAGTGTAAAATGATCTGTGATTCAATCGAAATTGCATAATTAGTAGTAAGATGTGAGCTCACTCAGACAATCATGCCTGAGGTATTCTAGATTGATTTCACGCTTCAAAGTTGATATCCGGAGTCACTCGGTCATTCATAGGTAAATCAGCAAATCTCTTGAATTTCATGATCAACACATTAGCTATTCATGATTGGCAAAAAAGAAACAAGAAAGCAAAAATTCTGTAAATAGTCAACTTCACCCCAGTTTGCAAGCTTATAGCTCACTAGCAGAAGTTGCTTTCACTTGGCACTTGACTAGGAAACATGGCCATGAACCATGGTTCAGCAGCAGTGCTAGAGCTGTACTGCGAAGAACTCGTCCATCTTGCGATAGGCGGAGCTAACGGTGCGCACCTTATTGACACACGCCTGCCTAAGCGCGTGCTATCGTTCATAAAGTCCGCCACCCAATTGTAGGTGCAAGCACTATACTACGAGTTGTGCTGAAAAAATGATGATATTGCTTTAGAATCGCTTATATGGTTTTAGTCATGAATTACCAATATGTAAGCATTTGCAGAGCATAAAGTTTGTATATGACATTATCAGGTCAGTGACAATGTCATCGGGGAACTTTCGTTTTCGCATTTCGCGATACAGAATATAGTGCTCGTGCCAACTGATGTTCCATATACAATACCCGCTCACAGAATGTGCTAAATTTCCGTAAATGTCGCGGAATTCCGGTCCGCAGAAGTCTGCGACATCCTGGAATTCTGTGGCAGTCCGGGAATTTCCACAATCCGGAATAGAATACCGCGCAATTCGGGGATTGTCGCGGACTTTTGCGGAATTCCCAGATTATCGCTACATTTACGGAAATTTTGCATACTCTGTGAGCGGTATTGTAGGGTGAACTGCATCTGGAACAATAAAAGCTGTTCAAATGGTTGCGAAAGTGATATAAATAGAATTACGTGGGCTATTTTGAGACTGCAATTTATTTTCCATAACAAGTTCACTTTGCTATGTTTTTTGCAAAAGCATCATCACGTCACTACATATTGCTTGTTTTGTGAAATTTGCACTTCTAGAGGCCTAAACAACAAGTCTGCTAATTTCTCTCGTCGCTTCTTTCTATGTTTGGATTAGCATCAAGCATGCTTATCATGAATGCTCATTATGTGAGTGTAAATTGAATCTATAGAATGTATTTATGAGAAGTAGAACAAAGGATGTGTGAATATGCCCGTGCCCTTTCTAAATGTTGCGCTGTCCTTATGGGAGAATCGCCAACTTTTCTTTGCATATAAAATCTCGGTGAGCTCTTAATCAACAGTGTGCTAAAACGGTAATATGTGAGTGTCTGTTTAACGAACTTTCGGAGAATCAAAAGTGGAATATGCACACTTCTATTCATCATTCTTGATATGTTTGCTGTAAGTCGTTATTTTAGCCTCTAGTTCTAGAAAAAATTTGACATCTTCAAGCTCAGTGCCCCATATTGTCAAAGAGATAATTCCCTAAGAGATCACAGTCTAGAATAGTGACATAGTTGCAAAATTCATTACGTGGTCAATGTATTCTTCGTTGCTCTATGTATAAACATAAGCTTTTCCTTCCAAAAAAGTCGAGGGAAGAATAGTTTGTGACAGTTGACCGCATGCATTGAGAATATACAGCAAAGAACGAGCGAGTAGAGCTGAATGAATTGCAACTACATTTACCCTCAATAAAATCTATGCTAACTAACTTTTCTAATGGCCCATAAAAAGAGAGGGATTTCTTGTTCATAAAAAGATATAAACAATGTTTAGTTTTTTTTGCCAAATAGTTTTAATGTTTTCCATTTGTGGGATTAGTCAAGAAATTCTCGAAGTTTTTGGTGTTGTCTATATCTCTAGCTCCCGGTATCTCTAAATTCTCGTTATAAAAACGCTGTTCCAAACAAATACAGCGTAGGGAAACCTATGCTCCTAATATCTTTTAGAAAAATTGGGATTCCTCATTTTGTAGAGCGATGCTAATCATCCTATACCTGCTTTTCATTCTTTTCGACCAACATCCTTTATATATATGTTCTTACAGCTATGCGGGCTTTGTATCGTTGTACAAGCGATCCCCCTCCCCCCCCCAAACATCAGCATCAGTATTTATCAACGTAAGGTTTGAAGCCAAAATGTCACTAATTGCGTCAAAAATCATTTTTCACTTTAAATGAACCTAGGGCCCAACTGGTCAGCATTTCACAAGTTGGTCCGAAAGATCTGTCGCGCTGGTTTCAGAACATCGCAACTTCTTCCTGTCATGATAATATTGCATGACCGTAGCATTTCTAGAAAGGTAAAATGGACTTGGAAGGCAAATTCATTTCTGATGGCCTTGCTGATTCTTTATTAAGGTGTAAAGAATAAATTCGGAAAAGAAGAACTCTTAAATTTGATTTTGAACAAGCCTGTCGATTTAGAAACTTTAGGAAAATCACAAAAAAAAATTAAACTCATTCTTTGCCATTATCTCGAAAATCATAACTTTTCAAAGATGAGCGCGATCAGCACGGATTTTGTTCAGTCAAAAAGAGAAGGAAAACTCTGTAACGGGCTGCTTTGGATTTTACTGCACAGTTTTTAGATTTTCAATAGGCTTCGAATCAGCGATCCTTGAGAGATCTCCTTCATCCATTTCTATCTTTGCAATCACAGCTTATTAGAGAGTAGATAAGGTGTCATTGTTAGAATTTATTAGAAAAACATGATTCACCCTTTCTGATAATACTAATGTCAGGGAAATCATCCCTACAGGATGAAGCTGTGTTCTTTCGAAAATGGTGCGAAAAAATTTCGGACCAACGTATGTTTTTAGGGGTAAAAATGGAGAAGAAGAAATAACTCTTCAAGTCCTTAGCTCATATTCTTTACATAGGCTTCAGATTAACGTCTTGGTGTTTCAGTCAGACCTTAATAACTTTCACAGTTGCATATCGCGAATAATGTCCTTTTCTGAACTTCATAATGACTTGGCGCTATTTCTCCCTCTTTCGCTGTGGTCTTCTTTTATCAAGCATTGAACAGCTATGCACTAGCTAGTCTTATTTGTATGAACTTTGTCATCTACATGAGTCACGAAATGAGTAGAGGATGCGTGTCAAGTATGTATTTTTCAAAAAGCGCACGTGTTGCTGACATAGATGTGAGGTGGACATGAAGCAATTCCTCTCCTGGAATTTGATAACCCTGTTCTTTGATGTTAGTTTCCTTAAAACAAATAAATATTTCTTCAGGCCACTTCTCCTAGTATCTGCATTTTATCATTGAGAAACGCCGTCGAAGTATGCATGTAGACAAAAAACGTAACTTTTTTTTCGAGGAGACACAGCAGGTAGACAAAGTTGCACATTTTGTGTAAGAGATTTCTGGCGGTGTCTGGCAAAAAAAAAACTCTTTACTCGGAATATAATTATAATAATTAGAACAATGAAAAATCTCGAAATTTTTTTCCTAATGAGGTACTACTGTTGTTTCAGCCTATACCAAAGCTTGAGCTAGAGTTTCAATACGCTCTACACCTTATTGTTGCTCAATTATTGAGAGTGATTATTCATACCAGCAGGCTGTGAAAAATTCAAAGCAACAAAAGTGTGATGATCATGAACGTGTTTCTAGAGCATCAGCCGTACAAATCTTTTCAAAATTCCCAAATCTGGTTACTCAGTTCTATTCATTATTTACTCATAGCTCACTGCAACCGCTTCCCCCCCCCCCTCCGAATACACAACTTGTAAATATTCTTCACGTGTACGGTGTTCGAAGTTCTATCAAAAGTTTTCGCAAACATTCGTGCAAATTCTTTGAAATGGCTTCAACCTAAACTATCATTCTTCATTGGTACAATAACGGGAAAAGTTTTGTAGAGGCTTTGTGCCAGGGAGAAGCAAAAAGAAATACAATTAAAACCCGCTAAGTCGTAAGATCTAATGCTGAGTAGTTTTGAGTAATTGATCATGAAATAAGATTTATGTAAAGTTAATTCTCGTATATTACGCCAGTTATACGGTAATGGCTTTTTTCTCGACGATCACGAAAAATTTGCTTGCACCATATGCAGGGCCGTAAAAAGCTATACGCACATTGTCATTAGCCTGTCGCAAGCCTCATAACAAAGTCTTATTCGGAATTAGTAAGTTTTGCATACTGCTAATCGTCACGAAGTGCTGGAAATTCTCACCATAGTTTAGAAATGTCAGGAATTGTTATGCAGTATAAATCTAACAATAAGTTGTAACCGGCCTGGTACGTGTTTGCACTTGAAAGAACACGAATCCACGTCTCTTTTTGGAAATCTCCTCAAATGATAATAGGACTAAAATTACCGTAACTCATTGCTTGAAAGCCAAGGGGCAAAGAACCGCAATGCGGGACCCGCAGAGATAAACCGCAGAGCAAGATTGAAAGATGAACCTGTTGAATCATCACTAATGAATGCACGCGTTGCAGTAAAAGTGCACTTTTTTGTTTTTCAATATGATGATGAGACTCATAAAAATGTCATTTTGCGTGAATAAATGCGTGTTTCGAGATATATTGAAAAAGGGAAATGTGTGACGTTGACTTCAGTCTCACACATTAGGAGTTCCTGCACCTCATTGCCTGAGTCTTGACAATTGTTTGCTTCCGAGCCAATCGCAGCAAAACATTCGTTTATATCTATGTATAAAGAAAGAGCTAAAGTAGAAAGTAATCAGACTTAATAGGCTATCCCGAAAGTAAACTCCTTTTCTATATAAATCGAACTGTTTTTGTTTTCCTAGCAGATTAGGGTATCATTCGATAGAACGAAACAAGCTCTACAAAATGACTGCCAAAGGTCCGCCTAAGTAGCAGTCCAGGTAAAATTTGAAGCCAAAAATGACAATTTTTCACCCATCCTAAAAATTAGATCTCCTTCGAAAGAATTCCTACGGACCTCCAACTTGGTCATTATACAGTAGACGACGCATAGTAGTACCCAAAAATGTATTGGTGGTATGTTCCGAAGCGTAAAATTGGGAAACAAAATAGCCCCAAAATGCAAAAAGGTCACTTGTTACGGTTTTTAATATTAAACTTGATATTTCTCAATTACCAGGGCACATACAAAGGTTAAATCGAGGTTAAATTCACTGTGGGCTGTAGTACACAAGTGGGGGAGGGGGAGGGGAGGCTGGGGTGAAAACTGCGGTTTTTGAGCTGTCTTTTTTGTCGATTCGCATGCGCGAAAAAAATCCAGTAAAGACATTTTTAAGTGTTCTACTGTATAATAATCAAGTCGAAGCTCTGTAGGAGGATTTTTGTCACAATAATCTAATTTTCAGTTGATAAAATTTTTTTCGATATTGGCTCCAAACTTTACCTGGATTACGACTTAGGCGAATTTTTGGCAGTCCTTTTGTAGAGCTTGCTTCGCTCTAGCGGATGTGATACTCTATGTCTGCTGGAAAAACAGAAGCAGCTTGATTTACCTAGAAAAGTCATTTATTTTTGGGACAATCTAATATTTGTATCCCTATTGCTGATTGTAATTCGCGGTTTACCTTCTCTACATAGAAAGCCCGATTTTTTTTTTACATTTTTGCGCTTCAGACTTCGACTCGTTTCAAGTTCATGAGCGTAGAAAATTGAATTCTTATCCACCTCATTCTTGTCATGGTTGAATCTTTTTTTCTATGCATCCTTGATTCCCGGGACTGCCTTAGATGATTTTACATATCCGATGACGAGCACTTCCCCGATTGAGCTAATTTTCTTATGATATTAGCATAAACTCATATCCGGAAATATGTACACGAGGCCATTGATAAACTTGAAGTGCTCCTATTTTTATTGATGTCAGAAATTCTTCCAAAGCCATTGTTGCTTTAATACAGAATGTTTGGAAGGTTTCCTTGAACACTTCGGATTTTTGGCACTTTGGCATTGGCATTTTTTTTTTGCTCCTGAGCTCGTCTGTCTCAAAACTGGTACATTTCAGTTTCTCACTCTTCTATATTTCTGTAATCTAATCGTTTTTAAAAATATCTGTTAATAGCCTCTAATGTCTTGTGATGTGTTAAAGAGTTGCTCAAAAAGACATTGTGATGGTGACCTAATAGTTTTTGATCCTAGTATCATAGAGCTCAAGTTGATGCAGTAATCATGAGGCAAGAAAACAATAATAAAAATTTTGTAAAAAAATCGTATTTTCTTCAAGCGTCTGATTGTTCAACATGTTCGTCGAGCTTCAGATAGCTTCAGTGAAGAAATAAACTGCAGCAATGGTTAATTGCTAGTCTCCGTCAATGTCCAAACCAGGCTAAAAACTGTTAGATTTAGTGCGCGAAAAGGTGGATTTGCAAAGTTGTTTCACCTACGTATCATAGCGATCACATATTTTGGTGAAGGGGTGGGGGGTGCTGGGAGAGGAAAGAGGGCCATTTTCTAAATGGAGGGCATCTTGTCAACTTGTATTAGAAATAACCTTTCTTCCGTTTTATTTATCCTCCATTTCAAATTAGCTCCATTTGCAATTATTTGAAGAGGGATGCCATGCTTTTCTGATTTATTTGGGACTTAGATTCTGCTATATTTGCAAGTGAAAAAACTTTGCTCAAATGTATGGCTAAAATAAATACTGCACCAATTTGAAGATTATCTTGTAAAAAAAACAGCTGTTAGCGAAATATTGCACATCAGTGGCCCCTTTTACTACAGTGCTGGCCATAGCTATAAAGCCACCCTAAAAATCACTGTAATTTGCTCTCTTTTGTTCAAAATTGTTTGAAAAGCCACTATTCTGTGTGCAAACTAACGTCATATCATTGACCAGGACGGCTCCCAATTCCATTGATTTTGGCAGGAAAAAAATTGAAAAATTTGAAAAAGGGACTTCCAAGGCTGGCCACAGCTATAAAGCCACCTCTCATTTCCAATCAGTATTACGTTTTTTGAACCTGAAATTTTTTGTGCATATACAACTTCAAAATATAAAACGTTTATCACACTTGGAAGCAGTCGCCCTTTTGAAAAGAAGATTCATCCTGCATTTTTTGCTTCAAAATGTATAAAAAGTTATGATGTTTGGAAAAACTGCCTTTTCACCGAATTCTCAAGCATCTGTTTGACTCGGATGAAGGTCCTAAGCTTCGCCGAGCCTTTGCAATGAATATGGTGAAAAGCGTAGGAGTCAACATGGCGTAGTCGCTCATATTGATAAACGAGCCCCAACCTCACTCCAGGTAGACGAGTTTTCGAACCGCAGAAATTGAGTTCTAATGCCCGAAAAGCTCTGTCACGTGCTCAGCACTTCGTTTATACAACGATAGGCTCGTGCACATAGCTTGAACGTCATCGCAACTCTCAGGAATTTGGTTCCGACTTGGACGCCTTTTTTCCAAAAATGAGTGGTGCTCTCTGTCTGACCATGGCACACTCTGACCTCTCGATCGAGCGGAAAAGCGCTCAAAACTTCAAAATTCTAGTATTCCTGACAGTTTTGTAAGATCTGAATTAAAGAGGAGTTCAATGCAGTAAAATTTGAAGTCATGCGAGATACACTGCGCACAACCGAACTGCAGACAAAGCGTTCTGAGTTCAGTGCTGCAAGTACGTCTTTGTAAAAAACCTGACAGCTTGTGCATGAGTACGTCACCATGCAAACAAGGTGTCAACTTCCAACCGAAAATTTTCGCGCGTCAGAAATCTAGTTTTGAGCCTCAGAAGTGCGCTTACACCTCGGTAAGATGAGGCTCGTTTATCAGTATCAGCGACTACGCCATGTTGACTCCTACGCTTTTCACCATTCTCATTGCAAAGGCTCGGCGAAGCCTAGAACCTTCATTTGAGTTGAACAAATGCTTGAGAATTCGGTGAAAAGGCAGTTTTTCCAAGCGTTATAACTTTTTATACATTTTGAAGCAAAAAATGCAGGATGAATCTCCTTTTTGACAAGGCGACTGCTTCCAAGCGTAACAAATGTTTCATATTTTGATGTTGTATATGTACAAAAAATTTCAAGTTCAAAAAACCTAGTACTGATTGGAAATGAGAGGTGGCTTTATAGCTTTGACCAGCCTTGGAAACCCCTTTTTTTAAATTTTTCAATTTTTCTCTAGCCAAAACCTATGAAATTGGGAGCCGTCCTGGTCAATGATAAGACGTTTATTTGCACAGAGAATAGTGGTTTTTCAGACAATTTCGAACAAAAGAGAGCAAATTGCAGTGATTTTTAGGGTGGCTTTATAGCTATGGAGAGCACTGTATATAGAAAACATCCTCTTATGGACAGGTCATTTGATGTCCACATTTCTAATGCATTTCGCTGCATTTTGGCTGAATAACAAAAGTGGTTTCCTTATGAGTGACAGCAGAATCATGTGATAGAGAAAAAAGTGCATTCCTGCATGAGCTTGGCCTGCATTCCACTTTCATAAAAGCAAAGAAAATGCAAGCTTGAAATTAAGGATTTGTTAAAACATTTACTCACATCTCCAACCGCTCTCCTTTACTATTACAATTATAATTTAGCTTAACCTTAAAAGCTATTTTTCAAAGCAGAGCTTCATCTTTTCTAAACCTGGTCTTTGCTCCAACTCCATCTTTTCTTAGAAAAGTTCGAATCATATTTTGTCTAAAAAAAGCTTCGAATGAAGCAGTTCATGATCGTATTTACGTATTTGAAAACTCCTACAATTGTCGTAAGATATCTTTCACCATTCAAAGACTTGTATAATAGAAGCCTGTCAAGACGACTTTGCTCATAAGGAAAGTCTTTTTGTCGAGGTGGTGAAGTTTCCTCATGAAACCTATATCACTAGACGCGCCTTAAAACGCTGATTTCAAGTTTGTCTTCTTTTTTTGCGCAGTATCTCTCCGAAAGAAGTTATGGTGTTTGAAAGTCTAAATTTGCCGAGCCTTAAGTGACATAAAATCAGCGAAAAGCTGAACAAAGACATTTAGGCGGATTTCCAAAGTGTCTTCCTTCCTAGTAGTCAGTTTACTTAATAGAAATTTAATTACCTATCTTCAGCTGCTTTTGTACAGCTTTTCGCTAGCTTTGTGCCACTTATAGTATGACAAATTTGGACATGTGAACACTCATGACTTCTTTTGAAGAGTTGCTCCGCAGAAAAGGAAAGCATATTTGAAATCATCGTTTAAAGACGAGTCTAATGGAATAGGTGGGCTATAGAAAGGTCACATTTACTAAAAAGGTTTCGCTTGTTAGGATAGTTGTTCTGAAAAGATGATCTTTTATGAGGACATACTCATCTTAAGATTATTTGCGATGCAAATAACAACTCAATGTCTGTTAAGTAGTAAATTTACGGGATTTTTTTCTGCCGAGATTTGTCTCGGAGAGTTACATCAAGATTATTCGTTACAATTTCTTTATTTTCGTGGAAATTGTGCGCTCTATAACGAGGAACATTAACGTGACAACTTACCTAATGTAAGCCACAGCAAAGCTCGTCCTCCTTGAACGAAAGATTATCTTTTTGACAATTTTTCATAAAATTGGCATTCAGATCAATCAAAAAAATTATGGTTCATATGATTCATGGCTGAACTTACTAATCCATATAGTCATAAAGCATCTCTTTATCCGTCAAAGCCTTTTCTCACACAATCTCCTGAGAGAGATTAACACTAATGTCATTTTGTCTCAAGTATAAATTTCATACGAATCGCTCATTTTTAACCTTCTGATGTACATGGCTCTCTTGCTTGTGGCAGTACTGTTATTCCTAACCTTCAGTCATTTTTGTCAGAAATCTCGACTTCCTCGATTTTTCTGCTTTATTGATAAATCTACTGGGGACAGCGATTAATATCAAATTCGTAGGCGGTGATTTAGTCACTTACTTGGTAACTGCAAACAGTGTGAAGAGCCCTGCTGTAGAGACATATTAAGTAGTTAGAAAGAAAGAATGTGACTTTCCCAAATTTTTTCGGTTTATTTTGATTTCCCATAAAATAGAGCATCTACATGGCCGAAATTTTGACGTTCAAGTTTTGAAGGTTTAAAATTTTCGCCCATTCAGAAATAAATAAGCTGATGTAGCCGCTCGACAGGAAGATAGCTGACACAATAAAAGTTCTTTGATCAAAGTGCTTCTGAAATCTTCTGATCAGCTATACGCATTTGATGAACCATCCAACCATCTTTGGCTGAAATTCATTTCATTTAAAGAAAAAGGTCTGCCTTCTATTATCCGTATTGCTTCTTATACAACATATATATGAAGCATCAAAGATCATTACATCAAAACGTCTCTTTTCTCACTCTCTTGTGATGGAATACATCAGCCTTGCGCGGACAACTGGGACAGACTGCAGTATGTAGAGACACACAATTTGCACCAGATGCCCACTCGGGTGAAGCCTAAGGATTCTGCAGCGTCCTCTACCCATTCCTCCACAATAAGGAGCTGATCGAGTTTTCGATGTGTCACCACTATGTATTTGTCAAGAAAATATTTGCAGATGCGCGCTTTGACGCTGCTATTCTTCTTGGTCCTCCTCATTTGCTTCACATCGGCCGCATTGAATAAACGAGGTGAGTGTTAAAGCAATTCAGGAAGTGAAACTCCACTAAAGTATGATTTGCAAACATTGCACAGCAGTTCGCAGTGAAAGACTGTGCTTCTTCCAGACTGGTATTTGGATTGAACACAATAGTGCTGTTAGAATCATAGCTTGAAAACCTTCGCATTCGCAAGCAGTAGGGGTGACGACGCAGAATAGGGCAGAGTTTGTTCATATTGTATCCCATTCTTCCACTTACATTGGAAGCGATTACCAGCGCATTATCTGTCCTGAAACACTTGAGTCGTGCATTATCTGTCCTGAAACACTTGACTCGATAGGGACCACTGTCGCAAAATCGATAATGACCGCTATCAAGGATCTCGTCTAGCACATGCATGGATAAAACAAAAACACATTTTATAACGAAAATTTCGTGGAAAATGGTGGTTGCTATATGAACACAATGAATTAAATCGATAGATTCTTGCCTTAAGAAGCTTTTCGAAAAAGTGAGCAGACTCTACAAAAAAGAAAAAAATCTGTTTTCTTCCTTTCGACGCCAAAATCAGCTGTTCTTCGATTCTCTCCTTTTCGGGCCCCCGTATTGTGCAATTTTGCGCCGATTTTGTCCGAAGTGTTAGGCAAATTGATGTGTATCGTAAGTTACTCACAAGCAACTACGGGATCTTCTCTGCGTCTCCTCTTTTCCACACTATTTGCATTCGTCTAACATCAGTTCACGTTCAGTCCAACTGAACGTAGACTGATGTGCACGAGTTGAATGCAGCAGGTGGACGGATGGTCAACTATCAGTTCACTCGCCATGCATATAGCATGGGAAGGTGGGCGGTCACACAGTTTACCTGATGTAAGGTGAAGTGATGGGTTAAGTTCAGTTCACCTGAACTGATCGAGCTTTACTACGGGCCAATATCTAAAAGAGTAAAGATTCGATGTTGATTTCCTATAGATTTCATTTAGTGCCGACCGTACTTGATTTGTAGAGATAGGAAGCGTACTACTTGTTACAAAACTGCTTGGCAAGTGTAGCAGGGAACTAACAATAAGTGCTTTTTTTGGTATTCCCAATCCACTCCCATGAAGCACATGTAATTTTTTTGATCGCCTTTGATGCCAAAATAAACAGCCTGTCTCGTTCCTCAGATGGTCATCGATACCGGAAACGAAAAATTCGATTCACGAAAATTATGAAAACTACTGTTTTGTTATTATTCACTCTCAACGTTGCAGGTGCTGGCCCATGGTTTATGCGCCCCTCATGGAAACCTATAAAGAGGGAGTACGATCTACCCTTCTATGCAAGTCGATTCACGCAATCTGGAGATTTTGACAGTCTTCTTTGATGAGCATTTTATGGCGATGGAGGAGAGGACAGGAGACTATTTATTTGTGCATTTGTATTCTGTCAAGTTTTCGCATTCTTTTCTTTGTTTCAACTGTTTTGATATCGCCATTTTGAGCGCAGATCTCATTTCAAAGATTTTTCCAAAACAAGAGTTCGTGCAATAAAGTAAGACGAATTGCTGGCATTGTCAACATTATTACTCATGTGAATTTCCGAAAGCCTGCAGGTACTGTTTACGAAGTCACTCATTCACTTACATGCTTTTAGAACGATGAGTCCGTGGCGTACTACGGGTCTGAGTTTGGTAGACGGGCCAAATCCAAAAAAATTGTAAAAACCCAATCTCGAAATGAGCAATAGAGTAAAGTAAAGTATAAAAAACACTGAAGACATAAGAATTTACGTTTCCTGTAGCTTTTGGTATTCGTATATAAACCTGGCATCCAATCACAGCATGACACTTACGAGTTGGTTGAACAGAATGATGAGCTTGTGAATGGATTACGCAAAATGAAGAGAGAAGGCCCATGCCTAATAAAATAGATAATCGATGTGAAAACAGCTGCTTTTTAGCTCCTTAAAGTTAATAAAATCTATGATCTACAGTACAATTCCAGGGCTACCGTGATTGCGAACTTCGAAGAAAACTTGCCCCCACTGTACGACTTTCAAGCCCTAGCGGGTATTTGAGTTGAATGGAAATCACACCTGTGCAGGAACAACGTCCTTTTTTTACTGCAAAAATTCAAAATGAAGCAAAGGGAAGACAATTTCAAATGAATGTCATTTATTTCTTCATTCACAACTTTATTTGATGCAACTTGCAAAAAAGGAGAACAATAAAATGTGGAGCATTTCCCATAATGTAAAAGCCACATTTCTTAAGTGGTCAGGGTGATTCAAAGAATAAGGCGTCTGACTTCTTATCAGAAGATTGTCGTTTCGATCCCGGCCGTGGGCTGAGTTTTGCAGTTGTGCATTAGTGATGGAGAAAAGTGAGGCACATAGGAAGATGAAGGTGGATTGTCTCCAGTTAAGTTACAAACCACCACTCTTTGACAGCCCGCGTGGCCTAATGGATAAGGCGTCTGACTTCTAATCAGAAGATTGTCGGTTCGATCCCGGCCGTGGGCTGAGTTTTGCAATTGTGCATTAGTGATGGAGAAAAGTGAGGCACGTAGGAAGATGAAGGTGGATTGTCTCCGGTTGAGTTACAAACCACCACTCTTTGACAGCCCGCGTGGCCTAATGGATAAGGCGTCTGACTTCTAATCAGAAGATTGTCGGTTCGATCCCGGCCGTGGGCTGAGTTTTGCAATTGTGCATTAGGGATGGAGAAAAGTGAGGCACATAGGAAGATGAAGGTGGATTGTCTCCGGTTAAGTTACAAACCACCACTCTTTGACAGCCCGCGTGGCCTAATGGATAAGGCGTCTGACTTCTAATCAGAAGATTGTCGGTTCGATCCCGGCCGTGGGCTGAGTTTTGCAATTGTGCATTAGTGATGGAGAAAAGTGAGGCACATAGGAAGATGAAGGTGGATTGTCTTCGGTTAAGTTACAAACCACCACTCTTTGACAGCCCGCGTGGCCTAATGGATAAGGCGTCTGACTTCTAATCAGAAGATTGTCGGTTCGATCCCGGCCGTGGGCTGAGTTTTGCAATTGTGCATTAGTGATGGAGAAAAGTGAGGCACGTAGGAAGATGAAGGTGGATTGTCTCCGGTTGAGTTACAAACCACCACTCTTTGACAGCCCGCGTGGCCTAATGGATAAGGCGTCTGACTTCTAATCAGAAGATTGTCGGTTCGATCCCGGCCGTGGGCTGAGTTTTGCAATTGTGCATTAGGGATGGAGAAAAGTGAGGCACATAGGAAGATGAAGGTGGATTGTCTCCGGTTAAGTTACAAACCACCACTCTTTGACAGCCCGCGTGGCCTAATGGATAAGGCGTCTGACTTCTAATCAGAAGATTGTCGGTTCGATCCCGGCCGTGGGCTGAGTTTTGCAATTGTGCATTAGTGATGGAGAAAAGTGAGGCACATAGGAAGATGAAGGTGGATTGTCTTCGGTTAAGTTACAAACCACCACTCTTTGACAGCCCGCGTGGCCTAATGGATAAGGCGTCTGACTTCTAATCAGAAGATTGTCGGTTCGATCCCGGCCGTGGGCTGAGTTTTGCAATTGTGTATTAGGGATGGAGAAAAGTGAGGCACATAGGAAGATGAAGGCGGATTGTCTCCGGTTAAGTTACAAACCACCACTCTTTGACAGCCCGCGTGGCCTAATGGATAAGGCGTCTGACTTCTAATCAGAAGATTGTCGGTTCGATCCCGGCCGTGGGCTGAGTTTTGCAATTGTGCATTAGGGATGGAGAAAAGTGAGGCACATAGGAAGATGAAGGTGGATTGTCTCCGGTTAAGTTACAAACCACCACTCTTTGACAGCCCGCGTGGCCTAATGGATAAGGCGTCTGACTTCTAATCAGAAGATTGTCGGTTCGATCCCGGCCGTGGGCTGAGTTTTGCAATTGTGCATTAGGGATGGAGAAAAGTGAGGCACATAGGAAGATGAAGGTGGATTGTCTCCGGTTAAGTTACAAACCACCACTCTTTGACAGCCCGCGTGGCCTAATGGATAAGGCGTCTGACTTCTAATCAGAAGATTGTCGGTTCGATCCCGGCCGTGGGCTGAGTTTTGCAATTGTGCATTAGGGATGGAGAAAAGTGAGGCACATAGGAAGATGAAGGTGGATTGTCTCCGGTTAAGTTACAAACCACCACTCTTTGACAGCCCGCGTGGCCTAATGGATAAGGCGTCTGACTTCTAATCAGAAGATTGTCGGTTTGATCCCGGGCGTGGGCTGAGTTTTGCAATTGTGCATTAGTGATGGAGAAAAGTGAGGCACATAGGAAGATGAAGGCGGATTGTCTCCGGTTAAGTTACAAACCATCACTCTTTGAAAGCCCGCGTGGCCTAATGGATAAGGCGTCTGACTTCTAATCAGAAGATTGTCGGTTCGATCCCGACCGTGGGCTGAGTTTTGCAATTGTGCATTAGTGATGGAGAAAAGTGAGGCACGTAGGAAGATGAAGGTGGATTGTCTCCGGTTAAGTTACAAACCACCACTCTTTGACAGCCCGCGTGGCCTAATGGATAAGGCGTCTGACTTCTAATCAGAAGATTGTCGGTTCGATCCCGGCCGTGGGCTGAGTTTTGCAATTGTGCATTAGGGATGGAGAAAAGTGAGGCACATAGGAAGATGAAGGCGGATTGTCTCCGGTTAAGTTACAAACCACCACTCTTTGACAGCCCGCGTGGCCTAATGGATAAAGCGTCTGACTTCTAATCAGAAGATTGTCGGTTCGATCCCGGCCGTGGGCTGAGTTTTGCAATTGTGTATTAGGGATGGAGAAAAGTGAGGCACATAGGAAGATGAAGGCGGATTGTCTCCGGTTAAGTTACAAACCACCACTCTTTGACAGCCCGCGTGGCCTAATGGATAAGGCGTCTGACTTCTAATCAGAAGATTGTCGGTTCGATCCCGGCCGTGGGCTGAGTTCTGCAATTGTGCATTAGGGATGGAGAAAAGTGAGGCACATAGGAAGATGAAGGTGGATTGTCTCCGGTTAAGTTACAAACCACCACTCTTTGACAGCCCGCGTGGCCTAATGGATAAGGCGTCTGACTTCTAATCAGAAGATTGTCGGTTCGATCCCGGCCGTGGGCTGAGTTTTGCAATTGTGCATTAGGGATGGAGAAAAGTGAGGCACATAGGAAGATGAAGGTGGATTGTCTCCGGTTAAGTTACAAACCACCACTCTTTGACAGCCCGCGTGGCCTAATGGATAAGGCGTCTGACTTCTAATCAGAAGATTGTCGGTTCGATCCCGGCCGTGGGCTGAGTTTTGCAATTGTGCATTAGGGATGGAGAAAAGTGAGGCACATAGGAAGATGAAGGTGGATTGTCTCCGGTTAAGTTACAAACCACCACTCTTTGACAGCCCGCGTGGCCTAATGGATAAGGCGTCTGACTTCTAATCAGAAGATTGTCGGTTCGATCCCGGCCGTGGGCTGAGTTTTGCAATTGTGCATTAGGGATGGAGAAAAGTGAGGCACATAGGAAGATGAAGGTGGATTGTCTCCGGTTAAGTTACAAACCACCACTCTTTGACAGCCCGCGTGGCCTAATGGATAAGGCGTCTGACTTCTAATCAGAAGATTGTCGGTTTGATCCCGGGCGTGGGCTGAGTTTTGCAATTGTGCATTAGTGATGGAGAAAAGTGAGGCACATAGGAAGATGAAGGCGGATTGTCTCCGGTTAAGTTACAAACCATCACTCTTTGAAAGCCCGCGTGGCCTAATGGATAAGGCGTCTGACTTCTAATCAGAAGATTGTCGGTTCGATCCCGACCGTGGGCTGAGTTTTGCAATTGTGCATTAGTGATGGAGAAAAGTGAGGCACGTAGGAAGATGAAGGTGGATTGTCTCCGGTTAAGTTACAAACCACCACTCTTTGACAGCCCGCGTGGCCTAATGGATAAAGCGTCTGACTTCTAATCAGAAGATTGTCGGTTCGATCCCGGCCGTGGGCTGAGTTTTGCAATTGTGCATTAGGGATGGAGAAAAGTGAGGCACATAGGAAGATGAAGGCGGATTGTCTCCGGTTAAGTTACAAACCACCACTCTTTGACAGCCCGCGTGGCCTAATGGATAAAGCGTCTGACTTCTAATCAGAAGATTGTCGGTTCGATCCCGGCCGTGGGCTGAGTTTTGCAATTGTGTATTAGGGATGGAGAAAAGTGAGGCACATAGGAAGATGAAGGCGGATTGTCTCCGGTTAAGTTACAAACCACCACTCTTTGACAGCCCGCGTGGCCTAATGGATAAGGCGTCTGACTTCTAATCAGAAGATTGTCGGTTCGATCCCGGCCGTGGGCTGAGTTCTGCAATTGTGCATTAGGGATGGAGAAAAGTGAGGCACATAGGAAGATGAAGGTGGATTGTCTCCGGTTAAGTTACAAACCACCACTCTTTGACAGCCCGCGTGGCCTAATGGATAAGGCGTCTGACTTCTAATCAGAAGATTGTCGGTTCGATCCCGGCCGTGGGCTGAGTTTTGCAATTGTGCATTAGGGATGGAGAAAAGTGAGGCACATAGGAAGATGAAGGTGGATTGTCTCCGGTTAAGTTACAAACCACCACTCTTTGACAGCCCGCGTGGCCTAATGGATAAGGCGTCTGACTTCTAATCAGAAGATTGTCGGTTCGATCCCGGCCGTGGGCTGAGTTTTGCAATTGTGCATTAGGGATGGAGAAAAGTGAGGCACATACAGTCTGCCCCAATCCCAACCAGGCCAAAATTGGCATGGCGGGAGACCACGTCGCTAGGGTTTAGCGGTAACGCCCACAGCCTGCTTCTCTGCCCTCTCTTCAATCTTTTTGCTCTCTCCGGCAGCGCGCACATGCAGCGCAGACCGCTAGCGCTGCGAGCGCGCAAATTTACGCCGACGGTTCGGCCTGATCCCGACTGGAGCAGACTGTAGGAAGATGAAGGTGGATTGTCTCCGGTTAAGTTACAAACCACCACTCTTTGACAGCCCGCGTGGCCTAATGGATAAGGCGTCTGACTTCTAATTAGAAGATTGTCGGTTCGATCCCGGCCGTGGGCTGAGTTTTGCAATTGTGCATTAGGGATGGAGAAAAGTGAGGCACATAGGAAGATGAAGGCGGATTGTCTCCGGTTAAGTTACAAACCACCACTCTTTGACAGCCCGCGTGGCCTAATGGATAAGGCGTCTGACTTCTAATCAGAAGATTGTCGGTTCGATCCCGGCCGTGGGCTGAGTTTTGCAATTGTGCATTAGGGATGGAGAAAAGTGAGGCACATAGGAAGATGAAGGTGGATTGTCTCCGGTTAAGTCCACCACTCTTTGACAGCCCGCGTGGCCTAATGGATAAGGCGTCTGACTTCTAATCAGAAGATTGTCGGTTCGATCCCGGCCGTGGGCTGAGTTTTGCAATTGTGCATTAGGGATGGAGAAAAGTGAGGCACATACGAAGATGAAGGTGGATTGTCTCCGGTTAAGTTACAAACCACCACTCTTTGACAGCCCGCGTGGCCTAATGGATAAGGCGTCTGACTTCTAATCAGAAGATTGTCGGTTCGACCCCGGCCGTGGGCTGAGTTTTGCAATTGTGCATTAGGGATGGAGAAAAGTGAGGCACATAGGAAGATGAAGGTGGATTGTCTCCGGTTAAGTCCACCACTCTTTGACAGCCCGCGTGGCCTAATGGATAAGGCGTCTGACTTCTAATCAGAAGATTGTCGGTTCGATCCCGGCCGTGGGCTGAGTTTTGCAATTGTGCATTAGGGATGGAGAAAAGTGAGGCACATACGAAGATGAAGGTGGATTGTCTCCGGTTAAGTTACAAACCACCACTCTTTGACAGCCCGCGTGGCCTAATGGATAAGGCGTCTGACTTCTAATCAGAAGATTGTCGGTTCGACCCCGGCCGTGGGCTGAGTTTTGCAATTGTGCATTAGGGATGGAGAAAAGTGAGGCACATAGGAAGATGAAGGCGGATTGTCTCCGGTTAAGTTACAAACCACCACTCTTTGACAGCCCGCGTGGCCTAATGGATAAGGCGTCTGACTTCTAATCAGAAGATTGTCGGTTCGATCCCGGCCGTGGGCTGAGTTTTGCAATTGTGCATTAGGGATGGAGAAAAGTGAGGCACATAGGAAGATGAAGGCGGATTGTCTCCGGTTAAGTTACAAACCACCACTCTTTGACAGCCCGCGTGGCCTAATGGATAAGGCGTCTGACTTCTAATCAGAAGATTGTCGGTTCGATCCCGGCCGTGGGCTGAGTTCTGCAATTGTGCATTAGGGATGGAGAAAAGTGAGGCACATAGGAAGATGAAGGTGGATTGTCTCCGGTTAAGTTACAAACCACCACTCTTTGACAGCCCGCGTGGCCTAATGGATAAGGCGTCTGACTTCTAATCAGAAGATTGTCGGTTCGATCCCGGCCGTGGGCTGAGTTTTGCAATTGTGCATTAGGGATGGAGAAAAGTGAGGCACATAGGAAGATGAAGGTGGATTGTCTCCGGTTAAGTTACAAACCACCACTCTTTGACAGCCCGCGTGGCCTAATGGATAAGGCGTCTGACTTCTAATCAGAAGATTGTCGGTTCGATCCCGGCCGTGGGCTGAGTTTTGCAATTGTGCATTAGGGATGGAGAAAAGTGAGGCACATACAGTCTGCCCCAATCCCAACCAGGCCAAAATTGGCATGGCGGGAGACCACGTCGCTAGGGTTTAGCGGTAACGCCCACAGCCTGCTTCTCTGCCCTCTCTTCAATCTTTTTGCTCTCTCCGGCAGCGCGCACATGCAGCGCAGACCGCTAGCGCTGCGAGCGCGCAAATTTACGCCGACGGTTCGGCCTGATCCCGACTGGAGCAGACTGTAGGAAGATGAAGGTGGATTGTCTCCGGTTAAGTTACAAACCACCACTCTTTGACAGCCCGCGTGGCCTAATGGATAAGGCGTCTGACTTCTAATTAGAAGATTGTCGGTTCGATCCCGGCCGTGGGCTGAGTTTTGCAATTGTGCATTAGGGATGGAGAAAAGTGAGGCACATAGGAAGATGAAGGCGGATTGTCTCCGGTTAAGTTACAAACCACCACTCTTTGACAGCCCGCGTGGCCTAATGGATAAGGCGTCTGACTTCTAATCAGAAGATTGTCGGTTCGATCCCGGCCGTGGGCTGAGTTTTGCAATTGTGCATTAGGGATGGAGAAAAGTGAGGCACATAGGAAGATGAAGGTGGATTGTCTCCGGTTAAGTCCACCACTCTTTGACAGCCCGCGTGGCCTAATGGATAAGGCGTCTGACTTCTAATCAGAAGATTGTCGGTTCGATCCCGGCCGTGGGCTGAGTTTTGCAATTGTGCATTAGGGATGGAGAAAAGTGAGGCACATACGAAGATGAAGGTGGATTGTCTCCGGTTAAGTTACAAACCACCACTCTTTGACAGCCCGCGTGGCCTAATGGATAAGGCGTCTGACTTCTAATCAGAAGATTGTCGGTTCGACCCCGGCCGTGGGCTGAGTTTTGCAATTGTGCATTAGGGATGGAGAAAAGTGAGGCACATAGGAAGATGAAGGTGGATTGTCTCCGGTTAAGTCCACCACTCTTTGACAGCCCGCGTGGCCTAATGGATAAGGCGTCTGACTTCTAATCAGAAGATTGTCGGTTCGATCCCGGCCGTGGGCTGAGTTTTGCAATTGTGCATTAGGGATGGAGAAAAGTGAGGCACATACGAAGATGAAGGTGGATTGTCTCCGGTTAAGTTACAAACCACCACTCTTTGACAGCCCGCGTGGCCTAATGGATAAGGCGTCTGACTTCTAATCAGAAGATTGTCGGTTCGACCCCGGCCGTGGGCTGAGTTTTGCAATTGTGCATTAGGGATGGAGAAAAGTGAGGCACATAGGAAGATGAAGGCGGATTGTCTCCGGTTAAGTTACAAACCACCACTCTTTGACAGCCCGCGTGGCCTAATGGATAAGGCGTCTGACTTCTAATCAGAAGATTGTCGGTTCGATCCCGGCCGTGGGCTGAGTTTTGCAATTGTGCATTAGGGATGGAGAAAAGTGAGGCACATAGGAAGATGAAGGTGGATTGTCTTCGGTTAAGTCCACCACTCTTTGACAGCCCGCGTGGCCTAATGGATAAGGCGTCTGACTTCTAATCAGAAGATTGTCGGTTCGACCCCGGCCGTGGGCTGAGTTTTGCAATTGTGCATTAGGGATGGAGAAAAGTGAGGCACATAGGAAGATGAAGGTGGATTGTCTCCGGTTAAGTCCACCACTCTTTGACAGCCCGCGTGGCCTAATGGATAAGGCGTCTGACTTCTAATCAGAAGATTGTCGGTTCGATCCCGGCCGTGGGCTGAGTTTTGCAATTGTGCATTAGGGATGGAGAAAAGTGAGGCACATAGGAAGATGAAGGCGGATTGTCTCCGGTTAAGTTACAAACCACCACTCTTTGACAGCCCGCGTGGCCTAATGGATAAGGCGTCTGACTTCTAATCAGAAGATTGTCGGTTCGATCCCGGCCGTGGGCTGAGTTTTGCAATTGTAGGGATGGAGAAAAGTGAGGCACATAGGAAGATGAAGGTGGATTGTCTCCGGTTAAGTCCACCACTCTTTGACAGCCCGCGTGGCCTAATGGATAAGGCGTCTGACTTCTAATCAGAAGATTGTCGGTTCGATCCCGGCCGTGGGCTGAGTTTTGCAATTGTGCATTAGGGATGGAGAAAAGTGAGGGACATACGAAGATGAAGGCGGATTGTCTCCGGTTAAGTTACAAACCACCACTCTTTGACAGCCCGCGTGGCCTAATGGATAAGGCGTCTGACTTCTAATCAGAAGATTGTCGGTTCGACCCCGGCCGTGGGCTGAGTTTTGCAATTGTGCATTAGGGATGGAGAAAAGTGAGGCACATAGGAAGATGAAGGTGGATTGTCTCCGGTTAAGTTACAAACCACCACTCTTTGACAGCCCGCGTGGCCTAATGGATAAGGCGTCTGACTTCTAATCAGAAGATTGTCGGTTCGATCCCGGCCGTGGGCTGAGTTTTGCAATTGTGCATTAGTGATGGAGAAAAGTGAGGCACATACAGTCTGCCCCAATCCCAACCAGGCCAAAATTGGCATGGCGGGAGACCACGTCGCTAGGGTTTAGCGGTAACGCCCACAGCCTGCTTCTCTGCCCTCTCTTCAATCTTTTTGCTCTCTCCGGCAGCGCGCACATGCAGCGCAGACCGCTAGCGCTGCGAGCGCGCAAATTTACGCCGACGGTTCGGCCTGATCCCGACTGGAGCAGACTGTAGGAAGATGAAGGTGGATTGTCTCCGGTTAAGTTACAAACCACCACTCTTTGACAGCCCGCGTGGCCTAATGGATAAGGCGTCTGACTTCTAATCAGAAGATTGTCGGTTCGATCCCGGCCGTGGGCTGAGTTTTGCAATTGTGCATTAGTGATGGAGAAAAGTGAGGCACATAGGAAGATGAAGGTGGATTGTCTCCGGTTAAGTTACAAACCACCACTCTTTGACAGATTGCGTGGCCTAATGGATAAGGCGTCTGACTTCTAATCAGAAGATTGTCGGTTCGATCCCGGCCGTGGGCTGAGTTTTGCAATTGTGCATTAGTGATGGAGAAAAGTGAGGCACATACAGTCTGCCCCAATCCCAACCAGGCCAAAATTGGCATGGCGGGAGACCACGTCGCTAGGGTTTAGCGGTAACGCCCACAGCCTGCTTCTCTGCCCTCTCTTCAATCTTTTTGCTCTCTCCGGCAGCGCGCACATGCAGCGCAGACCGCTAGCGCTGCGAGCGCGCAAATTTACGCCGACGGTTCGGCCTGATCCCGACTGGAGCAGACTGTAGGAAGATGAAGGTGGATTGTCTCCGGTTAAGTTACAAACCACCACTCTTTGACAGCCCGCGTGGCCTAATGGATAAGGCGTCTGACTTCTAATCAGAAGATTGTCGGTTCGATCCCGGCCGTGGGCTGAGTTTTGCAATTGTGCATTAGTGATGGAGAAAAGTGAGGCACATAGGAAGATGAAGGTGGATTGTCTCCGGTTAAGTTACAAACCACCACTCTTTGAAAGCCCGCGTGGCCTAATGGATAAGGCGTCTGACTTCTAATCAGAAGATTGTCGGTTCGATCCCGGCCGTGGGCTGAGTTTTGCAATTGTGCATTAGGGATGGAGAAAAGTGAGGCACATAGAAAGATGAAGGTGGATTGTCTCCGGTTAAGTTACAAACCACCACTCTTTGACAGCCCGCGTGGCCTAATGGATAAGGCGTCTGACTTCTAATCAGAAGATTGTCGGTTCGATCCCGGCCGTGGGCTGAGTTTTGCAATTGTGCATTAGTGATGGAGAAAAGTGAGGCACATACAGTCTGCCCCAATCCCAACCAGGCCAAAATTGGCATGGCGGGAGACCACGTCGCTAGGGTTTAGCGGTAACGCCCACAGCCTGCTTCTCTGCCCTCTCTTCAATCTTTTTGCTCTCTCCGGCAGCGCGCACATGCAGCGCAGACCGCTAGCGCTGCGAGCGCGCAAATTTACGCCGACGGTTCGGGCCTGATCCCGACTGGAGCAGACTGTAGGAAGATGAAGGTGGATTGTCTCCGGTTAAGTTACAAACCACCACTCTTTGACAGCCCGCGTGGCCTAATGGATAAGGCGTCTGACTTCTAATCAGAAGATTGTCGGTTCGATCCCGGCCGTGGGCTGAGTTTTGCAATTGTGCATTAGGGATGGAGAAAAGTGAGGCACATAGGAAGATGAAGGCGGATTGTCTCCGGTTAAGTTACAAACCACCACTCTTTGACAGCCCGCGTGGCCTAATGGATAAGGCGTCTGACTTCTAATCAGAAGATTGTCGGTTCGACCCCGGCCGTGGGCTGAGTTTTGCAATTGTGCATTAGGGATGGAGAAAAGTGAGGCACATAGGAAGATGAAGGTGGATTGTCTCCGGTTAAGTTACAAACCACCACTCTTTGACAGCCCGCGTGGCCTAATGGATAAGGCGTCTGACTTCTAATCAGAAGATTGTCGGTTCGATCCCGGCCGTGGGCTGAGTTTTGCAATTGTGCATTAGTGATGGAGAAAAGTGAGGCACATACAGTCTGCCCCAATCCCAACCAGGCCAAAATTGGCATGGCGGGAGACCACGTCGCTAGGGTTTAGCGGTAACGCCCACAGCCTGCTTCTCTGCCCTCTCTTCAATCTTTTTGCTCTCTCCGGCAGCGCGCACATGCAGCGCAGACCGCTAGCGCTGCGAGCGCGCAAATTTACGCCGACGGTTCGGCCTGATCCCGACTGGAGCAGACTGTAGGAAGATGAAGGTGGATTGTCTCCGGTTAAGTTACAAACCACCACTCTTTGACAGCCTGCGTGGCCTAATGGATAAGGCGTCTGACTTCTAATCAGAAGATTGTCGGTTCGATCCCGGCCGTGGGCTGAGTTTTGCAATTGTGCATTAGTGATGGAGAAAAGTGAGGCACATACAGTCTGCCCCAATCCCAACCAGGCCAAAATTGGCATGGCGGGAGACCACGTCGCTAGGGTTTAGCGGTAACGCCCACAGCCTGCTTCTCTGCCCTCTCTTCAATCTTTTTGCTCTCTCCGGCAGCGCGCACATGCAGCGCAGACCGCTAGCGCTGCGAGCGCGCAAATTTACGCCGACGGTTCGGCCTGATCCCGACTGGAGCAGACTGTAGGAAGATGAAGGTGGATTGTCTCCGGTTAAGTTACAAACCACCACTCTTTGACAGCCCGCGTGGCCTAATGGATAAGGCGTCTGACTTCTAATCAGAAGATTGTCGGTTCGATCCCGGCCGTGGGCTGAGTTTTGCAATTGTGCATTAGTGATGGAGAAAAGTGAGGCACATAGGAAGATGAAGGTGGATTGTCTCCGGTTAAGTTACAAACCACCACTCTTTGAAAGCCCGCGTGGCCTAATGGATAAGGCGTCTGACTTCTAATCAGAAGATTGTCGGTTCGATCCCGGCCGTGGGCTGAGTTTTGCAATTGTGCATTAGGGATGGAGAAAAGTGAGGCACATAGAAAGATGAAGGTGGATTGTCTCCGGTTAAGTTACAAACCACCACTCTTTGACAGCCCGCGTGGCCTAATGGATAAGGCGTCTGACTTCTAATCAGAAGATTGTCGGTTCGATCCCGGCCGTGGGCTGAGTTTTGCAATTGTGCATTAGTGATGGAGAAAAGTGAGGCACATACAGTCTGCCCCAATCCCAACCAGGCCAAAATTGGCATGGCGGGAGACCACGTCGCTAGGGTTTAGCGGTAACGCCCACAGCCTGCTTCTCTGCCCTCTCTTCAATCTTTTTGCTCTCTCCGGCAGCGCGCACATGCAGCGCAGACCGCTAGCGCTGCGAGCGCGCAAATTTACGCCGACGGTTCGGGCCTGATCCCGACTGGAGCAGACTGTAGGAAGATGAAGGTGGATTGTCTCCGGTTAAGTTACAAACCACCACTCTTTGACAGCCCGCGTGGCCTAATGGATAAGGCGTCTGACTTCTAATCAGAAGATTGTCGGTTCGATCCCGGCCGTGGGCTGAGTTTTGCAATTGTGCATTAGGGATGGAGAAAAGTGAGGCACATAGGAAGATGAAGGCGGATTGTCTCCGGTTAAGTTACAAACCACCACTCTTTGACAGCCCGCGTGGCCTAATGGATAAGGCATCTAACTTCTAATCAGAAGATTGTCGGTTCGATCCCGGCCGTGGGCTGAGTTTTGCAATTGTGCATTAGGGATGGAGAAAAGTGAGGCACATAGGAAGATGAAGGCGGATTGTCTCCGGTTAAGTTACAAACCACCACTCTTTGACAGCCCGCGTGGCCTAATGGATAAGGCGTCTGACTTCTAGTCAGAAGATTGTCGGTTCGATCCCGGCCGTGGGCTGAGTTTTGCAATTGTGCATTAGTGATGGAGAAAAGTGAGGCACATACGAAGATGAAGGTGGATTGTCTCCGGTTAAGTTACAAACCACCACTCTTTGACAGCCCGCGTGGCCTAATGGATAAGGCGTCTGACTTCTAATCAGAAGATTGTCGGTTCGACCCCGGTCGTGGGCTGAGTTTTGCAATTGTGCATTAGGGATGGAGAAAAGTGAGGCACATAGGAAGATGAAGGTGGATTGTCTCCGGTTAAGTCCACCACTCTTTGACAGCCCTCGTGGCCTAATGGATAAGGCGTCTGACTTCTAATCAGAAGATTGTCGGTTCGATCCCGGCCGTGGGCTGAGTTTTGCAATTGTGCATTAGGGATGGAGAAAAGTGAGGCACATACAGTCTGCCCCAATCCCAACCAGGCCAAAATTGGCATGGCGGGAGACCACGTCGCTACGGTTTAGCGGTAACGCCCACAGCCTGCTTCTCTGCCCTCTCTTCAATCTTTTTGCTCTCTCCGGCAGCGCGCACATGCAGCGCAGACCGCTAGCGCTGCGAGCGCGCAAATTTACGCCGACGGTTCGGCCTGATCCCGACTGGAGCAGACTGTAGGAAGATGAAGGTGGATTGTCTCCGGTTAAGTTACAAACCACCACTCTTTGACAGCCCGCGTGGCCTAATGGATAAGGCGTCTGACTTCTAATCAGAAGATTGTCGGTTCGATCCCGGCCGTGGGCTGAGTTTTGCAATTGTGCATTAGTGATGGAGAAAAGTGAGGCACATAGGAAGATGAAGGTGGATTGTCTCCGGTTAAGTTACAAACCACCACTCTTTGACAGCCTGCGTGGCCTAATGGATAAGGCGTCTGACTTCTAATCAGAAGATTGTCGGTTCGATCCCGGCCGTGGGCTGAGTTTTGCAATTGTGCATTAGTGATGGAGAAAAGTGAGGCACATAGAAAGATGAAGGTGGATTGTCTCCGGTTAAGTTACAAACCACCACTCTTTGACAGCCCGCGTGGCCTAATGGATAAGGCGTCTGACTTCTAATCAGAAGATTGTCGGTTCGATCCCGGCCGTGGGCTGAGTTTTGCAATTGTGCATTAGTGATGGAGAAAAGTGAGGCACATACAGTCTGCCCCAATCCCAACCAGGCCAAAATTGGCATGGCGGGAGACCACGTCGCTAGGGTTTAGCGGTAACGCCCACAGCCTGCTTCTCTGCCCTCTCTTCAATCTTTTTGCTCTCTCCGGCAGCGCGCACATGCAGCGCAGACCGCTAGCGCTGCGAGCGCGCAAATTTACGCCGACGGTTCGGGCCTGATCCCGACTGGAGCAGACTGTAGGAAGATGAAGGTGGATTGTCTCCGGTTAAGTTACAAACCACCACTCTTTGACAGCCCGCGTGGCCTAATGGATAAGGCGTCTGACTTCTAATCAGAAGATTGTCGGTTCGATCCCGGCCGTGGGCTGAGTTTTGCAATTGTGCATTAGGGATGGAGAAAAGTGAGGCACATAGGAAGATGAAGGCGGATTGTCTCCGGTTAAGTTACAAACCACCACTCTTTGACAGCCCGCGTGGCCTAATGGATAAGGCGTCTAACTTCTAATCAGAAGATTGTCGGTTCGATCCCGGCCGTGGGCTGAGTTTTGCAATTGTGCATTAGGGATGGAGAAAAGTGAGGCACATAGGAAGATGAAGGCGGATTGTCTCCGGTTAAGTTACAAACCACCACTCTTTGACAGCCCGCGTGGCCTAATGGATAAGGCGTCTAACTTCTAATCAGAAGATTGTCGGTTCGATCCCGGCCGTGGGCTGAGTTTTGCAATTGTGCATTAGGGATGGAGAAAAGTGAGGCACATAGGAAGATGAAGGCGGATTGTCTCCGGTTAAGTTACAAACCACCACTCTTTGACAGCCCGCGTGGCCTAATGGATAAGGCGTCTGACTTCTAGTCAGAAGATTGTCGGTTCGATCCCGGCCGTGGGCTGAGTTTTGCAATTGTGCATTAGTGATGGAGAAAAGTGAGGCACATACGAAGATGAAGGTGGATTGTCTCCGGTTAAGTTACAAACCACCACTCTTTGACAGCCCGCGTGGCCTAATGGATAAGGCGTCTGACTTCTAATCAGAAGATTGTCGGTTCGACCCCGGTCGTGGGCTGAGTTTTGCAATTGTGCATTAGGGATGGAGAAAAGTGAGGCACATAGGAAGATGAAGGTGGATTGTCTCCGGTTAAGTCCACCACTCTTTGACAGCCCTCGTGGCCTAATGGATAAGGCGTCTGACTTCTAATCAGAAGATTGTCGGTTCGATCCCGGCCGTGGGCTGAGTTTTGCAATTGTGCATTAGGGATGGAGAAAAGTGAGGCACATACGAAGATGAAGGCGGATTGTCTCCGGTTAAGTTACAAACCACCACTCTTTGACAGCCCGCGTGGCCTAGTGGATAAGGCGTCTGACTTCTAATCAGAAGATTGTCGGTTCGATCCCGGCCGTGGGCTGAGTTTTGCAATTGTGCATTAGTGATGGAGAAAAGTGAGGCACATACAGTCTGCCCCAATCCCAACCAGGCCAAAATTGGCATGGCGGGAGACCACGTCGCTAGGGTTTAGCGGTAACGCCCACAGCCTGCTTCTCTGCCCTCTCTTCAATCTTTTTGCTCTCTCCGGCAGCGCGCACATGCAGCGCAGACCGCTAGCGCTGCGAGCGCGCAAATTTACGCCGACGGTTCGGCCTGATCCCGACTGGAGCAGACTGTAGGAAGATGAAGGTGGATTGTCTCCGGTTAAGTTACAAACCACCACTCTTTGACAGCCCGCGTGGCCTAATGGATAAGGCGTCTGACTTCTAATCAGAAGATTGTCGGTTCGATCCCGGCCGTGGGCTGAGTTTTGCAATTGTGCTTTAGGGATGGAGAAAAGTGAGGCACATACGAAGATGAAGGTGGATTGTCTCCGGTTAAGTTACAAACCACCACTCTTTGACAGCCCGCATGGCCTAATGGATAAGGCGTCTGACTTCTAATCAGAAGATTGTCGGTTCGACCCCGGCCGTGGGCTGAGTTTTGCAATTGTGCATTAGGGATGGAGAAAAGTGAGGCACATAGGAAGATGAAGGTGGATTGTCTCCGGTTAAGTTACAAACCACCACTCCTTGACAGCCCGCGTGGCCTAATGGATAAGGCGTCTGACTTCTAATCAGAAGATTGTCGGTTCGATCCCGGCCGTGGGCTGAGTTTTGCAGTTGTGCATTAGGGATGGAGAAAAGTGAGGCACATAGGAAGATGAAGGTGGATTGTCTCCGGTTAAGTTACAAACCACCACTCTTTGACAGCCCGCGTGGCCTAATGGATAAGGCGTCTGACTTCTAATCAGAGAATTGTCGGTTCGATCCCGGCCGTGGGCTGAGTTTTGCAATTGTGCATTAGTGATGGAGAAAAGTGAGGCACATACAGTCTGCCCCAATCCCAACCAGGCCAAAATTGGCATGGCGGGAGACCACGTCGCTAGGGTTTAGCGGTAACGCCCACAGCCTGCTTCTCTGCCCTCTCTTCAATCTTTTTGCTCTCTCCGGCAGCGCGCACATGCAGCGCAGACCGCTAGCGCTGCGAGCGCGCAAATTTACGCCGACGGTTCGGCCTGATCCCGACTGGAGCAGACTGTAGGAAGATGAAGGTGGATTGTCTCCGGTTAAGTTACAAACCACCACTCTTTGACAGCCCGCGTGGCCTAATGGATAAGGCGTCTGACTTCTAATCAGAAGATTGTCGGTTCGATCCCGGCCGTGGGCTGAGTTTTGCAATTGTGCATTAGGGATGGAGAAAAGTGAGGCACATACGAAGATGAAGGTGGATTGTCTCCGGTTAAGTTACAAACCACCACTCTTTGACAGCCCGCATGGCCTAATGGATAAGGCGTCTGACTTCTAATCAGAAGATTGTCGGTTCGACCCCGGCCGTGGGCTGAGTTTTGCAATTGTGCATTAGGGATGGAGAAAAGTGAGGCACATAGGAAGATGAAGGTGGATTGTCTCCGGTTAAGTTACAAACCACCACTCCTTGACAGCCCGCGTGGCCTAATGGATAAGGCGTCTGACTTCTAATCAGAAGATTGTCGGTTCGATCCCGGCCGTGGGCTGAGTTTTGCAGTTGTGCATTAGGGATGGAGAAAAGTGAGGCACATAGGAAGATGAAGGTGGATTGTCTCCGGTTAAGTTACAAACCACCACTCTTTGACAGCCCGCGTGGCCTAATGGATAAGGCGTCTGACTTCTAATCAGAGAATTGTCGGTTCGATCCCGGCCGTGGGCTGAGTTTTGCAATTGTGCATTAGTGATGGAGAAAAGTGAGGCACATACAGTCTGCCCCAATCCCAACCAGGCCAAAATTGGCATGGCGGGAGACCACGTCGCTAGGGTTTAGCGGTAACGCCCACAGCCTGCTTCTCTGCCCTCTCTTCAATCTTTTTGCTCTCTCCGGCAGCGCGCACATGCAGCGCAGACCGCTAGCGCTGCGAGCGCGCAAATTTACGCCGACGGTTCGGCCTGATCCCGACTGGAGCAGACTGTAGGAAGATGAAGGTGGATTGTCTCCGGTTAAGTTACAAACCACCACTCTTTGACAGCCCGCGTGGCCTAATGGATAAGGCGTCTGACTTCTAATCAGAAGATTGTCGGTTCGATCCCGGCCGTGGGCTGAGTTTTGCAATTGTGCATTAGGGATGGAGAAAAGTGAGGCACATAGGAAGATGAAGGCGGATTGTCTACGGTTAAGTTACAAACCACCACTCTTTGACAGCCCGCGTGGCCTAATGGATAAGGCGTCTGACTTCTAATCAGAGAATTGTCGGTTCGATCCCGGCCGTGGGCTGAGTTTTGCAATTGTGCATTAGTGATGGAGAAAAGTGAGGCACATACAGTCTGCCCCAATCCCAACCAGGCCAAAATTGGCATGGCGGGAGACCACGTCGCTAGGGTTTAGCGGTAACGCCCACAGCCTGCTTCTCTGCCCTCTCTTCAATCTTTTTGCTCTCTCCGGCAGCGCGCACATGCAGCGCAGACCGCTAGCGCTGCGAGCGCGCAAATTTACGCCGACGGTTCGGCCTGATCCCGACTGGAGCAGACTGTAGGAAGATGAAGGTGGATTGTCTCCGGTTAAGTTACAAACCACCACTCTTTGACAGCCCGCGTGGCCTAATGGATAAGGCGTCTGACTTCTAATCAGAAGATTGTCGGTTCGATCCCGGCCGTGGGCTGAGTTTTGCAATTGTGCATTAGGGATGGAGAAAAGTGAGGCACATAGGAAGATGAAGGCGGATTGTCTACGGTTAAGTTACAAACCACCACTCTTTGACAGCCCGCGTGGCCTAATGGATAAGGCGTCTAACTTCTTATCAGAAGATTGTCGGTTCGATCCCGGCCGTGGGCTGAGTTTTGCAATTGTGCATTAGGGATGGAGAAAAGTGAGGCACATAGGAAGATGAAGGCGGATTGTCTCCGGTTAAGTTACAAACCACCACTCTTTGACAGCCCGCGTGGCCTAATGGATAAGGCGTCTGACTTCTAATCAGAAGATTGTCGGTTCGATCCCGGCCGTGGGCTGAGTTTTGCAATTGTGCATTAGTGATGGAGAAAAGTGAGGCACATACAGTCTGCCCCAATCCCAACCAGGCCAAAATTGGCATGGCGGGAGACCACGTCGCTAGGGTTTAGCGGTAACGCCCACAGCCTGCTTCTCTGCCCTCTCTTCAATCTTTTTGCTCTCTCCGGCAGCGCGCACATGCAGCGCAGACCGCTAGCGCTGCGAGCGCGCAAATTTACGCCGACGGTTCGGCCTGATCCCGACTGGAGCAGACTGTAGGAAGATGAAGGTGGATTGTCTCCGGTTAAGTTACAAACCACCACTCTTTGACAGCCCGCGTGGCCTAATGGATAAGGCGTCTGACTTCTAATCAGAAGATTGTCGGTTCGATCCCGGCCGTGGGCTGAGTTTTGCAATTGTGCATTAGGGATGGAGAAAAGTGAGGCACATACGAAGATGAAGGTGGATTGTCTCCGGTTAAGTTACAAACCACCACTCTTTGACAGCCCGCATGGCCTAATGGATAAGGCGTCTGACTTCTAATCAGAAGATTGTCGGTTCGACCCCGGCCGTGGGCTGAGTTTTGCAATTGTGCATTAGGGATGGAGAAAAGTGAGGCACATAGGAAGATGAAGGTGGATTGTTTCCGGTTAAGTTACAAACCACCACTCTTTGACAGCCCGCGTGGCCTAATGGATAAGGCGTCTAACTTCTTATCAGAAGAATTGTCGGTTCGATCCCGGCCGTGGGCTGAGTTTTGCAATTGTGCATTAGGGATGGAGAAAAGTGAGGCACATAGGAAGATGAAGGCGGATTGTCTCCGGTTAAGTTACAAACCACCACTCTTTGACAGCCCGCGTGGCCTAATGGATAAGGCGTCTGACTTCTAATCAGAAGATTGTCGGTTCGATCCCGGCCGTGGGCTGAGTTTTGCAATTGTGCATTAGTGATGGAGAAAAGTGAGGCACATACAGTCTGCCCCAATCCCAACCAGGCCAAAATTGGCATGGCGGGAGACCACGTCGCTAGGGTTTAGCGGTAACGCCCACAGCCTGCTTCTCTGCCCTCTCTTCAATCTTTTTGCTCTCTCCGGCAGCGCGCACATGCAGCGCAGACCGCTAGCGCTGCGAGCGCGCAAATTTACGCCGACGGTTCGGCCTGATCCCGACTGGAGCAGACTGTAGGAAGATGAAGGTGGATTGTCTCCGGTTAAGTTACAAACCACCACTCTTTGACAGCCCGCGTGGCCTAATGGATAAGGCGTCTGACTTCTAATCAGAAGATTGTCGGTTGGATCCCGGCCGTGGGCTGAGTTTTGCAATTGTGCATTAGGGATGGAGAAAAGTGAGGCACATACGAAGATGAAGGTGGATTGTCTCCGGTTAAGTTACAAACCACCACTCTTTGACAGCCCGCATGGCCTAATGGATAAGGCGTCTGACTT
Source organism: Cylicocyclus nassatus (assembly GCA_958299035.1). NCBI lineage: Eukaryota > Metazoa > Nematoda > Chromadorea > Rhabditida > Strongylidae > Cylicocyclus > Cylicocyclus nassatus. Next base: position 36,944,833 of record CATQJL010000001.1, on the reverse strand, counting down.
CTAATCAGAAGATTGTCGGTTCGACCCCGGCCGTGGGCTGAGTTTTGCAATTGTGCATTAGGGATGGAGAAAAGTGAGGCACATAGGAAGATGAAGGTGGATTGTCTCCGGTTAAGTTACAAACCACCACTCCTTGACAGCCCGCGTGGCCTAATGGATAAGGCGTCTGACTTCTAATCAGAAGATTGTCGGTTCGATCCCGGCCGTGGGCTGAGTTTTGCAGTTGTGCATTAGGGATGGAGAAAAGTGAGGCACATAGGAAGATGAAGGTGGATTGTCTCCGGTTAAGTTACAAACCACCACTCTTTGACAGCCCGCGTGGCCTAATGGATAAGGCGTCTGACTTCTAATCAGAAGATTGTCGGTTCGATCCCGGCCGTGGGCTGAGTTTTGCAATTGTGCATTAGTGATGGAGAAAAGTGAGGCACATACAGTCTGCCCCAATCCCAACCAGGCCAAAATTGGCATGGCGGGAGACCACGTCGCTAGGGTTTAGCGGTAACGCCCACAGCCTGCTTCTCTGCCCTCTCTTCAATCTTTTTGCTCTCTCCGGCAGCGCGCACATGCAGCGCAGACCGCTAGCGCTGCGAGCGCGCAAATTTACGCCGACGGTTCGGCCTGATCCCGACTGGAGCAGACTGTAGGAAGATGAAGGTGGATTGTCTCCGGTTAAGTTACAAACCACCACTCTTTGACAGCCCGCGTGGCCTAATGGATAAGGCGTCTGACTTCTAATCAGAAGATTGTCGGTTCGATCCCGGCCGTGGGCTGAGTTTTGCAATTGTGCATTAGTGATGGAGAAAAGTGAGGCACATACAGTCTGCCCCAATCCCAACCAGGCCAAAATTGGCATGGCGGGAGACCACGTCGCTAGGGTTTAGCGGTAACGCCCACAGCCTGCTTCTCTGCCCTCTCTTCAATCTTTTTGCTCTCTCCGGCAGCGCGCACATGCAGCGCAGACCGCTAGCGCTGCGAGCGCGCAAATTTACGCCGACGGTTCGGCCTGATCCCGACTGGAGCAGACTGTAGGAAGATGAAGGTGGATTGTCTCCGGTTAAGTTACAAACCACCACTCTTTGACAGCCCGCGTGGCCTAATGGATAAGGCGTCTGACTTCTAATCAGAAGATTGTCGGTTCGATCCCGGCCGTGGGCTGAGTTTTGCAATTGTGCATTAGGGATGGAGAAAAGTGAGGCACATACGAAGATGAAGGTGGATTGTCTCCGGTTAAGTTACAAACCACCACTCTTTGACAGCCCGCGTGGCCTAATGGATAAGGCGTCTGACTTCTAATCAGAAGATTGTCGGTTCGATCCCGGCCGTGGGCTGAGTTTTGCAGTTGTGCATTAGGGATGGAGAAAAGTGAGGCACATAGGAAGATGAAGGTGGATTGTCTCCGGTTAAGTTACAAACCACCACTCTTTGACAGCCCGCGTGGCCTAATGGATAAGGCGTCTGACTTCTAATCAGAAGATTGTCGGTTCGATCCCGGCCGTGGGCTGAGTTTTGCAATTGTGCATTAGTGATGGAGAAAAGTGAGGCACATACAGTCTGCCCCAATCCCAACCAGGCCAAAATTGGCATGGCGGGAGACCACGTCGCTAGGGTTTAGCGGTAACGCCCACAGCCTGCTTCTCTGCCCTCTCTTCAATCTTTTTGCTCTCTCCGGCAGCGCGCACATGCAGCGCAGACCGCTAGCGCTGCGAGCGCGCAAATTTACGCCGACGGTTCGGCCTGATCCCGACTGGAGCAGACTGTAGGAAGATGAAGGTGGATTGTCTCCGGTTAAGTTACAAACCACCACTCTTTGACAGCCCGCGTGGCCTAATGGATAAGGCGTCTGACTTCTAATCAGAAGATTGTCGGTTCGATCCCGGCCGTGGGCTGAGTTTTGCAATTGTGCATTAGTGATGGAGAAAAGTGAGGCACATACAGTCTGCCCCAATCCCAACCAGGCCAAAATTGGCATGGCGGGAGACCACGTCGCTAGGGTTTAGCGGTAACGCCCACAGCCTGCTTCTCTGCCCTCTCTTCAATCTTTTTGCTCTCTCCGGCAGCGCGCACATGCAGCGCAGACCGCTAGCGCTGCGAGCGCGCAAATTTACGCCGACGGTTCGGCCTGATCCCGACTGGAGCAGACTGTAGGAAGATGAAGGTGGATTGTCTCCGGTTAAGTTACAAACCACCACTCTTTGACAGCCCGCGTGGCCTAATGGATAAGGCGTCTGACTTCTAATCAGAAGATTGTCGGTTCGATCCCGGCCGTGGGCTGAGTTTTGCAATTGTGCATTAGGGATGGAGAAAAGTGAGGCACATACGAAGATGAAGGTGGATTGTCTCCGGTTAAGTTACAAACCACCACTCTTTGACAGCCCGCATGGCCTAATGGATAAGGCGTCTGACTTCTAATCAGAAGATTGTCGGTTCGACCCCGGCCGTGGGCTGAGTTTTGCAATTGTGCATTAGGGATGGAGAAAAGTGAGGCACATAGGAAGATGAAGGTGGATTGTTTCCGGTTAAGTTACAAACCACCACTCTTTGACAGCCCGCGTGGCCTAATGGATAAGGCGTCTAACTTCTTATCAGAAGATTGTCGGTTCGATCCCGGCCGTGGGCTGAGTTTTGCAATTGTGCATTAGGGATGGAGAAAAGTGAGGCACATAGGAAGATGAAGGCGGATTGTCTCCGGTTAAGTTACAAACCACCACTCTTTGACAGCCCGCGTGGCCTAATGGATAAGGCGTCTGACTTCTAATCAGAAGATTGTCGGTTCGATCCCGGCCGTGGGCTGAGTTTTGCAATTGTGCATTAGTGATGGAGAAAAGTGAGGCACATACAGTCTGCCCCAATCCCAACCAGGCCAAAATTGGCATGGCGGGAGACCACGTCGCTAGGGTTTAGCGGTAACGCCCACAGCCTGCTTCTCTGCCCTCTCTTCAATCTTTTTGCTCTCTCCGGCAGCGCGCACATGCAGCGCAGACCGCTAGCGCTGCGAGCGCGCAAATTTACGCCGACGGTTCGGCCTGATCCCGACTGGAGCAGACTGTAGGAAGATGAAGGTGGATTGTCTCCGGTTAAGTTACAAACCACCACTCTTTGACAGCCCGCGTGGCCTAATGGATAAGGCGTCTGACTTCTAATCAGAAGATTGTCGGTTCGATCCCGGCCGTGGGCTGAGTTTTGCAATTGTGCATTAGGGATGGAGAAAAGTGAGGCACATACGAAGATGAAGGTGGATTGTCTCCGGTTAAGTTACAAACCACCACTCTTTGACAGCCCGCATGGCCTAATGGATAAGGCGTCTGACTTCTAATCAGAAGATTGTCGGTTCGACCCCGGCCGTGGGCTGAGTTTTGCAATTGTGCATTAGGGATGGAGAAAAGTGAGGCACATAGGAAGATGAAGGTGGATTGTTTCCGGTTAAGTTACAAACCACCACTCTTTGACAGCCCGCGTGGCCTAATGGATAAGGCGTCTAACTTCTTATCAGAAGATTGTCGGTTCGATCCCGGCCGTGGGCTGAGTTTTGCAATTGTGCATTAGGGATGGAGAAAAGTGAGGCACATAGGAAGATGAAGGCGGATTGTCTCCGGTTAAGTTACAAACCACCACTCTTTGACAGCCCGCGTGGCCTAATGGATAAGGCGTCTGACTTCTAATCAGAAGATTGTCGGTTCGATCCCGGCCGTGGGCTGAGTTTTGCAATTGTGCATTAGTGATGGAGAAAAGTGAGGCACATACAGTCTGCCCCAATCCCAACCAGGCCAAAATTGGCATGGCGGGAGACCACGTCGCTAGGGTTTAGCGGTAACGCCCACAGCCTGCTTCTCTGCCCTCTCTTCAATCTTTTTGCTCTCTCCGGCAGCGCGCACATGCAGCGCAGACCGCTAGCGCTGCGAGCGCGCAAATTTACGCCGACGGTTCGGCCTGATCCCGACTGGAGCAGACTGTAGGAAGATGAAGGTGGATTGTCTCCGGTTAAGTTACAAACCACCACTCCTTGACAGCCCGCGTGGCCTAATGGATAAGGCGTCTGACTTCTAATCAGAAGATTGTCGGTTCGATCCCGGCCGTGGGCTGAGTTTTGCAGTTGTGCATTAGGGATGGAGAAAAGTGAGGCACATAGGAAGATGAAGGTGGATTGTCTCCGGTTAAGTTACAAACCACCACTCTTTGACAGCCCGCGTGGCCTAATGGATAAGGCGTCTGACTTCTAATCAGAAGATTGTCGGTTCGATCCCGGCCGTGGGCTGAGTTTTGCAATTGTGCATTAGTGATGGAGAAAAGTGAGGCACATACAGTCTGCCCCAATCCCAACCAGGCCAAAATTGGCATGGCGGGAGACCACGTCGCTAGGGTTTAGCGGTAACGCCCACAGCCTGCTTCTCTGCCCTCTCTTCAATCTTTTTGCTCTCTCCGGCAGCGCGCACATGCAGCGCAGACCGCTAGCGCTGCGAGCGCGCAAATTTACGCCGACGGTTCGGCCTGATCCCGACTGGAGCAGACTGTAGGAAGATGAAGGTGGATTGTCTCCGGTTAAGTTACAAACCACCACTCTTTGACAGCCCGCGTGGCCTAATGGATAAGGCGTCTGACTTCTAATCAGAAGATTGTCGGTTCGATCCCGGCCGTGGGCTGAGTTTTGCAATTGTGCATTAGGGATGGAGAAAAGTGAGGCACATAGGAAGATGAAGGCGGATTGTCTCCGGTTAAGTTACAAACCACCACTCTTTGAAAGCCCGCGTGGCCTAATGGATAAGGCGTCTGACTTCTAATCAGAAGATTGTCGGTTCGATCCCGGCCGTGGGCTGAGTTTTGCAATTGTGCATTAGGGATGGAGAAAAGTGAGGCACATAGAAAGATGAAGGTGGATTGTCTCCGGTTAAGTTACAAACCACCACTCCTTGACAGCCCGCGTGGCCTAATGGATAAGGCGTCTGACTTCTAATCAGAAGATTGTCGGTTCGATCCCGGCCGTGGGCTGAGTTTTGCAGTTGTGCATTAGGGATGGAGAAAAGTGAGGCACATAGGAAGATGAAGGTGGATTGTCTCCGGTTAAGTTACAAACCACCACTCTTTGACAGCCCGCGTGGCCTAATGGATAAAGCGTCTGACTTCTAATCAGAAGATTGTCGGTTCGATCCCGGCCGTGGGCTGAGTTTTGCAATTGTGCATTAGGGATGGAGAAAAGTGAGGCACATACGAAGATGAAGGCGGATTGTCTCCGGTTAAGTTGCAAACCACCACTCTTTGACAACCCGCGTGGCCTAATGGATAAGGCGTCTGACTTCTAATCAGAAGATTGTCGGTTCGATCCCGGCCGTGGGCTGAGTTTTGCAATTGTGCATTAGTGATGGAGAAAAGTGAGGCACATACAGTCTGCCCCAATCCCAACCAGGCCAAAATTGGCATGGCGGGAGACCACGTCGCTAGGGTTTAGCGGTAACGCCCACAGCCTGCTTCTCTGCCCTCTCTTCAATCTTTTTGCTCTCTCCGGCAGCGCGCACATGCAGCGCAGACCGCTAGCGCTGCGAGCGCGCAAATTTACGCCGACGGTGCGGCCTAATCCCGACTGGAGCAGACTGTAGGAAGATGAAGGTGGATTGTCTCCGGTTAAGTTACAAACCACCACTCTTTGACAGCCCGCGTGGCCTAATGGATAAGGCGTCTGACTTCTAATCAGAAGATTGTCGGTTCGATCCCGGCCGTGGGCTGAGTTTTGCAATTGTGCATTAGGGATGGAGAAAAGTGAGGCACATACGAAGATGAAGGCGGATTGTCTCCGGTTAAGTTGCAAACCACCACTCTTTGACAACCCTCGTGGCCTAATGGATAAGGCGTCTGACTTCTAATCAGAAGATTGTCGGTTCGATCCCGGCCGTGGGCTGAGTTTTGCAATTGTGCATTAGTGATGGAGAAAAGTGGGGCACATACAGTCTGCCCCAATCCCAACCAGGCCAAAATTGGCATGGCGGGAGACCACGTCGCTAGGGTTTAGCGGTAACGCCCACAGCCTGCTTCTCTGCCCTCTCTTCAATCTTTTTGCTCTCTCCGGCAGCGCGCACATGCAGCGCAGACCGCTAGCGCTGCGAGCGCGCAAATTTACGCCGACGGTGCGGCCTAATCCCGACTGGAGCAGACTGTAGGAAGATGAAGGTGGATTGTCTCCGGTTAAGTTACAAACCACCACTCTTTGACAGCCCGCGTGGCCTAATGGATAAGGCGTCTGACTTCTAATCAGAAGATTGTCGGTTCGATCCCGGCCGTGGGCTGAGTTTTGCAATTGTGCATTAGGGATGGAGAAAAGTGAGGCACATACGAAGATGAAGGCGGATTGTCTCCGGTTAAGTTGCAAACCACCACTCTTTGACAACCCGCGTGGCCTAATGGATAAGGCGTCTGACTTCTAATCAGAAGATGTCGGTTCGATCCCGGCCGTGGGCTGAGTTTTGCAATTGTGCATTAGGGATGGAGAAAAGTGAGGCACATACGAAGATGAAGGCGGATTGTCTCCGGTTAAGTTGCAAACCACCACTCTTTGACAACCCGCGTGGCCTAATGGATAAGGCGTCTGACTTCTAATCAGAAGATGTCGGTTCGATCCCGGCCGTGGGCTGAGTTTTGCAATTGTGCATTAGGGATGGAGAAAAGTGAGGCACATACGAAGATGAAGGCGGATTGTCTCCGGTTAAGTTGCAAACCACCACTCTTTGACAACCCGCGTGGCCTAATGGATAAGGCGTCTGACTTCTAATCAGAAGATTGTCGGTTCGATCCCGGCCGTGGGCTGAGTTTTGCAATTGTGCATTAGTGATGGAGAAAAGTGGGGCACATACAGTCTGCCACAATCCCAACCAGGCCAAAATTGGCATGGCGGGAGACCACGTCGCTAGGGTTTAGCGGTAACGCCCACAGCCTGCTTCTCTGCCCTCTCTTCAATCTTTTTGCTCTCTCCGGCAGCGCGCACATGCAGCGCAGACCGCTAGCGCTGCGAGCGCGCAAATTTACGCCGACGGTTCGGCCTGATCCCGACTGGAGCAGACTGTAGGAAGATGAAGGTGGATTGTCTCCGGTTAAGTTACAAACCACCACTCCTTGAAGCCCGCGTGGCCTAATGGATAAGGCGTCTGACTTCTAATCAGAAGATTGTCGGTTCGATCCCGGCCGTGGGCTGAGTTTTGCAGTTGTGCATTGGGGATGGAGAAAAGTGAGGCACATAGGAAGATGAAGGTGGATTGTCTCCGGTTAAGTTACAAACCACCACTCTTTGACAGCCCGCGTGGCCTAATGGATAAGGCGTCTGACTTCTAATCAGAAGATTATCGGTTCGATCCCGGCCGTGGGCTGAGTTTTGCAATTGTGCATTAGTGATGGAGAAAAGTGAGGCACATACAGTTTGCCCCAATCCCAACCAGGCCAAAATTGGCATGGCGGGAGACCACGTCGCTAGGGTTTAGCGGTAACGCCCACAGCCTGCTTCTCTGCCCTCTCTTCAATCTTTTTGCTCTCTCCGGCAGCGCGCACATGCAGCGCAGACCGCTAGCGCTGCGAGCGCGCAAATTTACGCCGACGGTTCGGCCTGATCCCGACTGGAGCAGACTGTAGGAAGATGAAGGTGGATTGTCTCCGGTTAAGTTACAAACCACCACTCTTTGACAGCCCGCGTGGCCTAATGGATAAGGCGTCTGACTTCTAATCAGAAGATTGTCGGTTCGATCCCGGCCGTGGGCTGAGTTTTGCAATTGTGCATTAGGGATGGAGAAAAGTGAGGCACATACGAAGATGAAGGCGGATTGTCTCCGGTTAAGTTGCAAACCACCACTCTTTGACAACCCGCGTGGCCTAATGGATAAGGCGTCTGACTTCTAATCAGAAGATGTCGGTTCGATCCCGGCCGTGGGCTGAGTTTTGCAATTGTGCATTAGGGATGGAGAAAAGTGAGGCACATACGAAGATGAAGGCGGATTGTCTCCGGTTAAGTTGCAAACCACCACTCTTTGACAACCCGCGTGGCCTAATGGATAAGGCGTCTGACTTCTAATCAGAAGATGTCGGTTCGATCCCGGCCGTGGGCTGAGTTTTGCAATTGTGCATTAGGGATGGAGAAAAGTGAGGCACATACGAAGATGAAGGCGGATTGTCTCCGGTTAAGTTGCAAACCACCACTCTTTGACAACCCGCGTGGCCTAATGGATAAGGCGTCTGACTTCTAATCAGAAGATTGTCGGTTCGATCCCGGCCGTGGGCTGAGTTTTGCAATTGTGCATTAGTGATGGAGAAAAGTGGGGCACATACAGTCTGCCACAATCCCAACCAGGCCAAAATTGGCATGGCGGGAGACCACGTCGCTAGGGTTTAGCGGTAACGCCCACAGCCTGCTTCTCTGCCCTCTCTTCAATCTTTTTGCTCTCTCCGGCAGCGCGCACATGCAGCGCAGACCGCTAGCGCTGCGAGCGCGCAAATTTACGCCGACGGTTCGGCCTGATCCCGACTGGAGCAGACTGTAGGAAGATGAAGGTGGATTGTCTCCGGTTAAGTTACAAACCACCACTCCTTGAAGCCCGCGTGGCCTAATGGATAAGGCGTCTGACTTCTAATCAGAAGATTGTCGGTTCGATCCCGGCCGTGGGCTGAGTTTTGCAGTTGTGCATTGGGGATGGAGAAAAGTGAGGCACATAGGAAGATGAAGGTGGATTGTCTCCGGTTAAGTTACAAACCACCACTCTTTGACAGCCCGCGTGGCCTAATGGATAAGGCGTCTGACTTCTAATCAGAAGATTATCGGTTCGATCCCGGCCGTGGGCTGAGTTTTGCAATTGTGCATTAGTGATGGAGAAAAGTGAGGCACATACAGTTTGCCCCAATCCCAACCAGGCCAAAATTGGCATGGCGGGAGACCACGTCGCTAGGGTTTAGCGGTAACGCCCACAGCCTGCTTCTCTGCCCTCTCTTCAATCTTTTTGCTCTCTCCGGCAGCGCGCACATGCAGCGCAGACCGCTAGCGCTGCGAGCGCGCAAATTTACGCCGACGGTTCGGCCTGATCCCGACTGGAGCAGACTGTAGGAAGATGAAGGTGGATTGTCTCCGGTTAAGTTACAAACCACCACTCTTTGACAGCCCGCGTGGCCTAATGGATAAGGCGTCTGACTTCTAATCAGAAGATTGTCGGTTCGATCCCGGCCGTGGGCTGAGTTTTGCAATTGTGCATTAGGGATGGAGAAAAGTGAGGCACATAGGAAGATGAAGGCGGATTGTCTCCGGCTAAGTTACAAACCACCACTCTTTGAAAGCCCGCGTGGCCTAATGGATAAGGCGTCTGACTTCTAATCAGAAGATTGTCGGTTCGATCCCGGCCGTGGGCTGAGTTTTGCAATTGTGCATTAGGGATGGAGAAAAGTGAGGCACATAGAAAGATGAAGGTGGATTGTCTCCGGTTAAGTTACAAACCACCACTCCTTGACAGCCCGCGTGGCCTAATGGATAAGGCGTCTGACTTCTAATCAGAAGATTGTCGGTTCGATCCCGGCCGTGGGCTGAGTTTTGCAATTGTGCATTAGGGATGGAGAAAAGTGAGGCACATACGAAGATGAAGGCGGATTGTCTCCGGTTAAGTTGCAAACCACCACTCTTTGACAACCCGCGTGGCCTAATGGATAAGGCGTCTGACTTCTAATCAGAAGATGTCGGTTCGATCCCGGCCGTGGGCTGAGTTTTGCAATTGTGCATTAGTGATGGAGAAAAGTGGGGCACATACAGTCTGCCCCAATCCCAACCAGGCCAAAATTGGCATGGCGGGAGACCACGTCGCTAGGGTTTAGCGGTAACGCCCACAGCCTGCTTCTCTGCCCTCTCTTCAATCTTTTTGCTCTCTCCGGCAGCGCGCACATGCAGCGCAGACCGCTAGCGCTGCGAGCGCGCAAATTTACGCCGACGGTTCGGCCTGATCCCGACTGGAGCAGACTGTAGGAAGATGAAGGTGGATTGTCTCCGGTTAAGTTACAAACCACCACTCCTTGACAGCCCGCGTGGCCTAATGGATAAGGCGTCTGACTTCTAATCAGAAGATTGTCGGTTCGATCCCGGCCGTGGGCTGAGTTTTGCAGTTGTGCATTGGGGATGGAGAAAAGTGAGGCACATAGGAAGATGAAGGTGGATTGTCTCCGGTTAAGTTACAAACCACCACTCTTTGACAGCCCGCGTGGCCTAATGGATAAGGCGTCTGACTTCTAATCAGAAGATTATCGGTTCGATCCCGGCCGTGGGCTGAGTTTTGCAATTGTGCATTAGTGATGGAGAAAAGTGAGGCACATACAGTCTGCCCCAATCCCAACCAGGCCAAAATTGGCATGGCGGGAGACCACGTCGCTAGGGTTTAGCGGTAACGCCCACAGCCTGCTTCTCTGCCCTCTCTTCAATCTTTTTGCTCTCTCCGGCAGCGCGCACATGCAGCGCAGACCGCTAGCGCTGCGAGCGCGCAAATTTACGCCGACGGTTCGGCCTGATCCCGACTGGAGCAGACTGTAGGAAGATGAAGGTGGATTGTCTCCGGTTAAGTTACAAACCACCACTCTTTGACAGCCCGCGTGGCCTAATGGATAAGGCGTCTGACTTCTAATCAGAAGATTGTCGGTTCGATCCCGGCCGTGGGCTGAGTTTTGCAATTGTGCATTAGGGATGGAGAAAAGTGAGGCACATAGGAAGATGAAGGCGGATTGTCTCCGGTTAAGTTACAAACCACCACTCTTTGAAAGCCCGCGTGGCCTAATGGATAAGGCGTCTGACTTCTAATCAGAAGATTGTCGGTTCGATCCCGGCCGTGGGCTGAGTTTTGCAATTGTGCATTAGGGATGGAGAAAAGTGAGGCACATAGAAAGATGAAGGTGGATTGTCTCCGGTTAAGTTACAAACCACCACTCCTTGACAGCCCGCGTGGCCTAATGGATAAGGCGTCTGACTTCTAATCAGAAGATTGTCGGTTCGATCCCGGCCGTGGGCTGAGTTTTGCAATTGTGCATTAGGGATGGAGAAAAGTGAGGCACATAGGAAGATGAAGGCGGATTGTCTCCGGTTAAGTTACAAACCACCACTCTTTGAAAGCCCGCGTGGCCTAATGGATAAGGCGTCTGACTTCTAATCAGAAGATTGTCGGTTCGATCCCGGCCGTGGGCTGAGTTTTGCAATTGTGCATTAGTGATGGAGAAAAGTGAGGCACATACAGTCTGCCCCAATCCCAACCAGGCCAAAATTGGCATGGCGGGAGACCACGTCGCTAGGGTTTAGCGGTAACGCCCACAGCCTGCTTCTCTGACCTCTCTTCAATCTTTTTGCTCTCTCCGGCAGCGCGCACATGCAGCGCAGACCGCTAGCGCTGCGAGCGCGCAAATTTACGCCGACGGTTCGGCCTGATCCCGACTGGAGCAGACTGTAGGAAGATGAAGGTGGATTGTCTCCGGTTAAGTTACAAACCACCACTCTTTGACAGCCCGCGTGGCCTAATGGATAAGGCGTCTGACTTCTAATCAGAAGATTGTCGGTTCGATCCCGGCCGTGGGCTGAGTTTTGCAATTGTGCATTAGGGATGGAGAAAAGTGAGGCACATAGGAAGATGAAGGCGGATTGTCTCCGGTTAAGTTACAAACCACCACTCTTTGAAAGCCCGCGTGGCCTAATGGATAAGGCGTCTGACTTCTAATCAGAAGATTGTCGGTTCGATCCCGGCCGTGGGCTGAGTTTTGCAATTGTGCATTAGGGATGGAGAAAAGTGAGGCACATAGAAAGATGAAGGTGGATTGTCTCCGGTTAAGTTACAAACCACCACTCCTTGACAGCCCGCGTGGCCTAATGGATAAGGCGTCTGACTTCTAATCAGAAGATTGTCGGTTCGATCCCGGCCGTGGGCTGAGTTTTGCAGTTGTGCATTAGGGATGGAGAAAAGTGAGGCACATAGGAAGATGAAGGTGGATTGTCTCCGGTTAAGTTACAAACCACCACTCTTTGACAGCCCGCGTGGCCTAATGGATAAGGCGTCTGACTTCTAATCAGAAGATTGTCGGTTCGATCCCGGCCGTGGGCTGAGTTTTGCAATTGTGCATTAGGGATGGAGAAAAGTGAGGCACATAGGAAGATGAAGGTGGATTGTCTCCGGTTAAGTTGCAAACCACCACTCTTTGACAACCCGCGTGGCCTAATGGATAAGGCGTCTGACTTCTAATCAGAAGATTGTCGGTTCGATCCCGGCCGTGGGCTGAGTTTTGCAATTGTGCATTAGTGATGGAGAAAAGTGAGGCACATACAGTCTGCCCCAATCCCAACCAGGCCAAAATTGGCATGGCGGGAGACCACGTCGCTAGGGTTTAGCGGTAACGCCCACAGCCTGCTTCTCTGCCCTCTCTTCAATCTTTTTGCTCTCTCCGGCAGCGCGCACATGCAGCGCAGACCGCTAGCGCTGCGAGCGCGCAAATTTACGCCGACGGTTCGGCCTGATCCCGACTGGAGCAGACTGTAGGAAGATGAAGGTGGATTGTCTCCGGTTAAGTTACAAACCACCACTCTTTGACAGCCCGCGTGGCCTAATGGATAAGGCGTCTGACTTCTAATCAGAAGATTGTCGGTTCGATCCCGGCCGTGGGCTGAGTTTTGCAATTGTGCATTAGGGATGGAGAAAAGTGAGGCACATAGGAAGATGAAGGCGGATTGTCTCCGGTTAAGTTACAAACCACCACTCTTTGAAAGCCCGCGTGGCCTAATGGATAAGGCGTCTGACTTCTAATCAGAAGATTGTCGGTTCGATCCCGGCCGTGGGCTGAGTTTTGCAATTGTGCATTAGGGATGGAGAAAAGTGAGGCACATAGAAAGATGAAGGTGGATTGTCTCCGGTTAAGTTACAAACCACCACTCCTTGACAGCCCGCGTGGCCTAATGGATAAGGCGTCTGACTTCTAATCAGAAGATTGTCGGTTCGATCCCGGCCGTGGGCTGAGTTTTGCAATTGTGCATTAGGGATGGAGAAAAGTGAGGCACATAGGAAGATGAAGGCGGATTGTCTCCGGTTAAGTTACAAACCACCACTCTTTGAAAGCCCGCGTGGCCTAATGGATAAGGCGTCTGACTTCTAATCAGAAGATTGTCGGTTCGATCCCGGCCGTGGGCTGAGTTTTGCAATTGTGCATTAGTGATGGAGAAAAGTGAGGCACATACAGTCTGCCCCAATCCCAACCAGGCCAAAATTGGCATGGCGGGAGACCACGTCGCTAGGGTTTAGCGGTAACGCCCACAGCCTGCTTCTCTGACCTCTCTTCAATCTTTTTGCTCTCTCCGGCAGCGCGCACATGCAGCGCAGACCGCTAGCGCTGCGAGCGCGCAAATTTACGCCGACGGTTCGGCCTGATCCCGACTGGAGCAGACTGTAGGAAGATGAAGGTGGATTGTCTCCGGTTAAGTTACAAACCACCACTCTTTGACAGCCCGCGTGGCCTAATGGATAAGGCGTCTGACTTCTAATCAGAAGATTGTCGGTTCGATCCCGGCCGTGGGCTGAGTTTTGCAATTGTGCATTAGGGATGGAGAAAAGTGAGGCACATAGGAAGATGAAGGCGGATTGTCTCCGGTTAAGTTACAAACCACCACTCTTTGAAAGCCCGCGTGGCCTAATGGATAAGGCGTCTGACTTCTAATCAGAAGATTGTCGGTTCGATCCCGGCCGTGGGCTGAGTTTTGCAATTGTGCATTAGGGATGGAGAAAAGTGAGGCACATAGAAAGATGAAGGTGGATTGTCTCCGGTTAAGTTACAAACCACCACTCCTTGACAGCCCGCGTGGCCTAATGGATAAGGCGTCTGACTTCTAATCAGAAGATTGTCGGTTCGATCCCGGCCGTGGGCTGAGTTTTGCAGTTGTGCATTAGGGATGGAGAAAAGTGAGGCACATAGGAAGATGAAGGTGGATTGTCTCCGGTTAAGTTACAAACCACCACTCTTTGACAGCCCGCGTGGCCTAATGGATAAGGCGTCTGACTTCTAATCAGAAGATTGTCGGTTCGATCCCGGCCGTGGGCTGAGTTTTGCAATTGTGCATTAGGGATGGAGAAAAGTGAGGCACATACGAAGATGAAGGCGGATTGTCTCCGGTTAAGTTGCAAACCACCACTCTTTGACAACCCGCGTGGCCTAATGGATAAGGCGTCTGACTTCTAATCAGAAGATTGTCGGTTCGATCCCGGCCGTGGGCTGAGTTTTGCAATTGTGCATTAGTGATGGAGAAAAGTGAGGCACATACAGTCTGCCCCAATCCCAACCAGGCCAAAATTGGCATGGCGGGAGACCACGTCGCTAGGGTTTAGCGGTAACGCCCACAGCCTGCTTCTCTGCCCTCTCTTCAATCTTTTTGCTCTCTCCGGCAGCGCGCACATGCAGCGCAGACCGCTAGCGCTGCGAGCGCGCAAATTTACGCCGACGGTGCGGCCTGATCCCGACTGGAGCAGACTGTAGGAAGATGAAGGTGGATTGTCTCCGGTTAAGTTACAAACCACCACTCTTTGACAGCCCGCGTGGCCTAATGGATAAGGCGTCTGACTTCTAATCAGAAGATTGTCGGTTCGATCCCGGCCGTGGGCTGAGTTTTGCAATTGTGCATTAGGGATGGAGAAAAGTGAGGCACATACGAAGATGAAGGCGGATTGTCTCCGGTTAAGTTGCAAACCACCACTCTTTGACAACCCGCGTGGCCTAATGGATAAGGCGTCTGACTTCTAATCAGAAGATTGTCGGTTCGATCCCGGCCGTGGGCTGAGTTTTGCAATTGTGCATTAGTGATGGAGAAAAGTGAGGCACATACAGTCTGCCCCAATCCCAACCAGGCCAAAATTGGCATGGCGGGAGACCACGTCGCTAGGGTTTAGCGGTAACGCCCACAGCCTGCTTCTCTGCCCTCTCTTCAATCTTTTTGCTCTCTCCGGCAGCGCGCACATGCAGCGCAGACCGCTAGCGCTGCGAGCGCGCAAATTTACGCCGACGGTGCGGCCTGATCCCGACTGGAGCAGACTGTAGGAAGATGAAGGTGGATTGTCTCCGGTTAAGTTACAAACCACCACTCTTTGACAGCCCGCGTGGCCTAATGGATAAGGCGTCTGACTTCTAATCAGAAGATTGTCGGTTCGATCCCGGCCGTGGGCTGAGTTTTGCAATTGTGCATTAGGGATGGAGAAAAGTGAGGCACATACGAAGATGAAGGCGGATTGTCTCCGGTTAAGTTGCAAACCACCACTCTTTGACAACCCGCGTGGCCTAATGGATAAGGCGTCTGACTTCTAATCAGAAGATGTCGGTTCGATCCCGGCCGTGGGCTGAGTTTTGCAATTGTGCATTAGTGATGGAGAAAAGTGGGGCACATACAGTCTGCCCCAATCCCAACCAGGCCAAAATTGGCATGGCGGGAGACCACGTCGCTAGGGTTTAGCGGTAACGCCCACATCCTGCTTCTCTGCCCTCTCTTCAATCTTTTTGCTCTCTCCGGCAGCGCGCACATGCAGCGCAGACCGCTAGCGCTGCGAGCGCGCAAATTTACGCCGACGGTTCGGCCTGATCCCGACTGGAGCAGACTGTAGGAAGATGAAGGTGGATTCTCTCCGGTTAAGTTACAAACCACCACTCTTTGACAGCCCGCGTGGCCTAATGGATAAGGCGTCTGACTTCTAATCAGAAGATTGTCGGTTCGATCCCGGCCGTGGGCTGAGTTTTGCAATTGTGCATTAGTGATGGAGAAAAGTGAGGCACATACAGTCTGCCCCAATCCCAACCAGGCCAAAATTGGCATGGCGGGAGACCACGTCGCTAGGGTTTAGCGGTAACGCCCACAGCCTGCTTCTCTGCCCTCTCTTCAATCTTTTTGCTCTCTCCGGCAGCGCGCACATGCAGCGCAGACCGCTAGCGCTGCGAGCGCGCAAATTTACGCCGACGGTTCGGCCTGATCCCGACTGGAGCAGACTGTAGGAAGATGAAGGTGGATTGTCTCCGGTTAAGTTACAAACCACCACTCTTTGACAGCCCGCGTGGCCTAATGGATAAGGCGTCTGACTTCTAATCAGAAGATTGTCGGTTCGATCCCGGCCGTGGGCTGAGTTTTGCAATTGTGCATTAGGGATGGAGAAAAGTGAGGCACATACGAAGATGAAGGCGGATTGTCTCCGGTTAAGTTGCAAACCACCACTCTTTGACAACCCTCGTGGCCTAATGGATAAGGCGTCTGACTTCTAATCAGAAGATTGTCGGTTCGATCCCGGCCGTGGGCTGAGTTTTGCAATTGTGCATTAGTGATGGAGAAAAGTGGGGCACATACAGTCTGCCCCAATCCCAACCAGGCCAAAATTGGCATGGCGGGAGACCACGTCGCTAGGGTTTAGCGGTAACGCCCACAGCCTGCTTCTCTGCCCTCTCTTCAATCTTTTTGCTCTCTCCGGCAGCGCGCACATGCAGCGCAGACCGCTAGCGCTGCGAGCGCGCAAATTTACGCCGACGGTTCGGCCTGATCCCGACTGGAGCAGACTGTAGGAAGATGAAGGTGGATTGTCTCCGGTTAAGTTACAAACCACCACTCTTTGACAGCCCGCGTGGCCTAATGGATAAGGCGTCTGACTTCTAATCAGAAGATTGTCGGTTCGATCCCGGCCGTGGGCTGAGTTTTGCAATTGTGCATTAGGGATGGAGAAAAGTGAGGCACATACGAAGATGAAGGCGGATTGTCTCCGGTTAAGTTGCAAACCACCACTCTTTGACAACCCGCGTGGCCTAATGGATAAGGCGTCTGACTTCTAATCAGAAGATGTCGGTTCGATCCCGGCCGTGGGCTGAGTTTTGCAATTGTGCATTAGTGATGGAGAAAAGTGGGGCACATACAGTCTGCCCCAATCCCAACCAGGCCAAAATTGGCATGGCGGGAGACCACGTCGCTAGGGTTTAGCGGTAACGCCCACAGCCTGCTTCTCTGCCCTCTCTTCAATCTTTTTGCTCTCTCCGGCAGCGCGCACATGCAGCGCAGACCGCTAGCGCTGCGAGCGCGCAAATTTACGCCGACGGTTCGGCCTGATCCCGACTGGAGCAGACTGTAGGAAGATGAAGGTGGATTGTCTCCGGTTAAGTTACAAACCACCACTCTTTGACAGCCCGCGTGGCCTAATGGATAAGGCGTCTGACTTCTAATCAGAAGATTGTCGGTTCGATCCCGGCCGTGGGCTGAGTTTTGCAATTGTGCATTAGTGATGGAGAAAAGTGAGGCACATACGAAGATGAAGGCGGATTGTCTCCGGTTAAGTTGCAAACCACCACTCTTTGACAACCCTCGTGGCATAATGGATAAGGCGTCTGACTTCTAATCAGAAGATTGTCGGTTCGATCCCGGCCGTGGGCTGAGTTTTGCAATTGTGCATTAGTGATGGAGAAAAGTGGGGCACATACAGTCTGCCCCAATCCCAACCAGGCCAAAATTGGCATGGCGGGAGACCACGTCGCTAGGGTTTAGCGGTAACGCCCACAGCCTGCTTCTCTGCCCTCTCTTCAATCTTTTTGCTCTCTCCGGCAGCGCGCACATGCAGCGCAGACCGCTAGCGCTGCGAGCGCGCAAATTTACGCCGACGGTTCGGCCTGATCCCGACTGGAGCAGACTGTAGGAAGATGAAGGTGGATTGTCTCCGGTTAAGTTACAAACCACCACTCTTTGACAGCCCGCGTGGCCTAATGGATAAGGCGTCTGACTTCTAATCAGAAGATTGTCGGTTCGATCCCGGCCGTGGGCTGAGTTTTGCAATTGTGCATTAGGGATGGAGAAAAGTGAGGCACATACGAAGATGAAGGCGGATTGTCTCCGGTTAAGTTGCAAACCACCACTCTTTGACAACCCGCGTGGCCTAATGGATAAGGCGTCTGACTTCTAATCAGAAGATGTCGGTTCGATCCCGGCCGTGGGCTGAGTTTTGCAATTGTGCATTAGTGATGGAGAAAAGTGGGGCACATACAGTCTGCCCCAATCCCAACCAGGCCAAAATTGGCATGGCGGGAGACCACGTCGCTAGGGTTTAGCGGTAACGCCCACAGCCTGCTTCTCTGCCCTCTCTTCAATCTTTTTGCTCTCTCCGGCAGCGCGCACATGCAGCGCAGACCGCTAGCGCTGCGAGCGCGCAAATTTACGCCGACGGTTCGCCTGATCCCGACTGGAGCAGACTGTAGGAAGATGAAGGTGGATTGTCTCCGGTTAAGTTACAAACCACCACTCTTTGACAGCCCGCGTGGCCTAATGGATAAGGCGTCTGACTTCTAATCAGAAGATTGTCGGTTCGATCCCGGCCGTGGGCTGAGTTTTGCAATTGTGCATTAGTGATGGAGAAAAGTGAGGCACATACAGTCTGCCCCAATCCCAACCAGGCCAAAATTGGCATGGCGGGAGACCACGTCGCTAGGGTTTAGCGGTAACGCCCACAGCCTGCTTCTCTGCCCTCTCTTCAATCTTTTTGCTCTCTCCGGCAGCGCGCACATGCAGCGCAGACCGCTAGCGCTGCGAGCGCGCAAATTTACGCCGACGGTTCGGCCTGATCCCGACTGGAGCAGACTGTAGGAAGATGAAGGTGGATTGTCTCCGGTTAAGTTACAAACCACCACTCTTTGACAGCCCGCGTGGCCTAATGGATAAGGCGTCTGACTTCTAATCAGAAGATTGCCGGTTCGATCCCGGCCGTGGGCTGAGTTTTGCAATTGTGCATTAGTGATGGAGAAAAGTGAGGCACATACAGTCTGCCCCAATCCCAACCAGGCCAAAATTGGCATGGCGGGAGACCACGTCGCTAGGGTTTAGCGGTAACGCCCACAGCCTGCTTCTCTGCCCTCTCATCAATCTTTTTGCTCTCTCCGGCAGCGCGCACATGCAGCGCAGACCGCTAGCGCTGCGAGCGCGCAAATTTACGCCGACGGTGCGGCCTAATCCCGACTGGAGCAGACTGTAGGAAGATGAAGGTGGATTGTCTCCGGTTAAGTTACAAACCACCACTCTTTGACAGCCCGCGTGGCCTAATGGATAAGGCGTCTGACTTCTAATCAGAAGATTGTCGGTTCGATCCCGGCCGTGGGCTGAGTTTTGCAATTGTGCATTAGGGATGGAGAAAAGTGAGGCACATACGAAGATGAAGGCGGATTGTCTCCGGTTAAGTTGCAAACCACCACTCTTTGACAACCCGCGTGGCCTAATGGATAAGGCGTCTGACTTCTAATCAGAAGATGTCGGTTCGATCCCGGCCGTGGGCTGAGTTTTGCAATTGTGCATTAGTGATGGAGAAAAGTGGGGCACATACAGTCTGCCCCAATCCCAACCAGGCCAAAATTGGCATGGCGGGAGACCACGTCGCTAGGGTTTAGCGGTAACGCCCACAGCCTGCTTCTCTGCCCTCTCTTCAATCTTTTTGCTCTCTCCGGCAGCGCGCACATGCAGCGCAGACCGCTAGCGCTGCGAGCGCGCAAATTTACGCCGACGGTTCGCCTGATCCCGACTGGAGCAGACTGTAGGAAGATGAAGGTGGATTGTCTCCGGTTAAGTTACAAACCACCACTCTTTGACAGCCCGCGTGGCCTAATGGATAAGGCGTCTGACTTCTAATCAGAAGATTGTCGGTTCGATCCCGGCCGTGGGCTGAGTTTTGCAATTGTGCATTAGTGATGGAGAAAAGTGAGGCACATACAGTCTGCCCCAACCCAACCAGGCCAAAATTGGCATGGCGGGAGACCACGTCGCTAGGGTTTAGCGGTAACGCCCACAGCCTGCTTCTCTGCCCTCTCTTCAATCTTTTTGCTCTCTCCGGCAGCGCGCACATGCAGCGCAGACCGCTAGCGCTGCGAGCGCGCAAATTTACGCCGACGGTTCGGCCTGATCCCGACTGGAGCAGACTGTAGGAAGATGAAGGTGGATTGTCTCCGGTTAAGTTACAAACCACCACTCTTTGACAGCCCGCGTGGCCTAATGGATAAGGCGTCTGACTTCTAATCAGAAGATTGTCGGTTCGATCCCGGCCGTGGGCTGAGTTTTGCAATTGTGCATTAGTGATGGAGAAAAGTGAGGCACATACAGTCTGCCCCAATCCCAACCAGGCCAAAATTGGCATGGCGGGAGACCACGTCGCTAGGGTTTAGCGGTAACGCCCACAGCCTGCTTCTCTGCCCTCTCTTCAATCTTTTTGCTCTCTCCGGCAGCGCGCACATGCAGCGCAGACCGCTAGCGCTGCGAGCGCGCAAATTTACGCCGACGGTGCGGCCTAATCCCGACTGGAGCAGACTGTAGGAAGATGAAGGTGGATTGTCTCCGGTTAAGTTACAAACCACCACTCTTTGACAGCCCGCGTGGCCTAATGGATAAGGCGTCTGACTTCTAATCAGAAGATTGTCGGTTCGATCCCGGCCGTGGGCTGAGTTTTGCAATTGTGCATTAGGGATGGAGAAAAGTGAGGCACATACGAAGATGAAGGCGGATTGTCTCCGGTTAAGTTGCAAACCACCACTCTTTGACAACCCGCGTGGCCTAATGGATAAGGCGTCTGACTTCTAATCAGAAGATGTCGGTTCGATCCCGGCCGTGGGCTGAGTTTTGCAATTGTGCATTAGTGATGGAGAAAAGTGGGGCACATACAGTCTGCCCCAATCCCAACCAGGCCAAAATTGGCATGGCGGGAGACCACGTCGCTAGGGTTTAGCGGTAACGCCCACAGCCTGCTTCTCTGCCCTCTCTTCAATCTTTTTGCTCTCTCCGGCAGCGCGCACATGCAGCGCAGACCGCTAGCGCTGCGAGCGCGCAAATTTACGCCGACGGTTCGGCCTGATCCCGACTGGAGCAGACTGTAGGAAGATGAAGGTGGATTGTCTCCGGTTAAGTTACAAACCACCACTCTTTGACAGCCCGCGTGGCCTAATGGATAAGGCGTCTGACTTCTAATCAGAAGATTGTCGGTTCGATCCCGGCCGTGGGCTGAGTTTTGCAATTGTGCATTAGTGATGGAGAAAAGTGAGGCACATACAGTCTGCCCCAATCCCAACCAGGCCAAAATTGGCATGGCGGGAGACCACGTCGCTAGGGTTTAGCGGTAACGCCCACAGCCTGCTTCTCTGCCCTCTCTTCAATCTTTTTGCTCTCTCCGGCAGCGCGCACATGCAGCGCAGACCGCTAGCGCTGCGAGCGCGCAAATTTACGCCGACGGTTCGCCTGATCCCGACTGGAGCAGACTGTAGGAAGATGAAGGTGGATTGTCTCCGGTTAAGTTACAAACCACCACTCTTTGACAGCCCGCGTGGCCTAATGGATAAGGCGTCTGACTTCTAATCAGAAGATTGTCGGTTCGATCCCGGCCGTGGGCTGAGTTTTGCAATTGTGCATTAGTGATGGAGAAAAGTGAGGCACATACAGTCTGCCCCAACCCAACCAGGCCAAAATTGGCATGGCGGGAGACCACGTCGCTAGGGTTTAGCGGTAACGCCCACAGCCTGCTTCTCTGCCCTCTCTTCAATCTTTTTGCTCTCTCCGGCAGCGCGCACATGCAGCGCAGACCGCTAGCGCTGCGAGCGCGCAAATTTACGCCGACGGTTCGGCCTGATCCCGACTGGAGCAGACTGTAGGAAGATGAAGGTGGATTGTCTCCGGTTAAGTTACAAACCACCACTCTTTGACAGCCCGCGTGGCCTAATGGATAAGGCGTCTGACTTCTAATCAGAAGATTGTCGGTTCGATCCCGGCCGTGGGCTGAGTTTTGCAATTGTGCATTAGTGATGGAGAAAAGTGAGGCACATACAGTCTGCCCCAATCCCAACCAGGCCAAAATTGGCATGGCGGGAGACCACGTCGCTAGGGTTTAGCGGTAACGCCCACAGCCTGCTTCTCTGCCCTCTCTTCAATCTTTTTGCTCTCTCCGGCAGCGCGCACATGCAGCGCAGACCGCTAGCGCTGCGAGCGCGCAAATTTACGCCGACGGTGCGGCCTAATCCCGACTGGAGCAGACTGTAGGAAGATGAAGGTGGATTGTCTCCGGTTAAGTTACAAACCACCACTCTTTGACAGCCCGCGTGGCCTAATGGATAAGGCGTCTGACTTCTAATCAGAAGATTGTCGGTTCGATCCCGGCCGTGGGCTGAGTTTTGCAATTGTGCATTAGGGATGGAGAAAAGTGAGGCACATACGAAGATGAAGGCGGATTGTCTCCGGTTAAGTTGCAAACCACCACTCTTTGACAACCCGCGTGGCCTAATGGATAAGGCGTCTGACTTCTAATCAGAAGATGTCGGTTCGATCCCGGCCGTGGGCTGAGTTTTGCAATTGTGCATTAGTGATGGAGAAAAGTGGGGCACATACAGTCTGCCCCAATCCCAACCAGGCCAAAATTGGCATGGCGGGAGACCACGTCGCTAGGGTTTAGCGGTAACGCCCACAGCCTGCTTCTCTGCCCTCTCTTCAATCTTTTTGCTCTCTCCGGCAGCGCGCACATGCAGCGCAGACCGCTAGCGCTGCGAGCGCGCAAATTTACGCCGACGGTTCGGCCTGATCCCGACTGGAGCAGACTGTAGGAAGATGAAGGTGGATTGTCTCCGGTTAAGTTACAAACCACCACTCTTTGACAGCCCGCGTGGCCTAATGGATAAGGCGTCTGACTTCTAATCAGAAGATTGTCGGTTCGATCCCGGCCGTGGGCTGAGTTTTGCAATTGTGCATTAGTGATGGAGAAAAGTGAGGCACATACAGTCTGCCCCAATCCCAACCAGGCCAAAATTGGCATGGCGGGAGACCACGTCGCTAGGGTTTAGCGGTAACGCCCACAGCCTGCTTCTCTGCCCTCTCTTCAATCTTTTTGCTCTCTCCGGCAGCGCGCACATGCAGCGCAGACCGCTAGCGCTGCGAGCGCGCAAATTTACGCCGACGGTGCGGCCTAATCCCGACTGGAGCAGACTGTAGGAAGATGAAGGTGGATTGTCTCCGGTTAAGTTACAAACCACCACTCTTTGACAGCCCGCGTGGCCTAATGGATAAGGCGTCTGACTTCTAATCAGAAGATTGTCGGTTCGATCCCGGCCGTGGGCTGAGTTTTGCAATTGTGCATTAGGGATGGAGAAAAGTGAGGCACATACGAAGATGAAGGCGGATTGTCTCCGGTTAAGTTGCAAACCACCACTCTTTGACAACCCGCGTGGCCTAATGGATAAGGCGTCTGACTTCTAATCAGAAGATGTCGGTTCGATCCCGGCCGTGGGCTGAGTTTTGCAATTGTGCATTAGTGATGGAGAAAAGTGGGGCACATACAGTCTGCCCCAATCCCAACCAGGCCAAAATTGGCATGGCGGGAGACCACGTCGCTAGGGTTTAGCGGTAACGCCCACAGCCTGCTTCTCTGCCCTCTCTTCAATCTTTTTGCTCTCTCCGGCAGCGCGCACATGCAGCGCAGACCGCTAGCGCTGCGAGCGCGCAAATTTACGCCGACGGTTCGGCCTGATCCCGACTGGAGCAGACTGTAGGAAGATGAAGGTGGATTGTCTCCGGTTAAGTTACAAACCACCACTCTTTGACAGCCCGCGTGGCCTAATGGATAAGGCGGCTGACTTCTAATCAGAAGATTGTCGGTTCGATCCCGGCCGTGGGCTGAGTTTTGCAATTGTGCATTAGTGATGGAGAAAAGTGAGGCACATACAGTCTGCCCCAATCCCAACCAGGCCAAAATTGGCATGGCGGGAGACCACGTCGCTAGGGTTTAGCGGTAACGCCCACAGCCTGCTTCTCTGCCCTCTCTTCAATCTTTTTGCTCTCTCCGGCAGCGAGCACATGCAGCGCAGACCGCTAGCGCTGCGAGCGCGCAAATTTACGCCGACGGTTCGGCCTGATCCCGACTGGAGCAGACTGTAGGAAGATGAAGGTGGATTGTCTCCGGTTAAGTTACAAACCACCACTCTTTGACAGCCCGCGTGGCCTAATGGATAAGGCGTCTGACTTCTAATCAGAAGATTGTCGGTTCGATCCCGGCCGTGGGCTGAGTTTTGCAATTGTGCATTAGTGATGGAGAAAAGTGAGGCACATACAGTCTGCCCCAATCCCAACCAGGCCAAAATTGGCATGGCGGGAGACCACGTCGCTAGGGTTTAGCGGTAACGCCCACAGCCTGCTTCTCTGCCCTCTCTTCAATCTTTTTGCTCTCTCCGGCAGCGCGCACATGCAGCGCAGACCGCTAGCGCTGCGAGCGCGCAAATTTACGCCGACGGTTCGGCCTGATCCCGACTGGAGCAGACTGTAGGAAGATGAAGGTGGATTGTCTCCGGTTAAGTTACAAACCACCACTCTTTGACAGCCCGCGTGGCCTAATGGATAAGGCGTCTGACTTCTAATCAGAAGATTGTCGGTTCGATCCCGGCCATGGGCTGAGTTTTGCAATTGTGCATTAGTGATGGAGAAAAGTGAGGCACATACAGTCTGCCCCAATCCCAACCAGGCCAAAATTGGCATGGCGGGAGACCACGTCGCTAGGGTTTAGCGGTAACGCCCACAGCCTGCTTCTCTGCCCTCTCTTCAATCTTTTTGCTCTCTCCGGCAGCGCGCACATGCAGCGCAGACCGCTAGCGCTGCGAGCGCGCAAATTTACGCCGACGGTGCGGCCTAATCCCGACTGGAGCAGACTGTAGGAAGATGAAGGTGGATTGTCTCCGGTTAAGTTACAAACCACCACTCTTTGACAGCCCGCGTGGCCTAATGGATAAGGCGTCTGACTTCTAATCAGAAGATTGTCGGTTCGATCCCGGCCGTGGGCTGAGTTTTGCAATTGTGCATTAGTGATGGAGAAAAGTGAGGCACATAGGAAGATGAAGGTGGATTGTCTCCGGTTAAGTTACAAACCACACTCTTTGACAGCCCGCGTGGCCTAATGGATAAGGCGTCTGACTTCTAATGAGAAGATTGTCGGTTCGATCCCGGCCGTGGGCTGAGTTTTGCAATTGTGCATTAGTGATGGAGAAAAGTGAGGCACATAGGAAGATGAAGGTGGATTGTCTCCGGTTAAGTTACAAACCACCACTCTTTGACAGCCCGCGTGGCCTAATGGATAAGGCGTCTGACTTCTAATCAGAAGATTGTCGGTTCGATCCCGGCCGTGGGCTGAGTTTTGCAATTGTGCATTAGTGATGGAGAAAAGTGAGGCACATAGGAAGATGAAGGTGGATTGTCTCCGGTTAAGTTACAAACCACCACTCTTTGACAGCCCGCGTGGCCTAATGGATAAGGCGTCTGACTTCTAATCAGAAGATTGTCGGTTCGATCCCGGCCGTGGGCTGAGTTTTGCAATTGTGCATTAGTGATGGAGAAAAGTGAGGCACATACAGTCTGCCCCAATCCCAACCAGGCCAAAATTGGCATGGCGGGAGACCACGTCGCTAGGGTTTAGCGGTAACGCCCACAGCCTGCTTCTCTGCCCTCTCTTCAATCTTTTTGCTCTCTCCGGCAGCGCGCACATGCAGCGCAGACCGCTAGCGCTGCGAGCGCGCAAATTTACGCCGACGGTTCGGGCCTGATCCCGACTGGAGCAGACTGTAGGAAGATGAAGGTGGATTGTCTCCGGTTAAGTTACAAACCACCACTCTTTGACAGCCCGCGTGGCCTAATGGATAAGGCGTCTGACTTCTAATCAGAAGATTGTCGGTTCGATCCCGGCCGTGGGCTGAGTTTTGCAATTGTGCATTAGGGATGGAGAAAAGTGAGGCACATACGAAGATGAAGGCGGATTGTCTCCGGTTAAGTTGCAAACCACCACTCTTTGACAACCCGCGTGGCCTAATGGATAAGGCGTCTGACTTCTAATCAGAAGATTGTCGGTTCGATCCCGGCCGTGGGCTGAGTTTTGCAATTGTGCATTAGTGATGGAGAAAAGTGAGGCACATACAGTCTGCCCCAATCCCAACCAGGCCATAATTGGCATGGCGGGAGACCACGTCGCTAGGGTTTGGCGGTAACGCCCACAGCCTGCTTCTCTGCCCTCTCTTCAATCTTTTTGCTCTCTCCGGCAGCGCGCACATGCAGCGCAGACCGCTAGCGCTGCGAGCGCGCAAATTTACGCCGACGGTGCGGCCTAATCCCGACTGGAGCAGACTGTAGGAAGATGAAGGTGGATTGTCTCCGGTTAAGTTACAAACCACCATTCTTTGACAGCCCGCGTGGCCTAATGGATAAGGCGTCTGACTTCTAATCAGAAGATTGTCGGTTCGATCCCGGCCGTGGGCTGAGTTTTGCAATTGTGCATTAGGGATGGAGAAAAGTGAGGCACATACGAAGATGAAGGCGGATTGTCTCCGGTTAAGTTGCAAACCACCACTCTTTGACAACCCGCGTGGCCTAATGGATAAGGCGTCTGACTTCTAATCAGAAGATTGTCGGTTCGATCCCGGCCGTGGGCTGAGTTTTGCAATTGTGCATTAGGGATGGAGAAAAGTGAGGCACATAGGAAGATGAAGGTGGATTGTCTCCGGTTAAGTTACAAACCACCACTCTTTGACAGCCCGCGTGGCCTAATGGATAAGGCGTCTGACTTCTAATCAGAAGATTGTCGGTTCGATCCCGGCCGTGGGCTGAGTTTTGCAATTGTGTATTAGGGATGGAGAAAAGTGAGGCACATAGGAAGATGAAGGCGGATTGTCTCCGGTTAAGTTACAAACCACCACTCTTTGAAAGCCCGCGTGGCCTAATGGATAAGGCGTCTGACTTCTAATCAGAAGATTGTCGGTTCGATCCCGGCCGTGGGCTGAGTTTTGCAATTGTGCATTAGGGATGGAGAAAAGTGAGGCACATACGAAGATGAAGGCGGATTGTCTCCGGTTAAGTTGCAAACCACCACTCTTTGACAACCCGCGTGGCCTAATGGATAAGGCGTCTGACTTCTAATCAGAAGATTGTCGGTTCGATCCCGGCCGTGACTGAGTTTTGCAATTGTGCATTAGGGATGGAGAAAAGTGAGGCACATAGGAAGATGAAGGTGGATTGTCTCCGGTTAAGTTACAAACCACCACTCTTTGACAGCCCGCGTGGCCTAATGGATAGGCGTCTGACTTCTAATCAGAAGATTGTCGGTTCGATCCCGGCCGTGGGCTGAGTTTTGCAATTGTGCATTAGGGATGGAGAAAAGTGAGGCACATAGGAAGATGAAGGTGGATTGTCTCCGGTTAAGTTACAAACCACCACTCTTTAACAGCCCGCGTGGCCTAATGGATAAGGCGTCTGACTTCTAATCAGAAGATTGTCGGTTCGATCCCGGCCGTGGGCTGAGTTTTGCAATTGTGCATTAGTGATGGAGAAAAGTGAGGCACATAGGAAGATGAAGGTGGATTGTCTCCGGTTAAGTTACAAACCACCACTCTTTGACAGCCCGCGTGGCCTAATGGATAAGGCGTCTGACTTCTAATCAGAAGATTGTCGGTTCGATCCCGGCCGTGGGCTGAGTTTTGCAATTGTGTATTAGGGATGGAGAAAAGTGAGGCACATAGCAAGATGAAGGCGGATTGTCTCCGGTCAAGTTACAAACCACCACTCTTTGAAAGCCCGCGTGGCCTAATGGATAAGGCGTCTGACTTCTAATCAGAAGATTGTCGGTTCGGTCCCGGCCGTGGGCTGAGTTTTGCAATTGTGCATTAGGGATGGAGAAAAGTGAGGCACATAGGAAGATGAAGGTGGATTGTCTCCGGTTAATTTTCAAACCACCACTCTTTGACAGCCCGCGTGGCCTAATGGATAAGGCGTCTGACTTCTAATCAGAAGATTGTCGGTTCGATCCCGGCCGTGGGCTGAGTTTTGCAGTTGTGCATTAGGGATGGAGAAAAGTGAGGCACATACAAAGATGAAGGAGGATTGTCTCCGGTTAAGTTACAAACCACCACTCTTTGACAGCCCGCGTGGCCTAATGGATAAGGCGTCTGACTTCTAATCAGAAGATTGTCGGTTCGATCCCGGCCGTGGGCTGAGTTTTGCAATTGTGCATTAGGGATGGAGAAAAGTGAGGCACATAGGAAGATGAAGGTGGACTGTCTCCGGTTAAGTTACAAACCACCACTCTTTGACAGCCCGCGTGGCCTAATGGATAAGGCGTCTGACTTCTAATCAGAAGATTGTCGGTTCGATCCCGGCCGTGGGCTGAGTTTTGCAATTGTGCATTAGGGATGGAGAAAAGTGAGGCACATACGAAGATGAAGGTGGATTGTCTCCGGTTAAGTTACAAACCACCACTCTTTGACAGCCCGCGTGGCCTAATGGATAAGGCGTCTGACTTCTAATCAGAAGATTGTCGGTTCGATCCCGGCCGTGGGCTGAGTTTTGCAATTGTGCATTAGTGATGGAGAAAAGTGAGGCACATACAGTCTGCCCCAATCCCAACCAGGCCAAAATTGGCATGGCGGGAGACCACGTCGCTAGGGTTTAGCGGCAACGCCCACAGCCTGCTTCTCTGCCCTCTCTTCAATCTTTTTGCTCTCTCCGGCAGCGCGCACATGCAGCGCAGACCGCTAGCGCTGCGAGCGCGCAAATTTACGCCGATGGTTCGGCCTGATCCCGACTGGAGCAGACTGTAGGAAGATGAAGGTGGATTTTGTCTCCGGTTAAGTTACAAACCACCACTCTTTGACAGCCCGCGTGGCCTAATGGATAAGGCGTCTGACTTCTAATCAGAAGATTGTTGGTTCGATCCCGGCCGTGGGCTGAGTTTTGCAATTGTGCATTAGGGATGGAGAAAAGTGAGGCACATACGAAGATGAAGGTGGATTGTCTCCGGTTAAGTTACAAACCACCACTCTTTGACAGCCCGCGTGGCCTAATGGATAAGGCGTCTGACTTCTAATCAGAAGATTGTCGGTTCGATCCCGGCCGTGGGCTGAGTTTTGCAATTGTGCATTAGGGATGGAGAAAAGTGAGGCACATAGGAAGATGAAGGTGGATTG
Organism: Cylicocyclus nassatus; assembly: GCA_958299035.1. NCBI lineage: Eukaryota > Metazoa > Nematoda > Chromadorea > Rhabditida > Strongylidae > Cylicocyclus > Cylicocyclus nassatus. The sequence continues at coordinate 36,915,871 of CATQJL010000001.1, read as the reverse complement.
TCTCCGGTTAAGTTACAAACCACCACTCTTTGACAGCCCGCGTGGCCTAATGGATAAGGCGTCTGACTTCTAATCAGAAGATTGTCGGTTCGATCCCGGCCGTGGGCTGAGTTTTGCAATTGTGCATTAGTGATGGAGAAAAGTGAGGCACATACAGTCTGCCCCAATCCCAACCAGGCCAAAATTGGCATGGCGGGAGACCACGTCGCTAGGGTTTAGCGGCAACGCCCACAGCCTGCTTCTCTGCCCTCTCTTCAATCTTTTTGCTCTCTCCGGCAGCGCGCACATGCAGCGCAGACCGCTAGCGCTGCGAGCGCGCAAATTTACGCCGATGGTTCGGCCTGATCCCGACTGGAGCAGACTGTAGGAAGATGAAGGTGGATTGTCTCCGGTTAAGTTACAAACCACCACTCTTTGACAGCCCGCGTGGCCTAATGGATAAGGCGTCTGACTTCTAATCAGAAGATTGTTGGTTCGATCCCGGCCGTGGGCTGAGTTTTGCAATTGTGCATTAGGGATGGAGAAAAGTGAGGCACATACGAAGATGAAGGCGGATTGTCTCCGGTTAAGTTACAAACCACCACTCTTTGACAGCCCGCGTGGCCTAATGGATAAGGCGTCTGACTTCTAATCAGAAGATTGTCGGTTCGATCCCGGCCGTGGGCTGAGTTTTGCAATTGTGCATTAGGGATGGAGAAAAGTGAGGCACATAGGAAGATGAAGGTGGATTGTCTCCGGTTAAGTTACAAACCACCACTCTTTGACAGCCCGCGTGGCCTAATGGATAAGGCGTCTGACTTCTAATCAGAAGATTGTCGGTTCGATCCCGGCCGTGGGCTGAGTTTTGCAATTGTGCATTAGTGATGGAGAAAAGTGAGGCACATAGGAAGATGAAGGTGGATTGTCTCCGGTTAAGTTACAAACCACCACTCTTTGACAGCCCGCGTGGCCTAATGGATAAGGCGTCTGACTTCTAATCAGGAGATTGCCGGTTCGATCCCGGCCGTGGGCTGAGTTTTGCAATTGTGCATAAGGGATGGAGAAAAGTGAGGCACATAGGAAGATGAAGGTGGATTGTCTCCGGTTAAGTTAAAAACCACCACTCTTTGACAGCCCGCGTGGCCTAATGGATAAGGCGTCTGACTTCTAATCAGAAGATTGTCGGTTCGATCCCGGCCGTGGGCTGAGTTTTGCAGTTGTGCATTAGGGATGGAGAAAAGTGAGGCACATACAGTCTGCCCCAATCCCACCCAGGCCAAAATTGGCATGGCGGGAGACCACGTCGCTAGGGTTTAGCGGCAACGCCCACAGCCTGCTTCTCTGCCCTCTCTTCAATCTTTTTGCTCTCTCCGGCAGCGCGCACATGCAGCGCAGACCGCTAGCGCTGCGAGCGCGCAAATTTACGCCGATGGTTCGGCCTGATCCCGACTGGAGCAGACTGTAGGAAGATGAAGGTGGATTGTCTCCGGTTAAGTTACAAACCACCACTCTTTGAAAGCCCGCGTGGCCTAATGGATAAGGCGTCTGACTTCTAATCAGAAGATTGTCGGTTCGATCCCGGCCGTGGGCTGAGTTTTGCAATTGTGCATTAGTGATGGAGAAAAGTGAGGCACATAGGAAGATGAAGGTGGATTGTCTCCGGTTAAGTTACAAACCACCACTCTTTGACAGCCCGCGTGGCCTAATGGATAAGGCGTCTGACTTCTAATCAGAAGATTGTCGGTTCGATCCCGGCCGTGGGCTGAGTTCTGCAATTGTGCATTAGTGATGGAGAAAAGTGAGGCACATAGGAAGATGAAGGTGGATTGTCTCCGGTTAAGTTACAAACCACCACTCTTTGACAGCCCGCGTGGCCTAATGGATAAGGCGTCTGACTTCTAATCAGAAGATTGTCGGTTCGATCCCGGCCGTGGGCTGAGTTTTGCAGTTGTGCATTAGGGATGGAGAAAAGTGAGGCACATAGGAAGATGAAGGTGGATTGTCTCCGGTTAAGTTACAAACCACCACTCTTTGACAGCCCGCGTGGCCTAATGGATAAGGCGTCTGACTTCTAATCAGAAGATTGTCGGTTCGATCCCGGCCGTGGGCTGAGTTTTGCAATTGTGCATTAGTGATGGAGAAAAGTGAGGCACATAGGAAGATGAAGGTGGATTGTCTCCGGTTAAGTTACAAACCACCACTCTTTGACTGCCCGCGTGGCCTAATGGATAAGGCGTCTGACTTCTAATCAGAAGATTGTCGGTTCGATCCCGGCCGTGGGCTGAGTTTTGCAATTGTGCATTAGTGATGGAGAAAAGTGAGGCACATAGGAAGATGAAGGTGGATTGTCTCCGGTTAAGTTACAAACCACCACTCTTTGACTGCCCGCGTGGCCTAATGGATAAGGCGTCTGACTTCTAATCAGAAGATTGTCGGTTCGATCCCGGCCGTGGGCTGAGTTTTGCAATTGTGTATTAGGGATGGAGAAAAGTGAGGCACATAGGAAGATGAAGGCGGATTGTCTCCGGTTAAGTTACAAACCACCACTCTTTGAAAGCCCGCGTGGCCTAATGGATAAGGCGTCTGACTTCTAATCAGAAGATTGTCGGTTCGATCCCGGCCGTGGGCTGAGTTTTGCAATTGTGCATTAGGGATGGAGAAAAGTGAGGCACATAGGAAGATGAAGGCGGATTGTCTCCGGTTAAGTTACAAACCACCACTCTTTGAAAGCCCGCGTGGCCTAATGGATAAGGCGTCTGACTTCTAATCAGAAGATTGTCGGTTCGATCCCGGCCGTGGGCTGAGTTTTGCAATTGTGTACTAGGGATGGAGAAAAGTGAGGCACATAGGAAGATGAAGGCGGATTGTCTCCGGTTAAGTTACAAACCATCACTCTTTGAAAGCCCGCGTGGCCTAATGGATAAGGCGTCTGACTTCTATTCAGAAGATTGTCGGTTCGATCCCGGCCGTGGGCTGAGTTTTGCAATTGTGCATTAGGGATGGAGAAAAGTGAGGCACATAGGAAGATGAAGGTGGATTGTCTCCGGTTAAGTTACAACCACCACTCTTTGACAGCCCGCGTGGCCTAATGGATAAGGCGTCTTACTTCTAATCAGAAGATTGTCGGTTCGATCCCGGCCGTGGGCTGAGTTTTGCAATTGTGCATTAGTGATGGAGAAAAGTGATGCACATAGGAAAATGAAGGTGGATCGTCTCTGGTTAAGTTACAAACCACCACTCTTTGATAGCTCGCGTGGGTACACCAGTATTCAGGGCTCGGCATGCGCTGGTCTGGAGCAGGATCAAGCGTGTTGATGCGATCCGGGACCCTCATTTACGACCCCCCCCCCCCTTCTTGAAGGTACCCCATCCGCACGACCCCCTCCCCGCCCCCCCCCCCCACTTTCCCCATCTATCCCCCTTACCTTCCCTGCCCCCATTCCTCGAGTAACCAGCATAAATGAATGTCAGTCTCAAAAAATACCTGCGTGAGAACTTCAGTGAGGTTTCGGAAGCAGAATTTCTAGGCCAGTGGGTGCGCCCAGCATCTGTCGCACACATAAACACCTTCAATAATGTTTGAGATTCTGCTTTTTTTTGAATTTTCAGGCATACTTCAGACCAGCAAATTCAATTCCCGTATGCGACGCAAATTTCTGCACGGAGAAAAAAATGACATTCTTGAGCTACAAAAGCTGTTTTCGACTAAGAAGCTTACTTCCTACCTCTTCCACAGTTTTTCCCGCGGAAAAAACTGCTTTAGCGCCGTCCAGAACGATGCCAAAAACGTGCATGAGCACGGTAGTTTGAAAATTCGTAACTAAGGCAGGAAAAGATTGAGAGGCTCGAAAGCACAGGTTGTGTAGCAGGATGCCCGGACTATCCACAGAGAAACTTTCAGCCCTTGAGGAGCAGTAAGCTCAAAAAAATTTAGGTGCGACTCTCGCAAATTTAGATGCGATCCTAAAAAGCAAAAACTGGGATTTTTGATTTTAAAATTTTGTAACTTACCAGAGAAGTTATAGAACAGCCTACAATTTTTATGAGGAAAAGTAGGATGGCCTCATATAACAGCAAAATTGCAGCCAACTAGCTTCGATAGCTCCGGTTCAGGTGAAGCACACCCCTTACGCATACGACCCCCCTTTTCTCATTTTTTCTACCATACATAAAATCATAAGAAAATCCACAGTTAACAAAATGACGCCAAATTTTGCAACGATATAGCAGAGCATCTTCAAAGTACAGACAAATCATAATGGTCCGTGAATAACATTAGAAAAAGATTTAGAAATTCATGATTGTCACAGCTGGCAAAGATATTCGCTTTTGTTGAGTGTGTGAGACTCAGGAAGGCTTCAGAAGCAAGATTTCTAAGGCAATCGGTACATTTAGCATTTTTATCAACTTATACATCCTTCAGAAGTGTTTTGTGCTCTTGTAAATGTTTTTCTTTGAGAATTTTTACAGATTTTTATCTTCTTTATTCTGAATTCCACTTTTTTGTAGATTTATTGTAAAAAACATAACTAATTATCTGCTTTTTGATTCCTTTTTGAGCTTAGGGTATTTTAGCCTAACTACCCCCTCTTACGACCCCCCCCCCACCTTAGGTACCCTCATTACGACCCCCCGTTGCGACAGTCGCATCACAAGCTTGACCCTGGTCTGGAGCATTTTTGGAAACGAAGTCCCCCACGTTTTTGCGAAAATTAACGAAGTCCCTTTTGTCATAAAATCAATAGGGAGACCAGGGCCCAGCACAGATCGTCTGGAAGCAGGCTGGACTTCGTTTTTGAAGCAGACAGCAAAGGGGATATCGTTTTTGACTAGTCGGAACCGAGCACCAAGAATAAGCGCTATTTAGTCGAACACAAGCTTTTCGGACAGGTTATTACACGATAGACATGCTCTATCGTGCATGGCGAAAAGTGTGCGCGATTTGAAAGCAAGGCTGAAATAAACAAATTGCTTGTTTACAGCGCACACAGAAGCATACGACACCAAAATTGAACTGTATGTATAGAAAATTATTTGCAAAAGAATTATGTAAAAAAGTTTAAAAACTTAGGTGAAGAAATATGTTTTTCAAAACTAGATCGTCTCCAAACGGCCACCAGACGATCTGAGATCGTCTGGAGCATATATTTTCGTCATTTCACATAAGTTTCGGATCTTTTTAGCATGGACGGATTCCCCGGTCAAAAATCTATCCCTGAGCATGAAGACATTTTCATATCATTGCCTTTCCTTTGTTTTTGCCTTCATATCTTCTCGCTGTGTTGAATATCGCGCTCTAATGCCAAAGTCTTGTGCATGCGTAGTATTCAGCTCCAATTTGGATTTTCACGCTTATCTTACGTCTTTTCTTTCAGACTAGTAAATCTTTCTTGTTTTCATCTTCTCCTAAGTAGGTAGGTCAAAGAGGACTTCGTAAAACTTCCGAAAGTCAGGATAAACTTCGTTTTCAGAAACCCTAGAAACCGACTCGTGCCGGGCCCTGAGGGAGACCCTTATACAGTCAATATAACATTGGAGGTGGAGTCTTGCCAACCCACGGCGTGGGGGTTTTTGCTAGCGAGAGAGTACGGAAAGCAATGTTATGACGTGAAGGTTGTACAATACCTGTATTATCAGGCAAAGTCTGCAATACACCTCCACACGAATCTGGAAACCGATCATAACAAAAAAGCAAAAAAAAAGCTTTCTAACAATAAGCTGATTAAAGGCTCTATCATCAAGTATGGTACCATTATAATGCACAGAATGTCGAAAAGCTCTTAGGCCAACCAAATCTGTAGCCTCAACAATTCTGGCGATGCATTTTTCACCACATATTCAAAGGACACCGGATATGACTGGAGCGCGATATCTATCACCTCGTAGATTTACAGTACTTTTGGCTAACAAAAGAATAGAAACAATGATTTGATTCGCTCCCTTCACTATATAATAATTTTTGAGCGTTCTAATCGTCCAAGTCAAGAAGGTCCAGAACTTATGTGGACTCCCCGGAATTTATGCTCCGAACCAACCCAGTTGGTTCGGTGTTGGTCTAGAAACCAACAAATTCGGGAACGGGTACTAGGACACATAAGTTTTTGAAACTTTTTACATAATATAGTTTGGAGTGTTATTGTATACACGTAGCCCAATTTCGGTGCCATGTGATTGCTGGTGCGCTGTAAACTAGCCATTCGTTTGTTTGAGTCTCGCGTTTGGATTTCGCGCGCTTGCGGAAGAACGCTTTCAACTTGTAGTACTACATGTTTGTCGTTTTTTTCGGCGCTCCACCAAGGAACTTATAAAAACGATATCCCCGTTGCTTCTAACGTCAAAAACGAAGTCCAGTTTGACCTCAGGCCATCTGTGCCGGGTCCTGTCAGTAGTAGAGAACAGAGAGGTGTCTAGGAAAATGGATCTGGATAGTTTCCAGATAGGATCTAATTGATATATTTCCAGATCGTTAACTTTTCCAATAATTCTGGATCGTAACCTTCCTTTATTAAAGTTGTTGTTTTCGCAAGTAATCGCTGGTTCATCAAGCAGTATGCCACGAATCATTATTTCCTATCGATTAGAAATTTCTAATGGCAAGTTGATTCAGTTCACAACGCTCTTTTCACTGTTCTGCACGTGGTGGAGAGCAGTGCATCACAGCACCTCATTCGCACGGGCGCTTTTTGTCAGGATAAAAAACTGTTGGTAGCTGTACTTTCATTAATCGTAATCTTGTTCTTACACTTTTTGTCTTTTGCACTTAGTCTTATGAGCGAGGACAAGGATAAAAACTGTACGAGAAGCTGGACGATAGGCTCTTAACTTCTCAAAAGTAGTTGTACAATAACTATGTAGTTACTTTCATTAGGTTCTCCGTTCACTTCTATGAATAATTTACTTTGCAGGTCCATTAATACGACATATCCTTGCAATGTGAAAATGTTATGAATAGTAAATGTGGCCAAAAGGGTCCTAACATCACTTGCAATTATCCGGTAACTGAAGGGTTGTTTGCGCAGTGGCACTTGTTTACGACCAAAGGCAGAATGAATCATCGATACTTTGGCGGCGCACTGAAGCGAGCTCAAGACGAATCCATAGTGAGTTATGAGCTTACTCTGTTTCTCTCCTATTTTTCTGAGAAGAACTCTTCTTTCATCATGGCGATATTTCTGCTACCTTGGATCTAAATTTTCTGGAATGAGACATTTTATGGGAAGTCATTAAGGGCAGAGAATTCTGGCACTTTGACATGTTGTGCCAATAAAATCACACCACCAGCTGGCCACAGATTTGATCCTCCTCACAGGTTCTCTTTCTCAGCATCCAGCCAAGGGTTGCAAAGGCTAATTGGAGTTGTAATTTGTATTCGCTAGCGGAATTTTGCGGGTTTCAACAAACAGTCTGTCATGACCATCAACGCCTTCTCTTAGTCACACTGTTTTCAACTAAATTGCTGCACACGAGATCAAAGATCTTTTGCACTGCTAATATTGTTTTCGATCAATTGATAGGCTTTTCTGTCATGTGGCAGATTTTTCCGTAAACTGTCGGCTTCGCAGCTTTCGCAAGCTACGTTAACTTGTATTTTTCTCTTCGCTATCATTTTCTTTCTATCATAATCTTCCTAATTTTTCGTATCCCCCACCTATCCCGCTACCCTAGTAAAAATGCACTAAATATAGGCAACACTGAGGAGGCAAATGCATGTTAGTGAATTGAAGACCCATGACTTCTGCGTTTTTTTTTGCATCTACGAAAGTACTTCGTCCTCGCTATGTATTTACTGCTTTCTGCATGGAAATGCTTTTCTTTTTCATTGTTCTCGCGCTGCATCGTATCTTGCAAATTGACTATTTCACAGAATGAAACTGTCTGATTGCTCGTTCGCCAAAAAATTGCTAATAAAACCCTGAGAATAGGTTCACGACTTAGAATATCATCAATGCTAGCCTCTCTGCTTTCTTGTTTTAATTAGCTGAAAATATGAAAAAAAAAACGAAGGTTTCTTATCGAGCAAGATTTTTTTACCATAGAAATACACAAGGGTCGCGAAGTCGAAGTAGCCAATCACATAAACTGCATACTAAAAGTAAGAGCTTGGAGCGCTAACACCAAATCTCTATTTTATATGCAGAGTGCTTTTTGTAAACAAGTTATGAGCATTTTTGGGGCGAAAAAAATGAGCTAGTGACCGAAAGTCACGTTACATCCTTTCTAGACGTCAAATAAAGAAATAAAAAGTACTGATAGACTAGGCAGAAGAGGTTTATGTAAAAGTTTAATGACACTTGCCGCTGCTTTACTTAAGATCTAGTAGGCTGTTGTGACTAATTTTATCTCGGCAAGTACTTCAAACTCCGACTTCAAAAATTGCTCATAATATTTTTTCCTTTAGCTCTATAGTTAAAATAAGCAGTTTTGGAATTAGCATTCCAAGCTTTCATTTGTTGTGCAGCTTGAGTGATCGACCGCTTCATCTTCGTGCTTGATAACGATCAATAATAAATCCTCATAAGGCTAGATTTTTTTATCTGTTGAAGTAATGCTTATAAAAACAATGCCTTGCGTATTGATAGTATCATTAGGGGGAGCCGCGCATGTTGTTTCAGCTAGTGTGAGGCCGTTGCCCCTCAGGAATCGATACTGCATAACTGGTTTGGAACAGCCATGAATCTCTCTTCATTCAACATTTCAGTAGTTGCCATCCTCCCTAGTACCTAATATAGTCATGGGTAAGTGCTTAGACCCTAAGTTCCCATATGTTGCTTTTGCTTTGCTAATAAATTTTGAAGGAATAAACAAGTGGCATGGCCTTCCCAGCACATCTTTTGTTTGTTTACGCGTCGCAGCCGTTCGTAAATAAGGAGGTGACACACAGCTGCGTTCGTTCTTTGCAGATATGGCTTTATTGGAATTCGTTCGAATTCCTATGAGTGTCGTGCTAGGATCGATACTATTGGCATGTATGATAGCTATAGTACTGCATATAGTAGTACAAATAGTGCGACAAAGCTGTACTCAGCGAAAGTATGAGGTAAGCATGCTATACAAAAATTATGTTGTATGTTCTCTCTGTACCGAAAAATTCTTTTCATAACTTCCATAGACGCTTTTCTGAACGTATGTACCTATAACAACATATGTAACTTTCTTTTTGCACTATGTCGAATCCATCTCATTATGGAATTTGATTTGAGAATGTTAGAAGTGCTCTTTTTTCCCGATTCCCAACCCCCATCTCGATAAACGTGCTTACTAGAATCCACTGAATTTTTGGCATGCCATCACTATACGCGTAACATAATTGATGTGTTTGCTATTATTGAAAAAACCGGGGAGGTGAAGGGCGATTCTAGGGGAGAAAAAGAGTGTGCCTCAATGACCACAGTGTATCCATACGAAGACTAATGCATATGAATTGAACATACGCAAAGCAGCAAAAGTAAGAGTTGTTCATCAACTGCTCAATGTACGCGCTTTTTAAAAATACGCCTCACTGATGCGGTTAAATGTATTAGGTCGGCCGAAAGTTCTGTCGTTTCATTTTCAAGATTGTAACTCTGCACTAATTTAACGTATTTGCTTGCTTATAACTTATTAAGAAGAATAGGTTTTTCGCTTATAAAAGCTGTCTTGTGGAGCTTCTGTTTCACACTGAATGCAGAGATAAAAATGGAAAAGGAAGACAGTGTAAGCTATGATCGTTTTGAGTTAGCCCATCAAAAATCTGGAACGCTGTAAGAAAATCTGAAATCTTCAGTACATAAGTTACAGGTTTATTATCTACTTTTTGCAGCTGCTCTTTGCATTTTCGAAAAGTGACAAATCAATCAATTTTGGCGTTCTCTGCAGTAAAAGTCGAAATTCATAACTTTTTACAGAAACCTCATAACAGCAGAAACTTTTTACAGTTGCAAAGAGTAAGTCATAAAACTTATGTACTGATGCTTTCGGAATTTATTTGCAACGTTCTAGATTTTTGGTTAGCTCACTTGAAATGATCGAAGCTTACATTGTCTTCCTCTTCCATTTTTATCTATGCATTCAGTGTGAAACAGAAGCTCTACAAGATAGCGTCTGAAAGCGAAAGACTTATTTTTTTCAATAAAATTACAAACCAGCAAATCCGTTGAGATAGCGCAGAGTTACAATTTTTTGAAAATAAAACGACAGAACTTTCAAACTGACCTAGTTCTGTATATCTGATGTGCGTTTTTATGCGCGCTTTTCTTCTGGGATCATTCTGCAATATCTTGACTAATCACAGACAAGCGAGTCGACTTTTATTATAGGCAGTGTACCGGTTCAGTCAGATGAATCTCGACCCTCTTGTCTCCTAATTAGCGCTAGTATGAAATTTGAATAATTCAGTCTGCAAAGCTTTGGTACTGAGTATTCAGTTGTAACGTGCATAAAATCCACTTTCGTATACTCACAGGATGTGTAATAGTGTATAAAAACAATGCAAATCCTCAGCTATTTCAAGTCGTTGTTTTATTGCAAATGTGCATTGCGTAAAGTGCAGTCCTCAGTAACACAATGAAATTCATTCTTCATGGAAGCCGTAGAACTGTAAAAAATGCTAGTGACGCAGGAATAGAGTTTTTTCTCTGTTGTAACGCAAATGACCTGAGAAATGTCTGTTCTATATCATTTGCCTTCTTTCTTGTTGACAGATGCCGTAGTGTTTTAAAAGGGATACAGACGTACTTTAGCGCTCTTGAGTTTTGAAATGTATTATTAATGTACTACGCGAATTATTGTTGACCTCATGCTGATTTTTCATTCGAGACTCAAGAAGATTATTCAAAGGGAGTCAAGGAAGTGCATGATTTTATTCGAAATCTGTCGCATCGAAGGATGCACTCAAAAAAGCTAACATTCTGCATGAATTTGGTTCTGATGGCGGACAGATGCATATTGAATGGACCATCGAAATTGAAGAAAATTGTGGTGTAGGTGCCGCCAGACCCCTTTATTTATTTAGAATTTTGGACTTGTGGGAGGGCAAAATTCTTGAGAAGCATCCAAAAAAATTTTTTTTCGGAGTGCGTGGCTGACATGACCTTTATCCCAAGATAAATTTTGTCACCCCTCCCCACCCCCCGGACGGAGATCCTGGGTATGCCATGATACATACCCTATGATTCAACTGGCCTGGCGGCTGGAAGGAGGGGACTTCATGACTTAATTGAGGCTAGAGCACGCGCGGGGATAGATGTGTTGCGGGCGCGAGCAATCTTAATTAGGTCACAGAGCCCCGCCTTCCAGCCGTCAAGTCAGTTGGATCCAAGATTACATATATAGATGTGAAATAGTAAGGCGATTGAAGTATCTCAAATCATTTTGTAGACTAATTCTACTCTTTCTACTTTGCTTCGCCTAGAAGATTTTTACACCTTTCTTAGGACGAGATCAAAGAACGATTGCCGGGAGAGTTTTTGGAAGATGTGATCTGATTCTGATCTTCTATCGCCGACCACTTGTCAAGTCTTCACTTGCCGTATAAATACGAATCTCTGTAAATAATATTGCTTACCGGTAATAGCATAATAAATTCATAGCAATATCAGAATCATCCATTATCACCAAATATCATACGGAGACTCATATCAACATGCACCATTTTGGGTAATTTTCGATTTGTTGTTTGCTTTTTTGTTTGTCATAAACGCAGTATACATATTGTTTTGTGAGGATCGGCTAACGCATATTCGGCAGTTGTTGTTCGCTTTTAAATATACTTTATCCAAAATGCTTGCGCAGGTCTTGTCTTGTATTGTGCTTGTTGTGCCTTGATAAAAATTCTAATTTTATCTTTTTTGAAATATTGTGAGCTGCATTTTTTTGGATGTCAGTAGGCAGTATTTCCGTAACGAATAAACTTCTTCTCCTATCCCTGCTGATTGCGCTGAATCTTAAAGCTGTTTATACACATACAGCCTTTGATGCCACTAACTTCTAGCATGAGATACCCGTTTTTACCCCACTTTCACCTCTCCCTAAAGTCAACTATCAGCGTTTGGATGTGAATTCGCAAAGCCTTTACCGCATAGAGACCTCTTTGTGCGTTACGGTAATCAGCGTATAAGGTCCACTTTAATCTCTGACCCTTATCTCAGATGACAGTTTTTTTTGTCACAACGAATGTTGAGACCTTGACCGTCGAAATTCCATTTTCTTGGACGTGCAAAACCACTTATGCAAAAGTTTGAGTGAAAAGTAGATTAGTCCGCAAACTATTAGGTTGGTTGAAAAACAATTTTGTTTTGGCAAAATCTTCATAAAAACCTTCCTAGTTGCTCTTTACTCATGATATCTTGTGCGTAAGTAGTTCAAAACTTCTTCTATCACATATCAACCATTCAGATTTTTAAACTTTCAAAGTTTCTTCTACCACATATCAACTATTCAGATTTTCAAACTATCGGTAAGGAAGGCTAAAATTCCAAAAGCTCAATTCCGCGAGTTTAGAAGCTTCGTTTTCATGCTCTAATGGATGTAAAGAACAGCAATTTGGTATTTGGATACAGACAAGTATTCCCTATTCAACGAATACCGATTAAAATTGTAATCTGCAGTTTCAAAATCCTTTGACCAAAAAATCAAATTTTCTCATATTTGTGCCCAATGTGAAAACTGGTGTTTCTCACTTCCCTGCAGAATTCTTTCACAGCAAAATAAATTCTATTCAAAGATTCTATGTTCCAATTCTCATTGAAGTGATCTTTCCAACGGTACCGAATACTAGACAAAAAATTGTCTGCATCATCTGTAGGAGTCGCAAAACCGATCAAAATTATTTATTAGCCAACCTAATAGTGGACACCTGCCAACAAAATCTTGTTTTGATTTTACTGAGACTTTATTTTGCGGAATGAAAACCTTGTTTTGTGTAAAGCAAAGAAGGTATATTTTTGTTCAAGAATGGACCAACCATTAGTGTACCAATGTCATGCTAAAAATTTCAGTGTGCTTATATTTATCATACAAAAACCCGTATTCACAACAAAGAAAACAATCTTGAAAGAGTGCGAAATTTTTCAAAAATGCGTCATTATCTTGGAGATTGTAGTGAGGTTCAATAATTGAACTAATACTTTCGTTGAGAACGAACAAAATTATGCGAGATAGTACGTTGTGTAAAGTCTGCAGGAGTAGACTAGAGACTAGATCAACAAGATTGATAGAGTCAATATAGTTAGCTAGAAGGCTCTTCGAAGGAAAAAGTCGATTTCTAATTTCTTAACAATTTTTTCACTAGGTCTGAACCCTGAAGGACTCCATAACAGCACTACTGCTTGACACTTCTTCGTCTTTCGAAGTAACGCCGGTAAATGTCCAGGAATATCGCTGTGAATACTATCGCAAAACCTATCAAGGACCAGCTCGATAAGGGATGACCATAGTAGAATGATGATAAGAGAATAGACAGCATCTAAAAAAATTGAATAAAATCCTATGGATACCATAATTTCTTCCAAAAAAGCACACCTGTCGAATGGTCATCATCACAGCAAAGACAATAGGTCCAAACCTCTCGATGGTGGAATAGATGAAAAGCTGGAATGACGAATTTTGAAAATTTTGACGGTATTCTACAAAGTCGTGGTAAGCAAGACGTTCAAGAAATTCTTGCAATATTGTGCTACTCAAAAAACATCTAAATACCAGCTACAAATTCATTGCTTCGGATGTTTGAAACAATTACGATGAATTATTGTGGCAGTCTATGGAACGGAGAAACTTTGACTGGCAATAATTCAGCAGTACTTTCGAGAAATCGTCTTAGGATCAAAAATGTCATTTTACCATTAATTATGCCTATGTAAGGAACATAGTCACGCAAAACAGCTAAAACCTTTCCTCCGTTTCTTCCTCTACTTTCTCCCCCCTCCCCTTTAAATTTTATAGTTCATTTCAGCAGTCTCAAGATATACGGACTAGTATTTTGATGTCCGAGTAATTTCCCTGTGCTACCGTACTCCTATTGGGAGCGATAAGAAGAGATACGGTTCTTGTGTCCACCTCTTCAATATAATGAAAATTCTCAAACTATAGAACAATTACTAATTTCAGCTTGTCAAAATGGACTGCCAAGTGGACAAAGATGAACACATCAGACACATTCTACTCTATGCGTTCCACAGAAATCATACACCAGAAAAAGCAACACGAGACATATGTGCGGTCTATGGTGCTGATGCAGTAGAAGAAAGGACAGCTAAGTGGTGGTTTCTACGCTTTGAAAGCCAGGATTTCGACTTGAAAGGCTCACTTGGCTCCAATCACAAAGTGGAAATTGATGCAGGATGATCAAAGCCAAATAGTAGGACAAGTTGTGTATACTGCCAAGCAGGAAAGGCGGGCTTGAAAAGCTTAAGGAGTTAGCGACATCTTTGCTGGAGAAAGGGTTCAGGAAAATGTGTCGATTTCTCAAGATATAATACTTAGTTTGCTAACTCATTTCGGAATCCTCATATCTCCCAAATGGTAACTAAGTATATATAAGGTTGCTTATAATTGTTTCGTATGATTAATTCGAATGAAATTTTCTAGTTCCGCTTTATATTTAAACGGTTGCATTTCTATGTAGTGAGGCAATTTAGAGATGAACAGAGATCATCAACTTATTTTTAAGAAGCTGTGCGTTAAAAAAATTGGCGACCAACCTGTCCTGTAGCCCCTGACAAACTCAAAAAGAATGAATCTCTTGCAAAGTTCTTGTGTCGAAGAGCAAAGTCTATAGATGAAAAGAGAGTTCCTTGTTCAATGAGAGAAACTGCACAGAGTATCGCTGAGAATACATTTACACCCATCATCATCTAAAATAAGGTTTATCTGAATGGACCAAATTCAAAAGTATTTTTGAAGCTTTTAGCAAAATATCGTCGAGTCATCTGTAACTCGGTATGGTATAGCACACCATACGCTCTACTTAACATCGCTTGCTCTTATTCAGTGATTCCACCATGTTTATTTGTCTCTTGATTCGTAGACATATTTCTACTGTGTTACACCAGGAAAGGTTCAATTGCATTACTAGTAAAGGTGTTGTCAGTTGCCGCGCATAGTGTGCAAACTCACATATTGAGTTACAAAGACTAGCGGATATATGATTCTGCCAACTGTAGGCTTACCTGATACTTTGAGATCTTTGGTTTTTTATCGAAAAGCTTCTTTTGATAGTTCAAAGTATAAGAATCAAATAATAAATATCCAGTCATCAACAGCATACCGGAGATCTAAAAGAAAAGTCTTTTTTTTTTTCAGCTTTTTTGAATTTTGAGATACGTGAACTTACCGATGTCACAACCCCTTCGGCACGACTGCGACCGCTACTCAACAGAAAAAGGCTAGCACCCACACCTACAGCGCTACCACATCCCCATTCCTGCCAGGAGTATCTCTGACCGCGTAATACCAATCCCATCAGCATCGTCACCACTACTTTGGATGTTTTGCAAATTGTCTAAATTTGCGTAGATCACAAAAACTTAAACATCTTCGCCTTTGTGACTGAGACGTACCTGAGTGGGAAAGGAAACATATTTCAAAGCCTCATACTGACACCACGTTGACATAGTGTTTGATATTGAGGTGAAAGAATGGACATATAGTGGTTGTACATGAGGAGGTTGCCTGTAGTGTTAAAAATTAGTAAATGATAGAAATGTTTCCAGAGCCTAAACTTCTTCTCAACGAACTTAAGCGCTTGCAAAGAAAAGTTATAGCTCATTTTAGGAAGAAGTGGTGCGAAAATACAACAGACCAAAACTTCAAGTCAACGTTTTGGTACACATTCAGCGACATATAGAGGATAGTAATGCCACATTCGTTAAAGACCCTGAGATCTCAAAGGGAATTTAGGGAGATTAACCGTCTAATTTTACTATTTTTGGGCGCTAAAGGAACCGCTCCATACTGCAATTTCTAGAACTTCATATACTCTGCCACAGTAATGCAAAAGACCTCCACGCTATCATAACAACAGACTGTTCAAGAAGTTATAGGATTGATAGTGGTTGTCTAGAGAAATCCCCAAAGGGAACAGAGTAGCCCTGCTGCATACGTTTAGTTGTTCAGAGGCAAAGAAACAAAAGAGGCTGTGACTAGCAAAGTTTGTTGCAGAAAAAAAGCTTTGTCCCTGTAGATGCACCAATTTTCTAGGCCTTGTTGAAGAAAAGAATATCCGAACGGATTTAGGATTGCAACAGAAAATCGCGCACGCAAGCGCTTATCGCTTTCGTAAATCAGGTGCTGCTAAGCTAAAGCCTTTGTTCTAGCAAAGGTTCAGATGGCGGCTAGCAAGTCTTTTTAGGAAACAGGTCCACTAACTAAATAAGAAACACCGCCAGTTCGAACTTAGGAAAAGAGGAATATTCTTGCAAGAAATGCAAGTTTAATGATGTACGTTTGACTCTAGCAAAGATTGATGGTGGTTTTACAAAATTGTAAGAAACAAAGTTTCAACGCAGCCGCTAATTTATAGTCCCGTGCGCTTAGATAACAAGACTCGCTATGTTTCTGCTGAACCATTTAATGGAGTAATCAAAGCCAGCAGTTGCCGATTACTTTCTTCGAAGCAGGGCACTCGATAAGATTTCAGGCGATTTTCAGAAAAACCATGCTCTCACGCGGCTCATTTGAGATCAGAGCACTGTTATCTAGTTACTTCAGGTATGTTGTTTCTCTACCAAGGCCTATCCCTTTCGTAACTTTCCATTTCAGAATCATATTTACTTGCTGTCCAGGAAACTACAACTGACCTCCTCCAAGTTAGAAGCAGAACGATCGCACAAACGAATATGGCCACAACGCGATTGCAAAACACTAAGAATTGCGCATCTCCGAATCGATCTATCTTCAATTACAGCATTCAGTTAAAGATGAATCTAGAGAATTCCAACATAAAGAGTGAAAGCTTACCACATCCGAATCGTGCACTTGGTAACCTCTCGTGATGATACGCTCTTGCAGGAAACCCATCATGACTAACGTGCACTAAAACTAGATCTTTTGCAAACTATCATATCCACACAAAAAAGTGAACAAACCTGGATACCAGAAAAGAAGAATAATAAAGCAATGGCATCTTTCAGAAGATTACGTTTGTCTGGCAACGTGATTTTATTGCCCGGGGTCTCCAGTAGTTGATAATTCTCAGTTCCTACAGCAAAAGCGCGAAGAAACCGCCCGAATGCACTCCTCGGCTCAGTTGCTGGAAAGGAACATCATATTTTTCTTGTGTTACGGTTATGGACTGAATTGTAAGAACCAAAAACGATTTTCTTAAAAGTCAGATTACCCCAAGAAAAAAATTTTTTTCGATTCTGTTGCTGATTACGGCCACTGTCGGAACCATTTATAGGTTCTTGGTATCATAAACATCGCAACTCAAAGCGTCTTTAAGAAAACGAAAAAAAAACAGATCTTGAGGGATGGGGGGGGGGCATCAAACCTAGGCAAAGCAAAATGCGGACAAGCATATTAATCGCTTACAGTAGCCCCACAAGAACAGCAAGGCAAGTGTTTAGATTTAGGCAACAATACGTACGGGATTTGGTATATTGTTATTTGGCATATTTCGTTTCAAGCAAGTAGAGAAATCTACCCTTTGATTCAACTGGCTTGGCGTCTGGAAGGCGGATCTTCGTGACCTAAAGGCGAGGTAATGATCAGAGAGCACGCGAGCGGCCTTACTTAGGTCACAAAGCCCCGCATTCCAGACGCCAAGCCAGTTGAATCAAAGGTTACATATAGACACACTAGCTGGCTTACCCGGCTCCGCCGTATCCGGACCAAACTTGGCACACATACACTTCGGGCCCCGGCGGGTGTCACAGTCCACTTTTCGTTATCGATTGATGTCGATTTTATCGATTTTTTGCAAAATTTGAACTAGGGGGCTGGGATTTGGCACAGGGGGGTAATTGAGCATGCTGATTACGAATACAATATTAGTTTTCAGAATTATCGATTACTTTTATTGATTTTATCGATTTTTTGTAAATTTTGACATGCGAGGCTGGGATTTTGCACAGAGGGGTAATCGAGCATGCTGATTACGAACACAATATTAGTTTTCGAGATCGTCCATTACTTTTATCGATTTTATCGATTTTTTTTGTAAAGTTTGACCTGCGGGGCTGGGAGTTTGCACAGGGGGGTAATCGAGCATGCAGATTACGAATACAATATTAGTTTTCAAGATCGTCCATTACTTTTATCGATTTTATCGATTTTTTGAAAATTTGAGCTAGGGGGCTGGAATTTGGCACAGGGGTGTAATCGAGCATGCTGATCACCCCCCTTGGGAGTGATCAGCATGCTCGATTACCCCCCCCCCCCTGTGCCAACTCCCAGCCCCCTAGCTCAAACTTTGCAAAAAAATCGATAAAATCGATAAAAGTAATCGATAATCCCGAAAACCAATACTGTATTCGGAATCCCCATGCTCGATTACCCCCCTGTGCGAACTCCCAGCCCCGTAGCTCAAACTTTGCAAAAAAATCGATAAAATCGATAGAAGTAATCGATAATCCTGAAAACCAATATTGTATTCGGAATCCCCATGCTCGATTACCCCCCTGTGCCAACTCCCAGCCCCGTAGGTGAACTCAGCAAAAAAATCGATAAAAATCGATAAAATCGATATCGATCGATGACGAAAAGTAGCCTATGACACCCGCCGGGGCCCGATGTGTATGTGTGCCAAGTTTGGTCCGGATCGGTTCAGAAATGGAATTTTCTATTCGGAACATACGTACAGACAGACAGACATACAGACAGACAGACAGACATACAAACAGACATTCAGCTTTATATATAAGATTACGTATTGTTTGACATCTCAAATGTTACTAACAATGAGATAATTGGAAGGCCAACTATAACGCTTCGTTTCTTCACTTTCTAATCGATAGGTTCAGTCATTACGCTAAATGCACAAACAATATGTAATGGACTTAGGACACATCAACATTTGTATCGAAGAGGCCTACTGTAACCCCCTTATGACTTAAGATGTAGCATGTGTTCTTACTACCAAACAATCAGCAGTGAAAGGAAAGGATAAGACAAGATGCGTTTTTTTCTATTATAAGCTAGCCGTAAGCAGGAGGAAGATCGCATCTGACTGCACATTGAGCAATGGTGGTCGTCAGGAGATATTGAAGAATTTTGCTAACCATGCAGTGCCTATAGTATCAGGACGAGAAGAAATTTCGTTTGAGAGTATCAGATGGTACAACAACAAAACATTTGGTAACATGAGTGGTGTAAGACCGTAGCTCGAAAAAATTCAAGCCAATGTTTCAGAAGAAAGCATTACTCGGAAGGTTTGAATATGACGGAGTGGTTATCAGATGTTGGCAGTTTGCCAATAAACTTACACATCTTCCCAAATGAACTGCTACCACTCAACCCAACTTACTTGCATATTTCCGCCGCACGATGCAAATCAGGAGACAAGCTGGAAGCACAACACTTGCATATCCTAGTATTATTATCATCAGCTTTATCATCCATGGTTGTTCATCCGGGGACATTTCTCGAGCCTAAATACAAAGTGTTCAAATGGCTCATTATAGAGAAATGTGGTGGAAGAATAGAAAATTTTTATCTTTAGAGTGGGCCCTCTCAAAACTATAGTAAGTCCCAATTTTCATACCTGATCCTCCAGAAAATGTTTTATTAAAGTAAAGATAAAAGCATAAAGGTAAAAATGATAGAAAAAAGCCATGAATCACAAATTTCAAGTGTGTTCTCGGATGATATGGAAAGTTGTAAATAAATTTGAACTTAGTCGTAGCATATTAGCTTCTTCTCGATTACTGCATAAGAAATGTTAGATATATGTAAATGCGCAATTAGAACTCTATTCACAAAGCAATTTCCGACCCCGATTGTCTCTAAGTTGGAACGTGAACACGGATTTGAATTACTGAATATGTAAATAGTAGTTTTTACGCATAAATGTTTAGGAACAGTAGTCTTTCGAACTTTTCGTAGATCTACTCCATCTCGTCGACCTTGCAAATTCCAACTCACTGATTCCAAGAAACTTCGTAGAATTGCCGAGTACGCATGAAAGTCGAACATGGAAGTAAGGGACGCTGGATCCATCATAAATGCCTGGCTAACTACGGGTAACTGCTTGGTTGAAAGTCCTTGTCTAAGGAAATTGAGTGCAATTCATAAGAAAAAAGAACAATGTACAAAGGAAGGCTGGATGAGTGCAAAAATGTCTAGAAGACGCAGAACTTTGAGACTTAAGCAATATTTCGATGATGCTTTGGAATCAAGATTGCATAGCATAGATCCGCACGATTTCTTCAGGACACTTACATAAAGCAACATGATCGGCAAGCAAGAGTATAGCGACGATGTGACGATGCGATAAAAAGCTGGTCCTGAGAACAATGCCCTATGCCTCAGATTGAGTTTTCACTGGAATATAAAGAAAGGCTTATGATTAGCGTTTTTGTTACATCAATGAATGCCTAAAAATACTCTCAAGAGTCTCGGGTTCAGGCGACCTGAATGCGTTCACAGTTATGATTCGCACACAATCATTTTTAGAGAAAGAGAAAACGCCAGTACAAAAGCACTTAAACATTACAACAATACTTCAATATACCCCAAGTCAAGTGCAATTCAAATGTCACTCAACGAGATTTTAGTGACAAGAGAAAATAGTCGAAATTCTGCTGTTTTGCGAATGTCACGATTTGGTCAGAGGTACATAAACAGGTTGATTTTTTCGTATGAAAATTTTTTAAGATCATGTACGCTCGCACACGAATGGTTACCATGCGTCGTTGAATTCCAGAAAATTTTCCTATTTTTGTGCCGTTTTTCATATCACCACTTCTGGTTACTGCCCATACAGCAAACTCATCAACTAATTGTATCAAAGGTGAACTGTACATAATCAAGCCTAATCAAATCCAATACTACGGTTAACACTTCAACATGACTGGTTTTTGTCTCGCTGATACATCGTGAAGCTGAGAAGAGTGATCGATCAAAGATGTAGTACCAGGCCCTTCGAAGATATGGAAGTCTTTTGAACTTGTCTACAATCATCCTCAAACTCTCAAAAAAGGCGGGCAACTCTAGCCGCGTTCTGACGCGCAAGTCACTTTCAACTAATTAGCGATATATTCTAGCAGATAGTGTTAGAGCATCATCAAAAAAGCTTGAAATTTTTATTTTGCTACAGCAACAGTAGTGACGCTCTAGGTTGGAAAAATCTGAGAACCATGAGAAGCGGCAGTAAAAAAGTTATCGATTGGTAGTACAATCCTAAGGCATCTATTATTACGATAGATTTAGTAGGAAAATGAACAAGAAAAGTTTCTTGTGCTTTTCGTATTGAAATTTGCTAAAGAATCCTGCCCTTCACAAAAAGACATTTTACCAGAGGATGCTTACAGGTGCTTTCATTGTCAAAACCTCTCATGCTTCAGTAGGTACCTTTGCATCAAGAAGAAACAGATTCTGCATAGGGAACTCTCTCATCTCGATACTAGTTTTCCAAACGAAAAAGAGTGGAAACATAAACCAACCAAGATGTTAATGGTACGATTATGCATGACGCAGCAAGTTACAGCAACTGATACTTCTCACCATGCATTGTTTTTAAGCGCTAGGTCACGATGCGAATCAATTATGGAGTAAGTACGAAATAAACATTTGCCACTACTGAAAAACATTCTTACAACACTGATAGTATAGTCATGTATGACAAAAATTTTGGGCACGGATGCTTGCCAACGCGGATGTACTTCAAGTATCCACTGTTTCATTAGGTAATTTAGGTCCTCTCTTTCTTGCCTTTTTTCAGCATTATATTGCAAGATTAGCCTTGTTTGAGTACAGTATACTTACCAGAAAGAATGCAAGCAAATGATTTCTTTATCTACCGTTCACTAAACTAGAATTTCTACGGGAAGTTCCTCAAAATCATTCTAGAAACGAATATTTCGGGAACAAAATCTATGTGTATCCGTCAGGTAAGATGTAAGATTTGAAGAGACTGCTTGCACATTATTTCTCAGAAGTATAGAATTTGTATCAGTAACGTTGTATCCGCTTTGGGTGTGCATTGCTTGAAGTGATGCGAATTCTCATCCTCTTAATCACTATCGCGACACACATTTGATCCAGAATTGAATGTAACCTCGGCACCCTGCTGATTTGTGAAGTTCGTAGTTGACGTAACCTATCGAGTGCAAAAAAATAGTCATGAATCCAGTGTTGCCAGGTCTTCAACCATATCACACAAAAATCCATCATTTTCAGTTTTGCTGAGACCAGATCTAAATTGTTGAAATAAATACAATTCCTGCCCATAACCTTTCTCTGGCTTTCGCAAATCTCTTCCAGGGGGTGCACACCGAAAACACAAATTCGTAGCTCTTCACAGGCGTCTGCGAACAGGATAGCCTACACAAGTCTACGTTTATTAAGTCTTTTGTATAGTCCAATTTACTTCTGAGAAGAAATGTCCCAACTTTTGCGATGTAAACCTTCAGACCATCTATTATTACCCTTCCATCGCCTACATTTCTCAAAGCAGAAAGTGATTCCCACGATTACAATTAGATAAATGGTTGAGAAAAAGAGAGAGAGAGAAAAACCCAAATAAAAATCACTTTAAGCGATAAAATTCAAAGGACGAATGCGTCGATGGTGCCACTTTACAGATCATTGTTATATCGCCTTCTTTGTCTCAAAAAAAAAACAATACTTTCTTGAAATTCTCAGAAAAAAAGATAGGCGTCGATATACAGCATGTCCGAAAAATGTGAGAAACAGTTAATCGTCAACAAATCTCTTTTCAAAGCGTTTTTCCAAAAGCTTTAGGTACCATTTCGTAGAGCTGGCTTCGGCTTGAATTTTCACTATGGCGCAAATCATCGATAGCTCTTCATTGCTTTGGGATTGCGGTAGGAGCTTTTGGCTTAAGCGTCACTGTGATAAAGCTATAATTTTAGATGAATTCAGAAAAAATTTTAGGAACTTGAGTTAGAAAAACTTGAGTAAGAAGGGTTTCATGGACGCTGATTTCAACGCTCAACTTTGTACAAAATTGTGAAGTTTTCCAAACGGTCTAACCACATTTTTTAAGGATCATTGTGAAAGCGGCTGCCACGGCTTACCTGTCATAACTTTTTGATGAAGCATTACAATAAGATGCAACTTCCCATTTAGAATCAGCAACTGTAATTAGCCTAGTGTAAAAGTTTTGAAGTCATCTTGTTTTCTTTCTGAGGTGAAATGTGGCAATTCATACTCAAAACCCTCTTCAACCTACCGTAATCCTACACTAATGAAGAGCGTTTGGTGATTCGCGCCATACTGTAAGTCTATGTTGATGCCAGCTCTACAAAATGGTACTCAAAATTTTTCGAAAAACTCTGTGACAAGAAAGTTATTGACGATCGAACATCCCTCTTTTTGGAACACTCCGTACAGTTGATGAAAATGAGCATTGTTTGCATTGTTTTCGACGGTTTTGCAAGAAAAGATATCATGAAGATATCATGTTGTTATTCTACAA
This sequence comes from Cylicocyclus nassatus, assembly GCA_958299035.1. Taxonomy (NCBI): domain Eukaryota; kingdom Metazoa; phylum Nematoda; class Chromadorea; order Rhabditida; family Strongylidae; genus Cylicocyclus; species Cylicocyclus nassatus. The sequence continues at coordinate 36,892,320 of CATQJL010000001.1, read as the reverse complement.
TAATAGAGCTGATTCATCAGGCAGTACGATGTTACGCAAAAATCTGGTTCGTTAAATGTTTGCAATAGTTCTAGTATATTTCAAGTCTACCTCCATACAGAAGCATTGTTTTCGACGATTTCGCAGCTAGCCCAACACTAAGCGTCGTAAAATGAAAATCTCTTCGCTTTCTGGGCCCGCGTAACTTATGCTTTTCTGAATAAGTGAAGATAATAGATTGAGCATCAGGGGGATAGAGCCTTCCTAGCCTCGCTGCCGTTAGCGACGACTGGATGAGTGGCTTCGATACTCCAGCCCTCATGCCAGAAAAACGGGTTCACTGACTCGCACTCAGTGCAAAGAAGCCATTTTTTCAGACTAACTGCGCATGTCTTAAGGATAATCTGAGACCGGCGACAAGAACTAGAACTAATTTTTGAGAAAACAGCCACCAACAGTCAATCAGATGGCTACAAGAACCTACTTAAAGGCAGCGTACACCCAGACTTTCGTCTTCCATATTTTTATTGCTATCGGACCTTTGCATGGCGCTGATTTCGGATATTAAGTTCAGATCACCAGAAAACTCCAAAATTGCCCCTTTCTGGAGCCCTGTTTTGGCAGACGTGGGCGAGTGCCACGGCGCTAGTCACGTCGTATGCTACAGGAAACCTCGTCGTGTGCAACAGTGCCACATCACAAACTATGCGTCTCGACGTTGCTTGTCATGTCGGAACACGTCACGGGGCAATCCGTGAGTGGGTGGAGCGCGAAAAAGGGGGCGGAGCGCAAAGAGGATCCGGTCCTTACGTCCTTAGGCAACATCAGGGGGACCGAACCAACGCAGTTGGTCTACTTTTAGGGCCTGCTAGTGGGATAAGTAGTAATCCAGGGTGAATAGATTTTGGGTGGACGCTGCCTTTAACGTACATCAACGCTTACTAAAAGAAGTATTCATAGCTTTATATGTGCTACAGCATATGCGCATTTCGAAAAGATTTTGCCAGAATTCAGATTTCGATCACTTGCAAATAAAGAGATCATAAACATAGGAGCAAAAGTAGGTATCGTATAAAAGACATTTCGCGAACAAGTGATTCATCCTCATAAATGTTAAGTAGTGTGAGAAAAGAATCAGAGTATGGAATACCCTAGAGAGCGTGTGCTTAAGAATGTGCATAAGAGATATTATTCTTCAACTAAAAAAATACGTGAGGATAAATTTCTCACACTGCATACAAGTATTATATAACAGACAAGCACTTCAAAATTCGATGAAATTCGACTGTGATCATTGTTGTTTGATGTCAAGACTTCCGAAGTGGAACCAATCCTCAACTCGAAAAAGAAAAATGTTTGCAGTAGTGACATGCGAGGGTGGATAAAAATGAACGACTCTTCAAAATCTCGATCAGTGGTCTTTGATGCTGAACCCGAACAAACCCGTTAAAGAGTTTCAACTGCAGTGTAATGTTTTCCAAGTAAAAAAACCATTCTTTTGAAGCATGCCCGCACAGAGCTCGGCACGGCTGGCACCAGGAAAATTCCAAAACGAAGTCCCCTTTGGCCCTAAACTCTAAACGTAAAAAACCCCCAAAAAACGAAATCGGCTAACGTCGCAATTTTTGTATTTTCGGCCACAAAAACGATATCCGCTTTGCTCTTTGTCCCAAAAACGATATCCAGCTTGACATGGTGCCAGCTATGCCGAGCCCTGCGCCCTCTTCTGATTTTATGACAGATCCCCTTAGAGTTTCCACTTAAAGAAAGTTTGAACAAGCACGAGTCTAGAGATCAGTAAACGGTTGGATCGCATTCCTATTTCTCAGCCCCAAGATGTTATTCATCTCAATCTTCTTCCACCCTGGAAAATTTCCGAGAAATCCCTTCAACCTGCGTCTAGAATTGTCTCCCAGATTTAACTTCCGGATCAACCAGAGAGAGCCGAGATTTGATGAGACGTTCAAACACCTCTATCACCTTGTTTAACGCCTGCACCATTTAGACTACGCTCTAATTCAAAAGTTTCCGCTTTGGGGAAATACATTACCTTGAGTGTAGCGAGATATTGCGCTCATACAGCATTAGCGCAGACATTTTGAAATCGGATAACAGTCTTAAAGCAGTAACACAATGGCCCGTATTTTTACATAACCCCGATTACAAAGATTGCTTCTTATTACTCAAGAAGTGTTGAGCGAACATCGACAACAAATGTCGGGTCGAGATAATTCAGTTACATGTTAGCACAATATGCTAGCAAAGTTTCCAAACTGATACATGCACCTTTCTTTTCAAATAACTATTTATTAAGCACCGTGGACCTCTCATAGCATTCACTTTTGATTAGTATTATATGATGTAACATACGTTCCAGAAATCACGTTAGGATCTTAGGCACGATGGTGTAACCTTTGATTCAACTGGCTTGGCGGCTGGAAGGCGGGGCTTTGTGACCTAATTAAAGCCGCCCGCGCCTGCGATTCAGTCTGCGTCCTCTGATCATTACCTAGCCTTAATTAGGTCACGAAACCCCGCCTTCCAGCCGCCAAGCCAGTTGAATCAAAAGGTAAACCAAAGCCTTAGTATAACCCACCTCGTTAGAAATAACCAATTTTGCACTAGCCTTCCGGAATAAATCATGGAATAAACAGTCTAGTCTCTTATTTTTCTAGCATGTAGATTGTTGTTCTGCAAAAAATCCCAGCGTAGGAAAGTTTGCAATAAATTTTTGAATCTCAAGCGATAGAATCTGCTAGGTGAGATGGCCCACTTATTAAAGACAGACATTTTTGTGCGATCAACAGATAACAGAGTATTTTTAATGCATATTCTTCGTCATTAAACTATAAAATCTATCAAAACTAACAAAACCAATGGGAAAATAGCTTGAAAGATTTATTACCTACCCCAATTTCAGTTCCATTTGGCCATTGAAAAGTGTTAAATACACTGAGTACAGAAATCATTGTTGGATGCTGCGGATTAGTGAGTTGAACGCAGTATGAATACGAAAAAGTACACCGGTCGAGGGCTACACACGCCCCACCGCGCTCGAGCTATGGCCACTCAATCGAGTGGAAACGACAGGTACGAAAAAAATCCTCTACGTAGTGCATTACAAAATGTTTTCTTGAACGACACTACACTCGACAAGTTCGCCCATTTTTCGACACGTCACCTTTACTCGCCTAGTCAAAAACGAGCCTGGAATGTGGTAGTTGTATATACCACCGGAGTGAAACGAAATTTCTAGCGTAATTCGAACGAAATGTAACTTTTGGAAGCTTTGGGTTCATCATTCTAAATGCTAAAAGTAGTGTCAAGTTTGTGCTCCATTATAGATGCTGAAGCTTACATTCTATAAACTAGCCAATATGAACGAATCTTCCAAAATGGCATCAAAGATCCTACGACGCTGACTGCAAAGAGTTGCGAAGGACATCAGAGAGCGCCGAAAAAAAATCTGTAGAAATTTCTCATGCAATGGTCCGTACGCAACCGTGGCAGGCAACCACGCATGGAGACGCAGAACAGAACAAAAATAGTCAAAAACGTGATTTTGTAGTACCACCCTCCCCCCCCCCCCCCCCCTCACACTACTGCACGGCTTCAGTAAAAAAGTTTCGGCCTCGAAGAAGCGTTGCAATGTTCTAGGTAAGACTAGGACAAATTTTTAGTATTGATTTTCATTCTCATTTTCATTTGTACGCTCAAGGCGTTCAATACAAAGGACAAAAAAAAACACAAAACATTAATAATGTTTCTGTGGGAAACCTGCAACGACAAGGGAGCTTTTTTTTGTGAGACATTCTTTTTTTTACAAATTTTTTGATTTTGCATTTTCATGAAATATTCGAATCTGCCACTAAAACTTACGAACTCAGCTATGTACAGAGTTTTTTTTTTCACAGATAGGTGGATAGCGGCCCTGTGCATTTCTGTTACCAGACTAAAACTCGCAAAATTTGTAGCGACGATTTGAAAGCTCCGTTTTCGGCGGTGTACTCCTAGAGAATTAGGGTTCTGCAAAGCTTCCAGCTTTCTAAGAGCAAAAAATGATAGTTTAGATTCAAATTTATTTATTCGAATTTGATTTGTTTCGGCCTAATATAACCTCTCCATAAGACAATGCTCATGTCCCACACTTAAAAATAGACCAGAGCGGCCTAAACTTTATAAACACTAACTGGGAGGTATCTACTAACACTGGTCGAAGGGTAGTACATACGATATATTCGTGACCGAAAACCTAAACCCTTATGTTCTTGCCCAAACCGCATTCTTTTGCGACGTTCAGCGCACTTGAGGGTATGGAGTACGGTCTGAGCGATGACTGAAGATGAATTTTTGACTGCAAACGAATTAGAAATGTTGCAGCTAGAGCTAAGCAATGGTTTGATTAGAACCTTTCCATCAGTTTTCAGAGTGTTTTTTTTAAGAAATTCATCATAATGACCAGACTTCATCATAGTGCTCAATTCCAAACGACTAGACTAGTACTTCAATGACGGATTCGAGAACTATACATTCAGATTATTATGCCACATAAGCAATCTTGTCCAGTTCTGCGTCATAAAAGCCATGAAATGACGGTGGATGAATCAGGGTGCAGTAATTAGGCATCATAGCAAAACCAGTTTACTCCAAAATTGAGAGCCTTTGAACGTTGCGGGCATGCATCATGCGGGCAACTAATGATTACCAGAATAAATTCGAGTTTTGAACTAGAGCATTACTATCAATAATTGCCGCATGTTCACATTTTATATGCGAGTACAACAAATTATAGTAAAAACGATGAAAAAAGTTATGTTGGCGAGTAATCATAACTACCATTAGCAGGTAGGCATAACTCTCTCGAAAATCTACTGCAACGAATCGCATCTGAACAAACACATTGCAGGCTATGTTTATTCATAAAGGGCTATTTGGTAGATGTGCTAAATATACTTTGATCTCCCTCGATTCAGTTTCAGAATTCTTCCTTCTTTAGACAAGCAACAAGTTATGTCCATTTCCAAGCAGATTTAGTTCATCTTGGTTCTACCACCATAAGACTTACCGCAAACTTGTAAAGCTAGTTCTATAAAATGAGTACTACCCATGCTAATTTTGAAGAGCGAGGGAGCATTGCAAGGTTGAGTAACGATATCAAAAGCTTCCGGGCTAAACTAGGGAGAATTTCGACTAATCTGCTGTTGCTCGAAGACGTTCGGCGCAAGAATGAATCCGCTTAGAGTGCACGCTCAGAGTATTAGATAATCACATAAAATGAGTACTCATATGCTTTTACACAAACCTAAAGGGCAGGGCGTATATGATGCGATTCCATCGCTTCGCAAGTCTCTCAACAGGACAACTGTTACCATTTCACTGCATGCTGTTCATCTTGCATTTCGGGTGTGACAGTTTTACGACACGACTAATTGCGACTAACTATCACGACCAAATTTCAAGATGATAGGCGTGCAATGTACTTGTAAAAGTTGTTTTGCTGGAAGAATCGCGAGGCGATGGAATCGCGTGATGTGTGCCCCTTAAGCTATCGCAGTCTAAATTACAGCAACTTCGTATGGATAGGAAAGACGTTATCATATTGAAGAATGAAGAGCGGCCTAGAACAATTTTTCCTCAAAAACAGTTCTCATTCGCCAAAGTATGCACGCATCGAAACGTTCTCTTTGCACTTCTCCAATCCAATGTGCAAACAGTAGTTGCGCAAAATTTAGTTTGCTTAGTGGTGCAAATTCCGTCCCAGTAGGGATCCTTTCCTTCCAACCACTTATCACAGAATGCAGTAGTTTGTTCTACAAAACTGGTACAAATCAGTCGATGTATTCCATCCGAGAATATTCAAGACCAGTCCGCTGGCGAAAATCTTTGACGCCATTTTCATTTTGATATTAGAGATTTTTTTGATGAAATTATAATTTATATCGAAGGCTGCTAAAGTGGTAGTGACAAAATGAAACGAGAAACTACGTCACTTGTAAAAACTTCTTGTCCTTCGAGTAATTTTTCTTAATTATAACGAAAATCGTTAACTCACTCGTTCGACAAACCATACAACATGATGCCATATAGTTTCCGGTATTGTTGGGTGCATTACTATCAAAATGCTCTGCAATGCGCAGCACTAAGTTTTGGAAAAAAATTGAATGATGATCCCGAGAGAAAAAAAGCATATAAGAGACGTCTAATAAGCAACACAGAGAAGTGCCGATGAAACTGGGAACTCATAGGTTAAAAAAAAAACAAATACAACAAGAGATGAAATGAAGCCATCAAAAACAGCAATCAAACCGAACTTAAAAGAGATTTATGAATAAAACCCGGAAAATGCCCAGAATAAGAAAAAACCTCAATCAAAAATTGCAAACTAAAAGCAGAGCTCCAATACGTAGCATCCTTGAAGATAGAATGATATCTGGTATGTAGGCCAAAACATCAAGCAGCTTCAAACGCTGATTTTGCACCCATGATGTGAAGAAGTTCCCTCTTATAGGAATATGAATATTTCCGACGTATTAGCAATCGTATTAGAAATCTTAGTTTGAAATGGCAAAGCAACGGTGGGCCATTCACATTGTACAGCGTTCTCGAACGACTACACGTCAAATTCTTCACAGCCAATACTTACGGCACCTACAGTGACAGCGAAAATGTCTCACAGTCTTCGTCACAACTACATTTGAATAAGGTGTGCATGATTCGTTTCCTTCTAGAGTTTCGATAGAACTTGTATCGGAACTTCAAACATCTCAATATGTATGATTTGCCAAGATAATTGTTTCCAAAGGTGCAGTATATTGAACTCCAATGAAATTTTGGAACTGCAAAGCGATCAAGCAACTAAAGACCTGAAGCTTACAATGCTAGTTTTAGCATAAAACTTTCCCGATAAGCGTCAGTAAAACCTACAATCAGTAGAATCACTACGGCAATTTTCATCATTCCGATCTGTAAGAAATTAGCACTGAAAATATTGACACATATCCACTCTATCCTAGTTAAATGCGACCATTCTTCTCGATCTAAATTTGAACAGTATGATATTTTTCAAAATTTGAGGCCCTAGCTCTAAATAAATAAATAGGAATCCACCATGTAAAAGACATAAAGGTGTAAATATGAAAGAAAAATTTGTGAAAACATGGGAAAATGAATTGTACAGCCTTGCAAACTCTAAATAAAATCTATTCAAACGACTGCGAGCTCGCAAAAACGTCAGCCCACGGCCGGGATCGAACCGGCAATCTTCTGATTAGAAGTCAGACGCCTTATCCATTAGGCCACGCGGGCACGCCCAGTTCCATAGCAATGTTCACTATGCATGAATGGACTCGAGGCAAGTGGATCGCTATATCGCTACACATCTCTTCCAAAAATGCTACACATCTTTTTATAGAGGCAGTATTGAAAGATTCAAACGACCTTTCCAGTATATCTTCCTTATTTGCACAACCACTCGGTGTTATCCTTGGTACGAAAAAAGAATGAGAAAGTTTGTAAACTGCACTCACTGGTACTCCATATCGCACTTGGGTTTCGACGTTGTCACCCGCCATTTTGTCAGAACTTTTCAGATCATGCAATACCGATGTGCAAGAGCTAAAAAGGAACTATTAAAACTACGAAGTGTGCTAAATCCTACATCAACAAAACGATGTGGAAAATAAAGGACGAAGACACTAGAAAGACTAGAGTTCAAAAAAAGGAAAATTCTCTGGAAGAATTCATGTGGTCACCATGGAAACGGTTGATTTGCCATTATAAGATAAGACAAGAAGATGATGATTGTGGAGATGAGATGGTGTAACGCCTCAATTGTGAAAATGGAATTCACACTAGTTAGAATCTTAGATTGTTTGCAAAATATTGAAGGAATATATATTTGAGTTTCTCTCTGTGCAGATAATTATATACTGAATTAAAAACAAGAATAATCATCCATTTTCTGAATGTAATAAGCCCTCTTAGCAAAAAAATAAAGAAATCTGATTTAGATAGAGGCGTACACCGCACAGCTAATGGTTCAGTACAGCAAACTAATGAGAATACGTGGACAGCATGGCGAGCATTGTCATGATTGATTTATCCTATTTTTACAACCTCCGCATTCATATCCATTCATGCAAAAATATTATTGAAATCCAATTCTCTTTGTTCGTGTCACTCTTTCATCCAATCAATTTAATCTAGCACAGTACACTAGTTATTATATTGCTATCAACATATACTAAACTGTAGATTAGATAATCTATCTCATAATAATTATGAAGTCCCTTTACTATTGACCAAAGGAGAAGATCATTATTTGCACTGATATCATCATTAGAAAGTGATTGAAACACAGACTGCTAGACCCAACAGTATTTTGGAAAGCTATCAAGCTCAGATTAATTTTCCATGTGGACTTAATGTGCTAAGAAATACTGCTGTGCTAAGAATTAAGAAATAAGAATGAAATAGAAAGTGATCTGACACAATCTTGCTTGAGATAGACGAATGGTAGGGATATGAAATCTATTCAAAAAAATATAGAAGGATATACAATGAAAATGACTTGAATCAAAAGAGATTTGGGAATAAGAAGAACCATGTTAGAGATGATAATATGCTGATATTGTGAAGATCGTTTAACGACAAGTATACTGAAAAAATCAATATATACGCAAACTTAGGTTGCTTTCTCCTTTCTTATAAAAAGACTGGATTTCTCCAATTTTGTGATTACAACATACAAATTTCTATTTCAATGAAACCAACGACATTCGCTGTTCGCGGAGACCTATAGAAAATCATAATTTTCCCATGAAACTACAGTTCGTAGTGCTTTTCCAATGCGAATGTGATTATGTAAGATCTCTCGAGTATGTAATCAAAATCGATTAAATTTTATTGCTATTTAGAATGCAAACGTCGGCGCATAAGAAATTTACTTTGTCAAAAACTACAGATAAGAATAATCAGACTTTGCTGCGGAAGCCAAAACTACTTTAATTTTTTTTTCAAAATTTTTGAAATCATCATAGCTAATCGCAAGTATGAACAGGTCAATCTGCACAATCTTAAGCTTATGTAATTTTTGAAAATCTCGCTACCTACTCTCGAGTGGGGGGGGAGGGTGGAGCCGTGCTCAGACTTGGGGAGGCGTGCAAGTGGTACCCGGGCAGCCGACTGCTGCCGCAGCCAGCCGCCAGAGCTGCCGACAAAGCCGCTGCAACTGGTACAGTAATTACACTCGTCGTCTAAAACTCTTGCCGAGAGGATTCCTCGCACCTCGTCGCTCTGAGGTGCGAAATCAGCCTCAGGAAAGCGTGTTATCCCCGATATTTATGTCATTTTGAACAGAAAAAATTTCGTGTTTTTTGAGAATGCAGATAAACAAAGGTAAAGAGGAGGGTTTTTCTAGAGGAAAATGATCACAAAATCAAATCACTTCAAAAACTTCAAAGGAAGCAGAAGCTGAAAAAATTAAAAATTCTCAAATTTCTAAAAAAATTCTCTTTTACGTCGAAATATGGACGAGAACAATTACAGGAAAATGTCATGGATATAACGTTAAGAAAACTGTGTCAAAATAATTATTTCATACATGGTGATGTCAATCGAGCTAAATAAGGCAAAGTAGGTCAATCAAGTTGAGTGAGTCAATGATAGCGTAATATCCTCAATATCTATATTATTTTAAACAGCAGAGAAAAGCCATATTTCATTGAGGATTATACAGTCAAATGCAAAACTACCCGAAAAATTTCCAAAAATTCACAAGCAATTACGAAAATGAATGAATAGGAAATCAAACAGTTTCTTCTGTTACAAATTATGAAATCGAAGTACAATAAATATCCATTGACGCTGTGTTTTAAGGATCCTTGTTTTCCAATTAAGAATTCTTACAAATCGAATTCACATTTCTATGAAACTTCAGAATCCGAAATGCTTTTTTGTTTTTATTATTTGCAGTGAGTTGTGAACTTCGAATTTGATTGACTTTCTTTGCCTTGTTTAGCTCGCTTAACACTATATATGAAATAATCATTTTGACAGAGTTTTCTTACCGTTATATTCATGACATTTTCCTGTAACTGTTCTCGTCCGTTCTGTAAAAGCGAGGAAAAAATCTCTAGAAATATGAGAAACTTCTGATCTTTTCAGCTTCTGCTACCTTTGAGTTTTTGAAGTGATTTGAATTTGTGATCATTTTCCTTTAAGAAACCTCTCCTTTGTTTACCTTTGCTTATTTGCATGTTTCTCAAAAACCGTGGATTTTCTGCTGTTCAAAATAATATATGTAGATATCGAGTATATCACGCTTTCCTTAGGCTGATATCGCACCTCAGAGCGACGAGGTGCGAGAAAACCTCTCGGCAAGAGCTTTAGACGACGAGCGTAGTTACTGCACCATCTGCAGCGGCTTTGCCGGCAGCTCTGGCGGCTGTCTGCGGCAGCAGTCGGCTGCCTGGGTACCACTTGCTACGCACCCTCAGACTTGCTGCAAATGCATCAAACAATCATATAAAGCTACTTTGCTCTATCGAGTGATACACGCAATCTTAAAAGTGGAAATAATGTGGTACTTCTGATACAAAGTAATTTGATGCAAGACTAATGGATCTTCACCAATTTTGAGATAACCTTTGTGATGAGCAGATGAGTAATTGATTTGAGTAGAAATCCATGAAGATCTATATTTATTAGAGCTACCAGATGCATGCAGTGCTCCCTGCTACCTGATACTCAATCCAGTAGAAACATGAACCAAGGTTTGTTCTTTTGGAAAAATAAACAAATCCTTCGGTTTGTAGAGACTCGCCTCATTCAATAAAATAGTGAGTGAGTACTTGATACTTGCACCCGGCATATGAAAAAATGAGCATTCAGTATCCATTAGGTTGAACCGAAATTCTGCGCCGTTATAAAACATTACAACTCCTGCCACGATATTATTGCCTTGAATTAACACCTTAAAGAGCAAAACATGCACTTTCGATACCTTGCTTACTCTCTAGCAAGCTTTGATTGCAGAAATAAAAATACAAAAAGAAACTTTTGGGATTACGTGATTTTGAACAGGCCCGTTAGAAACCTATGAACTATGCAACAACCAAAACAATCAATAACATTGTTCTGACATCCTCCTTCTAGCAGAGTTGTGCCAAAAGAGCTCTTTTTTCGAGAAGGTATGATTTTCGAAAAAATAGCAAAAAACGGGAAAATTGATATTTTAGCATTTTTCAAAATCATAACTATTCATAGAGAAGGTCGATAAGCATGAACTTTGCTCAGTTAGCAAGAGGAGGTTAGGAAACTCATGACACTGATGGTTTCAGATTTTATGGCAATTTAATATTTTCAAAAGGCAAAGTATTGGTAGTTGGTGTATTGGAATATTATGCAAGACTACAGTGACAGAAAGAAGCTAGGATTTTTTCTGGCATGACAGAGCCTTCCCAACCTAATATACGCACTAAGATGATAAGAGAAGTTACTAAGAACCAACTGAAAATGCTCCTTCATCTTTGAACGCTTGAATACGAGAAGATACAAAAGCTTTGGCTGTAAGCTTTAACATTGTACGCTATTGCCCAAGGAAGTAACCTTGAAATACAAGAAAATAAAAATTCCCATGAACTTGACGATTTATTCGAGCAAAGTCTAACATTAGAATTTTTTGATGTGTACGTCAAGAGGTGCGATTTTTTATTGCCAGATGGACACCATGACATTCTAAAAGTATTCAAATTTTAGAAAGAGAGATATAAGACAGCTGCATGAAATGTTCAATCTTCTTTAATCTGCCTTGGAAACGATCCGATTCAAAAAGCAATTTTGAAGGTCCAAAATCGATAAAAATGCAGTTGAGAACAAATTCGTAAATATTTCGATCCGTTTTCCAGCATAAGCCACCAAACTCAGCAGGTGGTAACCTCAAACAGCTAGTAAGCCAATGCACTATATCTGGCACATTTTGAAGACTCGCATAACACTAAGCTGGAGTTTAGAATTTGGACAACGGGATAGATCGCGCCTCTTGACCACCTCCCAATTTTTTGCATGCAAGTCTGACTGAGGATGTTGTATTGAAATCAATCATGCATAAAAAGGCAGGTAGCGGGATAAGGTTTTTTTGATACATATCACCGCCCATGAATAAGAAGTGTATCTCTATCATTTTGAATAGTACATACGCAGACAAAAAGATGTAGTTGGGAAGTAAGGTGCGAGAAGCATTTCGATTTTTTGGCGATATAACAATACAGCGGCGACTCAAGACAACATCGCAACGGCTCATCATCTCTGGAAGAGCTTTTTGAGGCACAATCGATAACGAAGCTAAACCAGTTCTGCGTTGCAAGTCAATGAGTAGAGACACTAATCTTCCCAAGTTACAGTAAGATGAACTTTGTAGAAACTGTTTTGATCAAGAATGGTGATAACTAACATTTAAGACCTTATTCAAGCGTTTTTTTTGGTAAAGACATCTCACTTTCCGTTTATAACAAAAGTGTACTAAACTAATTACATTCCGATTTATTTAAAGCATCGTTGAGGACTCAGAAGATCCCCGATCAAGAGCAATCCCAAGAAAACTTTCATAAAAGTATCAGTTGCCTCGTAAGTTCCGTCCGTTTTCACTTTTCATCCCAAACACTACCACTTGTTCGTCAAGAAAGCTCTGGGGTACCTTTCGATAGAGCAAAACAACTCTACAAGGTGGTTCCCAAACATTTGCGCAAAAGTTCATTCTACATTGGATTAAAAATCGTTATTTAAAAAGTTTCCAAGAACCCGGTAACTCGACAAAAATTCAAAAGTCTGTTCGAAACATTTCTGGAAAGCTCTAACTTATCCACGCATACAAATCCCTCATCTAACAATCATATGCCCACTTGCCGTATTTTTTTTTTTCATCGCTAAAAAATCGAAAAAACGACTATCGGCATGTTTTTTTAAAAAGCGATGCTGAGCTGCTTACTTACAGATAATTCTATAGCACAAGCCTTCAAAGTATAACCACGAATTTTTAGTCTTCTTCAAGTAATAGACATCAAGAAATTCCAAAAGTAGGGTAAAAAGCCCGAAAAAAGCGACATTTTCGTATTTTTGGCCTATTTTTGTTTTTCAGTTTGTAGCACTGGAAAAATATAGCAAATGTGCACAAGAACATCAGATAATCGTATATACATCAGGTTAGAGGCTCCTAAAGATTTTTCAAACAGTTCTGAATTTTTTTCGATTTTTTGGGGTTTATGAGAGTTTCTAAGTCTTAATTTCTAGCTTACGCTGGAACTCTCTGCAGAACTTTGGATGCCCTTTCTAGAGTTTGTTTTGCTCTATCGAAAAGTACCTTGGGGTTTCCGAGACTAAAGAAAAATGGGTTATAGGGATGAGAAATGAAAACGGACGGAACATATAGGACAACAGGAGGACTAATATTATATTGAAGAATATATAAATAATTTAGGGAAATTTTAGGAATTTCAACAAAAGAAGTCGGCTAGAAATCTACAACATAACTTCAACATTACAAAGTTTATTTTCGGTTTTTATCTTTATTCACAGAATCACTACTGAAGGTCCGACCATGCAGTATGTGTGAAGACACAGGCCTAATGAAAAGGCAAGCATATTAGGATTTAGCCAACGAAGATGAAATCATTAGTTTGCATCCTACAGCGAAAAAGCACCGCAGTTTTTGAGCTTATAGACCATAGAGCTTAGCTAGGATCCTCCAAAATAAAAGAAAGAACCAAAACAACAGGACATGTCGCGTAAACTTGGAAATCCTTTTTGACCATTTTTCTGCAGAAGCTTCTTTCTATCACGATGAGCCCAAATAAAGAGAAACAACAGTTCTAAAATTTAGAAAAGAATAAGAGAGCGAATTGTTGGAGCGATGACTATGGATCAAAATCACGCTCTCACAATGATGCTAGAACTTTGAATTGGCGAACGAAAACTGATGAGAAGCAAGATATTTTTACGATGTGTGATGCTTGAAGGCAATTGTTTAGCAATAATACCATCTAGAACCAGTAGGATGAAGAAGACAAACTCGCAAACAATAGCACAGATCCGTACTGACAAAGAGCAGCTTAAATATTTATAACTACAGATGAGATCAAAAGCACTTCTTTTGACACAAGATTACGGACAAGGCAGAACAAGGGTTTATTACAGCACGTCCCCTTAGATAATTTCGGCAAATTAGGTTCAAAAAAAGTCGCAGTAGATTGCTATCTAACATAGCAAAAATGAGAAAACGAAGAGAGATGTCAAATAACGAAAGAAATGCTTCCAGATCCACTGCGACTACTATCTATACCTCTCACATGGCATTCATTCATACAGCTCGAAAACAGTCTCTCCCAATGTTTGTAAACAAATATTATGCGGAGGAGCAGATAAGAATTAAACGTGGTGTAGTCTCTCAAAATTGCGATCAAAATTCAGCAACCGTGCTTATTCAAAAACAGCCTCTTAGAACGAAAAGAAAAAAAAGAACGGACTCGATAGACTGCTGCGATGCAGAAGATGATCCTTCAAATCCACAAGAAGGAACGTAATGAAAATTAGAAGTTAGAGACATGTGCAAAAACTGAAAAAGATTGAGATAAGGCTTCAAGCCCATTCAGAGGGGAAATGGCACAAACTTCGCCTAAAAAGGATTAGAGGGATTTGGCATATCGTAGTGAGGTTCGATAATTTGGTTCCGAATAACTTGCCACCGATAACATAGTATAATTGTTATTACAGTTGTAAATACTAGCTGGAAAGAAGTCCTGTGTATTTAGAACAAAGATCAGAGATACATGAATATTTATTTCAGCTGATCAAACAATCACAAATTGACAAAAAGATCCATCGTAATCAGCATATCAACAGCCAACAAATATTTACACAACAGGACTCGGAGAATATTCAGCGTCCAAGCCTTCAAAAAAAATGACAGAGACCGGTAATCCAAAATAGAGGGAAATGTTGTGAGATAGACTTTACGCTACTATAATGAATTTGGTTAAGCTGAGCCATCAGAACCAGTACTCGTGTCGGAACTTTCAGAATCCGAGTCTGAACTGCTACCTATGTCCGTGTCACTATCTCCTGCAAAGGACACACATAAAATTTGCTATCGTTCATAACACTGCACAGTTATTAGTAGTATATAAGAGAGAGTATTGTAAAAAAAACTAGACTACCTTCTCGGACTTTGTCCGGCCTTTCTTCGTCGGATTCGTCCCCCGCTCCTCTTTCCACGTCTCTATCGTCTGTTACTGACTGGGCTTCCTTTATAGAAAGAAATTTCAAGATAAAATTTATTAGATAAAGAGATGTACGTAGCGAATAGTATAGTGAAGAAACTTATAAAACAGGGGAGGAGAATAACAAGAAGGAATTTCATTTGCAACTCACCTTAGCCATTTGCTCCCTCTGTTGCTTCCACCGCGCCGCTGCCTCTAGTAATTTGAAAGATCCTTTGGCAGCTGAAATAGCAGAAAATTTATTTCTTTAGGACTGTGCCCTTTAGTGAACTTAGGCAAAACAGGAAAAAGAGCCCCGAATGATGCGTCCATACTCATTACTATTTATTCCGTTTCAGCGCTAGGAGCTACACCTGATTTGATTTCAGAAATTTTTTCCCAATAGAAAAAGCCTAACAGAACAATCATCTTGCAACTAAAAAGTTTATGCGACGCATGTAGAATTCGCTGTGAGCAGCTTCTATGGAAAGTACTCCCCTACAGGCGAAACTTGCCTTGATCTTGTGGGAAGATATAATCGTAGTACTCTTCCCATCCAGCATCCACACCATCTTCTGTCTGGATTTGCCTTCTCTTCTTCACACGCCGAGGCATCATATTTTCAACCCTGAAACGAGCATTTTCAAGAGGGGAAAAAATAGATGTCTTTCAAACAAAAAGTCATTAGATAACAGCTCTGAAAATGCATGGGTTGCAAATCCAGTACTAAAAATTTTAAATTAGGGATTTCTTGCCATGGCTGAAAGTGATGTAGTCAAACTTCTGCCATCAATGGACTTGCAAAAAACAGCTGACCAAATGTCAACTTACGTCTTCAGCACGTAAACCATATTATGACCGGGAACGATCGGTGACAAAGATTTGTTGAAAGTGGAGACAATGGAAGGACGAAAGGAGATACCCACTTGTGAATGGCGTTGATGTCTCCAATCTTCTTTTCAGCTTCAAGCCAGGCCTCTAACAACATGAGACGCTCCTCCTTCTCCGCATTTTCCAAGGCCCTATTGGCGCGGTCGTAAACCTTAAAAAACTTCAGCATTGAAAAAATGTGAATAGAAGATTTGTCATTCTCGAACCAGCATTAATCAAATATTAGCACAAGTGTAGCGGCATTACTACTGGGTGAAGATAAAAATGATATCAATTGTTTGCGAAACGATACGGTACTAGGAGCGCTTCGGACTACAAGAGATAGAATACTCCAATTGCACGAGTACAAGACGCGCCCGTTTTCGTTCGTAAACTTGACCATTCTGCTGGAAACATCAAAAAATTTCGCGACCAAAGGACCCTCTACCATGCTGTGAAAGAAGAGCGAGCAATTTGCAAGGTACAGTGGTGCGGCCAAGGTACTTGCCTGGAAAATGAAAAGTATGCGTCCTGTACTCGTGAATGGGTTAATAGATAGCGCGTCAAAAACAGCTACTAAGCATACAGCTGAACTGCAAAGTCCATATCAACGCGAGATACTAATACTGTTCTAGTAATGATAAACCATATGGATTTATAAAAAACACGGGAATACTTAAAAGCCTTGAACTTACTTTCCTCGTACCCTCCACGTTTCCTATAGATAGCTCAAACTCCGCAAGAGAAATCCAGACCTAAACAGAAGAAGAGAATATATGGACATCAAACCCACTCATCTAGCGAACCTTGATGTGATTCGTTCGCTGCAACAGCGCCTCATACAAGTCACGAGCTTTCTCGTACTCTTCTGCATTGATTTCGAAATCAATGTAAGCTTTCCACAAGATCTAAAAGAGGTACAATTTCGACTACATTTTATCCGGTATGTTCTATATGCAACCATCATCGTTTGAGATGTAACTCTTTAGAATGAACACATATTTGCATAGCTTGAAACTACAGAAATTAGGGCCCTGGTAGTCTTCAAAACAAACCTCCGGCATGTCTAGAGCAGGTTGTTGCACGGCAATGTCGAATATAGCTCTTGCGCGGTCAACATCTCCAAGAAGCGTCTCAAGCTCGGCGAACTAAAAAAGAATAAAGCTACACTGTGTTGCGATGTAGGAGACGGAATTGACCGGCAATGATATACATTGACATTTTACTCACCTTAATCCATGTGTTACTGTTTTCTGATGAATATTCAAGGAACTTTTCGTACAGCTTCCGACATCTATCGAACTCTCGTAATTGCAACTCCAAATCAATGTATGAACGGAACAATTTTTCTTTAGGGCATTTTCCAATCGAGACTCCCTAAAGTTGATACGTGTAACCATAGAACCCAAACATTGTAACAAAGCACAAGTTTTCCACATTCTCGATAACATCAAAAGCGCACCAAGATCTTCCTCGCGGCAGCGAGATCCATTTGTCGAATTTCGAAATGTGCGAACATAATCCAAATCTTTGCAAAAGTAAACTTTTTATGTGGAATGATGTCCAGACATGCTTTATAGACCTAAAAGGTTTCTATAAAAATTGAAATCAAGAAGAAAGAACGGATATAGTGGTAAAAAATCGAACGGTAAGCAGTAGCTATACCTGTCTGGTTCTCTCAACATCATGAGCTGTTAGCTCTTCGTAAAGTGCATAATTAATCCATAGATAGATATACCGCCTCCAATAGCGTTTTTCCTAGAATGAAAAGAAACAGTGGTCTCGACGATATTCAAGCAATATGGCTTACATCATGAGGAGGGATATTTGCTATAGCTCTTTCATACAAGTCCTCCACCTCTTCTCTGGGGCATTCCTCGTTTTCTAATAATCTCAGGTAGTCGAACCAAGCATCATAGTTGAAAGCGTTCTCGGTAACTTGCTAAATACAAATACCTTCTCTTAACAGCTAGAGAACATTACGACTTATCCATGAATCTAACCTTCTCGTATTGTGTTCGCCTCTTACTGACGATAACATCCTCTATGCCAGCTCGTTCTCCATACTTTTTCTCATGCACGGTGTAGTGCTTGAAGATATCCGCTGTTCTATCCGAAGGAAGGTGATCTAACCCATACCTGGACAGACAAACTACTCGTACGACAAATTAAGCTATGATGTGAAAGAAGGGAAAAGGCGGACAGATTGCTATAACCCTGTATAGTATAGTAAGCGATATCGTACTTGTAGATGACTCGCGCTCGCTCGTGTTCCTTTTGACGTTCTTCAAACAGGGCAAATGCCACTAGCAACTTCTCTTGAATGTTGTCTTCTCCAAAATATTCCATTCCGCGCTCATAGACCTAAAAAAACTGCTGGGATCGGAAATTCAATTATCAGAAAAAGATGAATGTCTGCTTACCGCTCTAGCGTTACCTATATAACCATGCTTCTCTTCAAAGCGTGCATATTTTATCCAATTATTTACATTTGTACCATGCACATGCAAGAATCTCTGATAAATTGAACGTGCTCGGTCGATTTCCTTATATCTAAAAACAGGAGTTGTGGAGAATGAGACATAAACAAAAAACCTTTCTGGACAAGCTGAACACACCTCAACTCGAAATTGATATAGGTCAACCAAGCTTGCTCATCTGGCTCCCATTCCATCCATCGTTCATATATCTGGAACAAAACCGTTCTGATGGATCCCATGTATGAAGGAAATTATGGGATCTTCTCACAGCACATTTTTATTTCAGATAAGGTTGATATTGCGAAGCTGCCTGAACCTGATGACACTCTAGCAGAAATTTTTGATACCGCCCTAATATTTTTTGAGTAAGCAATTTGTTGGTGACAAAAGAAAAGGAAAACGTCAAGTGGTGTTGATCATCAAGCTAACTCGCTTTCATTCAGTACAATGATGCTTGTATATTTGTGCCACATTTATCAAAACACTACAAAACAGGATATGTAGGTAGGATAAAAATCATCACTGGCCAAAAAAACAGCTAGCCGAATACAAAAAGAGAAGTAAGAAAAAAAGCCTAAGTTGCATAATTTTTAACCTGTCTTGCGCCAGGCACATTTTCGATGACTTCCTCCATATATGAGTACTTCAACCAAAACTGCATAGCTCTGGGCAAGATGGTGACAGCACGGTCAAATATATTTCTGGCATGGTTGATCTGTTTGCTTCTAAAACCACAAAAGATGGTCATAAATTGAGAAGCTCCCAATCAAAACGGCTAAATGCTTTTTTTGATGACATACCTCATTTCCATTTCAGCATACTGCAACCAAATTGTGATTGAACGATGATCCACATCTAAGGCACGCTCAAAAACTGATCGAGACCGTTGTATTTCGCCTATGGATTCTTCCCATTTGCCGTATTTGATCCAATTTGCAATTTGCATTCTAAATACAGGATGAAAAAGTATGTAATAAGCATGTACTTTGACCCACCTATTTTTCCTGATTCCATCCTCAAACTCCTTACGTTTTCTTCTTTGAAACTCCAATAATTCATCTGGATCAGTGATTTTGGTCTTGGGAGGGAGCGGGATTAACTCAAGCTCTCTTTCCTTGGCTTCTCGAAGGAGCTGCTCAGCAGTGATCTGCAGCTGAGCGGGAGCCTGAAAGAAAAATGATATGGATAAAGGTGATCTTGCTAAAAAAGTAGATGTCAAAGAGGCAAATCAAGAAAAAACAAACCTTGTTTTTGACTTTGGCAGCCTTCTTCGGCAAGCGCAACGGCTTGTTACCCGATTGCTGCTCCTCATCGTCACTCATTCCTAGACAAAACAGTTTCAGTTCACGAGCAAGAATGCTACATGAATTACGAATCGGCAAGTTCGACAAATCTGCGTTGACACTCTAAAGAGCTTATAAGCAAGACTGCAAAGCATGGAGATAAAACATAATGAGACATGGAATACGAGCTCATAACTCCCTAGCTATGCAACGAAACAACATACTGAAGCGTCATTTACGAAAATACGGTCTGTACGAATTGCGAGCACGACAACATAAACGAATAAAGGAGTCCTTTTGAACTGCTTACAAAGTGTACTACATATGAAACAGCAAACCATTTCTGAAAAGATAAACAGAAAACAACGCGAAGTTCTTGAATAATCCAGCATATGTACACTGAAGTGATGCTGCACCACTTGAAAATTATTGTGCAAAAGCGCGTCGTGCCTCCCGCAAATGTTCGTCCAGACGGGTCAAAGTTGCAGCACTGCAATCAAGAGCAAGGAAAGTCACTGCTAATTATTTCGGACGGTGTGCGTATTTTGCTTTGCACTTATATTATTTTGACAAGAGAGGGACTTGAAGACTACTCAGGAACGTATGGTTGATTCCCAAAAAGTCTCCATAGGGCATGTCAACATGGCTGCCTTCCGATCGCTTCTAGGCCCTTATTCGAAGTTGAAATGTCAGAACGATCGAAAGGCAGATACTCTAATGTATGGGAATATTTCTTGCAGAATACGCATTATCGTCTTCCAAATTGTGTGCCAGCTCAAAGCGGTTTTTGATAGCGGAAGAGTAAGAAACGATGCTGTAACGTGGAGGTTCAACAAGTTTGTCCTTGTAACAAAGGAATCCACGACCCGCCAACGTCTGGTGCCAATTATATTAGGTCGTTCCATAAATTCGTAGCGTTTTCGTGAAACGAAATGTCAAAATTTTGTCAAAATTCAGTCGGCAGTGTATTTTCCGCTGCTGGGTGCAGCCTTTTGCTCCCTTGCCGTCAGATTTTCCACTTCGTTTTTCCAAAACTCAGCAGGTCGGACCCAAAGAGTCGTCTAACCAACGCGTAAGATCTTTAGAATCGCAACAAGCACCGTTCATGCGGTTTGCAATAGAAGAGGGGCAAAAAATCATCTGGTGGGCGAGGTCTGAGGAGTATATCGGGTACTAATATGTCTCTAAATATCAGTGTTGTCTTGCAAGATAGTTTTGACAACGTTTGCCGTGCGCAGCCATTCTCTGTCATGCAGATTCACTGAACGTGTCTTTTGAGCCATTTTTGCAGTAGGGATTCGTTTGAACGGTGCAATCTCAGACAATCGCAAGGAAAGCTCCGGAGCAAACTGAGCTTTTAGACCTTCCGGAGCGGACGCTGCTATTGGTCCGTGTGGCATGGGCCGTGTAACCTTTGCCTTCCGGAGCGGACGCTGCTATTGGTCCGTGTGGCATCGGCCGTGTGGCCTTTGCCACACGGACCAATAGCAGCGTTCGCTCTGGAAGTTCTAAAAGCTCAGTTTGTTACGGAGCTTCGTTGCGACTGTCTGAGATTGGGTTGCTACGATATGATCAACGTTTTGTTCTTGTCTAGCAATTTTCAGTACAGAACCTCCTGCTTGTCCTGTAAGTCTTGTTCAGGGACCCCCTGCAAATTCTTGGTTTCTCTGGAACGATCTAATTTATTCTCGTCTTGCACTGACGGAAAAGCGCTTCATATTTCGGCAAAGAAGAATCCAGGCAAAAACACTTTTGTAAGAAAAAATGAGCAGATGTTGAGGTTGTTTCCATCAAACTCAATAGTTGCTTCATTGTAAAGATCATGATGAGTTCTTTTCGAGGATATGCGCATCTTGCAGCGAACAATCGCTCTCCACAGAAACGAGGACGAGAATAAAATTGCCACGAACTTATGGAACGACCTAATAGACGCATTGCTTAGGAGATTTTGGAATGCTCAAGCCTTCCGTCTTCAACCCTAGAGATCGAGTCATAAACATTCAACTTTGACAAACCTCGTCAACCTCAATTCAGCCTTATTTGCATCCCCGAAGTGGTGTCTGACGATGCCACAAGTGGTTGTTCTCATGAAGGCAAGGTCCAACTTAGGGTTATCTGACTTCACAGATTTCGTCAAAGGCAATGTCTGAGCAGCAAGAAGAACCATCTTGTTAGACCTTACCAAGTCCGACTAAATATCCCCTCTATGTCGAGAAGCTTGCACTGAAGGTACTCCGAAAAGGGCAATTTGGCCCGCGTTGACGCCTCGCCGGTCTCCTCTTCCAAGTTTCAGCATTCTTTCTATGCAAGAAAGATTATAGATGTCTTACAGGCATCTGGATATGTTGCGTGAAGCGGTGTATGAGGGGCTTAAATCAGATAAAGAGGTGGCTTTCAATGAAGCTAAGTTCAATCTCCTTTGGTCTTCCAGGAGGACAAAAAGAGTAGAGTTTAGGAAAAGACAGGATGTAATGGTGCTTGTGACTTGGGTTTACATAGTTCTGATCGAGTAGAGTACCGTATAGATGCAGAAAGCAGCCTTAGAATCCTCTATTGTCAAACCAAGGATAAAGTGCGGTTCATAATTATACGAACACCCTAAATTTTGAAAGTTTTTGGACTTTCTGAGAGAACCTCAAAAAGCCGTTGGTACCACGCGATAGAACACAGCCGAAAACGGTATAGGGTCGACAAAAATGGAAATCGATGTCAATCTTAGGAGTGTTTTCGCGCCTAATGCGAATTTTTAGCGGTTCATAATTATACGAACACCTTAAACAAAGGTCCATTTTTCATTCAAGATTGCAATATTTCAAATCCAAATTTTTTATAGAGTTACAGTAACAAAGTCTGACATATCTACTACAAGTTGAACCCAGTGCAGCTCAAAAAAGGATCGTTACTTTTTTCAGATGGCTCTAAATGCTTTTGGACTGATTGCGCTCCTAAAACATACGTTCTCCTGTGGTTTACGCACTCTGATTAGCTTCTACCAAAGCTATGAGATAGGATAAGCTCTTTCGATAGATATTTTGTTTGACGCTTGGGAAATCTATGCGTTTTCGTGCCGTTTTTCAACCAAGTTTTAACCTTACAGTTAGCACGATTTTGAGCCTCAAAACTCAGCTTTTCTCTTGCGCAAACATTTGATATGAAGCATCTGCATTCCTTGCATGATGATGTATCCGTGCCAAAGTTTTTGCGTTTTTTGTGGAACTGATCTTGAAGCTATGGAGCAAAAAACCAAATAAAGTTGTGATTGCAATAGTAAAAACAGTGGTTTTGGTGAAATGACGTCTGCGTGGCCAAAACAAGCGCTCAACGCTGCTGATTTTTTTCTAGCCAAATACATAGTCTTGTGAACTTCTACATACCATCTGCTTACTTCATTGTAGGGCCTCCGAAGCTGAGTTTTGAGGCTCGAATCGTGCTGAGTCTGGGGTAAGGTTGGAACTTGGTTAAAAAACAGTACGAAAACGCATAAATTTTCCAAGCGTCAAACAAATTATCTATCGAAAGGGTTTATTTTATCTCATAGCCTTGGTACAAGCTAATTAGAGTGCGTAAACCACAGAAAAACATATGTTTTTGGAGCGCAATCACTCCAAAAGCATTTAGAGCCATTTGAAAATAATCCTCTTTTTGAGCTGCACTGGGTGCAGAGTGTAGCAGATATGTCAGACTTTGTTACTGTAAATCTACAAAAATTTTGGACTCGAAAGATTGCAATTTTGAATAAAAAAAGACCTTTGTTTAAGGTGTTCGTATAATTATGAACCGCTAAAAATTCGCATTAGGCGCAAAAATACTAAGGCATCGATTTCCATTCTTATGGATCCTATACCGTTTTCAGCTGTGCTCTATCGCGTGGTATCAAGGGCTTTTTGAGTTTCTTCCAAAAAGTCCAAAAACTTTCAAAATTTGGCGTGTTCGTATAATTATGACCCGCACTTTATCAGCCATCTCGTGCATGATGAAAAGATCTAAAGTTATTAAGTACTAATCATTTATCATTTATCATCAAAAGGCAAAACCGAGGCAATTTTACCAAGAAGTGAACAGCATGTTTTGAGTCAAATTGCCTTTCTTTATACACATCTACAAAAGATGCCTGAGTCTTTCAACGAATCGGCATATGGAAAGTTATTTAAAGTGGTGCTATCAGAAAGGTAAAAGCGTCCACGTAATTCCTATACCTGCCAACTTTTGAACTAACAAAGTTTTTATTGAGAACTCCAGAGCAAGCCTTTAAAAGAATTTCGAATGGAACTGGGAAATTTGTATTAGAGAAAGAATAGCTGCATTTGCAATCAAAAGAGAAAATTCGAGTGTCTGGAAGCCCTAGGCCACAAACATTTGTGCTGGTAGTGAAAAGTGGTAAACTAAGGCTTTTTCTTGCTAACTTACAGTCATTTACAATTTACAGTCAGTAAAAAAGATCCTGTGAAGCAAAAACCTGTGTTTTCGTGCGCAGACAAAGTGGTTTTAGAACATTCACAAGCAGGCAATTTTATCTCTTCTTGCCGTTTTGAGCATACCATCCATCGGCATCAACTTTCTCGTACTTTTTTTTCGATCAACGACGGATCCTATGATCCGAAAGGCCTTCTGACTGAAGCTTTACCTAAATGTCTGCAAACATTTGCCGAGATCTCATTAGTTTTATTGCTAACTTGCAAAATTTGAGTGACCCACCGATCATATTGTCGTGAGCATGCTAAAAGAGCGCATAGCTCACATTCTAGCACGAAGAGGGGAGAAAAACGGAGCATACATAGAATTAGATGCAACACAACATTCTTTAACAGTGATGACAGTCATCTAGGCCGATGGAAGGACAGGAGAAGAAAGTGCGGAGGATGAAGTGGAAGTTAAATTAGAAATTTTTGCTTCAAAATAAGCTTTGAAAAATAACAGGGAGCAGCCAATCAATGGAGAAGCAGGTAACTCACACAAACCTTCCTTTGAGTTGTTCACTTATCGCTCAATCCAGCTAAAGTAGCACATTTCAAAGCAGATCTAGTTAATTTTCCGAAATTTTTTTCGAAAGTTTCTTCGAAGGCGGCTTGAAGAAAGGCTGGTACATAATGGTAGACGTATTGTTGGACGACCATCTACAATGGGATGATGGAATAGTGAGCGGAGTGTTTTTGCGCTTCCTATGACATCTTCTTTTTGCTTTAATTTGGTCGTAATCGAAACATAACATACAGCCTGTCTCATGTAGGAGAACGAAATTGACACGATGCGCGTGATCCACACCGCAGTGGTTTTGCGTCACGTATGCAGTTCGTTACAGGTCATTGGAGGACTTGTGTTCTGTGCTTATTCTCTTCGATTTCTTCTCCAATACCTACAGTGCAATATCTAGAGCTACGCTCGAGCTTCATGCTAGCGTTTCGGTCTAGTCCAGATTGGGGCTGTAGTTTCCATCATATGGAGTAACCAGCAGTTGTACATCGTCTATTCTCAATAAAATTTCGAGTAACCAATTGCTAATAATGAAAATGAACTTTTTTACTTGATTCTGGGTCTTGCAAAGCGATGCTGTAAAGGGTTGAGTGATTTTCATGCTCAACTGCTTCAGATTTTCCGAATTTGCACTTTTGTCTGCAACTTTCCTTTATTCCAACCTTACTCACACAATCACCAAGTGAAGCTTCCTCCGGGGGTTTCTTTCTCCAGGATGATCGCTTTACCCATTACGGGTAAAACCATCACATCCTCGTCTTGGAAGAAAAAGCGGTCACGGTACTTCTGCATTTCACACAATGAGCAATGGTAGGTAGCACATTTACTTCCCATAAAATGAAGTGCCTCATTACTTTTTGAGATAACGAGGCAATATTGTTAATTTGTTGGTTACTTTAACTTTCAGTTAAAACGATCACGGTAGCTTGCTGGCTACTCGTTTATTGCAAATCTGTGTGACTGACTTAAAGGCATTGTCTACCCAAATTCACGACCTCCACGTTTCTGTCGCTTCCAAGCCTCCTCAAGGCCCTGATTTCGAATGTGGAGTCGAGAATCCGCGAAACTGCAAAAATCCCCGTTTTGGAGAATCCGCTGCAACAAGCGCGGGAGAGGGAAAGCCTGCAAAGCGGGCTGGGCGAAAATCCGGGTGGCGTGACTAGCTCCGAATACGTCCCTTTTGGAGCGGATTTCTAGCTTCGGAAGCAATTTTTTGAGGCGCAGCTTGGGGTTTGCCTAGTGTGGGGCCACACTAGTATGCTATCATAATCTGTCAACCCCGCTTTTTGAAGACGTACCTTTAAAGGCAGTGCCCGGGCAAAACTCGATTTTGAGAATTTGTGCTTACCCGGGCCTATTCGCTACGCTGAATCCGAATACACTGGAGAGTGCGAAAACGATAAAGAACGGCTCTAGCACAGAAGGGAAATCAGCAGGTGGGTGCGGTCCCCCCCACTGTAAATTCACGCTCCCGGCTTCCGGAGCAATCTTCTCGCTTCCGGTTTCGAGTCAATCGTTCGCACTTGGCAGGTAGCGATGTTAGGACGGCTAGAGGAATTGAGAAGACCGCTCCAGAAGATGGGAGTGTTAACTTGCAGCGGGAGGATCCGCTCAGTTGCTGTTCCCCTCCTGCGCTAGGGCCCTTTTTTGACGTTTTCGCGCTTTCCACTGTGGATTTTCAAATTCAGCACGGCGAATAGGCCCGTATAAGCACAAAATCTCAAAATCGAGATTTGCCCGGACACTGCCTTTAATGAGATAGAAGCAGTGTGTTTGATTAGTTAATCACTTGCTTGTTTCCGAGTTCTGTGTGGCCGATTCAACTGAGAGGACGTCAGAACATAAATATGTCTACAGCAATGTGACATGGTTAAACATCACATCATTTGATGGCTAACTGAAGACTGTACTGCCAGTATCAAAAATTTGGGTTTTTATTTGTAAAAAGCAATCAAAACTCCAGGTGATAGTGCATAGTCAGCTAAGCCTAAACAGTATAAATGGTTGGGTACAACAAACATGCGAACAACAGCACTTTACAAAAGTATAGGTACACGATGATCACGCCAGCGACAGCTATAGAGCCACCAGTATAAAAGTATACACAGTTCTACTACTGATCAAATTTGGCTTGATATCCTTTCATACCAATCGCTCATCCAACGTTTGAATATACGAGAACAGTTCTGCTCTGTAATTTGAGTTGAACAGCTATTCAAACTAGTTCCAAGAGGCTTGGCATACCCATTGTAATGAGGAGGAAAATTCTGCTAGTGTGAAGATAATTGCAAGGTGGAGTTGCTCAGCCTGGCTCCACATCTCCTGAAAAACACGTTTCTAGTGCTAAATGTGATGTTTTTGATGACTAGGGCAAATACAGGGATAAAGTTTTCACATTTCTGCTTCCATTCGCAGAATACAGCCATGTATGTGAAACTAGTGGGTGATTGTGTTTGCCCACTTTAGGACATTACTTCCAGCCATGAAAAATACAGCGAGTTCATACAATAATTATTTATGGGCATATGATATACAGGCCTTGTGGAACCCAATTGCTCACGCGTAGCTTTGAACATCAACGGTGTAAACGCTGGGTTCCGAAGCGACATAGACTTGTTACAAGTGACAGTGAGCGCGCACCTTCTCATACTTATTTTCCTAAACTTTTGAAAGAACATTTCGTTGAAACATAACTTGCAGTGTTGAAAAAGTCGGTGGGAAATTTCTTGAAGGATATTGAATGCTTACGGTCCCTCGCGACGACCGCTCGCTTAAGCTTGTGTTTAAGGCACGGTGCGGGCAATTAGATTTTATAGGCGCCTGTAAGGCTCTGCGCGATCGCGAAAGTAGGTGAGTTTGCGGCCGTTGCAGCAGGATGCCATAGGAGAACAAAACAAGTAAACAACTCTGTACTTTTCAAGATCACGTCAGGTAGTTGTGAGCTAATGTTTTGATAGCAAAAAGCATTTGAAAGAAAAAAGAGAACTGAGAAAGCTCAATGCGTGAGCAGTGGCGCAGGCTCACCGACTCTCGCGATCTTGCAGAGATACGTGATGGTCAAGCGAAGGTTTGTAGGATTCTTGTGGCTGAGATCCCCTTTTTGAGGCGCTCAATGCTTTTAGATTTTGGCTGCGAAAATGCGATTACAGCATCGCGGCTATCTGGTAGTCATTTTGTAGCGCACTTTCGTCTATCGAATACTTAATTATCGCCTTACTAGACTGCGGGAGGGAGTTGCAGATGAAACCCTCATTACTTTAAGCCTTAATACTACATTGTCGATTTTTTTCTCAAAACAGATGTGTATATTGTATGAAAGCTCACTAACAAGGAAAGGATACTCGGTGACCGCGGCCATTTGGAATACGATGTAAACCATAAGACGCATTTCGAAATGCTGATTCTAAATCTGTGCTCGATATCTGCGAAACGATCTTCAGAAGAAAGTTATGTACTTTTTTTCGTTGATAATTTGCGTATTTTTGTTTAGTCAAAATCACCAAATTTGTTCTAGGTTACCGTTTGAAGCTATTGAAGAGAATTTTAAAAGGAATACTGATGTTTTGTACCTATATAAATCATATCCAGCATTTGAAAAAGAAAGAAAATTTTTTATTTATTATTTTGACCCTCCGCAGTAGCGCAATTTATTCATGCAAAAATAACCATAACTCTATCCAAGTTGCCGTTTCGCAGATGTGGAAGATAGTATTCGAACCGGCATTAAAAGGCGCATTTTTTGATATACAAATCATGACGGATGGCCACGGTGACCAAGTATCCTTACCTTGTAAGCAATTTTTCTGTCGTGATTAGAGCAGACTTCTGGCCCCATCTATTAATAATTTGCAGGATTGAAGCAGCTGCACCAAACTGATTACGTTGCATTTACTTTCTCTAGGATTCTAGCGCAAATGGAAGCATTTTTTGAAGACGTTTCTATTGCAAAGAAATTCTCCGCAGTCAATTTATTTTCAAAATTGGTTAGACCAAAAAATCGTTCCAAGACACTAGTACTAGTACGGCAAACCTGTAACGATCCCGTTAAATCGCTGCGTTCTACGTCTTGGCAATTTTGAAATTCCCAAGGCATAAAACGGTGGACCACCATCAATTTAAATACCTGCTGTACCCGCTCAAGAGCATATTTTACTACTCCTTGCTTCAGATTACTTCGCATAACTTTTGCCTTCCAGACATATTCATGCAAACTCGTCTTCATTTGTTTTCCCGTCAGCAACACAAGCACTTCTGTTTACAAGTGAATTGCAACCAATCACTGAGCTAATCCCATTTCATCATCTTTCAGTAATCTCGTCTATTAGCCAAAGATTTACGTAACGGTCAAGGACTTTGTGTACGTTGTTGTACAAGTGTAGTTGCTTATGTTTGTTGGTCCACATGTACGAAATTTTAGAAATCATAAATACGCAGAGCCGAAAAAATTGGATTAAATAGAAGAAATAGATTATATTGTCGTAAGGACTGCAAACTCCATCATAACTTTATCGAAAGGTAGTAATAAAAACACTAAAAATGAAGCTTCTCTTCTTACGGAAGAACTCAGGTCCGAAAGGGTCAAAGTGAAACTTTTCAAAACCTGCACAGCTCTGGATTAGCCTAGTAGGTTGTCATGAAACTTCCACTTCTTCCGATAAGGTGACTGTGCTTAAGCGATTTTGCCTTGAAATTAAAGTTATCAAAAAAAGTTCGACTTTGAAGGCAATAGCTAGGCTCTGTCACAAGTCTTGCCTAACTTGTAAAATCCTTGAAGATTTTAAGTACGCATTAAAATTGGAAATATCATTTGAAGGAAGAGTCTCTTGAAAAAAATATCGAAACGCAGAGGGTAAACTGACGAAACGTAAGCAGGAGCCGAACGCGTTCTGAGATTTTGTGTGCAGTTGTCTTGGTGCAGGAGAGCTCGTATCAAATATGATTTGGACAATGGACTAATAAGGAATTTGAACGAAATTTGTGAAAATTTTGTCCACAACAAATTTGGTGGCATAGTACTACTCGACTAATACCCACGTATTAAAGGCTACTGCATGAAGAAGACGCAGAATTAGTAACTAATTGAGCGTGCGCGCACGCGACGCTATCTTCATCGTCGCAAATCCTGCGCCTCATGCGCCCTGTGGCTAATAAAGCCGCGTTCGCGCCTAGAGATATTGCGCTCTTTTCCTACAGCAGCTCAATTACATATAAACGCAAATTTACGCCAGTTATGGCGTAACTTCACGAATACAGGCGCCTGAGATCTAAAATCGACTAGCTCAAAGCACGTTAAAAGATCGCTAAAGGACCCAAGGAATCTCAACGGTCCGAATTATCAATGAGAATTCAGTATAGCGATAAAAACGAAAAAAGTGCACTCATTTAGGGTATTTTCGAAAGTATGGTTACACTAATAATATTTAATGTAAGATACGAGCGTACGGGCAGCTCTAAACATAAAGCGATCTTGTTTGTGTAAATGACAGCTGAACGTACAACAATCACAACGAACCAAAGTATATGATAGCAGTTCTCAGTGCACCCGCGCTCGCTGTATAAAAACTGTTGAGAGAATTATCATTCATAGCAATTACCACCCAAGTAACAGGAAAATGCTAGTTTTGCTTCTTCTCTTCTCTGCTGTGTTTGCTGCTATAAGGGATAAAGCTGTAAGTGTGAAAACATTTCTTGTTTTTCAAATCACATGCATGCCTTCAGAATTTTTTACAAATGGAGTCCGAGGTGCGTCTAGAAATCAGCCGGTGTAGGAAGGATGCGGACCTAGACATCGATGAGCAACAATTAAACTTGGAAGTGTTGAAGGCATCTCTTTTTAATATGGTCAGTTCTCAAAGTGGTATTTCTACTGCTTGGCAGTCCTAATTCGAATGTTCCTTGGAAAAAAGCGTAAAAAACCGTAATTTCACCAGTCAAAGGGCACTTTTTGGGTACTTTGATGCGAGCAGCTCAGTCGCTTCGCCGTGACCCAGGAAATGTACGTTATGTCAAAAATTCTTCTAAGACCGAGAACCTACCTCACGCGATTTCAGTCGCGACTTTGGCAATACTCTAGTTGGTCGTAGTCATAGTAAGGGGTTTCTGAATGTGCGAAAAATAGGGCATTTTTATCCACCTACGAAAATTATACGTGCTGTGACTTCAAGGTCTACCATTATTGAATTTGAAGACACCTGACAAATTGCGCGTGAGGCATGCCTCGAGCCTAAGAAAAACGCAGCACGGTGTAAGGTCCTTTTTTCGCGAATCCTATGGCGTGTCCGGAGTAATCGACTTAGAGAAGAAATGTGCCCTTACACTCGCATAATTTGGGTTAGAAAATTTCTCTTTATTTGCTTCTTGCAGAACTTCTGCTGCAAATGCGCACGAAAGGCTAAAAGTTATCATGATCGTAAAATTAAGGACTCTAACTATACGATGGTCACACAAAGGTTTGTTGCATGCTTTAAGTAATATGTAAGAATCAATTTACATGAGGATGCAATGACATTTACAGCGCATGGCGAACGTTGGATCCGGAATCTTTGTCACGGAAAATCGCTGAGGAGGTGAGGGACCCGCATTTCACATTTACATTCATCTTGTCTCTGCGAAAAAATTTTGAAAAGCAATGCGAAAGCGTGTTTAGACTTCCTCTTACTGCAAGGTAGCTTGCTCGTAGATAGCAAATTGACACATTTGCAAGTTAGAGCTAGAGCTCAGCAACAGAAATTCCAATCATCAAGCAAACTTGAACCTTTATGTATACTTACTTACGTGCAGCATGCCATCTTCGAAACGGCTAAATGAGATTATCCAGCACACCGAAAAACTTCTTCAAGCTCCGATTAAATCCATGCGAATCATTCTCAATTGGCCGTATTCCTGGAATTTACTCAAAAGAGCATCCATCTAAGAAATCTTAAAAAGTTGCTGAAAACGACTGCTCACTGTAAACTTGCCATACCCTGAGAGATAATCTTACTTCTAAAGAAAGGTGCTCTCATCGGGTTGAATCGAACGCTGTCTATGTCAGAATTCTACTGAATTGAAATTCAAAACCAATTGAGATCTAAGGTTATTTTTTACCAAACTCTCTAAGTGAACTTTCATTCGCTGTTGGATGGTTGTGACAATCGTGCCACATAATTTCTATGACTGGTCAGACAAACTTTTTATAACATGCTCTGGAATTCTTACGGAAGACCCCACCAATAATCGTAAGCTTAACGAGAACGTATGGTTTGAAGTGGCAAAAAGTGTTAGATTAATTGTTCCATGAGCTATGTTGAATACTTTCTGCTTTCCTATTAAAGTTCTTTTAACATCATTGTTGGGTGAAACAAGACTTTAGCAAACTCTCTGCGTATAATTTTGATCCATTTCAGGTGATTAGTGACATACGTAAGCAAACGATTGTACAAGAGTGGCAAAGACTGCATGTTGGATGTGCTTTGAAAAACAGATTCTATATTCGCATCTTTGGTATCACGGCTGTATGTCTTGTTTACCAGGATCCGGTTGCTGCCCTGTAAGCATTGCACAAAAATGTGCGCAAAAAATTTTGCCTACCCTTCTTTTTTCTTTTGTCACCTAAAGCAAATCACTTTTTTTGTGATACTTTCAATTGTTGAATCAATAAAAACTTTGGAAAGACGAATTAGAAATGTAGGACGAGTGTAGGGGTACAAGAACAATAAGAACAAACGAAAGCAGCTTCCTGACAACGATTAATCAACGATTCGTCATTGATATAAGTCATGAAGCCTTCGAAAAAACACCTTGTACTTGCTTTTGTCGCGCAGGTTGTGGGCGATGCTGAATGCATGAAATCACCAACAGTTGAGTCTTCGAAGTTCAAAGAATGCATACAGCAAGTAGGTACAATACCGCTCACATTAAAAGAAAGCAAATCGAAGTAGAATTACGCGAAATCGCATGAGTCGTGCGACGATCGCGTAAGTCAGGCGACGGTCGCGGGAGTTTATGTGACGGTCGCCTGATTCATGCGGCATCACCGGGGCCCGGCAAAGATCGTCTGAAGCAGGCGGACTTTTTTTTAGAGCAAAAAGCAAAGGAGATATCGTTTGACTTGAGGCCGAGCACCAAGAATAAGCGCCATTTTGTCAAACACAAGCTTTCGGCAGGTTATCACACGATTGACATGCTCTATCGTGTTTGGCGAAAAGTGCGCGCGATTTGAAAGCAAGGCTAAAATAAACAAATTGCTTGTTTACAGCGCACACAGAAGCATATGACACCAAAACTGAACTGCATGTATAGAAAATCATTTGCGAAAGTATTATGTAAAAAGCAGTGGCGGTCTCAGGATTTCCGTCCGAGAATGGGGGGGGGGGGGGGGGAAACGCACCCCGAAATTTTTTTTGAGGTGCTTCTTATTTTTTTGGGCCCAAGACCCCTAAAATCTAGAAAAAGGAGGCGTGGCGTCAGCCACGCCCCCGAAAAAACTTTTTTACAAGGCTAATTTGAATTTTCAAAAAATTTTCAAAATCATTTTAATTGTATACAAAACAAACAAGTTATTTGCACATTTCTATAATAACCCATGTACGTAAGTTTCAAAAATTTCGCAACCGATTCTCGGGGGGGGGGGCGCCCCCCCCCCCCCTCGGTCCGCCACTGGTAAAAAGATTTGATCTTATATGATGTGTTACCTTTTCCAAAGTTAGTCCGTCTCCAGACAGTCACGAGACGATTTGAGATCGTCTAGAGCATATATTTCTGTCATTTCACATAAGTTTTGGAATTTTCTATCATGGGCGGACTCCCCGGTTCAAAAATCTTTTCCTGGGCATGAAGACATTTTCATATCATTGTCTTTCTTTTGTTTTTTGCCTTCATTTGTTCTCGCTTTATCAAATATCGCGCTCTAATGCCAAAGTCTTGTGCATGCGTAGTATTCAGCTCCAATTTGGATTTTCACTCTTATCTTACGTCTTTTTTTTCAGAGTAGTAGATCTTTCTTGTTTCTATCTTCTCCTAAGAGGGAGGTCAAAGGGGACTTCGTAAAGCTTCCGAAAGGCAGGGGAGATTTCAGAAACCCTAGAAACCGACTCATGCGGGCCCTGTGCCCAACTGTCCGTTCACTTTGCATGCTTATAGCATATGAAGGT
Organism: Cylicocyclus nassatus; assembly: GCA_958299035.1. Lineage (NCBI taxonomy): Eukaryota > Metazoa > Nematoda > Chromadorea > Rhabditida > Strongylidae > Cylicocyclus > Cylicocyclus nassatus. Next base: position 36,858,355 of record CATQJL010000001.1, on the reverse strand, counting down.
AGATGAGATGGTCGTCTTTCACGTGATGTAACCTCAACTGGTGGCTTTAGTTCAGACCTGACCTGATCAAGCTTCACTATGGGTCAGTTATCACAAAAGTCGAATTTTGACCTTGTTAGGTGGCCTGCGTTTACGCTGCGTGCAGGCGCGGAAGTTGTCATTTGTTCCTTTCCGTCACTTCTCACATCCCCAATCTTCTTTGGTCATAGATGTGCAAAGTATGCGCACGATCAGAGATTTGTATTTATGGTCTCCGTAATTTCTAGGCAAAACTGGAGGAGCGTCTTTTTCGGACAACTCATATAATATTCCTGAAATATTCGCTCATAAGGGTTCCACTTCGTACCGATTATGTTTATGTTTATTTTCAGCGCTGTGCGAAAGAAGTGTTACACTTGTCGGACACTTCCTCGTAAATACTCATAAGAAAAGTAGTGCAACTGATCTTTCCACATTCTTTGAGTGAATTACCAAGAAAATCATGCCCATTCTCTACTCTCTTTCTAAAAAAAGTTGTTATGGAGTTCACCGTCGCTAGTTAATTTCCATTTTAGATTCTGCCAGTCAAGCGCACATTAGTCTTCTTCCAGTGATTGCCACTTTCACCTGGCTTGTGAGAAAAAACGATGGAGTGTGAAGACGTTATCGAAAATGGATCTTTGAAGGCGTACGAGATTTATGCAAAAAGTCACAGGGTTTTGCGTTTATCATGACGTGTTGAGCTACGGTGATTTTCTTTTTTTTTTACAGAAATAATGTTATTGGTAATTTAAACACCGGATTCAGACATGAGAGTAAGAGTTACTCAAAAAAGTCAAGCTACACAAGCTAGTAGTTATAGACTAGAGTCAAAGGCTGATTGATTGAAATTGCAACGTTGTTTCAAAAGTGCAATTGACTTCACTGGCAATTACGGCACTCAAGAAGAAATTTTTCCTAGCTAGCTACTACAAATTTTCTGCGTATATTTCGCCAGATCATTGCGTCTAGCCATAATCAATTAATGCAACATGCACATCTTTCTCCCGCGTAATCATGCCATCAGATTTGATCTTTTCACAGAAATGCACCTTGTAGGATGGCTAAAATTTCCTCTGCTACACAGGGCTCAGCTGAGGAGACTTTACACGCTGGATGTCATTTTTTTGGGGGGAAAGTGAAAGAAAAATCGTAAAGTTTCCAGGGTGATCCCCAAGTCAGAGAACATATTAGCACAAGCACACTTACCTGTAGTTAGCCCGAAGCTGATTCTCTTTGTCATTCTATCAGTAACAGGCAAGTCAACGCTTTGCAAACGCGATCAATGCGTAAACTTGCGTGCGCGCGATTCCGAGCTGAAACTTGATCTTTATGCATAAAAAGATAAGCAATTATGTCTTCAACATCTGAGCGATATTGAGACATCAAATTTGCGTATTGCTTTGGGACGAGGGACGATGATTGAAAGAAAAGTACGAAAAATTATGGAAATATTACGTAAATGGAAGGAGTTGCAGGTGTTTCGCTATTTCTAAGGTTGCTCCCGCGCAACCTAAGTGCAACCTCAACAAGGTCGCGTCGAGCTGAACAAAGTCGTGGTTCACCCCATTCCTCACATTCCTTTTCCAAAAACAAATTTCTTCCACCTGCCTGTTTCTTATCTCTAACTTTCTTGGCTTTTTTCACTTTTTTCTACCAGAGCTTGGCACAAGGCGGCTTTCCGAAAAAGCAGAAAACGAAGTCCCCCTTGACTTTCGCAGAAATTTACGATCTCTTCTGACCCTCAACCTCGAACGAAAACCCTGAAAAATAAAGAAACGTCGACTAAAAAACGTAAATTTTCGGCCACAAAAATGACATCCCCTTTGCTTTTAGTCCCAAAAACGATGCCCAGCTTGCTTGTAAGCGACTGTGCTGAGCCCTGTCATCCACTCATTGTTCGCTGCAGATTATAAGTCGTGCTTCTACAAAATCACAATAGGATACGTAAATTTCTGCAATGTAAAAGGAACTTTGTTCTCAAAATTCTCAAATGCCGCCTCGTGCTGGACCTTGTGCTTCACGCATGCATTTGAAGGGTAAGGCTAACACAGTCGAAAACATTTGACTCGAATTGGCATTATTGTCTGTCTTTAAAGGCTGCCTTGAAACGCTTTTCATAAATTAATTGCAAGAAAGAATGTACTGCCGTAACCAAAGGAATGTCAAACACAGAATGATATAGGAGGCTAATCAAATAGTAAGCGCTTCACTCGGTGATACACGCTCTGTTTACCGTTAGTGCTATAATGGTAAGCGCTAACTTGATCTATTCTTGTGTCGTGATAGTCACCACAATGTTCTACATTTCACTGATAAGGTTTCAGGCGGATAATTCGCAGTGTTGTTTTCAGTCTCAAAGAGAAGTTGAGGCTGAGATGTCGGCGGAGTGAAGAGTACATACTAATACAATTTTCAAGAATCAAGTCTAAAGATTCTACCCTACACCTTCGCTAGACAGTTTACTGCACGAAATTTATTTTTGGGCGGCGGCCTAACTTAGTAGCTTTGCAAGACCCCGAGATAACCGAGTAGCTTCCGAATCCTTCCCCTGTCCTTCCACAAAGTAGCGGCCTTTCTCCTTTACTACGATTTTAATTTCTCTGCATGGAGGTTAACCATGTATTATAAGTTTGTACCCCTAAAATTCAAACATGCATTTGATAGCTTTCTTCTCTTCCTGACAGTACACTTTTGACAACAACCTTCCAGTATTTTGATGATTGCCAAAATTCTACTCCCATCTCTATACATCTCCCTAAGTTCGACTTGGACTTTCGGAAAAGGAGTAAGAATTATTTAATGAAAACAGAGCGAGTTTAACTGGACGATAGTCCCTCCGAGGCTTCCAACTAATGATTGCAGCTTTTTGACTTCTGTTTGGAGATCTCGACTTTTGATAAAAGCAAAAGATGTTAGGAACATGAAAGATGTTAAGAACATAGAAGCCTGTTAATTTCCTGTGAATTCAGACCTGATTGTTGTCAGACATCTCCTATAAGATAATCAAGGATTTTGAAGAATTGGCTATGATGTTTTGGTGCGCCTTTACGCATGTGCTTACAGATCTGGGTTTTTCCCGAATAAGCAATTATTAAATACTTTACAAAGTTGATCAGGCACTCTAAACTGAACAAAATGCATGCAAGGGTTCACTCTACATCACAGACAAAGGCGATTTTTGAATGGCTAGTATAAGATTTCTCGAAACTGAGGAAAATTTGTTGTAACTATAAGACAGCTCAGGCCAGGCGATAACATCGCAAAGATTGAGTAGACCAGAGCGGAAGTGTTGCTATCAAGAAGAGGATAAAAATTGCTTTTGATTGACACTTAAGTCCTTTGTCGGTTGGTGTTAGTTTTAATAATCAATCATAGAACATACAAAACATTCGAGACGACCTAACACGGCCCAACTCGAGGTGGCATTTTTGAATTCTGAAAACGAAATCCTTTTTGACCTTGCAGATTACGAAACAAAAACTTTGTCGTATTTTTAAAAGTACGGCTAATAATCTGCAGGAAACGACTAATGGAAGGAAGCGAAGAAAACATGAAGGAAATTGGGGATAAAATAGCAAAGGCAAAAAAGGCGGTTTTTAAATCATCAAAGGTCGTTACTGAGCGAAAGGAAAAACTTGCATTAAGGTAGTACTCATAGTTAGAGGTCGAACTAAAGAAGAGTTTTGTGTAAAAATATATTGAAAAATTAGAGTAAGAGTGGGAATTTTGACTTTGTACGGTTCCGCGCAACCTCACGGTCAATATATACCACTGATAAGCGGATCAAGAATGGTCACGGTCACTCAAATCCTTCCTGAGTGATAGCACTGTCGCGTCAAATAAATTATTACCTTCCCAATGTTGAACGAATTGCAAAGAACATGACAAAACAAATGTCACATTCACTTTGAGTGACAAGCCATTTTGGGAATGGTATTGGAAACGAGACGCATTTTCAGAGCTCTTAAGTTATGGTGATTGTATATTGTGACCAATAAATCGTGATTTTGACCCTTTTGTCGATACTTTTCAACAAAGACATTATGAGGTCTCAGAAGAATGGCTAGCAAAAACATTGCACCATCAAACGTCTTTTGTAAGATTGTCCCAAAGTGAACCGTACTCACAAATTCCCAAAGTAAACCGTACTCATAAATTCCCAAAGTAAACCGTACTCATAAATAAGTCAAACTGTTTTTTTTTCTTAGCAAATATGGAACAGCACTTGAAAGTGTAAAGCAAACTCTACACGATGCCATGCCACCAAAGATTCACCCAAGTCATAATCCATTTAGAATTTGGAGCCAGTAATCAAACTTTTTCAACCACGCTAAAAATAACGAATCTCCTTTTAGAATACTTCTACGGACCTCCAACTTCGTTATACAGTAGACACGTAGTATATCTAAAAATACACTTGTCGGGTTTTTTTTTTCGAAGCTCAAAATTGAGGAAGTATGCGAGAATGCAGAAATGGCACTTTTTTCGGCTTTTTAACCAGGGAGCATACAGGGGTAAACTATTAAGGTCATGCTTACTAAAGCTTGTAGTATACAATGCATATGTGGTAGGGGTTGGGGGGCGGAGTTTGCCATTTTTGGAATATTTTATTTTTCTCGCTTTCTGTGGCCAAAAAAAATCCGGTGAAGGCGTATTCGAGTACTATTGTGTGTTTGCTGTATGACTAAGTTAGAGGTCCGTAGGATTTTTCCCCTAAAAATCCGATTTTCAGGTGAAAGGTGTTGCGGCTCGGTGGGCTCTGCGCCCCCTCACCTAGTGCTCGACTGCCTTGCGTCCAGCTCCTGTCCCCGAAGGACTTCCGCAGCTGCGGGTGGGCCCAGCCCACAACGGCGCGTTACGCCTACACGAACACGAAACAAATAACCTACATAAAATTTATAAATAAATATGCACGACAAAAATATACGATATAAACAAATGTAAATATACATACCACGGGGAGAGTTAAGCTCTACCCCGGGCTACCGATGGGGACTCTAGCTTACTCACACTCACACACTAACACAATCTCACACTCTCCCGGCATCCAAGGGAGCTACCCACAGGCCGGCCGCGCGCCGCCAAGGCAGCAGCTACGGCACGGCAACACCGACCCCATGATGTTAATCAGCAGCATCGAACCAAGCTCCCAACGAGTCCTGCGCGAACAAGGCGCTTCGTGATGTTCATCATCCTGGAATTCTATCCTCGCGCGTACATCCAAATAATCCATCAACGATCCATCCAATCGCGCGAGGCACGGGGACGTAGACACGACGGCGATATCGTGGAAACCCAACCAATCAATAACAAAGGCGGCACGACGATAATAGTAAGATGATAAGACGAGAGAGGCCGCAATGGCGCGCGTGCGCGCTATTTATAGCGGTGGCTGGGGGCGTGCCTACATGGTGTGGTCTCGGAGCGAACAAGGTAGCCGCCGTAAAGCGCGGCGACCGTGCTCACGACCGAGACGCGCGGCAACACGGTGCTCCCGGCCACATACTGTGAGGAGCGGTCGATCGCGAGCCGCGACACTCCCCCCCCCCCCACATCGAAAGGCATTGGGCGTTGCGAATAGGTGGTTACGTGATAGCACCGTGACCTGGGGCAACTGCCTTAACCTAAAAAATTTGGGCGATGATAGAAAAAAAAGGAAATATGCAACATCGGTAGCGAGGGAACTGGCAGTAACCCGCCCCGTGGTAAAACACAAAAATAAGCACAAAACTACAGGCGCTTTGACGCGCAGGTCACTACTAGAATAAACCGGAGCGCTCAGGGCGCTTACCAAATAAATACGAATAGTGATTAAAAATACTTCTATAGCTATTAAACTATGTAGATCGTTTCAGGATAGACGCTCCAGCCCATAGCGTCGCCCAATCCATCTCACCATCCATCTCGACCAGCGCTGATCTTACTGCGCGTCCAACCCGCATTACGTCCCTCGTCCATCAACATCTGATCACTCTAAATACACTCATACATTCAACATCGAGGGAACGTAATGCCCGAAACGAAACCTACCACCTGCGAACCTACATGACGCGCGTCCTGGAACGCACACCCTGAAACAAAGGGAAACCTCCACCCTCTCCTGATTTTAACTTAATTTACGATAAAAAGGTACAAAATGAAACAATGTACTGAGGGGGTGTTGGCTTCCGAACAAAAAAGTACTACGTCTTTCCCGAAACATCCCCGAATTCGTGCGTCTAGCACCCGTCCGGACCGAATTGGACGAAGGTTCAGCCTCCCGCCGAGGACAAAATGCCTCGACGAGGGGATCGACCCCGCAACTCAAGGACCCGGGGGTGCAGCACTGTGGGTCTGTTCAAGAAAAGACGGCCCAACCCATAGAGCAGATATTACAGGAGCCTGGTGGACTGCTCGCAATGGCTCTATGGTCGGGACTTGGGCAAATGAGACGGCGCGTCCGGGGACGGTTGCAACTTCCTAAAGTAGACTATACCGCTAAGCTGCTCGACAGAGTAGCAATGGTAAACAAGTTAGAAAAATTAGCGGAAATTTAATTGGTGTTAACGCGCTACTACAATAGGAAGTATGGTTATGGAGCTGATGATTGACTAAGATGTTACTGCTGCGGAGCTTTACATGGCGCGATAGATATTAACGCGCTCCACAAGTGCGCCAGATGATGTTAGCTAGTGGGTCAACTAGCGCGACGGATGTTACACAGTAAGTAGGCAAAATATAAAAATAAAATTTTAGAGGCGCGCAGTCACAAGGATGTTAAAGTGTAAAAGGAATTGACTGACGCGCAGATGCAAACGTTAGTAAATTTAGAAGTGTAAACTGTAAAAAAGGAAAATTCAAAACAAAATTCAAAATTAGTGTTGCCTACTAATGTTCGAGTCCGCAGTATCACCCGGTTGCGCGTCCGCCTGCGCGTCTTGTGGATTTGCCATGGGTACTCGTCCACAAATTTCCATCAACTCCTGCCAGAAGTCGTCCTCAGACTCGTGCGTCGAAATTCCTATTCCCGCCTCACCGTTGGTCCCATCATCCTCAAAATAGATCATCGTCACGAGGTATTCTAGGCTGATTGACTGCGCGTTTAAGCTGCGCAGTGAGACTTCCCTCTGGACGTTCCGACGATGAATCCATTGGCATAGGCATGATTAATACTCAGCGCAACAACTGAATGATGTTACGTACCTAACCCACCTACTTAGCGCGTTACGCTAAGTATGTACCGCACGTCGATGAAGAAGCGGGCTTACTATGCGCAAACTGAGTATAACCATGATCAAATGTTGGAATGTGAGCCAAGCTGACGACGAAGACGCTACAGCGCGTGCGGGAGTAGGTACTACCTACAGAACTATTCTAACATTCGTCAAAATCGGGTTACGCTGCATACCGAGAGTGTCCAAATAGGTGATGGAACGATGACACAACAAAACAGTGATGCAGACAAGAAGTAAGTCCGAGTATAAGCCAATCCAGGTAAAAGGAGTAAATCCAAGAAAGCAACGGCGAAAGCCGCACATATAACTACAGCCGATGTTACTGGCTACAGGTGCCTGACATAAGCGTCCACAGACAAGGTAGCATAAACGTGTCTACGGATTGCGCGTCAGGTAAGTCTAAATCCAAGAAACAGATGCACTCAAGAAACGTGCTTGCCAATATACAGTGGTAGTCGCAGTTACACTAGCTGGCCAGGCAAGTTGAACATACGAACAAGATGGTAACAACTGTGGACAAACAAGACACAGTAGCCCTAAGCGCAACGATTAAGCCAAGCTACTACGGGCAAAGAATACGGCATGAAGTACGGCTGGCGCGCTAAGCGCAATATCTAGTCGAGCGACGATAGGACTCAAAAACACGACGATGCCAACATAGATGGTAAAGGAGTACTTCACTTGCCGAGGATGTAATCAAGTAAACTTGGCATGAGGTCAAAGTGCAGATGGAGTGCACAACGAGAGCAAAGGCGCGACACTACTAAAAGTACTCACGCGCGAGAAGGAGCCTGTAGATGGAGTAGGCGATGAGAAAAAATCTACACTGCGCCAACAAAAGATGACATACTACCAAGGGCGCGCTTACGGGATGTAACATGAGAAACACAAGGATTAACGCGCAGTACAAGGGATGTCCAAAAATGCGCGGATCGTGCTAGCACACGGACGATGTACTGAACGCGCGTAAAGAAAAGGCCGAATCTAAGTCAAAGCCGAGTAAATAATAGTCTTGCAGGTAGCCCAAAATCGAACAAGGATTGCAACTACGCGAAGCACTTACAGAAACAACTGCAGTGATACTGGATGAACCCAAGATGGAGCATGCAGAAGGTTCTGCAATGAGCAAAAAGGGCGGCGATAAGCTCACGGCTCGCGAGGTTGCAAGAAGAACAAAAATACTGACTTGGCTGGGACACAGGCTGCAACACGGTAGACAATAGTAACTGCAAGGATGGAACAAACTCGCTATACACCAAAAATAGAATACTTAGCGAGAAATGCAGATCTACTGACCCAACCGACGCTCTGAGGCCAAAAAAATAAAATTTGCGCGAATGAACAGTTGGGTCGCGCATACTACGAGAAAACAAAAAGAGGCTACGATTGCTTACTGCTTGCGCACAACAATAAGCAAACATAGGGAACAAAGGGAAAAGGCGCAAGAGATCCGATGGTCGACCGATATGCACAAGAAGGTGGGGTACACGCCGCCTAAAGTGCGCGCTCAACAACGATCGTTTCAGGACCCAACTGAAGAAAAAGTGGGGAAATACGGGACAAAAAATTACAGAAAAAAGGGCATTTCGCCGCAAAAACACAACATTTGGCCTGATAGTAAAAACAGAGCATAAAGCTCGACAACGGCCTGGCACCAGACAAATCAGAACAAAGGAAGAAGGAAAACAGAGGCTCGGTACCTGGATGGAAAACGGTAAGAAATTCTGCCTGTTTCCAATGGCTCTCTCTGTCATACTATCCGTCGTGTGATCAACGACATCGAAGATGGACCATGCCTGAACGAAGCGCGGCGCGCTAGGGGGCAACACTCACACCCATCGGTAACCTAAAGAAAATAGATATAATTATAAATAGAAAAACACAGAACACACTCCCTACTACCCATGCCAACGAACAACCCTACTAGACCCTCTCAAGTTACCCTACCTACTCCACCAAAGAAGGAATAACAAAAAAAGAAGTGTAGTACGTAACCGCGGGGCAACCAAAGGACGTAAGGCAAACAGAGCGTAAATAACGGCAGAGTGTCACTGAAGAGCCTGCGCGGCACTAAGTGGCGCGCGTATAACAAGGTACGGGAAAGGTTATCCTGTCGGAGGCCGGTCTGGAAGCTGCTCAGGGCTCCTGTCGGCGAACGGAGAGGCCATCACTGTTGGGCACTTGGACCATATCCTGCTAAAAACCGTGCTTCGTGCCAATTGCCGTCTTTCGTCGTCGTCCTGCTGATGGTACCTTCCAGCATCTTGCTCGGCAATTCCTATCCTTCTAGCACGGCTGCTCTCCGCTTGTACTAGGGGTGGTGGGCAAACTAAGGGGGCACAGAAACGAAAGCGCAAGTGCGCTTATTTGCGCTAACGAAACTTACCTGATGGTACCCCATGTTACACTACGACGGGAGCCAAAGGCGACTACGGTTACTGATAACGATTAAAAGAAAAGATAAGAGAGGCAATTATACTACGGGGACACTAATACCGGTTTGTGGGAAAACTAAACTACAGTAGAGCGAAAGAAAAGAAGGTGATGTGAAAGAAAAACTAACAGGATATAGATCCAAGGACCTCTAGTACCAACAAACTCACATCTAACCCCAAACATAAACTTACTTAGAAAATACAAAAATACAAAAGCTATAGAACACAAAATACTAACTATAAAACCCCAGCTTACATAAAAGAACCCGAATCCCGTCTTCCCGGCTATGGTCCAAGCTCCTATATGTGAATATAGGACGGTGTCGATCCCCAGCTGCGGTTCTTCGCGCGTCTTGATACTGCTCCACCTTCACGCGTCCACCGATACAGCTCTACACAGCTCCATACCCCTTTCTCGATTCCTCCTGTCCGTCGCTCGTCCTTCGCCTTCGAACCAGCGCGTACAACGATACAGTACTGAAACGCGTTCGACGATACAACACTATATACACGTACGACGATACAATACTAAAGCGTGTTCAACGGTACAACACTAAATACGCGTGCGACGATACAGCTCTAAATCGCGCTCCTTGACTTCCATCCGTCTGCCTTCGAACTGTCTATCTCCATGCCAGCTTCCCACTCGAACAACAATTCAACATCAAAACCCTCCAGGCGCGTACTCCGGTACAGCTCTCTCGCGTGCTCCGATACAGTCCTAAAATGCGCGTACAACGATACAACTCTTCTTCGCGCCTCCACGATCTGGTCTTCTGCGCGCAGCGTGCTCAACGATACAGCACTAAATGCACGTACAACGCGCTACTCAGGCGCGCTCGCGATCGTCCTATCCTCCATCTTCATCTTCATCCTCCGCCTGTCTGACATCCGTCTTCCATCAATCGTACTCCATCAAGGCGTCCATCTGTCGATTCTTCCCATCCTGCTTCCTCCAATCCGTTCAGACCCCAAAGACTCGACTTGTGCGGCCGCTGGTACTCTCCGGTACCCCCTGTCGAGCCCGCCGACTACGACACCGGCCCTCCACCTAGGCAGTACTTTCCAAGCGCGACAGGCTTACCAGGTATCGCATGACGTGGGCGCTTGGCCAATTGGGGTTCTAGTTGGCAAGTTGCCACAGTCTTCCCGACTATCCCCCCGCGCTAACACGCCATGCTTCGCACCCTGGCTACCTTCCGGCACTCTTGCTACTGGCTACGTAGGTATTCAACTCTGCCTCTCTGTTTGCCAGGACTTCCTACTGGGGCGCTGAGCGTGGTAGCTTCGGGCTCGTTAGGCACGCATGATGGATGGGATAGCGCGTTCCTTCAACAACGTAACAACGACGCAACACACCGATGACACACAACTCTGCTCCCACTTGCGCGACTAACCCATCCGCGGGCGGCGACGCCATCCCCCATGCGCTCGGCATCGATGCACCATGTTGCGGCTCGGTGGGCTCTGCGCCCCCTGACCTAGTGCTCGACTGCCTTGCGTCCAGCTCCTGTCCCCGAAGGACTTCCGCAGCTGCGGGTGGGCCCAGCCCACAACGGCGCGTTACGCCTACACGAACACGAAACAAATAACCTACATAAAATTTACTAAATAAATATGCACGACAAAAATATACGATATAAACAAATGTAAATATACATACCACGGGGAGAGTTAAGCTCTACCCCGGGCTACCGATGGGGACTCTAGCTTACTCACACTCACACACTAACACAATCTCACACTCTCCCGGCATCCAAGGGAGCTACCCACAGGCCGGCCGCGCGCCGCCAAGGCAGCAGCTACGGCACGGCAACACCGACCCCATGATGTTAATCAGCAGCATCGAACCAAGCTCCCAACGAGTCCTGCGCGAAGAAGGCGCTTCGTGATGTTCATCATCCTGGAATTCTATCCTCGCGCGTACATCCAAATAATCCATCAACGATCCATCCAATCGCGCGAGGCACGGGGACGTAGACACGACGGCGATATCGTGGAAACCCAACCAATCAATAACAAAGGCGGCACGACGATAATAGTAAGATGATAAGACGAGAGAGGCCGCAATGGCGTGCGTGCGCGCTATTTATAGCGGTGGCTGGGGGCGTGCCTACATGGTGTGGTCTCGGAGCGAACAAGGTAGCCGCCGTAAAGCGCGGCGACCGTGCTCACGACCGAGACGCGCGGCAACACGGTGCTCCCGGCCACATGCTGTGAGGAGCGGTCGATCGCGAGCCGCGACAAAAGGTTTCTCGGTTTTGGTTCCAATTCTTACATGAATCATGACTTAAGTGGACCTTTGTAATCGATTTGTAAAGCTTGCTTTGCTCTATCCAATGTTACCTCAAGTCTAGGAAAACAAAAACATTTTAATATTTAGAAATAAGGTTTACTTTTGGGACAACCCAATATTTCAGCTGTTAGGGCTTGTCAGTCAGGACCCAACTACAAGTCAACCGATGTCCATCAGATCCAAAATGAGCGTAAATGTCAACGCAGTGATGACTGACATCACAAAGTTTCATTCATTGAGTCATTTGCATTTTTTTGCAGTCATGTGCGCATTTGTTAACTCAAAATAGAAAATACCTCATCAAAGCTACAGAACCCAAAGGGTGAACTGCTGCCGCGTTATCTTTTCCAATCATTCCAGTCCCGCAGTGCCGTACCGACCCCCCCCCCTGAGAATGGGTCTCGAGATTTTATAAATTGAACATGAGTTATAAAAATTTGCAAGTGAATTGCTTGTACTTGTAATTGTAAAATAATTTTTAGAATTTTTGAAAAATTCATGGCTGACGCCACGCTACCTTTCTCTGAACTGGGGACTGCTTGAATTCATTGTAAACATTTTTTCTCTAAACAACTTTTTCTGAAATTTCGGGGTTGTGGAGCCGCTATGGGATGCACACCAAAAACGCTTTCGGAGCACTTGGCTGACGCCAAGCACCTTCATCAAAAGAAAATTTTCGTCCCCCCCCCCCCCCGAACGGTCCTAGGTGCGCCACTGCAGTACCTAAATTCTGTAATTTTATCAAATGAGATATATCCAACTAACTCCAGCTTGGTCGTTATACAATAGACACATAGTTGTACCCAAATATGTACTTGACGGATTTTTTCCGGGGCTCATAAAGAAAGTAATATGACATGAAAATGCAGAAATTCACTTTTTTCAGGCTTTTCAATTGTCAAACTTGGTAATTCTCGAGTACCAGGGAGCATACGGAGACAAAATATTAAGGTCAGGCTTAATAAAGTTCCCAGTGTACAATGACATACGTGGGAAAGGCTGTGGAAGGAGTTTGCCATTTTTACTAACTTATTTTTCTCGCTTTCTATGAGCAAAAAAAGTCCAAGGCATACTTGAGTACTACTAGGTCTCTGCTATGTACTGACCAAGTAGGAGTTCCGTAGGAGTTTTATTCGCAAAAACTCAATTTTCAGGTGCAAAATTTTCTTTTTCGATTTTGGCTCCAAATTTTACATGAATTACGATTAAGATGGATTTTTGGAGATCATTTTATAGAGCTTGCTTTGATCTATCGAATGGCCCCTAAGTCTGCTAGGAAAAAAAACATGTTGATGTGATTAAAAACACGGTTTGCCTTTGAGACAACCTAATATTTGAGCTGTTCTACACTTGTCAGTCACTCACTCAGGAACCTAAGTACAAGTTAAACGATGTCCATTCAGATACAAAATGAGCGTGAAAGTCAACAAAGTAATGACTGACATCACTGTGTTGGCATTCACGAAGTTTCATTCACTGAGTCATTGACATTCATGCAGTCATGTACCATATGTTGACTTGAAATTAGAAAAAAAACATCAAAACTACAAAATTTCAGAGGGAAAACACTTGCCAGCGTATCCTTATCAATCATTCCAGTCGCAAGATCCTGTAATTTTATCAAATGAGATATATCCAGAGTACCTGTTTACAGTGATTTCAAGCAGCCTTCATGCGAAAATTTTCCGACCTTTCCTCGTTAAGGGTGCCTTCATACCGCACCGGCAGCCGCCGCTAGCCGCCCGTAGCCGCTTTAGAGCACTATCCCAGTATTCCGACGCCTTTCCAAAACGTAGAAAGATTGAGTTAATCGTAATCAGCATGTTAAACAACCCCATCAAACGAAGTTTGAGCAACATTCATGGTCTCAGTTCTGGGGTGAGGGATAGCGCACAAAAGCGGCTAGCGGCGGCTGTCGGCGAGGTATGAAGGCGGCACCCTGAGCGACGTCCTGTGGATGTTTTTAGGTTGGCAATCAAGTAATGCAACCTTTTATGTAACTCTTGTCGTAGGTGCGGTAAGGTGAGAATGAACCCTCCAGGGTGAAGGGGGTCACAGCGGTCGCAGTCCTCCCCCCTTCCACCCCGGGTGAAAGGTGTTTCACTTGGTAGAGAAATTATACATGTCGACCGGAGGGGGGGGGGGGGGAGCCATGGTGTTCTCCCATCATTTTTCCTTTTAAAGTTTATAATTTTCAATTCCTTGCCATCAGTGGTTGTCTTTTTTCTGAAATGTGAACCGATGTGCTGCTGGATTAGCACACCATTATGTTTCTGACCAACACCTTGTATTTTCTTTACATTCTTCCTTTCCGCTTCTTTACATCATTCCGCCTGTTTTTGAAATTACCATAGAAGATGTGGATGTGTGAATATTTGTTTCGGAAGGAGTTAGATAATTTTTAAGCCTTTGCGAATTTTCTAAAAGACAAAAATTGTAATTTCTGTAGATGAACAGCAACGTCAGTAAGGGAGATGTTTTCAAAACCATCTTGTCCTCCGCTTTTGGAATATATAGTTTGCCTGGAGTCTATTGAAAAAGGTGCCTGGTGAAGGGTGTGGGTAGTGATTTCTAGATATTTACGAGTTTTTAGGACAAAAAAAAAACCCGTAACTTCCGTAGATGAACAACTTGTACAAGGAAATAGTCACTCTCGGAACCGCCACATCCCCGCTTTCAGAAAAATATAGCATGTCTGAGATCCGTCCAAAAAAGTGCCTGGGTGAAGGGTGTGCTTAGCAGGGCTCGACACAGGTGGCTCGCAAGGCAAGCTAGATATCGTTTTGGAATAAAAAGTAAGAGGGATAGCGTTTGAGCGGAAACCTTCCCCCCCCTCCCCCCCTCACCGCCTACACAGACAATTACCTTCTTCCTTTATTTCACCTCTCATTCTTCTATAGAGAACGCAAATTGTCATTTCTGCCTTATGGGTTCTATTCCTACAAAAAAATCTCCTGTTTGAACAGGTTCGCCGGGTTCGGGAAGCGCGCGAATTCAAACTTGCCTCGAAATAAACAAAAGACTTTGTTTACAGCGAAGAGAAAATGAAATGATACAAAAATTGGTTGTAAATGGGCAATAGGGAATTAGGACTATGGGCGAAAAATTATGAAAAAATTATGTGAAGTGAAGGCGTGGAAAACCTTCTTCGGAGTTAGGTGGCTTTTCAGCCACCTGGACAGATTTTCAGTTCTTTTCTTCTCTTCAGTGTTTTCCTAATGTTTTGTTCTAGTATTTCTTTCATTTTTATCCACTCATGATCGCGTCATAGGTCATATCGTATTCTTGTGGTAAAGTCTACGAGGACTTCGTTTTTGAAAAATTGAAAAAGCCACCTCATGCCGGGCCCTGGTGCTTAAATTTCTAGAGAAATTCGAGTTTTTAACATAAAAATTCATAACTTTTGCAAATGAACAGATAGCACATGGAGATGGTCACCAATGAAATCGTCTCGTCCTCAGGTTTTAGAAAAAATATACTAGCCTGATGTACATTAAAAAAAGGTGCCTGGTGAAGGGTGTGTGAGACTCTTACAATGGAAGTTTTCAAGTAGACGTCTTTTTACAATGATAAAAATGACTCCACCTGAGAACTCCCATTATAAGAGTTTCACCCACCCTTCACCCGGCACTTTTTCTAATGGATCCCAGGCAAAGTTTATATTTTCTGAAAGCGGAGGATGAGGCGGTTCCAACGTGACTATCTCGGCGTACAAGATGTTCATCTACAAAAGTTATGAATTTGTTTATGTTAAAAACTCGGAAATCTCTAGAAATCACTGAGCACACCCTTTACGCGGACACTTTTTCGGATGGATTTCGGACATGCTACATGTTTTCTGAAAGCGGAAGACGATGCGGTACTGATGGTTACTATTTCCCTTGTACAAGTTGTTCATCTCAAAAGTTAGGCATTTTCTACGTTAAAAAGTCGAAAATCTCCAGAAATCACTAGGCACACCTTCCATGTTTCCTCCTTTCTCAACCTCGGCATAGTTAGTTGTAATGGGTGAGTAGTTAGTATGCCAGCACGAGGTTAGTAGATTTATTGTTAGTAGTGGCGGCCTAACGTTTCGACGATTTCGTCTTTTTAACGATTAACTTTTTACGATTTTTAACGATTTCGGCGGAGGAGGCCTCTGAAGAAGACGAAATCGTCGAAACGTTAGGCCGCCACTACTAACAATAAATCTACTAACCTCGTGCTGGCATACTAACTACTCACCCATTACAACTAGGCACACCTTCACCCAGGCATTTGGAAGGATCTCAGATATACTATATATTTTCTGAAAGCGGAGGACGGGTTGGTTCCGATAATGACTATTTCCTTGTACAAGTTGTTCATCTACAAAATTTATGTTTTTTGAATGTTGTAAACTCGTAGGTGTCCAGAAATCATTAGACACATCTTTCATCAGGCATTGCATTTCTATGAACAGACTTAGGGCAAACTATTCATTCCTCGAAAACAAAGGGGAACGTTGTAACACGGAACTTTCCTCGCTGATGTTGCTATGCAGCTACAGAAGCTACTATTTTTTTCCTTCGAAGTTCATGAATGCCTATAAATCTTCTTCTTCCTTTCCGATACACGAATAGTTCCTGTGCAAATATCTCCTTTGCTTAACCTTACCATACTGTTGATTTTTTCCTCAGCTTTTGGTGAAGAGGGTCACCTCGGTCCCCGTTCAGGGATGAAGGGAGGGTGAGCAAATTCTCACACTATCGCACTTATAACTCTTGTCTTTTAAATGTTGCGCCATTTCTTGGTATTTCATAAATCATGAAGTGCTACAAATGCAGATATTAGGTCGTTCCATAAGTTCGTAGCGTTTTATAAAGCAACAAAATCATCAGTATACAGTAAAAATCAACCAAAATTATATTCGTCGTTGTAGCGCACGACCTTTTGGCACATTCTTGTTAGCTTCTCAACCTCAATTTTTCAAACAGCAGCGTGCAGGGTCCCAAGAAAGTCACCTAACCAGCGCCAAGCTACTAACTGCAATCGAGACAGGCACCATTCATGAGGTTTGCAAAGAGCGGAAAAAATAATCTGATAGAGCGAGATTTGGAGAGTACGTTGGGTACTGAAGTACCTTCCAGTCAAATCGTGCAGGACAATTTTGACGATGTTTGCCGTACGAGGCCATGTTTCGTCATGCAGAAAAGCTCACTAAATCTGCCTGTTAAGCCTTTTCTGAGGTAGATCCTGGTTTAGACGGTGCGGTTGGATTGTCTACGGTATGGTTGACCATTGCCTACCTGTACAGCAATTTTCAGTGCAGAACGTCCTGCCCGTCCCCCGAAAAATCTTGTTCAGACATCCCGCTCAGTCCTGATCTTTTGTAGCAATCCTTTTTTGTCTCATATAATGCGCGAGCGCCAAGTTCCATTACTTCTTTTCATAAGGAAAAATGAAATGCCGAAACTGCTCCTTTTTGCCTTACAAGATTTCCATCTTTGGAAGCTGCAAAATGCGAGTGAATCAGCTTTTCACCGGAATCAGTAGACGTATTTTGAAGTGCACAATCAGCCCTCCATATGATATACGCATGTTGCCGCAAATCAACTGCTCCTCAAAGATATGAGGACGAAAATGAAAACGCTGCGAACTTATGGAGCGACCTAATATCTCGGCAGATTTCAGGGATAGGTCTACGATAATGGCTAAAAATTTAAAAAAAAACTAAAAAACTAAAATTCAATTCTGCTAAAAACTGTACGGGTACTATTTTCTTTTCTTGTGAATGGCCTAAGTCAAGTTACGAATTTTCATCTTTTCAACATATAAACTGATTTTCGTGCTTGCCGACTTTTCCTACTGTACAAACTTTAGAAATTCTGAGGTTTCGCTCTTTAGCTATTGGGTCGGAGTCGAGTTTGAACTTTGACGTGCTCTAACCAGAGTTGAGCCAGGTCATGCACGAGTTTTTCGAAAACGATCCCGCCCTCTTATGAAAGCCCTGAAACGACCCCTTTTTCGCCCTCTTGGCCTTCGGAACCTCAAAGTGTGACATTCTGGAGGACATCATCCTTTTCTAGAGAGTTTTCAGATTTTTGAAAACTGTATGCCCGATTTTCTGTGACTGCACAATCACACGTAATTTGACAGCTGATTTTGATCTGAATGGGCCTATTGAAAGGGCCATAATTCTTTTAGGGGTGGGTTTTCGGCCTCAAATTTGCGTGTTAGCATGAAGAAGCTATGAGCTTAATACTCATACCAGATATGGAGCGATTTCTGGATTTTGAAGAGAAGTTAAGGGAATCTCTCCACAACGGTCGACCGCCTCAACGTGGCGTGAGGGTGACACTGGGTGTCGAACTGCGATGCAGGACCTCCAAAGCTGTGAATAAGTTCGACGTTTCCGGTCTCGGCAGATACCTAGCTAAGAATCGGCCAGGCCAGATCCACCGCCGTCTGGTTTTCAGGTCGCTAGCGGTTCTCCCCGTTCTAAGCCCGGGGCCAGCGATCGTCTCTTGGAAATCAAGAATAGGCCTAGTCAGTCTGTTCTTTGTAGGGCAACAAATTTTATTACTCAGTCAGCAAGAAGATATAGAAAAAAACCCTGTACATCGTATCCCGCCTACGGCGCCGGGTGGTAGCAAGAAAGATGTCAGGGTACTCAGGGCACCTTTTGGATCGGTCAAAAACGACAGGTCTGCCCGGACGACACGCCATGGAGACTGCCTCATCGCCGATTTCCACGCTCTTCCCGACGCTGCAGAGCACATGAAGTACCACGTTATCGCGCTACAGGAAACGAAGTCCAAGGAGAAGGACGTGCGACAGATGAGTGATGGAACACTCATCATTCGTGGTGAGAAGGTTCCATCACGAAAAGTTGGAGGTGTTGGCTTTGTCGTCCATCCATATCTATCTATCGTCCACCTTGTCGATTCGCATGAGATCCTATCACCTCGACCAGCCATCCTACGACTACGACCTCCACGTCAGAAGACCATCAGCATCATCAACTGCTATTCGCCAACATCAGCAGCTGACGACTCAGAGCTAGATGCTTTCTACGAAGACGTGGAGCAGGTCGTCCGCCAACGAGAAGTCCTTCTACAAGTTTGTTGTGGGCGACTTCAACGCGAAGATCGGGATGCCATTAGAAGAGGAATATAGGATCGAGAAGTTCGTATAGGGGTTCCGGAACGAAAACGGCAACCGTCTTGTTGGGCTTCTCTCCGCCGCTCGACTTTTCCATGGAAATTCCATCTTCAAAGAAAGAACATAGCCGGTGGAAATAGGAATCGCACAACAAAACTCCTCACGCGAAGATCGACTACATTCTTGCTAACCGAAGTTGGAACTTGCTCGATGTCTCAGTAATTTCATCCTTCTGGAGTGGCTCCGTCACCACTCCTTTGAGCGGCGATACGATCCAGTCGAGAGCTTGTTGAAGAAGTCGTTTATGACGGTAACAGGCCGGAAGAGCTCATATCAAGTTGTGACTGGCCCATCGAAGGGGACCCAACGGTAGAACTACGACCGGCTTCTGAAAGGATTGGGAGCCTGCGGAGAGTGCGCCTCAGTGACTTTTGAAAAAACTTGGAACGCATTTGGAAAACCACCAAGGAAATGCTTGAAAGAAGGAGATTTCTGAGGCAGGATCCGAATGCAACCCATCTCGAGCGATTGATAGCCAACGCCAGTTGCAGAACAGCTTTGCAGGAGGATCTCAGGAAGTGCAGGCAAGCCAAGATACTGGAAGCAGCTGAAAGAAGACGAAGTCTCAACGCCGAAGGGACCTTTGTAGATATCACGTACCGCTGGCTGCACTATCAAACAAGACGGGACTCCGACTTCTTCCCGATACAAGATGGAATCTATCGCGAAGAACTTCTACACCAACTCTTCCGCTCATCAGCACCCTTGTTGATGCCCGTTGTTCCCAATGGAGAAGTATCACCTCAAATTCTACCTGCTGAAGTGCGCACGGCGATTCAGACCATGAAGACGTCCACGGCTCCAGGACCAGATCACCTTTCCGTCGAACTTCTGCGAGCCGGAGGACACCGTGTACACGAGGTTCTTGCGTCTCAATTGACGTCTTACCTCCAGAAGGAGAAGATTCCCGACCAGTGGAAAACGTCAAGAACCGTCCTTCTCTCTTTAGAAGAATGAACGGGAGGATCTTCGGAACTATCGTCCAATATGCCTGCTGAGTGTGCTGTATAAGCTTTTCACGAAAATTATCTTCGTTCGCATATGTAGGACACTGGATGAAGCCCAATCCCAAAAACAAGCTGGATTTTACAAAGGATTCAGCTGCATGGACCACTTCCAGTCCGCTTCGAGAGTCATAGAAGTCTGCCGGGAGTACCGACCTCCTCTCGTCCTAACCTCTTGACTACGAGAAAGCCTTTGACAGCGTCGAAACCAACGCCACCCTATCTTGCTAGTCGATCAAGGAGTGGACCCAGCTTACGTGAGGACGTTAGCCGACTGCCACAAGGACTGTACAAGACGATGCAGCTATTCCATCGCCCCCTGACCATCCCAATTGGGAAGGGGGTTCGACTCAAGGCGACACAATTTCGCCGAAGCTGTTCACCGCGGCCTTGCAGTGGGTGATGAAATCACTGGACTGGGACGAGAGAGGCATACGAGTTGATGGGAAATTCCTGTCTAACCCTCGTTTTGCGGACGACATCGTTCTCTTCTCGAGCAGTATCACTGCAAAGACGATGCTGAAGGAATGGAACGAAGTAGGGAAGAAGATTGGATTGCGAATAAATCGTTCATGAAGAAGTTAGCTCATGAAGAGCGCCCTTTGCGAAGATGCAGAAATGGAATTAGAAGGCACCTCTACGGAGACGTCTTTATGTGTATCAGGGACGTTCGATGAACATAGAGAAAGACTTGAGGGGAAAACTTAACGGGAGAAGAAGAGCACCCTTGGCCGCCTTCAAGCCCGTGAAAGAAGCCACCGAACCTGACGAACCTGAAACTTCATGCCCACCTGTCCGACTACACCATTCTCCCGGCGCTCTGTTACGTAGCTGAGACCGACACTGTAGCCCCGTCGAAAGCTTTACGGACCACTCACAGAGCGCTCAAGCGCAGTCTTCTGAAGATGACCCGACACAAGCAACATCTAGTCGGACTTCGCAGTACGGATATGGGAAGAATGTTCCGTTTTCGTGGCCCAGCGAAATACACCAAGAACATCTGAGTGGATTCCTCGAGAAGCCAAACGTCCTCGAGGAAGACCACCGACGAGATGGGCAGACGTGTTCGTGGAACGGATGGATCAGCTTAGAAATCAGCTGGATACAACTTTCGCCCGTGGAACTCGTGGACGCAGCCACCGACGACGACCAAGAAAATCGTGGATGTCTGAAGCGAGGGAGCGAGGGGGCAACTTCTGTACTGGGGCCCGCACGTCACATGAAAACGGGCCATCTAAGTATCTAAGTAAGTAAGTAAGTTAAGGGGTTAGCCAGCCTGACCTTTTGAGGGTTGCACCTAACCCAGTTAACTTTATCACCGAAGATGCTTTTTACCTTAGTTTTATATGATTCGCTAGCACAAACCTCACGATTTTACAATAGGTGTTTGAGCCTACTTTGATTTGTTTTGGCTTTGTGGTGATCGGTGGAGTTAAAGCACTCGTGGTAAAAAATGCGGTAACTAACATTTTGGCAGTACTTCTCAAGCCATTATGTGAAAGCGATGTAAAGTCCAATTTCTACCATAATTTGATAAAGTAATACTTCGTTATGAATACAAAAAAGCTGACTTCTTTCACTTTTGTACCAAGTTGATCATGTTTGAAAATCATGCTTTTGGACTTAGGAAACACTAGGAGATGTGATAGATAATGGTTTGCAGAGCTCATTGAGGTAGTTTGGCATGCTGATTACGGGAATCATACCTGATTTACATAAAAGCTCCTTTGGTAACCTTACGGTATGTGTTAAGTAAGATGAAGAATCGAAATTTGTCTGAGCTTCGTTAGTCGAGTTAATCAGCATACTGTTCACGCCACTCATTACTTCGATGGAGTTGTGAGATTCACGGTTAAGCGCTTTTTTTCTTCATCTTATTCGATCGTAGTATTTCCCCAATTTTTTGAACAAATTCGCTTCGCAATTACGGCTCCCCTCCCCTTGCTCTTAACTCGGACGACACCCCAGATCGGGCGCGCCTGATCCCAAGCACAATCCTGGTAATCACAAATGCTCTCGTACCTTACCGGAAATAATCTCGAAAAAACATGTCAAATGGACTAAAACGTGCCAATTTTTTGTTGACATGTGGCGGGAAGGCAGTCCCTGTAGAATCTATGAAAAATTGTTCTCACAATGAAGAACGTATTTCATGAGTGCCTTTAAAAATGGATCTGAATAACTGAAACCGAGGGTAGAGTCATTTTCATACTCAATCGCTTCGGGTTTTCCTAATTTGCATCTTTTCTGCAACTTTTTGTTATTCCAACCTTACTCCAATAATTGAGTAAAGCTTCTTTGGCGGGGGAGGGGGAGGGGAAGTTCTTTCTCCAAACGATTTCTTCACACTTTACGGGTGAAAGAACACATCATTATTTTAGAAGAAAAAGCGGTTCCGGTCTTCTGCACCACACGATGATGCGATGGCCACACATCTGCTTCACATAAAAGTTTGCTAGCAGTGGCGTACTCAGGATTTCGGCTCGGGGGGGGGGGCGACAAAAAATTTTTTCCAGTGAAGGTGCGTGGCGTCAGCCATGCCCCCGAAGAAATTTTTTATAAGGCTAAAATGAATTTTTAAAAATTTTAAATATTATTTTAATTATTTACAAGTGCAGACAAGTCATTTGCACAATTTTATAACCCATGTAAGTTTCCCTCGGTCCGCCACTGCTTGCTAGCTATTTGCTGCGAAACTGTATGACTGATTCAAAGGCACCGTCTATTCAACTTCTCCATGTTTTTGTCGTTTTCAAAGCTTCTGAATGCCCTGATTTCGAATATAGAGTCGAGAATCCAGGAAACCTCTCAAAAATCCCCGTATTGGAGAATCCGCTGCAACAAGCGTGGGTGGGACGACCATATGGGTGGAGTGACCAGCTCCGGATACGTTCCTTCCGGAGCGGATTTCTCACTCCGAGAGCAATCTTTTGAGGCAGTTTGAGAGTTTGCCTAATGTGGGGGGCACACTAGTACACAATCATAATTTTGTCAACCCTCACTTTGGGAAGACGGTGCCTTCAGTCAGATAACGAAGCAGTGTGTTTGATTGACTAGTCACTTGCTTGTTTCCAAATTCTGTGTGAGCGATTTAGCTGAAAGGACGCCAAGAAATGTGTTTACAGCAATGTAACCATAGTTAAACATCACTTTATGTGATGGCCAATTGAAGATTGGACTTTCATCAATACTAAGCAACAGGGTTTTTATTCGTAAAAAGCAATCAAGACTCAAGGTGATAGTGCATAGTCAGCTAAGCTGAAACAATACAAGTGGTTGGGTACAACAAGCATGCGAACAACAGCACTTTACAAAAGTATAGGTACACGATGATTATGCCAGGGACAGCTGTCGAGCCACCAGTTTAAGTATACACAGTTCTACTACTGATCAAACTTTGGTTTGATATCTTTTCATGCCAACCCCTCATCCAACGTTTACACATACGAGAACAGTTCTGCTCTGTAATTTGAGTTGAACAGCTATTTAAACTAGTTCCAAGAGGCTTGGCATACCCATTATAAGGGAGAAAATCTTGTTAGTGTCAAGATAAATTGCAAGGTGGAGTTGGTCAGCCTAGCTTCACATTTCCTGAAAAATACGTTTATCTAGTGCTAAATATGATGTTTTTGATAACTAGGGCAAATACAGGAATAAATTTTTCACACTTCTGCTTCTAAACTTCGCAGGATACAGCTATGTATTTGAAACTAGTGAATGATTGTGTTCGCCCACCCTCGGACATTACTTCCAATTTACAACCATGAAAAATACAGCAAATTCATACAATGATTATTTATGGGCATATGATATACAGGCCTTGTAGAACCCATTGCTCACGCATAGCTTTGTACATCAACGCGCGAAGCGGGTGTAAACGCAATCCCGAAGCGACATAGGCTTGTTACAAGTGACAGTGAGCGCGCACTCTTCTCATACTTATTTTCTATACTTTTGAAAGAACATTTCGTTGAAATACAACTCGCGATGTTGAACACGAAAGTTAATGCAAAACTTCTTAAAAGATATTGAATGCCTACGGTCCCTCGCGACGACCGCTCGCTTAGGGTTCCTTCATACTACGCCGCGCGCGCGGCGTAGTATGAAGGAACTCTTACGCTAGTGTTGAAGGCACTTCGCTGGCAATTAGATTTTACACGCGCCTATAAGGCTCTGCGCGATCGCGAGAGTCGGTGAGTTTGCGGCCTTTGCAGCAGGATGCCACAGGACAACAAAACAAGTAAACAACCCGTACTTTTCAAGATCACTTCAGGTAGTTGAGAGCTAATATCTGAAGCAGAAAAGCATTTTTAAGAAGAAAGAGAACTGAGAAAGCTCAATTCGGGAGCAATGGCGCAGGCTCACCGACTCTCGCCAATTTGTACAGCCTTATACATGATGGTCAAGAGAAGGCTTGTAGGATTTTTCCGACTAAGCTCCACTTTTTGAGGCACTCAATGTTTTTAAAGTTTGGCTGCGAACATGCGATTACAACATCGCGACTATCTGGTAGTCATTTTGTAGGGACATTTTGGCCTATCGAGTTCCCCATCGCTTTACATTTAGGCTGTGGCAGGAGAAACTATCATCAATTTGGATTAGACACTGCACTGTCGATTTTTTTCAACAGATATGCATAATATAAGAAAGCTCAGTAGAGCAGACTTCTGGCACCATCTTTTGATATTTTGCAAAATTGAAGCAGCTGCACCAAACTGATTACTTTGCATTTACTTTCTTGGCTAGGACTCTAGCGCAAATGGAAGCATTTTTTCCAAACATTTCTACTGCAGGAAAATCTTGCTTAGAGCAGTCTTCTGGCCCCATCCGTTAATACTGTAATGTTGTCCACATTTATTTTTGAAATTGTTAAAACTGAAAAATCGTTCCAAGATTGTATTCGCTGCGGTCATCTTGTAGCAGAAAAAATTTCTTCCGGAGAAGGTAGTCACTTCTGTAAACGGAGAGTAGGACATCTAGTCAACAGTTTCTGCAAAATTACTAGGAAAACGTTCGGAAAAGCTGACTACTCTGATTCTTCTCCCGCACTGTCTTCATCCAAACCTTCTCATTCGCTTGTCAGACTCTGTCTACAGGCTACTGATTATCACCGATACTGACCACCCGGGGTTTTTCAACAAGGTTTAAGAGCTTTTTTTACCTTGTAATTCATAGTCTCCTGCACGCTTGTGACGTCAAATTAAGTGTGCGTTAAATGGTTTATTGTTTCTGACAAACAGTTCCTACTGTATTAAAAATGTAGATTCTGTACGAAGTTACAGCGACAAGTACTAGTATGGCAAATCTGCAACGATTCCGTCAAATTGCTGAGTTTTACGTCTTGGCAGTTTGGAAATTCCCAAAGCGTAAAACGGTGGACCACCATCAATTTAAAGACCTGCTGTACCGCTCAAGAGCATGTTTTACTACTCCTTGCTATGGATTACTTCGCATAACCTTTGCCTTCCAGTCATATTCATGAAAACTCGTATTCGCTTGTTTTCCTGTCAGCATAACAAGCACTTCTATTTATAAGTAAATTGCAACCAATCAATGAGCTATTCCTGTGTTAGCACTTTGTCAGTAATCTCATTTATTAGCGTCAAAAATATACTAACGATTAAGGACTAATGTGCATTGTCGTGCAAGTGTAGTTGCTAATTGTTTGTTAGTCCACATGTACGAATAGAATTCATAAATACGCAGAGCCGAAAAGATTGGATTAATTAGAAGAGATAGATTATATTGTCGGAAGGATCCAAATTTCCTCATACTTTATCGTAAGGTAGTAATAAAACACTAAAAATGAAGCTTCTCTTCTTACGGAAGAACTCAGGTCCGAAAGGATCAAAGTGAAACTTTTCAAAACCTGCACGCTCTGGATTAGCCTAGTAGAGATTGTCATAAGGCTTGCTTCTTCCGATAAAGTGAGCTCAAGCGATTTTGTTGACATTAAAGTTATCGAAGAAAACTCGACTTTGAAGGCAGTGGGGCAGGCAGTATCAAGTCTCGCCTATCTTGTAAAATCCTAGAAGATTTTGAGTACGCATTAAAATTGGAGATATCATTTGAAGGCCCATAGAAATAACGGGGTCAAGCTGCACTATCTGCCTTTAACGTTCGCTGCGGATACACAAACAGGAAGACTCTCTTGAAAAAAAAATCAAAACGCAGAGGATAAACTGACGAAACGCGTAAGCAGGAGCCGAAGGCGATCTGCGATTTTGCGTGCAGTTGTCTTGGTGCAGGAGAGATCGACCAAACATGACTTGGACAATGGACTTATAAGAAATTCAAACGAAATTTGTGAAAATCCTGCCCACACCAAATTTGGTGGCATAGTACTACTCGACTGATGCCCACTAACTTAAAGGCTACTGCATGAAGAAGACGCAAAATTAGTACTCATTAAGCGGGCGCGTACGCGACGCGCGCGTATTTTCATCGTTGCAAATCCTGCACCTTATGCGCTTTGTGGCTAATAAAGCCGCCTTCGCGCCTAGAGATATTGCGCTTTTTTTCTACAGCAGCCTAAATATATTAAACGCAAATTTACGCCAGTTATGGGCCGTAACTTCACGAGTACAGGCGCCTGAGATTTAGAATCGACCAAAGGACCCAAGGAATTTCTACGGTCCGAATTACCAATGGGAATTCAGCATAGCGAAGAAAAAAAAACGAAGAAAGTGCACACATTTATGGTATTTCCGAAAGTATGGCTATACTAACAATTTTTGGTGTAAGATACGAGCGTACGGGCAGCTCTAAACATAAAGCGATCTTGTTTAAGTGAATGACAGCTGAACATACAAAGATCATAACGAACCAAAGTATATGATAGTACTGTCTCAGTGCACCTTCGTTCATTGTATAAAAGCTGTTGAGAGAACTTACCATTCATAGAAGTTACCATCCAATAACGGAAAATGCTAGTTTTGCTTCTTCTTTTCTCTGCTGTGTTTGCCGCTCTAAGGGATAAAGCTGTAAGTCTGGAAATGCTTCTTGTTTTTCAGATTACATGCATGTTTCCAGTATTTTTTCGATAAATTGTCCGAAGTGCGTGTAGAAATCAGCCAATGCAGGGAGGATGCGGACCTAAACATGGATGAGCAAAAATTAAACTTGGGAGTGTTGGAGTGGTCTCGTTTTAATATGGTAGGTTTTGAAGTGGTACTTTCTACTGCTTGGTAGTCCGCATGTTCGAATGTTCCTTGGAAAAGAGCATAAAATTACCGTAATTTCACGACTGCAAGGCGCATTTTTTGGGTTTTTTATCTGAGCAGCTCAGTCGCTTCGCCGTGCCTCGCGAAAGGACGCTATGTCGAAAAATCCTCTAAGACTGACAACCTACCCCACGCGATTTCAGTCGCGACGCGATTTGGTAATACTCTAGTTTGTCATAGTCATAGTGAGGGATTTCTGAATGTGCGAAAAATAGGGCATTTTTACAACCTACGAAATTTATACGTGCTGTGACTTCAGGGTCTACCATTATTAAATTCGAACGTCTGACAAATTGCGCGTGAGGTATGCCTCGAGCCTAAGAAAAGCGCAACACTGTGCAGGGTCCTTTTTTCGCAAATTCTGTGGCGCGTCCGGAGAATCAAATACAGGAAAAAAATTCGCGCCATACACTCGCATAATTTTGCTTGGAAAATGTTTCTTCATTTGCTTTTTGCAGCACTTCTGTTGCAAATGCGCACGAAAGGCTAAAAGTTATCACGATCGTAAGATTAAAGACCCTAACTATACGATGGTCACACAAAGGTTTGTTGCATGCTCCAAGTAATTTGTAATAATCAATCTACATGAGGATGAGATAACATTTACAGCGCATGGCAAACGGTGGACTCGGAAGATCTGGCAAAGGAAATCGCTAGAAAGGTAAGGGACCGCATTTCATATCTGCATTCGTCTTGTTTTTGCAGAAATCCTTCAACAGCAAAGCGAAATCGTGTTTAGATTTCCTCTTACTCACGGTAGCTTGCTCGTAGATAGCAAACTGACACATTTGCAAGTTGCAATGTCCGGGTTTGGTATGCCACATTACGATCAAGTCACAGCTAAAGGCTGCATGACAAAGGCGCAAAAGCAGTAATAGTTGAGCGGGCGCGAAGGCGGCGCGCGCGTATCCTCACCACTGTAAGTTCTGCGCCTCATGCGCTCTGCGGCTAATAAAGCCGCTTAAAGATATTGCGCCTTCGTCATGCAGCAGCCTCTAATGCATAGATAATACATATAAACGCAAATTTGCACAAGTTATGTGCCGTAAAAAACGAGTACAGCCGCCGGAGATTTTCTAAAATCGATTAGCAAACACCCCAAAAGATCGCCAAAGGACCCAAAGAACCTCCACTCTGCCTTAGCTGTGTGTACTGGTCTGGTCCAGAAGTTCCGACGATGCTCCAGCGCGCTCGAACTGTGCCAGAAATGTGCTACCTGCGCTGCTGCTGCGGAAAATAGCCACTTTTGGCCGTTTCAAACGATTTCGATTGCAGTTTTCTGCACGTTTTGGTTTCTTTCTTATACGTTGCATCGTCTTTATAAAAAAATGAGCGCAGACTCGGAGCCAAGTGCAAATATGAACGCTAATTCGGTATGTTAAGTGAAGATTATCTCGAAAAGATAGTTTTTGTACAGTTTGTGCCAATTTTGACCGCGTCAAGCTTACGGCTTGCTTGGCCGCTCTTTTCTCAATCTTTTCATCTCCGACAGTTCGCAAATGAGCGCAATTTAGCGCTGCGAGCGCGCAAACTCAAGGGAACGGTTTAGGGGACAGACTGTACATTGCTTCAGTTGACCTTGGTCATTCGTAATGGAACACATTTCACTGTATGAATCTTGAAACGCTGATAACGATTCTGCTTTCGTCTTGCTAAACGACTGTCTGAAAAAACGATGGGCTCTTTTTCGCGAATTTTGCATACTAAAGCATGGTCATAATCATTGATAACCGGTTTTTCAAAGGGTAAACGCGACTGAGATAGGTTCATTAAGCTTGATGGAATTGCGCTTTTCACAATGTCGTTCCGAAGAGCGAAACAAGAAATTTGAGAGTTCCCAACTGTTTTACTCAATCGGGACAATGCAAATTCTTAAAGAAAAAGTTCATGACTTATTAAGATAGTCGTTAAGCAGATAGATAGAGCAGATCTGAAAACAATGTCAAGGCGCATCTAGTGATATATGTCTTGCAAATAGGGGTCGGCACGAGGTGGCTTTCCGAATATGCAAAAAACAAAGTCCTCCCTGTCTTTCGTGGAATTTTACGAAATATCCTTTGATTCCAACAAGCCCTAAATGTAAAAAAACCCTCAAGAAACGAAACGTCGACGACACGTAACCGAAGCGTGTTTTTCGGCCACAAAAACGATTCCCTGCTTTTTGTCCCAATAAAGATATTCTGCTTGCTTAAGCCGCCCACCAATCCTGCTTGCAAGTGGCCGAGGTCACCATGTAACCTTCTCTTGTTCGACAATTCTACTGTTCTTCGC
Source organism: Cylicocyclus nassatus (assembly GCA_958299035.1). Taxonomy (NCBI): domain Eukaryota; kingdom Metazoa; phylum Nematoda; class Chromadorea; order Rhabditida; family Strongylidae; genus Cylicocyclus; species Cylicocyclus nassatus. The sequence goes on along the minus strand of CATQJL010000001.1, from coordinate 36,828,709 downwards.
AAACATGGCGAATCATCTTCCGCTTTACACCTATTTTATCAAGGATATTCTCCTCCAGAGCGACAGATGACTTTAGTCCTGCGAAAAACAGCGAGATATCAAAAGAAGTTCCAATCATCTTCAAGCAAGCTTGATCCTTCATGTACGCTTACCTAACGTGCGGCATGCCACCTTCAAAACGGCTAAATAAGATTATTCAGCACACCGAATAACCTCTCTAAGCTCCGATTAAGTTCGTGCGAAGTCATTTCAGTTGGCCTCATCTCTAGAATTCAGCAAGAGAGCAATCCATCTGGAAAATTTTAGAAAGTCGCCGAAAATAGTACTCACTGTAGACTTATCATAACCTGACCGAAAATTTTACTTCTAGAAAAAGGTGCTCCTCATTGGAGTGAGAACGCTTTCAATTTCAGAATTCGTCTGAATTGAAAAAACTGAAAACCTTGGATCCCAACTGAAAAATCAGTTGGGATCCAAGGTTTTTTTTACCAAACTCTTCAAGTGACTTCATTAGCTGTTGGATGGTCTTTATTAGCTGCTAGATGTCCCACGTAAATTCTATAATTGGTCAGGCCTACTTTTTGCTAACATGCGTTGAAACTCTCACGATAGGCCCACCAATAATCGTAAGCTTATCAAGAACATATGGTTTGAAGTGGCGAAAAGTGTTAGCCCATTTGTTCCATGAGCTAGACTGAAGACTTCCTGACCTCCTATCAAACGTTCTACCAACATCATTGTTGGATGAGACAAAACTTTAGCAAACTTTGCGTATGATTTTGATCTACTTCAGGTGATCATTGACATACGTGACGAAACGTTTAAAGAAGAGTTGCAAAGACTGCACGTCGGATGTGCATTGAAAAACAGATTCTATCTTCGCATCTTTGGTATCACGGCTGTATGTCTTGTTTACCAGGACCCGGTGTTTGATATCAAGCTTTAAGCATTGCACAAAAATGTGTGCAAAGAATTTTGCCTATTCTTAATTTCCCTTTTGGCCGTGAAACAAATCACATTTTCTTTGTGATCGTTTCATTTGTGGATTCAATAAAAACTCTGAGAAGACGAATTAGACATGTAAGACGAATGTAGGGTTACAATGTTAGTAAGAGCAAACGAAAGCAGCTTTCTGACAACGATGGATCAACGACTCGTTGTTGATATAAGTCCTGAAGCCTTCGAAAAAAAAACAGCTTGTATTTGCTTTTGTCGCGCAGGATGTGGAACGATGCTGAATTCATGAAATTCATTGTGGACGATGAAAAATGCATGAAACACCAACAGTTGAGTTTTTAATGTTTAAAGAATGTATACAGCAAGTAAGTACATTACCGCTCACGTTTGAAAAAAAAGACGCAAATCGAAGTAAACTTACGCGAAATCGCGTGAGTCGTGCGCTGGTCGCGTGAGTCAAGCGACGGTCGCGTGAGTTATCTGACGGTCACCTGATTCATGTGGCATCACCAGGGCCCTGCACAGATCGTCTGGAAGCAGGCTGGACTTCGCTTTTGGAGCAAAAAAGCAAAAGAGATTTCGTTTTTGACGAGCCGGGGCCGAGCACCAAGAACAAGCGCCATTTAGTCGAACACAACTTTTCGGACAGGTTATCACACGATTGACATGCTCTATAGTGTATGGCGAAAAGTGCGCGCGATTTAAAAACAAGGCTTAAGTAAACAAACTGCTTGTTTACAGCGCACACAAAAGCATATGACACCGAAATTGAACTGTATGTATATAATATTATTTGCAGAAGAATTATGCAAAAAGAGTTGAAAACTTACATGAAGTGTTGTGAAGATCTGTTCATTTTGACACCGTTTTAATTACTTTCCCCGTTTCACTATTCTTGTTGATTTCTTTCATAATTGAATTGATTATTGACATATTTGATTTGTTCGTTTTCTTGCAATGCCTTGATCGATACTCTCCGCAATCTCCATTGACCAGCCGCTGATCTACGAGTTTTCGACATTGCACGGGATACTTGGTGGTGATATTTCATAATCTTTATTGATCTCTGTGAAGGCTATAAAAGGGGACAGCCACGGCCGCCCTCGGCACTCTCTACTCTGCTCCGGTCCATCCTATTCTGCGGTTTTTCTTTGTTTTGTTGATAAAGAGTTTGGTCCAGACGTCTCTACTCTTCCCTCTAGCTATCCGGCCCACGCTCGCTTGTGGTGAGCGTGTTACAGTGTTATCTTTTCCAAAGTTATCCGTCTCCAGACGGTCACGAGATGATGTGAGATCGTCTGAAGCATATATTTATGTCATTTCACATAAGTTTTGGAATTTTTTTTCATCATGAACGGACTCCCCGGTCAAAAATCTATTCCTGAGCATGAAGGCATTTCCATATCATTGCCTTTCCTTTGTTTTTTGCCTTACTTTCTTCATAAATCACCTGTCAAATATCGCGCTCCAATGTCAAACTCTTGAGCGCGTATATTCAGCTCCAATTTGGATTTTCACTCTTATCGTAAGTTTCTTCTTTCAGATTAGTAAGTTTTTCTTGTTTTGATCTTCTCCTAAGTAGGTAGGTAAAAGAGGACTTCGTAGATGTTCCGAAAGTCAGGAGAGACTTCGTTTTCAGAAACCCTAGAAACCGACTCGCGCCAGGCCCTGGGCATCACCGTCGCGTGGCCAAATCTGATTTCAGAATGGAGAATATTGAAAAGGACACCGCTAGACTCGACTCGACGCGGAGCATCTTCTGATATCGGAAGTGGAGGTACGATAGGTATGCGGTAGAAAGTCTGAAGCTCTGCATAGAGCGTTACTCGATGTCCTCACTACAACAATAATATGGTGATGGTAAACCGTAGAGTTACGTTAGTTGTACGATGACAGAAAGTCTGCACATATATACGGTACCCACAAAAATTTTCGACACGAAAGTGAAGAGCTAGTCCGCGTTTTTTTTTTGTTTTTTCTTCATTACTTCCTTCAGATTTTACAAAGTATGAATTTGAAAAAGATAATGCTCGACTTATAAAGGCGATTATTATGATATACTACACTATCTTGCTATGCCGCTTTCATCAGCTCCATTTTTTTCTTGTAGGGACGGGTTTTCGCAGTGGTGTAACGCAGAGCAGAACAAATATGGACGATTCTAGTAAAAAAAAAAGATTCTGTGAAACTGCTTCTGTAGATGATCACGTGCTAAAGACTAGCCGGAGATCTCTCTTTTAGAGCGAAAGAGATGTCGATTTCGGAGTAGTCCGTGTCTGTGTCTGCCAAATTTTACTTACCATAACTCTACAGTAAGACGATGAGTTGCAATGCATCATGTTTTTCGTGAGCAGCAGGCTAGATAACCTGTATGCGCGAGTTTTCGAAGGAATTCGGACCCTTTGTTTTTCTATTCTCGGCTCTGAAGCTTGACGACGAGTTTCGGCTAAAATATTGATAATCTTGTATTGACCCGAAGACTCGCCCGTGGAGGTTTTCGGACCCCTGATTGCGAAAATAGTGCTCTTTGCGCACCTTAAGCGCTTTTAACAGGATGCTGAGGGAATTGCTGCGATACCAGGCAAGCTATTGACTTTGCCTGCGCATTTGGTGTATGTTAAACAGCTTACCTGTTTCTTTTTGTGTTTGAAATCACTAGAGACAGTGCTATCGGAATATGCTTAAAACTGTGTCTTATCTGTAATGGTCACAGAACTATGAGCTTATGAACTCACGTTCTCATATATATCGCTCAAAATTTGAAAATCGCATACTTTGGCCGAGTATCGTCGTGAATGGTTAAAGAACACTCTAACAACAGATATTATTTTTAATAAAGATCGATTCTGAAACAGTATGCTTGCCTACCCCCTGTGCCACCGCTCACCCCTGTTACGCAAAGTTTGCAAAAAATCGACAAAGCTGTAAAGCTCATCGATATTTCTGACTAACACTGTATTCGAATAGCACCTCCACTTACAGACTGTGTTGACTACTCCCAGCCGACGCCATCTATTCCTACCGGGCTGGCTGCGCGGGTGGTTCGCGCGCGGCAGCCACTAGCAAAGGAGCGCGCATTCTCACTTATTGCGCGACGGTCTTCACTCGCTTTTCATAACAATAAATTTGCTATAGTTGACTGCACGGAATCGCCCGGAATGAGCACCCGCGTGCGTGTCTCTTGCTGGCTAACGTTGGCATTCGCGCGTATAAGCCATCATAGCGCCCGCACTCGGCAGCGCGTTGCAGGCACGCTCGCGTGCGTTCAACCTACAACAACCCGAGTTAGTAGGGCTTTGCGCCCGTTATTCATTACAGAAGGAACAAATGGACTACTACTGAAGCGTTAGATTTTGTTTCGTCAGCATAGCCTTCTGACCTAAGTGTTTTGACAGGTCGTACTAGCGAATACTCTGTTCCAAACAACTTATCTGTTGTCTCTTTTATTGCTTTTCTGCGTAGATGTAAACTAGAGAAGATTGAACGTCTAGTTTTTTTACTGACCTCAACCTCTTAAGGTTTAGATTGAGCGCATCTTTCTAACGAAATGTAACTGCAAACAATTTGGAAAGCATCGAAATCCATGTAAGATCTTGACATGGTGGGATGATCGGAAATAAATGACGAGGTCAAGAGCCTATCAAATCATAACTTTGACAGCTTCATCAATATTTCAATTGATTTTCCAACAGCAGCCGTATACAGCAGCATCGTTAGCACTCATATAGGTAACGCGTCAACAAAAGCAGCTTAGTCTATCTGTGGATCCTTGTGATAGTGGCTGAGGTGATGAAGAATGCTACTGCAGAAGAGTTGCGCTGCCTAACCGTTCAGTCATATAGCAAGCTTTCACCTGCATTCGGTGATGCGAATGTTGAAACCGTGAATGTTTGGATTCTTCTTAATGTTCGAAACAGTAGTAGTTACATCATAGATCGATGCGTGACTGCTCATGGGTCCGCTGAAAGCTCCACCAAAGTGTAATGCTTGACTTGACAAGTAGGTTTACTGATGGATTTTAGATGTGCTGGAGCTACTGCAAAAATGCTTAGTCAGCATCTGACCATATATCTCATAGTCTGTGAAACTCCCAACTTCACCACCGTCATGATATCGTACTCATTACGGAACGAAACTTTATGTTATGGAACTACATAGCAAAATAATCGCAGCGGCTTATCTCACCTGGTGTTGCAATGCGGTGAACTGATAGTGACAGAGTTTCGCATAAAATGCACGGAAGATACTTCGCTGAAGCAATTTCCTTACACAGCTATTTGGGTATGGACCTTCTACGAAAGAGAATGACAGGAAATGCTTGTTGTATGACATCTGAGACAAGTTCTACACATCACCCATTCTGTGGCCAACATACTCTAGCACGCCTTAGGCACACACTATTTCAAACACTCGAACATGATCTCTCACGAATCCCAAATAGAGAGTTTCAGAACGCTTTTAGGCAAAATCATGAACTTGCTAAAACGTAAGCAAAGCGTCCTCGAGTATTTTAGTGAAGAATAGAGGATATGTAAGTTATGAGGCCAATGACAGCTTCACCGTATAGAGGCAAAACATAAGGTAGAATCTTAGCAATGACATGCTCATGTATAAATTAGCGAGGATCAAATTCTACAACAACGAGTTAAAAAAAACGAAAGACCTTGCCAAACTATGAGCCTCGCCTATCAATGGCCAGTATCCGACGGCATGTAAACAGACTACGGACTACAGATTCATAGTGCCCAAATGTCTCTACTAACTGTACTGCGTGACGAGTTCACAACTCTATACACCTAGACCGATTGACAGCGGTATGTCATTGTCGCACACATGTGAGAGATTGTGCGCGCCTAAGTCACTCGTCTGCGGCGCGCAAACCGCCCGCGCAGCCAACTTGGTAGGAATAGATGGGCCCTCCCAGCCTCATTTCATTTCATTTATTGCATAGGGTAACCCTATGATAACTGCAACAATACCAAAAAAAAAAAGAACATACGAAACCAGTGGCCGTATTCATCAACGAAACCCGTGGGTTCCGGAGCCCACTGGGCCAGTGCCCCCGATGAACATCGACTCTTCCCTGGAGTAGAATCGATATTCATCAAAAGCACTAACCCAGTGGGCCCCGGAACCCACGGGCTTCGTTGATGAATACGGCCACAGAACACAACAAAAATGGAATCATGAGTGATAGCTCGTGACCAACCCGTGTTAGTAACAACAAATTACCGAGACTGTAGATAGTTCCTTAAAACAGACTTAAACGTAGACAACTTTGCAGGAAACAGGCGTTTTCTAATAAGCTTGTCCATGTCATTGATTACACGACATGTAAAAAAGTGTCGGCGAACTTTGTGTTTTGATCTGGAGATAATCAATTTTCTACTCCCTCCCCTTGTATTAGAAATCCTGGTAGGAAAAAATACCCCGAAATCCAAGCCACAATGACCATACGCAATCTTATGTGCCATGAGAAGGTCAAACTTACGCCTTCTATAGGCAAGGGAAGAAAGCCCTAATTCAGTGTTCCTAGTCATACCATTCGGTATGAGATCATATCTGAAACCAATTCTTCGGATGAAAAGTTTGCGTGTAAAACTATTCTGAACTCTTTCCATATAGTCAATCGTTTTATGCAAATGAGGACAAAAAATAACAGTTCCATATTCAACCATAGGTCTGATGAACGATTTGTAAGCTTTCAATAGAGAAGCCGTGTCATTAATTGCGAAAGCCCTGAACAAGTTATATACCGATCTAGTGGCTTTATCTGCTATCAACTTGCAGTGATCATCGAAGGTGAGGTCGCTTTTGACCATGAAGCCCAGATCTCTTATAGAATCAACTTCTTGAAGATAAGTTTCCCCAAGGACATACTTAAAGTTTGGATTAGATGTCTTTGGACCGATATGGATCACTTTAGTTTTCTCTGTAGAAATAGGAAGAGACCACTCCTGCGACCAATCATAAACCTCATTGAGTGCTCTTTGCAACCGTTCATAGTCTATCACATCCTTGACAACTGCATACAGTTTGAAATCGTCAGCGAAAGCGCTGCAGGAAATCCCCTGGCTTAAAGGAATAGAAGGAAGCTCGTGAGTATAGATATTAAATAGCAGAGGTGAAAGCACACCACCTTGTGGCACACCGCTATGCATCTTCCTCAGACTGGAGAAAGAGCCATTAACACGCACCGTGAAAGATCTGTCCTCCAGAAAGGCTTTTATCCACGCCACAACACGTGGGTGTATTCCTACCATAACCAATTTCTGCAACAGCTTAGTGTGTGGTACTTTATCAAAAGCTTTGGTGAAATCCAAATAAATAACATCGGTATTCAGCCTATTCTCAAAGTTTTGTGTCCAATCATTGAGGCACTGCAACATGGCTGTCGTCGTGGACTTACCACTCTGAAACCATGTTGGACAGGAGAAATAATTCTATTGCTCTCTAGATGCTTGATAATACGCCTTTTCAGTATCTTTTCAAAGAGCCTAGCAAAAATTGAGGTAATGCTAACGGGGCGAAAGTTATAAGGGGAGGTAAACGGTTTCTTTTTCGGAATCGGAGTCACATATGAAGCCCGCCACCTATCCGGTACCTCGGCCTTCATCATACTCAAATTGAACAGGAACTGGAGGGGCCCGGCTATCACGTGCGCAATCAACTTTATGAACTCTAGTGGAACCATATCAGGTGTCACGGAAGTTGACTTGGGCCAAGCGATCAGCAACTTGTAGATTTCCTCACCATAAAACCACGGTCCATCATCCATCACAGCACAACAAGGAGTACTGTGACCTCCATGATCAATGGAACAATCCCTTTGAAAGCCATTTTCAAAAACATCTGCAAAATATTCGGCTTTATCGAAATCATTTGTTACTACAGTCCCATTATCAGACAACAATACCCCTATCCTGCTCTTTTCCTTGAGTCTAGAACTAATAAGCCTGAAAAACGAACCCTTCTTTCCCGAGTCAATGATCTTGCGTTCTACAGACGCATTGTACTTTCTCAATCTTTTGGCGAATATATCATTGATTCTAATAAATTCATCCCAATTGCACACGTATCCGCTGTCAGCCACCCTATTCCACGCACGCTCCCCTTTATTATATAGTACCCGGAGGTAGCTTGGTAGATTGATTGTTGCCAGTGGGATATCCCTCAAGGGAACAAAAAGTTCTATGGCATGATGTAGTATATGAATAAATAGTTCATACTTTTCATTGATGGACTCAACTGTGCCGAATGATCCGTACCAATCCACCCCACTCAAGTAATCAATAAGTTTATCCTGATTAACATGTTTGAAATCTCTACGTCTTATGTATCCAGTTTGAACGGTGGGATTGGTGATCACAAATCTAACGGTTGCATGATCGCTTGAACCAAGAGGAGCCCCAACATTTACCTCCCTGATTAAATGCTCATCATTAGTTAAGATCAAATCAAGAATATTATGTCGTAGTGTATGAGAGAAAACTTTTTGGGATAGACCATGCAAGCGACACATATCCAAGAAATCCCTTGCAGCGGACGCATGTCCTGACACAACACAGAGGTTAGTCCAATTGATTCCTGGCAAATTGAAGTCACCCATGATCACAACGGAGTTGCAGCACCCAATGAGATCAGTGATTGCATTAATCATTTGCATCGTTTTATAACTCGAGCAGGAGGGAGTCCTATACAACAAGATAAGTCGCACGGTCTTGTAAGAATAGATGTCGGTGCAAAGAAGTTCATAACTATCGGGTTCAGATTCACTGAACACCATATGAGGGTTAAGCTTAGAGGTCATGATCAAAGCTACTCCCCCTCCTCGTTTCTCCACGCGATCACACCTGTGAATCACGTAATTATCAAGAGCTCCTAGTAACGAGCTGTCACTGATATTATGATTAAGCCAACTCTCAGTAATTCCAATGATTCCTAGATTGTACTTTGCGACAAGAAATATAAGACTCGCCATGTTCCTGCATAGTGATCTTGCATTAGCCAAAAGACATTTAAGTGAGCTATCAACAGTCCGCAGAAAATTTAAGCGTTTAAAGAATTCAATTCATCAAAACGATATTCATCACACTGAGACGACATAAGATTGGTGCCTAGTGAAGCAGCATGATCAGGAGCAACATTATGAGAAACATTATGAGAACATTCTTGAGAGGTAGTAGTTGTTGTACTTTTAGCCTGATTACGCTGAGCCACCCTTTGTTTGCGAAGCCGATCCCTCTCTTCCTTAGGAAGAGAGGGTCGCACAAAAATACCCCGTTGTAAGGGGAAAGTTTTTAGTTGGGGTGCTCGACGTAAAACCAGGTTAACAAAATACGAACACGGTAAAACAACCTTGAGGAGCCGGTTATGGGAATACTGGGGTTTCCCCATGCGGTAAAAACAAAGAGGACGACATTCTACACCGAGATAATCAAGGATTTGTTCAATGCACATATAGTCGTGATTTACTCTAAGCCTACAAGCAACATTTTTTCTTTCGGGGACACCGATAAAAACTAAGGATCTCTTCCTTTCTTCATCAACGCTGGGCGAGACCGTGGGGACAGTGGGAGCAGGTTGAGGAGCAGGTTCACGATAAACAGGGGGACGTACACTAGGAGAGCTCAAAGATTTCAACTTGTCATTCTCACGCTTAAGACTAGTAACCTGCTCATTTAAGGAAACTATTTGATCATTCAACTCACGGTTCTGTAGAAGGAGTTCATCGATTTGCTTTCTAGACTCTAGCAGATATGCTATGATGGTTCTAGCATATAGGGGCAGCGTTTCGTCCTTGGTGAGATCATTTGCTGCCTTGTCAAGCTCAGGGGATGGGGAAGTGAATTCTAGCTTCCTTTTTTTCAGCCTGTCGATGGGCCTGAGGGGGTATGCGGGGGTCTCCATCAGCAATACCAGAACTCAGGAAAGGAACAGCAGAATAATCGCCTCGTGGCGCAAAGTTTGCAAAAAAATCTATAAAATCGATATCGACAGATAAAAAGGGGCCTATGCCCGCTCTGCCCCGAAGGCGTGTGCAAAGTTTCGTCCGGACTGGCCTAGAGATGCAAGTTTCTGGTGGGAACATATGTACAGACACTTAAGCACGCTGACCAAGAGGCATTCAGTTACATCTAGGATGTACGAATAAATATTTACAGTAAAAAGTGGAGTTCTAAAGTCTGTTACCTTATTAAAAAAAATCCTACAGATCTCCCGGCAACTTTCATCACAAAAAGGGAAGGTTGGTCGAAGTGGCCGTAATTGGTCTTCTGGGGGAAGAGTTATGAAGGTTTTTGTTAGTAGAAAGTTAAATGTAAAATTGGTGTAAAATGAGTCGTAACATTTTTCCTGCGGCTTGGCGGTAGTCGGGCCAATCGGTGCAACAAATATTCTTCATTCAAACATACCAACTCGCCATTGTCTCATTTGAACGTTAGGAAGAGGTTGCGACTGATTTCTTACTAATCTTGCATTTGAATTTTCACTCACAAAAACCTTCATAACTCCTCGCCAGAAGCCAGCAGCAGGTAGCAAAGGTAGATTTGGAATCAGCCATCTCAAAGGGCCACTTCGACCAACCATTCAATCCTTATAAGTGGAGTTGTAAGCGTGGCCCTTTCAACAAGTGCAGTTCTAAGATTGTTACTTCTTGCTACTCTATCAGTGCTTATTTCTGCGTAAGCGCTTTGCCGTAGAGTGATTTTCTCTTACTGCTAAACATCATGTTCGGAGTCTGAAGAGTCGACCTTTTCATCGGTCGATATCGATTTTGTAGATTTTTTTTGCAAACTTTGCGCCACGGGCTGGGAGTAGTTGGCACGGGGTGTACAGGGCTTATCAACTGCAGTGTCGGTAGCATCCGCATCTCCACTCATAGAAGACAAGGCATCGCCACAGCTGTTAAGGTGCACATTTGATTATTCAGTCAATTCTTGATGCATTGAATACATACTAATTATAATTTCCGAAAAAGCGAAATCTCTGTGTAACTGTTCTGCGAGAAAACGAGGATGAATTAAGCGAAAAACACTCAGTATTATATTCTTCGCAGGGAGATTCTTCAGACATAGACATTGCGTGGTTTATTAGAGTGAGAAGCCATGAGAACCTTGATATGTGTGATTCCTGGTAAGACACCGTGACATACTTATATCTCGGGAAAAGCTTCGCAAGTTTTATCGATGAGCGTCAAAAAGACTCTCACATAATGACTTTGGGCATACGCGCATACGCACGAGCCAGATGCGCGAGAAACGTTAGGTTTGAGCCAGAGTGCGCGGCTTACAGGCGTACGTGACGTACGCAGAGTACGCTCGGCATGTTTCATCGTAGAAGCGTACGCCGCGTACGCCGCGCAGTCTGGGCCAACCCTTAGAGGGAGTTTCGCCCAAAATGTCTTGGTCATCAAGGGGTTGAGTATAGTCAAATTTGCTTCGTCGTGGGAAACCAGTTTTTCAGAAGACGCGGTTTGCTAGAAAAGTCAATCATGTTTCACTTTGAGGAGTGTCAATGCTTGCAAATGGTTGGTGCGCTTAGCAATTTTCTTCATGTTTAAGTGGTTTTGTGCAATTCTCAGCATTCCCGAAGCGTGAAATTACTTCAAAAGAGAAATTACGTGCAACCATCCAAAGATGCTGTCCCTAGCTACGGCGCCTTGCTCCGAGGGAGTTATGAGACCAACTCTCTTTGTGACTCGCGCTCACCGGCCAGTCTACGGCAAGGATAGCACTGTCTTGAAGGGTGCGCTTCTGAATGAATTAGTGGAAGTTAGCTTTGTCAGGGGCTCGACGGTTGAGTCCTGTTAGCTGTCTCGTGTTTTGCAAGTCTTCGAAAGTCTTGATGAATCATCTTAACAGCTGATTCAGATTGCGGAAGGGAAGCTTGACCTTGAAAATATTATATTTGTAAATTTTCAAGGGCTTGATTTCGGTTACAAATGATTTTTAAGTTTGCTAGATGTTATTTCTATGAGCATCCATGATGCATGACCTCAGTGTTCGAGAGAAAAAATTGTGAGTTGGAAAGGTACATGTTGCTTTTTAATCCTGCTGCAGAATACAGGAAAAGGGGTTCCGAAAGAGTGGGTTGTGAGTAAATTGGCGATTGAATACAAGACTGACTCACTTTGTTGCACCGAGAATTCTATATCGTACACGTATGGGACAGACCGTTTCAAATCTCCTTGGAAGGAAGGAAGTGAACATCTAGCGGGTGAGCTAGCGGGTGAATTTGTAAAGCCGTGCCAGAGAGGAATTCAACATTTTCACGTGTCTCTTGCTAGGCACAGCCGCAAATGTGCTGGGCTCTCCAAAGGCTGTTCAAGAGTGGACCAGTAATATAATATATGGTGACCCCCAAGACGCTCGGCAAGTCGTTACCCATTTCATGAGGAGATCCTTTCATCGTATGGGTGACGTTGGTGCACACTTCAAGGTTGTGGGTTTAAAAGTGTCTCCTCTCAGCAAACATTCCTTGCCTTTCCTAAAATTTGATAATCGCGTTTTTGTGATAGGTAGGACTTGCCAAATTACCTAAAGCACCACAAAAAAATTGTCGCCCAGATAACAATTAGCGAGTAGTGCTGGCATAATTGTGAAAGAATGCGTAGTCGGCGACGCATGTACTACCCGTTCAATCCTTTTCACATCTTCGTCGAAGCCTGGAAATCAAAGATCATTTGGTATTATACCCCTTCAGACAACTTATTTGACCATAGCGGTCAAGCTAAGAGATCAAATGAAATCAAAAGCAGTATGAGAGGAAAGACAAAGCAACGCTCATAGTAATACAGCGATTTTTAGAGCCAAGACACCCGTATGAGAGGAAGTGATTAGCCACTGCGGATAGTGCGCTTATTTGAAGCCCGAGGGTACCCAACACAGCCCGCTAACGCAACCTTACTCAGTTAGATCGGAATTACATAAAGTCTAGTATAGTCTAGTACTATATAAATACAATATATTCAATGATGAATTTCAGAAACTGAGTCAAAAAAATATATTTAAAAAAATATATTATAAAATACAAACATAAATTGTTGAACCGATATATCAACCAAAATATTAGGTTGTCTCATAATTAATGCACGTTTTTATTTGCTTGCTTTAACAAAGCAAACAGACTCAACCCAACAAAGGTTAAGGGGTACTGTTCGATAGAGCAAAGCAAGCTCTACAAGATGGCACTCATATCTTTGCGCCATGCTCGATCCACGGAGAGTTCGAACTCAAAATCTAAAAATTTCCAAATGCCCAAAAATCGAAAAAAATCAGATCTTCGTCCAAATAATTTCTACGAACCTCCCACTCGCTCACATCAATACTATCGATATCCGATATCCATATGTGCGATTGCCGTATTTTTTCCTTGACTAGAAACTGAGAAAACGAAAATTTCCCTGATTTTCTCGAAGCAATGCTGAGCCGTTTTTGCATATGTAGTTCTATACTACAAGCCTAGGTAAGTATAAATGCGGATTTCCAGCCCATTCCAAGCGGTTGTTTTCGAAAAATAACGAATTTGGATTTTTCCGTTTCAGTTTCAGTGCTAAAATCGACATTTCTCGAAAAGTACCGCTCGAAATAGGTTGAAAACCTATAGTTATGCTTACTTAGGCTTGTAGTATAGAACTACATATGCAAAAACGGCTCAGCATTGCTTCGAGAAAATCAGGGAAATTTTCGTTTTCTCAGTTTCTAGTCAAGGAAAAAATACGGCAATCCCACATATGGATATCAGATATCGATAGTATTGATGTGAGCGAGTGGGAGGTCCGTCGAAATTATTTGGACGAAGATCTGATTTTTTTCGATTTTTGGGCATTTGGAAATTTTTAGATTTTGAGTTCGAACTCTCCGTGGATCGAGCATGGCGCAAAGACATGAGTGCCATCTTGTAGAGCTTGCTTTGCTCTATCGGATGGTACCCCTTACCCTTTGTTGGGTTGAGTCTGTTTGCTTTGTTAAAGCAAGCAAATTAAAACGGACATTATTTTCTTGACAACCTAATATTAGGTTGTCCCAGAAGTTCTTGCACCGGATTTTCAAAAAATCATAACTTCCTTGCCACTCAGTGGATTTTCTTGATTTTAATTCTATTTGAAAGAGGAAGCCCTTCTCTTTACAACATTTCCTTTGCCATGAATTGTTATTAGAAAGTTCGAGAGCTATAGGCATTTGAATGAAATCAGTCAAGATTGGCATTTTTTAAGATGGATCACGAAATCCTGCAAACATTTTTTTATAGAGAAAATTTTGCACATTACAGTGGTACCTAATTCATGAATTAAAACGAAGTAGATCGAAAGTTAGGAGCAAATAAAGAGAATTCCTTCAGTCTTGCATTTTTTGAGCATGATCAAAAAGCTTGAAAACGTCATAGAAAAGGCAAAAAAGTCACGAACATGGCGGTATATCAGTAAGTAACTTCCATAAATGAGAAGTGATTCAAATCAGAAAACATTACCAAAGTTGAAATTTTTTATGATTAAGAAGGTAATGCTGAAGGTAATTAAGATGCGAAGTCCAGCCTGTACCAAAATTAGATTTTCACACTCTGGTTTCGGGGCTTGAACTGGACCAGAAGTGTGGCCAACCTGCCGCCCCTCATCAGCAGTTCACAGGAAGGCTTCCAAAAGTAATATGAAATAATAAGAAGAATGAGGAGTATTATGAAATAATTAAACAATAAAAGAATGTGAGGATGAAAATCTGGAATGGAAGAGGGCGCAGTGTAAGACAAATAAGCATAAATGAGTGCTGACCCGTAAAGTCTCCTGGTTATTCCCGCCTGTGTACAGCCCGCTCCCCGCCCAGTAGATCAAGCATTCAACTATGTACTTTATGGAGTAAAGGAATGTGTAGTGTACTGTCAAATCCATACTTCCTCATGATATAAGGTCTTTGGCGTAATGTGTGACATAAAGTTTTAATTACCTCGCGTAGTTCCCAATCATTCTGCACACATGCTTCACAAAGTTCCAAGATTCTATTGGCAAATCCTCATAATTGCTACAGTTTCTATATGCGTAGCACTTCTCCTACAAGAGTATTGTAGATAATGTGCCTAGGTATATTAGATTGTTTATGCGGATATTTATAGACTCTGAAGTTATACGCATCTGTCTTATTATACAAACTATAGATTACTTTGTCATCTTTTACTTTTATAATTAAGTCCAAGAAATTCGTTTCTAATTCTGAGTCGTTAGTTTTTTCTATAGTGAGACTGTTGTTATAAATATCTTTCAAAGTGTTCTTAAATCTTTGCACATCATTAGAAATATGAAGGATGTCATCTATGTAACGATACGTCTCATTGTATAGATAACGTAAGCTTCCTTCATTGTTGAGTATGTAAGATTTCATATATTCATATTCCATATAGGCTAAAGTTAGGTCAGCCGTGTTTCCTCCTTTCTCAACCTCGGCATTAACAACTTTAGGCCTCTGAAGAAGACGAAATCGTCGAAACGTTAGGCCGCCACTACTAACAATAAATCTACTAACCTCGTGCTGGCATACTAACTACTCACCACGAACATGTGTTTTGTGACCTTCCCTTTCTAGCTGAGCGAAAATCGTGCCAATCCGGAGCAATTTTGATTTTCGTGTTTTTTATCGGGGCGTTTTCACGAAAATGAAAATTGCTCTCGATTGGCACGATTTTCGCTCAGCTAAAACGGAAAGGTCACAAAACTTATGTTTATGACTTCTTCGCCTTTTCTGTGACGTTTTCAAGCTTTTTTGAGCATGCTCAAAAACTGCAAAACTGAAGGAATTCTCTTTATTTGCTTCTAACTCTCTATCTACTTCGTTTTAATTCATGAAAAAGGTACCACTGTAATGTGCAAAATTTTGCCTATCAAATAAATATACTTGCAGAATTTTTCGTGATCCAGGCTGAAAAATGTTGATCTTGACTGATTTTCTTCAATTGCTTATAGGTCTCGAACTTTTTAATACCAATTTATTGCAAAGGCGATGATGTAAAGAAAAAGGTTTTCTCTTTCAAATGAAATTATGAAATTAAATTCAAGAAAATCCATCGAGTGGCAAGGAAGTTATGATTTTTTGAAAACTCGGCGCAAGAACTTTTGGGACGACCTAATACATACACATTAGGTTGAACCGAAAGTTCGTTCGCACCATTTTCAAAAAATCATAACTTCTTTCCGTCACAACGATTTTGCGCAGTTTAAATTTCTTCAGAAATCGTAAAGCATGTAGTTTCCAAAAGTTCTCTGGGAACTTTCTAATATGCTTAGGTTGCAGAGATAAAAATGAAAGAACGAGATCATCCCAAATTCGGAATTTCTAAGCAAGAATTCTAGAAATTCAGAAACTGTGCGATAAAATCCAGAACAGCCATCATCCTGAGTTTTCTTGTATTTTATTACTAACTGAGTCAAATTTGTGCTGATCGAGCTCTTCTTTCAAGAGTTATGATTTTTTGAAAGAAAATCCCGAAAAATCAATTTCGTACGAATTCTTAAGAAATCGATTTTTCGGCATTTTTTTCAAAAAATCATAACTTTTAAAAGAAGAGCTCGATCAGCACAAATTTGACTCAGTTAGTGATCAAATATAAGAAAAATTAGGATAATGGCTTTTCTGGATTTTATCGCACAGGTTCTGAATTTCTAGAATTCTTGCTTAAAAATTTCGAATTTGGGATGATCTCGTTCTTTCATTTATCTCTGCAACCTAAGCATATTGGAAAGATCCCAGGGATTTTTTGGAAACTACATGCTTTACGCTTTCTGATAGAATTTGATCTGCGCAAAATCGTTGTGACGGAAAGAAGTTATGATTTTTTGAAAATGGTGCGAACGAACTTTTGGTTCAACCTAATACATACAGACAGACAAGCAGACATTCAGCTTTATATATAAGACTAGCTGGCTTACCCGGCTCCGCCTGGTCCTGTCAAAACACTGTGGTAAAGCTTCCAACCCTATCCCTGTACAACCTTTCCCTGTGCCCACTTCTACATGCAATTCCCTAATCCCGCTGTTTTAGTAATCAGCATGCTCACTTACCCCCTGTGCCAACTTCCTGCCCCGTAGCCCAAACTTTGCAATGAAACCGATAAAATCGATAAAAGTAATGAATAATTTTGGAAACTAATATTGGATTCGTAATCACCATGCTCGATTACCCCCCCCCCCCTGTGCCAAATCCCAGCCCGTAGCTTGAAGTTTGCAAAAAAAATCGGTAAAATCGATAAAATAATGGATAATTTTGGAAACTAATATTGTATTCGGAATCAGCGTACTCACTTACCCCCTGTGCCAACTTCCTGCCTCGTAGCTCAAACTTTGCAAAGAAATCGATAAGATCGATAAAAGTAATGAATAATTTTGGAAACTAATATTGGATTCGTAATCAGCATGCTCGATTACCCCCTGTGCAAACTCCCAGCCCCGCAGGTCAAACTTTACAAAAAAATCAATAAAAATTGATAAAATCGATATCGATCGATGACGAAAAGTAGCCTATGACACCCGCCCTGCCCCGAAGTGTATGTGTGCAAAGTTTGGTCCGGATCGGTTCAGAAATAAAAATTTTATTTGGAACATACGTACACACAGACAGACAGACAGACATACAGACAGACAAACAGACATTCAGCTTTATATATAAGATGTCTCCTCCAGCTATATTTTGAACTCAATTTTGGTTGAATATTCCGAAACGAGATTGTTAGCTTTGCAAAAACTACTTACTGGAAGTGTGATGCAGTAAGCAGCTTGAGAGCTTCAGATTTGTAATTACTACAGAAGCCTTGCCCTGCTTCATTTACAACTTTTCGTCCTCCAGTTGAAAGCGAGGTATTTACTGTTGTAAGTACGTGCGATTTTTTCCGTTCATGTTTTACCCTTTTGTCGTTATGGAGGTCTTGAGAATTCTGCATCACGTTTGATTGGAGAACTTTGACAAGTCCATGTTTTCGATCGGTTAAGCAGTCAGTCATACGCAGGATATAGCAAAGGTGGCGCTTTCACACGCTGGATATCGTTTTTAAGGTGGAAGCAAAGGGGAACTCATAAAGTTCCTACCCGGAAACCTGAGAGCTTGTGTGCACATGATTTCAACGTGTCAAAACACAACCTTTACGCACAAAAGTATAAATAATTTGTTTGTTTTCAACGAGTAAGCAATGTTGAACCACCAGATTTGGTGCGTCATCTACGGCGATGGTCAAAAGAAAAGTACGAAAGTAAGAAACTTTAGGTGAACGAGAGGAGTTGTGTTTTTCGCTTATAGGTTGCTCCCGCGCAACCTGAGAGCACCCTGAGGTTGCGCTGGACAAACAAAATCATGAATTTCACAGTTCTTCCCCATCCTCATAAAAATTTCCAATTTTTTTACAAAAATTGATTCCTTAGATTAAGCTCTACCTATGAGTGCTCACCTTGGCCCATGTTTCGTTCCCTACGCTTTGTTACGCTCTTGATGATACAAAAACAGCCTTTTTTCGCATTTCGCTTTATAATGTGTGAATTACTCTTGTCTTTTCTTTACTTCAACTCACTTTGTTCGTTGCTTATTTTTAAGCTTCTACAAACATTCCAAAGGATATCTCGTGAATTCTTGCAATGTCAAGTGGGACTTCGTTTTTGATTTCATATGCCACCTCGTGCTGGGCCCTGGTCACACGTCACAGGCTCAATGATGGCAAAAGCACAGAATCTTTCTTTTCGGCGGAACTATTCTGTGCTCGACACCGGCATTGTGACGCGCTGCATGAAGTGATGAGGCACAGCGAATGCCGCTGCCTACGGCATGCGAAGGTTTCGCGGCTTCACATGCCCGTCCTGTGCTAAAGCACGGGACGGACAATTCTAAACGCAGCTTTTGCATCACAGCGTTTTGAGACGCACTGCTGTTATCTATGTGTCACACTACTAATGGCTATGGTCAGTACTATTAGATTGTCCCAAAAGTAAATCCCTGGTACATATATTAGGTCGTTTTATAAGTTCGTAAAGTTTTCATTCTCGTACTCATTTCTTTGAGGGGCGGTTGATTTGCGGCAAAATGCGTATATCATTGAGAAGAGCTGATTATGCTCTACAAAACAAATTAGTTACTTTAGATGAAAAGCTGATATGCCTTAATTTTTCAGCTTCCAGAGAAAGATTTTTCAAAGAGCAAAAAGAAGCATTTTCGGCACTTGCTCATTTTTTCCTATGACAAAAAGCCTTTTGCGCAGGTTTTTTGCCGATTATGGACGGTGGCGTTTCCTCGTCATATGAGACAATAAAGAGTTGGAATGCATTTAAGAACAAAGAGTTTTCAGTTTGTTCCCCGAATAAGACTTTTTGCAGGTTGTGCAGGAGCTTCTGCCCTGAAAATTGCTAAGCAAGAAAAGAACGCCCCCCCCCTAACGTACGCAAGCCAACTGCGTAGTCTAAACAAACTCCTACTGCAGAAAAGGGCTTATAAACAAGTCCAGTGAGCTTTTTTGGGCGACAAAACTTGGCCCCTTACGCCAACCGTCGTCATAGCTGTCCTGCAAGACTTGACCGGGAGGTACATTAGTATTCAATGTACTCCTGAGATCTCGCTCTACTTATCATCTGTTCCAATCTATCACAATTCATACAAACGGCGTCTGGTTTGATTTCGAAGACGGTCTTGGGCGCTGATAGACGACTTTCTTGGGACCAGGCCAGCTGAGTTTTGGAAAAATGGGAATGAAAATCCGATGGCATGGTGGCAGAAGGTTACACGCAACAACGGAACAAACATTGCTGACTAAAGTTTGCTGAAATTTTGTCATTTCGTTGATTAATCAAAACTCTACGAGTTTATGAAACGACCTAATAAAAGAAACTATTTCGTTTTCCTGGCGGACTCAGGGGGCACTGTTTGGTAAAGCAAAGAGAGCTTTTCAAAATGATCGCCGGAGATTCACCTAAGTCGTGGATTATATAGAACATGGCCCAGCACGAGATGGCATTCAAAAATCTTGGAAACGAAGTCCCCTTTGATAATACAAAAATTTACGATTAACCTTTTGTGGATTTGGAAGTGCGGATTTTAATCTATAGCGAACGATGAGTGGCTAAAAGTGAAAAAAAAACAGAAAATTCGGAAAAACAACAGAAGGCGAGTAAAAGAAGAAGTTTTTTTTTCTAACGTCAAGTATTGCAGCAAAGTAGAGGGGTCGAAATTTGGGCTGAAGTGAGAACTCATAGATGGAGCTTGACCTTGGGAATAGATTTATGTAGAAATTTTCGAAAAATTATGTAAGGAAGTAGGTAAATTATCTTCGTTTGGTCTCGAACCTCAGGGTGCTCCCAGGTTGCGCGGGAACAACTTAAAATAAAAAAAACACTAACAACTTCCTTAATTCACATAACTTTTTCATAATTTTTTATACTTATCTTTTATTCAACGTGGCGAAGTTATACATCATTTGATGACTCTTAGTATTGCTTAGTCTTTGTAAACAAATTATTGTTTATCTTTTTGTGCATAAAGATCATGTTTTTACACGTTGGGAGTTGTGTGAACACAAGTTGGTCGCTACTCATGTTTGTAACATGTTAATTGACCTTTTAGTGGTTGAACGACGTTAGAGCCTCAAATTCTGGCTTACCATGTGTAGGAAATATGCTTGCTATCCTAACAAATCCGGAAATCCTCCTTGAGAACTTACGATTTCCCTTTTGCTTCTCCCCCACAAAACGATATCAGGCGTGTGAAAGCGCCACCTGCGCTGAGCCCTAATATAGAGTTTGAAGCCAAAATGGAGAAAGTTCAGTCATTCGCCGAAAAAAATCCTACGAAGCCCCGGATCGGTATTCATACAATAGATACGATAGTAATCACCGATGTTACTGTATACTTTATATTCATACTAGCTGGCTTAGCCGGCTCCGCCCGGCCCTGTCAATGCTATGATTAAGGTCTTATCCTTATCCCTGTAAAACCTTTCGTTGTGCCCACTTCTACATGCAATTCCCTAATCCCGCTGTGTTAGTAATTAGCATGCCCACCTACCTCCCTCAAGAACCCCCAGCCTCGCGGCTCAAACTTTGCAAAAAAAAGCAATAAAACCGGTAAAAGTAAGGATAATTCTGAAAACTGATGGCGCTATTCGGCTATCCGGCCCCAAAATGTTTTTATGATGGATCTTGCTCAAAGTCGGTACATGGGGATTATTAAAGCCGCTGATGACGAATATCGTAGTCATTTCGCGCGATAGCGCCATTTTCTGGGTTTACGTTGGATACACATAAGAAGCCAAAGTCATGGATTTCGCTGAAACTTTAAGGGGGGCTAATTGACATGCTGATTACGAATATCATACTCCTTCGGCATTTTGAGGCGATTTCACTGAGTCATGGTAGGTATACTGCAGAGGGGCGAAATCTCAGTTTTGGCTGAAACTCGGTCTAGAGAGATTCGACCTTCCGACCATGTCTAAAACACTCTCGTTGCGTTTTGAGACCTTTTCGCAGAGTTACGGTAGGTACATGGCAGCGGGTAAAAATCATGAACCTGCCAGAAACCTTGGCAGAAAATTACCTAAAGTGCTGCTTCAAGAATATCGTGCTCAATCCCCACGATAAAGGCAATTCGTGTGGTAGAAAAGTTTCCCACGACCGTAATGCTTTCCCTTATAGGACCACTGCCGCGCGCGATACACTATCCTTCGGCGGCTTTTGCCTAAAGGGCCGGTCATACCGGTCAGCGATCCATCGCCGCGATGGATGATCGTCGCGACTGGGTGGAAACTAGCGACGAAAACACGCGACGGATCGCCGATCGCTCGAATAAGGGGGCATACCACCGCGGCGATGTGTGCATTCTCACACTACGTCACATAAAGCACTTTCGCACAAGCAAATTTGAGAAACAAATTTTGTACCAGCATAAACTTCTCATATAAAAATCACGAATATCTGACAATCACTGATTCCAGTGCAGATTAGCCGCGGAATATATACAACTAGCTCCTGAGAGTTCACAAACAAAAGTCATGCCCGTGATGAGGATACTGAGGTAATAAAGAACACAAAGAAACGTTATAATGGTTAATAGTAGAGCCGTACCCACGAAACACACTTCAGTTAAAAACCAGATAGCTGGCAAATTTGGGAAGTGTGCAAGGCATTTAGCGTGAGTGAGACAATTGCTGATAAATCAAAAGGCTTCCATTTCACGGAAAACCAATGCACTTTGACAAAACTAAAATGGTTTCCAATCCCCAGACACGAGACCAGCTTAAGAAAATAAAGAACAATCATAAAACTTTCCTGGAAAGAGATCCCAATCCTAGCGATCCATCGCGTCACGCATTTGAAATGAGCGACGCGAATTCGCTAGGATGAGCGACGATCGCGGCGATTTCGCTCAAATCGGTATGGCCGGGTAGAAAACGGCCAGCGATGCATCGCGCCGGACAGCCAGCACAGATACGCAGTTACCTCCGGCCTTGTGACACTTGTCCTTTGGGAAAGTTAGCGACGCGATGGATCGCTGACCGGTATGACCGGCCCTTAAGCAAAAACAGGGAAAGGGAGATTTGCTGCGTGCGTTACGCGTTGGGACAGGTTATCAGGATGGCGCTGGATACCGCCATGCAAAACGACCTTTCCCCATCTCTTGAATATCTGGGATCTAAATTGGCCCAAAAGCGAAAAAATGTCTATTTAAACCCTGCAACTCACCATAACTTCGCTAATGCGTTATGACAGCGAGCAATCATCATATTCATAAGCGATATACTTGCGATCCGTTACAGGTAAGGTTTTGAGCAAATCTGGAACTTCGACCCATCTACACCCACCGTAACCCAAGAAAATGCGCTATCCTGCAAAATCAGCACAAAATTCATGTTCAGCGCACTAAATGACAACTCTAGACGAAGTTCAAAGCAAATCTATGTTTTCGACCCCATGCCATATAACCACCACAACTCTATGAAAAGGTTCCAATATGCAGAGAGAGATGATATTCGTAATTAGCATGTCGAATAAGCCATATGGACCGACTTCCAGCCAAATTCATGATTTTGACTTCCTACCGTACACCTATCGTAACCACACGGGAAGACGTTCTGCGGAGAAAGTGAGATGTAATCAGCATGTAAAGGGCCGGGCATTCTTCAGGCGATTTGAGTCGCGACGCGATTTGGCAATTCGTCAGAAGTCTTCGGATCCAACATCAGCAAACTGCACATGCATAGCGTGTATAACTTATGTAAACTGATGAAATGCCCTATCTTCTGAACATTTATAATGTGCTTACAGTGAGTTATGGACACCTGGAATAGCCAAATCGCGTCGCGATTGAAATCGCTTGAAGTATGCCCGGCCCTTAAGATAACCCTTATACACGTTGAGCAAGCTCTACCACAAAAAAAATTTTAAAGTCCGGATAGCCGATTAGCGCCAAACTAATATCGAACT
Source organism: Cylicocyclus nassatus (assembly GCA_958299035.1). Lineage (NCBI taxonomy): Eukaryota > Metazoa > Nematoda > Chromadorea > Rhabditida > Strongylidae > Cylicocyclus > Cylicocyclus nassatus. The sequence goes on along the minus strand of CATQJL010000001.1, from coordinate 36,805,320 downwards.
CGTAATCAGCATGCTCGATTACTCCCATGTGCCAAATCCCAGCCCTGTAACTCAAACTTTGCAAAATCGATAAAATCGATAAAAGTAATCGATGATCCTGAAAACTAATACTGTAGTCGGAATCCCCATGCTCGATTACCCCCTGTGCAAACTCCCAGCCCCGCAGGTCAAACTTTACAAAAAAAATCGATAAAAATCGATAAAATCGATATCGGTCGATGACGAAAAGTAGCCTATGACACCCTCCCGGCCCCGAAGTGTATGTGTGCAAAGTTTGGTCCGGAGCGGTTCAGAAATGGAATTTTCTCTTCGGAACATACGTACAGACAAACAGACATTCAGCTTTATATTAGGTCGTTTCATGAGTTCTTAGACTTTTTACAAACCAGCAAAATAACAAAAATTTATCAAAATTCACTCGATAATGTATGATCCATTGTTGCGAACCATTTGCCACCTTGCTTTCAAACTTTCGAACCCGTTTCTCCGAAACTCGGGGGGCCCGGTCTCAAAAAGTCGTCCAACCAGCGTCTGAGATCGTTTTCTGAATCGAAGGAAACGCCGTTCATATGATTTGCGATGGACCGGAACAGATGATAATCTGTAGGAGCGACGTCTGGGGAGTACGGTGGATGCTGAAGTACCTCCCAATTTAGGTCTTCTCAGCTTTGACCACGTTTGCCGTATGGGGGCGTGCTTTGTCGTGCAGGAGGATCACTTGACCCTGTCTATTGGGCCTTTTTTGCAGTATAGCTTCATTTAAACGATGCAGCTGTGTGGCGTATAGGTTATGGTCAGCCGTCTTGTTCCTGTCCAGCATTTCCCAGTACGGGACGCCCTCCCAGTCCCACCAAACACTGATCATTCTTTTGGTCGAGTGTGATTTCTGCCTTACTCTTGGCTCCGGCGTTTCCCCTGGGCCAAGCCACCCTTTTCTTTGTCTCAAATTGACGTACATACACCACTTCTCGTCGCCGGTAACGATTCTGTGCAAAAATTGCTGCCTGTGTCCTCCAGTTTTTGATGACGAGCGAGGTGGAGCTGCAATTGCAAGCCACATCTCTCTGGTTCTCTCAGTCAATGCATGGGGTATATACATATATATGCGCCAAGTTATTGGCAGTATCCCATTGACTGGAGGTGGCGAAAGACTGTAGCGGTACTATAGTTCATTTTCCTGGCCAGTTCCTTACATGTCTGACGGCGGTCCTACTTCAATTGCGCCTTCACTCTTTGTCGACCTTCGCAGGTCATCCTGCGCGGGGTGTGTCCTCCAAGTTCAGATGGCCGTCTTTGAACTTGCAGAACCACTTATAAGCCGTGGATCTGTCTATAATATTGTCTCCGTACACGTCACAGATTTCTCGCACTGCTTCTGTAGCTTTTAGGCCCTTTTTATAGGCAAAGAACAGCAGGTGCCGAAAGTGCTTATTTTTGCCTTCTGGGAATTCCATCTTTGAAAGCTGAAAACTCGAAAAAAAATTAGGTTTTTGCTTATATTGCTAGGTGTATCTTGCAGAGCATGATCTGCTCTTTCTGATGGTATACGAACCTTGCCGTAAGTTGACCGCTCCTTGAAGAAATGAGGATAAGAATGAAAAGTCTACGAACCTTATGAAACGACCTAGTATATAAGATATCTACAATAAAATTTTTGATTTAGCGCAATATCATTTTTTTTATTTTGATATAATTTTGATCTAAGTCAGTAAGATTGCGTTGGCAGGCTCTCGGGCCTTGAATATGCGCAATATTCGCAGTGGCTAATCACCTCTTCTTATACGCGTGATCTTGGCTTCAACCGCTGTATCATGGTAAGCGTTGCTTTGTCTTTCCTCTCATACTGCTACCTATGAGTTCTCACTAACCCAAGTTTCACCCCACTGTTTAATTCCCTTGATAATTTTGAAGGACCTTTTTTTTCGCCTACCTGTTTCTTTCCTTTAAGTTTCTTGGTTTTTCTTCACTTTTTTATTCACTCACCATTCATTGCAAATTATAAGCCGTACTTCTAAAAACCACAAACGGATATTCGTAAATTTCTGCAGTGTCAAAGGGAACTTCGTTTTCAAAATGTTTAAATGCCGCCTCGTGCTGAGCCTTGTGCTTCATGCTGTAAAGGATGATAGCATAGTCGAAAACATTTGATTCGTAGTGGCCTTTTTTAGGTTGCTGTCTATGGAGGCTGCCTTAAAATGCTTTCATGGATCATAAAATGAATTGCAAGAAAAAATGCACTGCCGTAACCAAAGGAATGTTGAGCTCAGAATGATATAGGAGGCTAATGAATCATAAACGCTAACTTTAGTTGGTGGTACACGCTCTGCTTACCGTTAGGGCTATGATGGTAAGCGCTAACTTGGCCTATTCTTGTGTCGTGGTAGTTTTCACAATGCTCTATGTTTGAGTGATAAGGTTTCACGCAGATAATTCGCAATGATGTTTTCAGTCTCAAAGAGACGTTGAGGCTAGATGACGGAGGAGTGAAGAGTACATAATAATACAGTTTTCAAGAATCAAGTCCAAAGATTCTACTCTACACCTTCGCTAGACAGTTTACTGCACGAAATTACAGGAATTCCTTAGGTTTGCGGCCTAACTTAATAGCTTTGCAAGGTAACCGAGTAAACTGATCCTTCCCTGACCTTCTCAGCAAGTGCATGTTAAACATTTCGGGGTACAAAGTAGCAGCGCTTTCTCCTTTACTACAGCTTGATTTCACTGGATGGAACTTCACCATGTTTTATAAGTTTGCACCGAAAGTGTCCTCCTAAATGCATTCAAACGTGCATTCGGCAGTATTTTCTTCTCTTTCTGACATCATATTTTTGAACTACTGCCAAAATTTGACTCCCACCTCTTTTCTAATTTCGACTTAGACTTTCAATGGAGCAAGTGTAATGCAAATAGAGCAAGTTTCACTGTACGACAGTCCCTCCAAGGCTTCCAAACTTATGTTTGCAGCTTTTTGAAATATCCTGTTCGCAGGTTTCGACTTTTGATAAAGCCATGAAACACAAAACGATGATAAAAATATAAAAGCTTGTAAATTTTTGGTAAATTCAAGCCTGAGCCTTGTTATCATGCATCACTCCTATAAGACAACCAAGGATTTTGAAGAATTAGCTTTGATGTTTTACACCTTTACACTATGTGTGCTCAAAAAGCTGGGGTTTTTCCCAAATAAACAACTATTACAGACTACTGGTAATGACTGAGCAAAACGCAGACAAAGGTTCACTCTACATCACAAATAGATAAAAGCGCCTTTTGAATAGCTAGTATAAAATTTTTCCAACTTAGGGAGAATTTGGTGCCGCTGTGAGATTGCTCAGACACGCCGATAACATCGCAGAGACTAAGTTCGACCAGAACGAAAATGTTGCTACCAGGAAAAGGATAAAAATCGCATTCAAAAGACTAAGTCCTTTGTCGGTCGGTGTTAGTTTCAATGATCAACCATAGAACAGACAAAGCAGTCGAGACTACCTAACAGGGCCCAGCTCGAGGTGACATTTCTGAATTTTTGAAACGAAGTCCCCTTTGATCTTGCAGATTACAAAAAACCTTTTGTGGTATTTTTAGAAGCACGGGTGACAAAGTGGTAAAAGGTGAGCGGATGGAAGCGAAGAAAACATGAAGAAAATAGGGAATAAAAAAGCAAAAGGGAAAAAATGCGGTTTTAAATCATCAAGGGCCGTACTAACAATAAGCAGAGGGGGAAATTTGCATTAAGGGAGTACTCGTAGATAGAGGTCGAACTAAAGAAGAGATTTATGTAAAAAAACATTTTGGAAAATTAGAGCAAGGGTGGAGATTATGGCTTTGTACGGTTCGGCGCAATCTCACCTGGTGCTCCCAGGTTGCGCGCGAGCAACCTAAATCAAAACACTCAATTTTCTCATAATACACACAAGTTCCTCATAACTTTCACACTTTCCTTTTATTCATCGTCGCGAAACCGCACACAGGGTGGGTGGGGCAGATACATGACTCGATTCCATACAGAAAATTTTGTAAAATTTAGCGGGAATATTTTACACTGCTTGCATTTTGCGCGCATTGTCGTTTTCCGCGTGCCCCCCCCCTAAATTCAGATGGAGCTGTAATTGCTAATTTTTTGTGGGATTTCCAAGGAACACCCTTGAAAAATGCGATTCTCCTTCTTTCCCCTCAAAACGATATCCAGCGTGTGAATGCGACCTAATGATTTGAAAGCACAGAATGCGTTCACCTCCGTCCGTTGAGCTGTTTAGAAGAAAAGATAGTTTTGTAGAGCTTGTAGGGTATTTCCGTCTGATTCCTCAAGGGGAAAGGCTGCGGCGAGGTAACCTTTGATTCAGCTGGCTTGGCGGTTGGAAGGCGGGGCTCTGTGACCTAAATAAGGCCGCTAACGCCCCTACGCTGCATGCGTCTCTCTCGTGCCCGTGCTCTCTCATCAACCCGCCTTCCAGTCGCCAAGCTAGTTGAATCAAACGGTAGATGGCCTTCACTGTAAGTTGATTTTGTCATGGTTATGGATTATGAACCTGTAAATCGCAAGAGTAAAATATCGTTTCCAGCTGTGGAGGTATCGACTCAATACATACCGCTGATAAGCGGATCAACAATGATCACGTTGATCACTCAATTCCTTCCTGGGTGATAGCTCACGTCTCGTTAGATAAAATAAATTATTGCCTTGCCAATGGTAACCGAATTGCAAAGAACATGACAAAACAAATGTCACATTCACTTTGTGTGGCGTGCCATAAATTATGGGAATGGTATTAGAAACGAGACTAGTTTTCAGAACTCAGTTGTGGCAATTGTATATTGTGCCCAAAAAATGTGAGTTTGATCCTTTATTGTCAATACTTTTCAACAAAGACATTATCAAGTGTCTCAGAAGAATGGCTAACAAAAACGCTGCACCATCAAACTCCTTCTACTAGGTTGTCCCAAAGCGTAAACCATATTTCTAAATGAATCAAACTGTTCTGTTATCTTAGCAGAAATGAAGTATCATCTAAAAGGGTACAGCAAGCCCTACATAATGACCACTAAAGATTCCCCAAGTCAAAGTCCATACAAGATTTGGAGCCAAAAACCAAAATTTTCCAACCACCCTGAAAATCGGATCTTTTTCCAGTATGTACGGACCTCCAACTTGGTCGTCATACAGTAGACACCTAGTAGTACATGTATTTGTTGGATTTTTTTTTGAATGTTAAACTTGGTATTTCTCGATTACCAGGGAGCATACAGAGGCAAAATATTGAGGTCATGCTTAATAAAGCTTGTAGCATACAACGGCATCTGTGGGAGATCTGTGGGCGGAGTTTGCCATTTTTGGACTGACTTATTTTTCTCGTTTTCTATGTGCGAAAAAGAATCCAAGGCTTGAGTACTGCTATGTCTCTGCTGGGTAATGACCAAGTTGGAGGTCCGCAGGATTTCTATTGGCGAAAACCCAGTTTTCAGGTGCAAAATTTTTTTTTCGATCTTGGCACCAATCAATCAAGTAATGCAACCTTTTATGTAACTCTCGTCTTTTAAATGTTGCACCATTTCTTGGTATTCTACAAATCATGGAGTGCTACGAATGTGCAGATTTTTGTAGATTTCGGGGCTAGGTCTACGACAATGGATAAAAATTATTCCTCCATTCTGCTGGAAACTGTACGGGATATTTTCTTTTTCTCGTGAATGGCCTCAGTCAAAGTACGATTTTCATCTTTTCGACAGATAAAGTGATTTTCGTGTTTGCCAACTTTTCCAAAAGTTTAGGAATTCTGAGGTACCGCTCCTTAGCTATTAGGTTAGGTTGGAGCAAAAGTAATGCGCGTTTTGCGAGTTTGAACTTTGAAGTGCTACCAAAGTTGAGCAAGATCATGCACAAGTCTTTCGAAAACGATCCCGCCCTCTCATGAAAGCCCTGAAACGACCCCTTCTTCCTCCTCTTGACCTCCAGAACCTCAGAGTATGCCATTCTGGAGGACATCATCCTTTTCTAGGGGGTTTTCAGACTTTTTGAGAACTGTATGCCCAATTTTCTGTGACTGCACTTTACAATCACATGTAATTTGACGGTTGATTTTAATTTGAATGGGCCTACTGAAAGGGCCATAGGTTTTTAGGGGTGGGGTGTTTGGCTCCAAATTACCATAGTAGCATGAAGAAGCTATGAGCTCAATACTCATACCAGGTATGGAGCGATTTCTCGATTTTGAAGATAAGGTAAGGGCGTCAGGCAGCCTGACCATTTGAGGGGTTGCGTCTGACCCAATTAACCTCATCACCGAAAAAGCTTTTCCACCTTATTTCTATATAATTCCCTAGCACAAACCTCGACGATTCTACAATAGGTGTTTGAGCCTACCTTGGCTTGTTTTGGCTTTTTGGTGATCGGTGGAGTTGAAGCATTCGAGGTAGAAAATGCGGTGCATTCTGGCAGTACTTCTTAATCCGTTATTTGAAAGCAATGTAAAGTCCAATTTCTACCATAGACCGATGAAGTAATACTTCGTTATGAATGCGAAAAAGCTGACTTTTTTCACCTTTGTTCCAAGTCAATCATGTTTGAAAATCATGTTTTTTGAACGTCAGGAAGCACTAGAAGTTGAAATAGGTAATGTTTTGTAGAGCTTGTTGAGGTAATTTGGCATGCTGATTACAGACATCAAACCCAATTTACACAAAAAGCTTTTTGGTGACCTCGCGGTATGTATTAAGTAATATGAAGGATCGAAATTTGGCTGAGACTTCATTAGTCGAGTTAATCAGCATGCTGTTCACGTCAGTCATTCCTCTGCTCAGATAATCGTCGGGGGCAGGCGGCTATACGATTTATGGGCGACGGGCAACGGAAAAATAGTTCGCTGATTTCTTGCGGTCCGCTTGTAGATATTTGGAAGAATTTTAGCGAAATTTTAGACGAATGCTTGGAAAACAATTGCGGTTTCCTTCTGAATTAGCTGCGGCGCAATGGCCGCATTCTCGCGAACTTTCCGCGAGAATATGCAAAACTTTCGAGGGCCGCACGGCCCTTTGTGGAAGACCGCGCGCCCCCCGGGTACTTTCCGCTGAGAAAAAGTACATCAAACTTGAGTAATTAAACCACGGTGACACCTCTGCCACACAGAGTCTTACCTGTGCTCGACGTAAGGCCCGAAACTGCGTAAAAAGAGTCCGAGCGCTTGCTGAAAGTTCGGCCAGCGTTTGCTGAATGAGATTATTTGACGAGCGCCTGCAGAAAGTTCTATGCTGTCCGCTGGCAGAACATTAGACAGTAAAGGAAGTACCGCTTGCTGAAGGTTTGGCCACGCCCCAAAATTCTGCTGACCGCTTGCAGAAAAGCGCGAGTTTGCGGACCGCCTGCCCCCGGCGATTATCTGAGTGGTGGAGTTGTGAGATTCACGGTTAAGTGCCTTCTTCATCTTACTCGATCGTAGTATTTTCTCAATTTTTTGAAAAAATTCGCTTCTTAGCTACGACCCCCTTCCCTTGCTCTTATCCCCCAATACGATCCCCAGATCGGGCGCGCCTGACCCCACCTCAACCCTGGTAATCACAAATACTCTTACATTACCGGAAATGTCGAAAAAACATTTCAAATGGACTACAACGTGTCATTTTTTGTTGACACATGGCGGAAGCAGTCCCCGTAGAATCTATGAAAAATTGTTCTCACACTGAAGAACGTATTTCATGAGTGCCTTTTGGGAAAATGGGTCGGGATCACTAAAAATCCGAGGGCTGAGTCATTTTTATACTCAACTGCTCCTTTACCCAATTTGCACCTTTGTCTGCAACTTTCCGTTATTCCGACCTTACTCCGACAAGTGAGTAAAGCTTCTTTTATGGGGTTCTTTCTTCGGAATAATCTCTTCACCCTTTACGGGTAAAACCATTACATCTTATTTCAGAAGAAAAAGGGTCACGGTACTTCTGCACCACATAATCGCACATTTGCTTCTCATAAAAGAAAGTCCTTGTTACTCTTTGAGATAACGAAGCAATATCGTTAATCTATTGGTGCTTTAACTTTCAGTTGAAATGATCACGGTAACTTGCTAGCTATTTGCTTATTGCGAAATTCTGTATGACTGATTCAAAGGCAACGTCTATTCAATTTCTCGACTTCCATGTTTATGTCGCTTTCGCGCATTTTAAAGGCCCTGATTTCCATATGGAATCGAGAATCCGCGAAACTTCCAAAGCTTTGGGGAACCCGCTGCAACAAGCGTGGGTGGGGCGACCATATGGGTGGAGTGACCAGCTCCGGATACGTTCCTTCCGGAGCGAATTTCTCACTAAGCAATCTTTTGAGGCGCAGTTTGGGAGTTTGCCTAGTATGGGGGCCACTAGTACGCTGTCATAGTTTTGTCAACCCCCACTTTGGGAAGATGGTGCCTTCAGTCAGATAATGAAGCAGCGTGTTTGATTAGCTAGTCATTTGCTTGTTTCCAAACTCTGTGTGAGCGATTCAACTGAAAGGACGTTAGAAAATAAATATGTTTACAGCAATGTGACCATAGTTAAATACCACATTATGTGATGGCTAACTGAAGACTGGACTTGCATCAATACTAAGCAATCGGGTTATCATATGTAAAAAGCAAAATAAGTCCAGATGATAATCCGTAGTTAGAGCTGAAACAATACAAGTGATTAAGTACAATTTCAAAGCATGCGAGCGAACAACAGCACTTTACAAAAGCACAGGTACACGACGATTACGCCAGGGACAGCTTAGAGCCACTAGTTTAGAAGTATACACAGTTCTACTACTGATCAAACTTCGGTTTGACATCCTTTCATACTAATCGCTTATCCACTGTTTACCTCACATACAAGAACAGTTCTGCTTTGTAATGTGAGTTGAACAGCTTTTTAAACTAGTTCCAAGAAGCTTGGCATATCCATTGTAATGAGGAGGAAAATCTTGCTATTCTTGGTCAAGATAATTGCAAGGTAGAGTTGGTCAGCCTAGCTTCACATTTCCTGAAAAACACGTTTATCTAGTGCTAAATGTGATGTTTTTGATGACTATGGCAAATACAGGGATAAAGTTTTCACATTTCTGTTTCCAAATTTCGCAGAATACAGCTATGTATGTGAAACTAGTGGGTGACTGTGTTCGCCCATTTTCGGATATTACTTCCAATTTACAGCCATGGAAAATACAGCGAATTCATACAATGATTATTTATGAGCATATAATATACAGAACTCAGTTGCTCACGCGTAGCTTTGAACATCAACGCGCGAAGCGGATGTAAACGCTGAATCCCGAAGCGACATACACTTGTTACAGGCGACAGTGAGCGCGCATCTCTTTATGCTCATTTTTCTTAATTTTGATAGAACTTTTCGTTGGGACATACCTCGCAATGTTGAGCTCGAAAGTTGGTGAAAATTTAGATATTGAGTGCCTACGGTCATTCACGACGACCGCACACTTACGCTAGTATTCAAGGCACTTAGGCCAATTAGATTAGGGCAATTAGATCTAACAGGCGCCTGCCTATAGGGTTCTGCGCGATCGCGAAAGTCGGTGAGTTTGTGGCCATTGCGCACGCAGGATGCCACAGGACAGCAAAACAAGTACACAACCTGTATTTTTCAAGACCATTTCAGGTAATTGAGGGCTAATATCTGATAGTAAAAAGCATTTTAAAGGAAGAAGGAAAAACTGAAAAATCTTAATGCGCGAACAATTGCCGCAGATTTAGAGACTCTCGCGACCTCGTAGAGACTTACACATGATGGTCAAGATAAGGTTTGCAGGATTTTTCTGTCTAAGATCCACTTTCTGGGGCACTCATTTTTAGATTTTGGCTGCGAAAATGCGATTACAGCATCGCTGCTATCTGGTAGTTATTTTGTAGGGCACTTTGGTCTATCAAGTACTTAATTATCGCCTTACTAGACTGCGAGAGTAGCAGAAAAAACCCTCATTACTTTACGCCATACTACATTGTCGATTTTTCTCAAAACAGATATGCATATTGTATGAAAGCTCCTTCGCAATTTTTCTGGGGTGATTAGAGCAGGCTTCTGGCCCCATCTATCAATATTTTGCAGAATTGAAGCAGGTGCACCAAACTGATTACGTTGCATTTACTTTCGCTAGGATTCTGACGCAAATGCAAGCATTTTTCGAAGACATTTCTACTGCAGAGAAATTGTCCACATTCAATTTATTTTCGAAATTGTTTAGAGTACAAATCGCTCAAAGATTGTATTCGTGTGGTCATCTTCTAGCGGGAGAAGTTTGTTCCGGAGAAGGTAGTCACTTCTGTAAGCAGCGAATAGCACATTTAGTCGTTTTTTTTCTGCAGAATTACTAGGAGAACGTTTGTAAAAGCTGACTATTCTTATTCTTCTCCCGCATTGTCTTCATCCAAGCTCTTTTCATTCGTACTTGTCTGACTGTGGCTACAAGATACTGATTATCCCGATGTTGACTCAAAGGGAGTTAGGATTTGTTAACAGGTTTTAGAAAGTTTCTTTCTCTGTAATTCATAGTCTCCTGCACGCTTGTGCATCAGTATAAGATGCGCGCTAAGTGGTTTATTGTTTCTGACAAATCTTACTACATTAAAAATGCAGATTCTACGAAGTTACAGCGACAAGTACATAAAGCATACCTGTAACGATTCCGTTAAATCGCTAGGTTTTACATCTTGGTAATTTAGCAATTTCCAATTGCCAAATTGCGTAGAACGGTAGAAGTTGCTGTCATTAATTTAAAGACCCACCCTATCAATTTCAACTCAAGAGCATAGTTTACTACCTTTCTTGCTATAGATTACTTCGCATAACCTTTGCTTTTCAAACATATTCATGAAACCTCCTTTTCGTTTGTTTTCCAGTCAGCAAAACAAGCATTTCTGTTAATTATGTATTGCAATCAATCAATAAATTAATTCTGAACAGCACCTTGCCAGTAATCTCGTTTAATAGCCAAAAATATACATAACGGTCAAAAACTTCGAGTACATTATTGTGCAAGTGTGGTTGCCAAGTGTTTGTTGGTCCACATGTATGAAATTTTGAAAATTAAAAATGCGCAGAGCCGAAAAGATCGGTTTAATTAGAAGAAATAGAATTTGTTGTCGGAAGAACTCCAAACTTCGCCATAACTTTGTCATTTGGTATGGTAGTAATTAAAAAACTCCAGGAGCGAGACTTCTCTTCTTACGGGGAAAACTCAGGTTTAAAGGGATGAAGTAAAACTCTTTTCAAAACTTGCACAGCACTGGATTAGCCTAATAGAGATTGTCGTAAGGCTTCTCATTTCTTCCGATAAAGTGATTGCTTAAGCGATTTTGCCTTGACAGTCAAGATATCAAAAAGTTCGACTTTGAAGGTAATGGTTCGTGTCTGTTAGAAGTCTAGCCTATCTTTAGAACCTTAGAAGGTTTTGAGTCCGCATTAAGATTGGAAATATTATTTTGAGGCTCGTAGAGACAACGGGGTCAAGCTGAACTATCTGCCTTAACTTCCTTTGCGGATAGACAAAGAGGAAAGCATTTCTTTTGTTGAAAAAAAATGTCGCCACGCAGAAGGTGAGTTGACGAAACGTACAAGTAGGAGCCGATTTGCGCCCTGCAAGCATTTTGAGCGCAGTTGTCTGACTATCAAATATAATTTGGATTAATAAGGAAATGCAATGGAATCTGTAAATTCTAATTTTCTAAAATGTGGTGGCATAGTACTACTTGATTGGTGCCCACGTACTTGAAAGGCTACTGCATGACGAAGACGCAGAATCAGTATCAATTGAGCGAGAGCGAACGCGACGCGCGCGTATCTTTATCGTTGCAAATTCTAAGCCTCACGCGCTCTGCGGCTAATAAAGCCGCGTTCACAATATCGCGCCTTATGCAGCGGTCTCTCGTGTAATACATGTGAACGCAATTTTGCGCAAGTTATCATCTATTCTAACTAGGAGATGCGTAACCGCATTGCGGACAATGTCTTGACAAGTTTAAGCTTGTTCTTCCTGTTTCCAAAGAATGAATAAACCTGGACGAGACGCATAACATGTATAGACCTGCTAAGTACACGATCAAGCTTGTCTAGACAGTGTGTGCAATGCGGTCTCGCGTCTCCTGGTCATAGAATGAATGATATGTGCCGTAATTCCACGAGTATAGGCGCCAGAGATTTCCCAAAATCGACTACCCATACAAGCCAAAAGATTGCCAAAGGACCCAAGGAACGTGGTCCGAATTACCTATGAGACTTCAGCACAGCGATGAAAACAAAAAAAGTGCACTCATTTAGGGTATCTCCGAAAGTATGGCTACACTAATAATATTTGGTGTAAAATACGGGTAGCGTACGGGCAATTCTATAACATAAAGTGATCTTGTTTAAGTAAATGACAGCTGAACATACAAAGATCACTACGAACCAAAGTAACCGATAGTACTGTCTCAGTGCACTCTCGCTCGCTGTATAAAAGCTGTTGAGAGAGCTTACCATTCATAGCAGTTACTACCAACGTAACAGAAAAATGATAGCTTTGCTTCTTCTCGTTTCTGCTGTGCTTGCTGCTGTAAGCCTCAAAATACTTTTTGTTATACTGGTTACATACCTGTTTTCAGAATTATTTCGAAAATGAGCCCAAAGTGCGGCAAGAAATCGAACAATGCAAGAAGGATGCGGACCTAGACAGCAATGAGCAAGAATTAAACCTGGAAGTGTTGGTGGCATCTCATTTTCATATGGTCAGTTCTTGAAGTGGTACTTTTCACTGCTTGGAAGTGCACATATTCGAATGTTCCTTGGAAAAGAGCATAATAATGCCTAATTTCACGAGTGCAAAGCGCACCTCTTGGGTACTTTGATGCGAGAGGCACAGCCTCCGCCGTGCCTCGCGAAACGAAAGATATGTCGAACGTCTTCTAAGACTGAGAACCTACCTTACGCGATTTCAATCGCGACGCGATCTGGCAATATTCCATCATGGTAAGGGGTTTCTGAATGAGCGAAAAAATAGGGCATTTTTATCAAACTACGAAGGTTTTACGTGCCTTTGGGATCTACCATTATCGAATTTGAAGACATCTGGCTTGCCAGATCGCGTGAGGTATGCCTCGAGCTTAAGAAAAGCGCAACATGTGCAGGGTCCTTTTTTCGCAAATGTTTTGGCGTGTCCGGAGTTATCAAATTCAGGGAAAAGATGTGCGCCATACACTCGTGTAATTTGGGTCGGAAAATTTCTCTTCATTTGCTTCTTGCAGCATTTCTGCTGTGAATGCGCACGAAAGGCTAAAAGTCATCACGATCGTAAAATTAAAAGTAACTATACGATGGTCACAGAAAGGTTTGTTACATGCTCCAAGTAATTTGTAATAATCAGTCTACATGAGGATGCAATAATATTTCCAGCGCATGGCGAACGTTGGATGTGATCTCTCTGGTAGATAAAATCACTGATAAGGTGAGGGACACGCATTTCACATCTGTATTCATCTTGTTTTTTGCAAGATTTTCTCTTACTGCAAGGTAACTTGCGTAAATAGCAAATTGACACATTTGCAAGCTAGAGCTAGAGCTCAGCAACGGAAATTCCAATCGTCAAGCAAACTTGAACCTTTATGTATACTCACCAGACGTGCAGTATGCCGCCTTCAAAACGACCATCCAGCACACCGCATAACCTCTCTAAGCTTCGATCAAATCCGTGCGAAATCATTTTCAATTGGCCGTATCCCTGAAATTTACTCAAAAGAGCAATCCATCTAGGAAATCTTAGAAAGTCGCTGAAAACGGCTACTCACTGTAAACTTACCATACCCTGACAAATAATCTTACTTCTAAGTAAAGGTGCCCTTCATCGGGATGCCTCGAACGCTGTCTCCAATTCTAGAATTCGTTTAAATTGAAATCCAAAACCAATTAAGATCTGGGGTTCTTTTTTTACTGAGCTCTCTAATTGACTTCATTAGCTGCTAGATGGATGTGACAATCGTGCCATGTAATTTCTATGACTGGTCAGGCAAACTTTTGACAACTAACATGCTTTGAAATTCTTACGAATGGCCCCACCGATAATCGTAAGCTTAACGAGAACGTATGGTTTGAAATGGCCAAAAGTGTTAGCTCATGTGTTCCATGAGTTATGTTGAACACTTCCTGATTTCCTACCAAGCGTTCTACTAACATCATTGTTGGATGAAACGAGACTTTAGCAAGCATTGCGTATGATTTTATTTCAGAAGATCCTTCGCATGCGTAGCGATACGATTAGACAGGAATTGGGTAGACTGCATGTTGGATGTGCTTTGAAAAACAGATTCTTTATTCGCTTCTTTGGTATCAAGGCTGTATGTCTTGTTTACCAGGACCCGCTTGCTACCAAGTTGTAAGCCTTGCACAAAAATGTGTGCAAAAAATTTTGCCTACTTTTTCTTTTGCCATCTGAAGCAATTCACAAATTCTTTGTGATAGTTTCAATTGTTGATTCAATAAAAACTTTGAAAAGATGAATTAGAAACGTAAGCAGATGAATGTAGGCTTACAAGGTTAGAGAGCAAACGAAAGCAGCTTCCTGACAACTATTCATCAGCGACAATGTTGATATAAGTCCTGAAGCCTTTGAAAAAACAGCTTGTATTTGCTTTTGTCGCGTAGGATGTGGACGATTTCAATGCATGAAATCACCGACAGTTGAGTTTTCAAAATATAAGAGTGTATACAGGAGGCAAGTTCAATACCGCTAACATTTTTTGAGGAAAAAAAGACGCAAATCGAGTCAAGACTTACGCGGGTCGCGTGAGTCGTGCGACGGTCGCCTGATTCATGGGGCATTACCGTCGCGCGGCCATATCTCACTTCAGAGTAGAGAATTCTGAACTTATCGGCACCGTTCGTCTCTACGACGCGAAGCATCTTTTGATGTATTGGAAGTGGGGGGGAGGGTACGATAGGTATGCGGTCGAAAGTCTAAAACTCTCCGTGGAGGGCTTACCCGATGTCCTCATTCAAAATAATACAGTGATGGTAAATCGTAACCGTAGAGTCACGTTAACTGTGCGATGAGAGCCAATTTGCACATACCCTAAAATCCGGCATATAAGATCGCCTCGCAGTAATGACCGCCTCGCCGACAAGACCGCAAAAGAGCTCTCAGTTAAGTCCGCTTTCGTGACAGCCTCGCGCGCCTCGCGCGCCGCCAAGTCCCGCGGATAAGTCCGCCTTATTTTTTTCACATGAAAACAAGAAGGATGCGCAATTGCGCTGCCTTTTTTGGTCTCAGAATGAACCGAAGCAACAGATCTTTATTCAGGTAGCATTCCATGTTCATCATCATCAAAATCAAAAGAACGATCATCATCAGCGTTATCATCAGCAACAACCAAAGCGTCGAAATCCTCTTTCATGGCATTGATCATTGATTCGTCATCGAGAGCCCTGGTAAAACTGTCGCAATGGTCTCTTCAGTAATCGCATTGAAACTCTCGTAGACTAGTGCTGCTACTTCGCCGTAGGTCATCCTTTTCCTGGCGCCGCCTGTTGTGTCTCGTGCTGAATCGGCCATCCATCGCTCCCATCCCGCCCTCAGATTGTCTTTGAAGGGCTTGCTGATGCCGACGTCGAGAGGCTGTAGATATTTGGTCATTCCGCCTGGAATGACCGCGATCTTTGAGTGCTCCTTGAAAAGCTCTCGGACGTCTTCTGTGAGATGGCACCTTAAAAAAGCAAGATAAGCTCAAAAATGGTAAAATACGAAACGATACCTTGCAGAATCCAATATCAGCAATGACTGGGAGGGATCGTTGACATAGCGTTTCCTTTTGTTCCACACCTCGAGGAGCCATGTCTTCATCAGTTCGTGATTCATCCAGCCTCTTTCGTTGGCACGCACAATCACTTCAGGAGGGAAGTTATCCTTTGGAACCCTCTTTTTCTTGAATATTATCATCGGTCTTAATTTCTCTCCAGCGGCCGTCGCAGAGAGGACGACGGTAAAATTCGACAATTCATGTCCTGTTGAGTCTCCCACTTGATCCACGGTCCTTGAATAAACCATATCGAAGGGCACTGGGACTTCATCGACATTCCCAAGATTGTGGGGGAGATGTAAAGCGATTCCCTTAGTACAAATCTCCTGAAGTCCGCGCAGATGTCCTCGCAATCCTCCGGAAGTGCTTGACCGACACTGGTTCTTCGCCTCAGAGATAGGTTCTTTCTCTTCATGAAGCGTCTGAAGTCCTGGTGGCCAAATTCCCGCGCTAGCTGCAATGCCTTCTCGCGAATGTTCTTGACAAGAAGTGTTCGGCTTCCTTCTCGCACAATCCATTCATGGAGAGCTTCTTCGACTTCCTCCACTTTTGGCTTCCCATAACGGTTGGCACGTTGCCTCAGTGGCCTATCCTCTAAATTTTCTTTATCGGCCTTCCATCTTCTAACCAGACGATCAGAGACTTCGTAGCGAACAGCGGCAGCCAATGTTCCATGTTGCAGGGCATATTCCACCACGTTAAGCTTAAAAAGCGACGTGTAGGACTTCCTTCTGGGAGCCATTGAGATCCGAGATACCTGAACAGCTTGAGTCACAGCTTGTGAGAGTATGTTGGAAATATAGGGCTCTGCGTGATTGCGAACTTCGCTGAGTTAGCGGTCATTGCTTACTGGAATTACGCGGAGTCCTATAAATTTGTGCTGATCATCGAAAGGTTTACTCTTTTACAAGAAAAAGCAGGCGGCGTCAAATTTGACTACACTATCTTTTGTCTTGGATGTACAGGCTTAATGAAACAACAGATGAGAAAAAGAACAAGGA
Organism: Cylicocyclus nassatus; assembly: GCA_958299035.1. Taxonomy (NCBI): domain Eukaryota; kingdom Metazoa; phylum Nematoda; class Chromadorea; order Rhabditida; family Strongylidae; genus Cylicocyclus; species Cylicocyclus nassatus. The sequence continues at coordinate 36,788,537 of CATQJL010000001.1, read as the reverse complement.
AGCCTAATGCTTTGCTAAGGTTGAGCATTCTCAGGCTGTCACTCTTCCGTTCAAGAAAGCATTTGACAAAAGCCGTATGGCATGGGTCAACAGAGACTACGTTCAGAACATGAAAACAATAGAGGAAGCAAAAAGTATGGGAGTCAGGTTCAAGGGTTGTAGCCTGTACGGGTTCGAGAGATGTATTAAAAACATTGTAGCTTCCAAAACGATAAGATGAATGATAAGATGAGATGATTGCAATGATATAATGAGAAAACCTATTATGATTTTTCGGACAGAAAAATTCCATGTGTACAAGCACTGTCTTATATAGGAAAAGAACCCACCAGCGTATGTGATGACCAATCCGCGACGAAACTGTCAGCAATTAGACTGCACGACTTGTCGAATACTTTGGCTCTTCCTTTCAGGCGATTTCGCGGCCTTGTTTAAATCTACACCGGCAAGCTACGAGGGCGGTCGCGCGCGTTTGTGCTCCTAGGTCGCGCTTGCTCATGCTCAGGACAGACGGACGTATCTGCGAGAGGATTTAGGCGGACTTATCTGTGAGACCTTTTGCGGCGTTTTTCCATCGATTTTTGCCAAAACTGCAGATAAGTCCGTTCTTATATGCCGGATTTTAGGGTATATACGGTACTCACAATAATTTTCGACAGAGAACGCAAAGAGCTCACGATCCGCATTTTTTCCGTTTTTTCCTCATAATCCTTCTGATTTTACAAATTATGAATCCGAAAAAGATAATGCTCAAATCACTGAGGCGAAATATTACGATAACTACACTGTCTTGTTATATCAATCTGCTCGATTCGCAGTGGTGTAACGCAAAGCAGAACAAACATGGACGACATTAGTAAAAAAAAATTCTTTAAAATGCTTCCGTGGATGATCACGCGCTAGAGGTTAGCCGGAGATCCCTCTTCCAAAGCCAAAATGCCAAATTAGATCAAATTCGCCCTTTTGTATTGCTTGCTCGAAAATCGTAATTTTTCATAGAGACGCTCAATCAGGCAAACTTTGCACAGTTAGAAAGAGCTGGTGAAAAAATCTCCAATACCGACTGCACGATTTTTACTGCAAGTTTCCGATTTTTTATGACCCTACACGGAAAATTCAAATTTTGACCAATTTTCTTCTATCGCTCCTATCTATGCAACATATGACCATTAGTAAGCAGCTAAGATGTCATTATAAAGAGCATGAATCACTCTTTCATACAAAATAAGAGCTGCAATCGGCTGGAAAATTCAAAAGTTATGAATTTTTGAAAATGGTGCGAACGAACTTTCGTGCCAACCTAATATATGGATCGATTCTGAAAGGCATGCTTGCTTACCCCCTGTGCCAGCGCTCACCCCTGTGACGCAAAGGCAAAAAATGATAAAGTCCGTAAAGGCGATTGATTCTGACTCACTATTGATATTTCTGGTGACTAACATTGTATTCGGAATCGGCACCACTTACAGGGCTTATCAATCGCAGTGTTGGCTGCATCAGCGTGTCCATGTCCATTCCAGCGCGGGACTTTGTACCTCTTCCGCAAATATGCTCTCTAATCATATCCAATCGATTGAGTCTCCGCCGATTCTTGTAAACTTTGCGTCACAGGGATGAGCGCTGGCACAGTGGGTAAGCAAGCATACCGTTTCAGAATCGATCTATACATAAACATATCTGTTATCGGAGTGTTCCTTTCCATGCTCGCGGTGGGAAAGTAATCAGAGAGCACGTTTGCGAAAGAGGTGCAGAGTTCAGGCAAAACGGCTGCGCAGGAGTGAAGATGCTGATACTACCGACACTGCAGTTGATAAGCTCTGTGCACCTTGTACCAACTAATCCCAGCCCCGTGACACAAAGTTTGCAAAAAAATCTATGAAGTTGATATCGACTGATGAAAAGGCGGACTCTTCAGACTCCGAACATGGTTCTAGCAGTCAGTGAAAAAGCACTCTACGGCAAAACGCTCACGCAGAGATTCAAAAACATTGATAGAGTAGCAAGAAGTGCCAATCTTAGAACTTCTCTAGTGAAAGAGCCACGCTCACAACTCCACTTAGTGATGAAAGGTTGCAGATATCTCTATGATTTTTTGATAATGTGGCAGACTTAAGAACTCCATCGTTTACTGTAAATATTTATCTGTACATCCTGGATGTCAACGGATGTCAGTTTGTCAGCGTGTCTGGGTGTCTGTACACATATTCCTATTAGAAACTTGCATCTCTGAGCCAATCCGGACAAAGCTTTGCACGCACCTTCGGAGAAGAGCAGATCGTGAGATCTTCGCGTTTCTGTCGGATTAGTGTGGGTACCGTTTATAAGTGCAAACCGGATCTCGTCGTACAGTTAACATAATTATACGATTTACCATCACTGTATTAATTTGCATGAGGAAATCGGGTAAGCCCTCCACGGAAAGTTTTAGACTTTCTACCCCATACTTATCGTACCCCTACTCCCAATATATCAGAAAATGCTCCGCCTCGAATTAAGTCGAACGGGTCTATGGATTCAGAATTCTCTAATCTGAAGTGAGATGTGGCCACGCGACGGTGATGCCCCATGAATGAGGCGCCGTCACATAAATCACGCGACTGTCGCTTGACTTACGCGACTGTCCCACGACTCAAGCAACCTCGCGTAAGTTTTGACTTCGAATTGCGTCTCTTTTTCACAGGTCGACGCACCATTTAATGGATATTAGTTTCTGACAATTCACTGCAAGCATATTTCTGGTCTTTGAATTTTGTAAAAATCGCTCAAGTAAGTTGAATAATATTAGGTTGGTCCGAAAGTTCATCATTTTCAAAAAGTTATAACTTCCTTGCCACCTGATGGATTTCGTTAGAATTATATCATTTGAAAAAGGAATCCATGCTCTCTACAGGCGTACTTCCGGCATGAATTATCTTGAAAAACGTCGAGAGTTACAAGCGACTGAAGGAAAACAATCGAGTTTGCCATTTTTCGAGCTGGGTCACGAAAAATTCTGGAAGTATTTTTGTTTGATAGAGAAAATTATGCTCATCACAATGGTACCTTTCCCATTAGGAAGCGAAAAAGGTCGAGAGTTAGGAGCAGATAAAGAGAATTTCTTCAGTTTTGCAACGCTTAAAAAAGCCTAAAAACGTCACAGAAAAGACGGAAAGCTTACGAACGTAGGTTTTGTGACCTTTTTTTCTAGCTGAGCAAGTTTCGAGATAATCGAGAGCAATTTTGTTTTACGTAAATTTTTCGGATTTTCGGGCCTGCGTTTTTACGAAAATCAAAATTGCTCTCGATTAGCACGATTATCGCTCAGCTAGAAAAAGAAGGTCACAAAACCCATGTTCATGACTTTCCCTCTTTTCTGTGACGATTTTAGGCTTTCTGAGCATGCTCAAAAATTGCAAAACTGAAGAAATTTTCTTTATTTGCTCCTAACTCTCGATCTTTTTCGTTTTAATTCGTGAAAAAGGCACTGTAGCAAAGAGCATAATTTTCTCTATCAAATAAAAATACTTAGAATTTTTCGTGACCCAGCTCGAAAAATGGCAAACTCGATTGATTTCCTTCAATTGCTTGTAACTCTCAAAGTTTCTTTGCCACTCCATGGATTCTAACGAAATCCATGGAGTGGCAAGGAAGTTATGGCTTTTTGAAAATGATGCGAAAACTTTCGGACCAACCTAATATAATAAAATGAGACCATGCCACATAAATATACAGGTATACTGGGTAAAACAACGCAGAATATCGGATAAGACCGAGAAAATCCCATTTGAAAGTCTTTAGTTTTTATAATGTTTATTTGATGCAAAAACAATCTATGCTCCTTATGCTACTGCGACGTGAATCTGATGTATCAAACCAAGTGTTTATAGGCTGTGCTCGAACAATAAATTGGCCACATCACTAGATATTTTTAAGTGGCGATACATCACAGAAAACCAACTTAGTTCTTCCCAAAGCAGCTAGTAGAAACATCCTGGCGCTGTTGTACCCTCTGTTTACAATGGCTTCCTAAATCGCAAGTATCCTGCACTGTTTAAAGCAAACGTGGCGCGAAGGCGTCTACGAGGAAAACTGCAAATTCGTCATAGACAAGCTAGACGCACAAGAAAAGCAGCTAAGGCATTCTTTGACATGTTGACGACCATGTGCATATGCGCTTATGCACTACCTGACTCTTATTTGGTATTTCCATCCATGCGCACGTGTGCAGCTAGCTTAGGGATAATGAAAAGTTCTAAGGAGTTTTGTGCAGTAATACTACTGATGACCTGATAGTCTCATAAAAGACAGGACATCGCGACAGCTGTTCAGGAGTGTAAAATGCATATTTTATTATTCATCCTTAACGCATTGAATATATACTAACTATGATTTTTAAAAAGGCGAAATTTTTGCATAGCTGTTTTGCGAGAGAATGATGATGAATTAGGCAAAATCTAGTATTTTAAATTTTTCCTTGGAGGAAAATTTTTTTAGACTTTGACATTGCATGGTTGATTAGAGGGGAAATTTATGCAAGAATCTTGATATGTGAAATTCCTGGAAAGACATTGTGATATGCATATATTTCTTGAAAAAGTTCGCATGTTTTATGAGCGTCAAAAAAGCTCCCACATAATGACTTTGTGCATACGCGCATATGCACGAGCCAGATCCGCGAGAAATGCGTCAGTGGAAGTTTCGCCCAAAATGGCTCGGTTCAACGTGTTAAGTAGTAGTGTCAAGTTTTCTTCGTCACGGGAAATCAGTTTTTAGGAGACGCTGTTTTCTAAGAAATCACGCAGTTTCAGTCCGAGGCATGCTTACAAATGGCTGGTGCGCTTAGCAATTTTCTTCATGTTCAAGCGGTTTTTTTGCAATTCTCCTCATTTCCAAAGCGTGAAATTACCGCAAAACAGGGAAATATTAAGTTGCAATCATCCAAATATGCTGTCCATAGCTGCGGCGCATTGCTCCGAGGGAGTTATGAGAACCAACTCTTCTTGACTAGCGTTCGCAGGCCAGCAGGGTAAAGATAGCACTTTCGTAGAGGGTGCGCTTGCGAATCGGTAAAAGTTAACCTTTTCGGAGGGTTGGGGGTCGAGTCCCGTTAGCTGGAGCTCGTGTTTTGCAAGTCTTCGGAAGTCTTATTTAGTCAGCTTAAGTGTGGATTCAGGATGGAACGAAAGTTTGACCTTGACATTAGATTTGGAAATTTTCATGTGCTCATGATTTCGTTACAAATGATTTTCAAGTTTGCTAGATGTTTGTGTTTATGAGCATCCATGAACAGTGCTGGCCAAAAGTTTGCAGCGATTGTGATATTTCGCTATATCTTAATCTGCTTCGCACATTTACGAACTCGAATTTCGATATGATGCGAAATCAAACTGCTTAACACTACGTCAAGAAGTTTTGCATTTTTGTGCAGATAAAAGGGGGCCCTGGGGATAATGGTAAGTACAGCAACATCGAAAGTGTTCACAACTTGCAGCCAGTTTCTGCTAAACGTCTTTAAAGAACTTGTCACCTTCCAGCATTTGGGTTACAGGTCCCTCCCCCTCCCCCCCCCCCCCCCTAAGGCTTGGATATGCAGTGCAACTAGCATCCATTAAACTCCCATAAAGGAGACTTTACGGAGCAAATTTTCTTGAAAGCCAAACGAGCACAAAAATTGGATAAATCATAAGCTTGTCAAGAGACAGTCGGGTAATCCGTGCTCCTATGGAAAGGAATTAAATCTGGACTTTAGCGGCGGGTTGCGAATGTGAAACAAAAAAACTGCTTGGTGTGCTTCAAAAGCTACCATCCCCTTAACTCAGATTCTGCGCACCTTTCAGCTCAGAAATGGTTTGCAACAACGAGTGTAAGCTTTACTTGTAAATAACCAAAGTAATTTTGGAATTTAAAAATTTCAATTAGCTTCGAAAATTTTTTGCAAGGTTTCGGAGTGATGGGCTCGTAAAAATCTAGGATTCCAAAGTTCCAAAAGCGCTTTAAGCACGTCTTCGGAGTGCATGGCTAACTCCAAGCAATCTTATTCAAAAAAATTTTGTCGCATCCTTCAAAGAGAAGTCCTGGGCGCCAAGATTTACGGCTATATCTCTCTGGCTTTCCTGCCCCACATGACATGGTACGAGTTCCAAACAAGTTTTATTCTATCGTCCAGCAAGGAAGAAGTCTATGAAGGCTGAATCAGGCAAGTTGCCGCCTACATTCCTAAAGAGTCACGATAAGTTATTTTCCAATCTTAGCTAGAGGTGGGAAAAGGACTGTTTATGTAAGAAAAAGTATGTATAATGAGAGGTAATTCTTTTCAAATTGCGCGTCTTAAGCAATGACACTAGGCTGGTTTAAAAGTAATGCGTGTTTTGCGAGTTCTCACTTTGACGTGCTATAACTTTCTAAATCATCTACATTCTTTAATACGGTCAAAACACAATTACCCTATTTTCAGGTGTATAAGCCGCACTTTTTCAAATTTTCCCACGAGCTGTTCGGTCGCTTTATTGTGTTTCGAGAAGCGATCTTTATGCCGCACGATTCTTTCAGGCAATACGCAGCACGTTGTAGGGTCCTTTGATTGCAAGGTCCTTTGACGTGTTCGGGCTGGTCGATGTAAGCTAGGACCACCCCGCGGCTTATACACCTGAAAATAGGGTAGATGCAGCAATTCTTTCGCAATACATCGCACAGCCACCTATACTCATATCGCAAACGGGCAGAAAATTGTCGATTTATAAGCAGAAATAGTTTTTTCTAGAACCTCGTTTTTTTAGCTGATCATAAAAACCCTTCAGAATTTGTTATTATTGATGATAAGTAGTCTATCTTGTAGCCGCAAGCCAATAGTACAGAAGAAGATGGGAAGAGATTAAACAAGGAAGATTCGCGAAGAAAATCAAAATTGAAAATGATCAGTTTTTTCAGCAAATTTTCGTAGGTCTCCAAGTCCCAAAAGATGAAAATCTTTGATTTTCTGCGTGCTGAGCACATAAACGTTTTTGCAAAAACTGTAAACAACATGCCAACGCTCACAAAAATGAGCAAAGCTTTGGCGATTGCTGATGTAGAACGCTTTGAGCCGTTGACAATTCATTAGAAAAACACAAGAGTTCCCCCTCTGCCTACCGGCATACGTGCCGAGGGTTTACTAGGAATAGTTCCATAACAACACACAAATATATCAAGGTGCGGCGGGTACGCCGCAACCGTAGAGACCATATCGACTAGCCGTAGCGAGCAAATTTCAAAATAAGAAACGGCTCTACAACACCTCCCTCCTAAGATGAACAACGGTACATCTTGCAATGAGGATCTACTTGTAGACGTTCTGGTGGGCGACGATGGCGACCTGGTCTGGTTAATGTCGGTGACGTAGTCGAGATGGCTTGTGTTCAGCAGCATCCATACTATTGTTGCGTCGGCTTTCGTCGGGAATGGACTGTGTTGAGTCATGACGGCGATCCATACATGCAGCGTGGCGCATCTGGTTCGCATGTCGTTTTCATAATTGACCGTCTTCCGTAAGCACGTCGTATAGCGCTTCTCCATATCGTTTCTTCACTCGTGCTGGAATCCATTTTTCACATCCAGAGCGAAAATCACGTACCCACACGGCTTCTTGTGGCTGGTACTCTTTCTTTCGCGCTCCGTGACGGCGGTTGAACTGCTTCTCCATAGATTTATTGCCCATTCCTTCTTTTCTTCTTTGGAATCTTCACTCAGCAGCGACAGTGGTGTCCTTATGTGACGTTCCAAAAGCAGCTCGGCAGGCGAACTTTGCCCTGGAGCAGTTGTACAAGGCGTCCGTCGATAAGACTGCAGAAACTCCGCGAGCTTCTCTGGCGTTCCTCCCTCCTTAATTTTCTGGAAGGTTCTCTTGAAGATATCCACAAGCCTCTCCGCCTGTCCATTTGATTGTGGATGGAATGGAGGTGAACGTATATGTTTGATTCCTCGCTCTTTACAAAAAATCTTGGAACTCCTTCACTGTAAACTGCGTCCCATTATCCGACGCGAACACGCGGGTTTCCAAATCGTGCAGATAGCGATCTGAGTTCTCTTAGAGTAGCTGTAGTTGACGATGACATCTCAAAAACTTCTGGCCATTTCGAGTAAGCGTCAACTACGACGAGATACACCTTACCATTCAGCGACCCTGGTATTCAGTGTGAAGTCGATTCCATGGTTTGCCTTCTACTTTCCATGAATGCAGCAACGTCTTCACTGGCATTTTGGAGGCTTCCTGACAATTCCTACAGCGGCGCACTGAATCTTCAGTTTCTCTGTTGATGCCCATTCAATATGCGAATCCTCTCGCGAGCATCTTCATCCTTGTTATTCCAGGGTGTCCCTCGTGTAACTACTTCAGAACCGCTTGTCTCAGCGAAGCTGGAATGTCTATTCTGTGAGCGAAATACAAACGTCCGTTTTGCACTGATAAATTCTCCCTCGTGCTCTCCAGTTTCTGACTTCTTCTTTCCGCTTGGACGTCCATGCTCCCGATTGCAGCATTCGTATGACTTGCGCAATTGTTTCGTTCTTCCTGGATTCTTCTTCAATCCTTTACCGGGATACTGGTAACGCTCTTACAGTAGCAGCTTGAACGTCTCGCACATCTTCTTCTATTTTCGCTATGACGACGTCTTCGGTTTGGAATGGCCGTAGAGGAGTTAGTCGGGACAGTGCATCGGCTTGTCCGAATTCGGTCGTCTTGCGGTATTCCAGGTCGAAGTCGTATGCGAGTAGAATGAGCTTCCATCGTTGCAACTTGTTCGCTGTGTACACAGGCAACATCTTCTTGGGTCCAAAGATGTGCAGCAGCGGCTTGTGATCGGTGAGCAATCTGAACCGTCGTCCGTATATACATATACCGATGGAACTTACGAGCTGCGAACACCAGTGCTAGTCCTTCCTTTTCAATTTGTCCGTAGTTCCTTTCTGCTGCTGTGAGGCTTCGACTTGCATGGCAAATAGCCTTTTCTATGCCATCCGGCATCTTGTGTAATATCACCGCCCCGATTCCGTAGTCCGATGCGTCGGCGGCTACCAGTATCTGCAATTTTGGATCGAAGTGTGTGAGGAGCAGATCCGAGGCTAGAACTTCCTTGGCACGCTTGAATGCGTTTTGGCATTCCTCTGTCCATTCGAACCTTGCGTCCTTTTTGAGCAATGCGTCCAAGGGTGCACGAAGATGGCGCATTTCTGCTACGAAAAATTCATAGTAGTTGATCATCCCGAGGAAGGATCGAACATCCGCTATGTTCTTCGGAGCTGGCATCTGTTGAATAACCTTGATCTTCTTTGGATCCGGCCGGCGTCCGTTTTTGTCGATGATGCAATCTAAATAACAGATCTCTGGCATCAGAAAGTTGCATTTTTTCAACCTGACGTGGAATCCGTGATTCTTGATTTGCTTGAACAAGACTTCCAAGTTTTGTCGGTGCTCCTCAAAGCTCCTTCCCGTTATGATGATGTCATCATAATAAGTGGCTACTCCATCAAGCCCACATATCATAGAATCCATAATCTGATGGAATATATTAGGTTGGTGCAAAAGTAATGCGCGTTTTGCGAGTTCTCAATTTGACGTGCTATAACTTTCTAAAAAATCCATGTTTTTCAGTGCGGCAAAGTTCGTCAGAGGCACCAAACCTCTCTCTATACAGTGCACATTAACTTATTTTAAATTCGCAAATCGGTGGAAAAATATGGATCAATAAGCAAAAAAAATTCTTTTTCGGAAACCTCGTTTTTAACTGATCATAACTTCTTCTAAGATTTATCGGTATGAATGATAAGTTGACTGTCTTGTAGCCGCAAGCCAGTAGTACAAAAAAGTACAAAAGGGCTCAAATAAAGAATGTTTGCGAAAAGGAAAAAAATAATATTCAAAATTGTCCGCTTTTTTCGACATTTTTTCGTAGCCCTTAAAATCCCAAAATATGGAGATTTTTGATTTTCTGTGTACTGAACAGCCTCCACATTTCTGCAAAAACTGTTAACAGGAGGCCCACCCTTACGCTTACAGAAATGAGCAAAACTTTGGCGATTTCCCTCTTCAAAGAAAATCTGTGGGCCACAGAATGGCCAAAACCATTACTCAGAGGCGCCAAGATCTCAGTCTAAGTAATCTCTAGGAAAACAGTAAAGCGCGCATAACCCAGAAAATTTCTACTACATACAGTAATTGAATTTTCAAAAGAATGCCTTTACTCGCACTTGAATTCTGGCCGAAAAAGTAAGTGCAATGAAATTCTGGTTTTGAGTGCGGTTGTATGAAGCTCTATAAATTTTTAACGAATGAGGCTAGAAGCTTCTTTCAACCACCGTTGAAGAGAGCATGAAAGAAGCTTCTTGAGAATATGCTGGGTGAGTTTCATAGGAAAAACTTTGATGGAGAAAAGCTATCTTGAAACAAGGGCCAGAAAAACGGCATTACTTTTGCACCAACCTAATACCTAAAGCCGATTTCACTCCGAAGGGTAGACGATTGTAGCGATACAATCAATCCCTTGTGCGTATTGATAGTTAGCATCTTCTTCGATGCTTCCTCAACTTCCACCTGCAAGTATGCCTCGGCCAAATCGAGCTGAGTGAAGAGCTGGCCTCCATTGAGTTTAGTGAACACATCCTCCGCTGTGAGCAATGGGTGCTGATGCTGCTGCAATGCATCGTTGAGTCCCGTCGAAAAGTCGGCGCATAGACGGATCCTGCCATTCTCTTTTTTGATGGCAACTATCGGAGCGGCCCATTTTGAGTGTTCTACGGCAGAAATCACTCCTTCGGCTACCAGCCGATCAATTTCTGCCTCCAGTTCCGGTGCTGTGGCGTTTGGAACTGGCCTCTTCTTCTTGAAAACTGGGACAGCATCTTTCTTCAAGACTAACCTAGCCTTGCTCTTCTTACATTCCCCTAGTTCGCTACTGAAGACATCCGGAATCCGGATACTTGTTCTTTAAGTCGGCGACAACTTCGGCTCGAATTTCGCTAGTCACCTTTTTGCAGTTGTACTTGGTCTTCAACTTCTTGTAGGCTCGAACTTCCTGGGATTGGAGTGGATGCACCACTCCAATCCCAGGAGATTCGAGCCTTCGGTGACATAGCATGTTCCTTTTCCATGGACCATCCGTCCTGTAACTCGATCTTTAACCTTGAAATCCGTTAAAAATTCACCGTCGATCTGCATTGGCGTCCCATCTGCCGTTTTTACAGGCCTCACACAGGGTTATAAAGCTGTAGATCCTATCTTCTTCCAGGCTTTACGAGATATCAGCGTTATATTTGCACCAGTGTCCAACTGGAGCTTGAGGGGATATCCTTCGACAACAACGTCAAGGTATGTGCGGGCGTTTTCGGCGTCGAAAGCGATCACCTTTTTTGCATTGTTTTCTGCGACCATAGGGCTGCGTCCCTGTCTTCCGTCGCTTCCTTCGGCCCGTTCTAGGGAGTTGTGGACAATCTCTGCTGAAATGCGGACCTCCACATCTGAAACAATCTACTTTTTTCTTCCACACCGCATGGACATCGCGGGTCCTTTCCATATCCGTGTTGTCCATCTTCGAAGCGGTGTAATTCTCGCATTCGCTCACCAAGTCCTCGGTTGTCAGTGGTATTTCGTCCGTATGTGCAACCAGTCTGCGAATCATACTGAGGCGGACGTCTCGCAATGACGGGTCCTGAAGACCGGCTACAAATTGTAGCGTCTTCACCCGCTTGAGTGTGTTGGCGTATTCTCGGAATGGTGCACACGTCGGCGTAAGCGGTTGGCAGGTGACGCGGAGGCATTCGAACCTCCTCTTATCAGAGTCTTCTTGGAGGCAAACAGAGCTTCTGGAGATTTTCGATAGTGGTGCTGAAATTCAAGTCGGCGGTTTTGCAGGCAGGACTTCTTCTGCATACTTCCGGTATGCTTCTTCGTCCAGCTTCATCAGGACCAGGTCACGCTTCTTGTTGTCTGGCAACAAAGAATCGCTTATGACCGGCCCATAGCTGCTGAGTACGCAAAGGTATTACCTGTGTTTTCGTTGGAGACGAACCTTTGCACCTGTTTGCTCAGCTGATCGTATTAATCCTTGCTGGCATCGTGTACGGCTACGCTCTGGTTGTTGGCCAGAGTAGCGATCAGCATCCTCATTTGTTCCTATTGGGCTCGCATCTGGATCCGAACCTCTTCCTGCTCTTCCGCATCTGCTCCATCATGACGTTGAGGACCTTCTCCTTCTCCACCTCCTCCGCTCTTCTGCAACCTTCGGCATGGCTCCGCTGCAACGACGAGATTTCTTCCCCCTCGTCGATCGATACCAGCTGTTAAATGGAACTTATCTGGAGAAATTGAAAGCGACTGGAAGCTTCTTCTTCTACTTGATCGGCGATGGAGCTTTTTCTCGTTCTCGGTTGGTGGTGGAGTTCTTCTTGTCCTTGATCCTGATCGCCAGTTGATGTAGAACGCGTTGAGCCGTTGGCGATTTATTAGAAAAACACAAGAGTTCCCCTCTGTTTATCGGCGTACATGCCGAGGGTTCACTAGGAATAGTTCCATAATAACACACAAATATATCAAGATGAGGCGGGTACGCCGCAACCATAGAGACCATATCGACCTAGCCGATAGTGAGCAAGCAAGTTTCAAAATAAGGGACGGCTCTACAACAATTGCCTTCTCCAAAAGAGATTCATAGGCCACAGAATGAAAAACGACTATCCATGTTGAGGCTTTATGTCTCTTCCAGGTAATTTCTAAGAAACTAGTAAAGTGTGCTTAATGTAGAGAATCTCTATGGCATCGGGCATACCTTTGGCGGCTCCATCGTAGATTCTCCTCGCTGGGACATCGAATGCTCGGCGTTTAATCGCTTCGGGACTAATCTCATGTCGTTCATTCCAGGCATACCTTCCACAAAATCATAGCTCACACTTCACGCCCGGATGAACTTAAAACATTATCGTATTTTCAATTTGTCTGACATCTTTCACCTCACTCCTTTTCACACACTAATTTCACGACGCTAGTTATGCTGAGAGGCATCCACCACAGCATCGTCCATTCCAAAATTGCTGCTAGCCTTGGTTTGCATTTCTGACCGCCACGTAGGCTATGTTGCAACGTGCAACAACATGTTGCTCAAGGATGACACACATTGCGCCAACATGCTGGCAACAAGTTGTTGCAAGTTATCGACACGTCAGCACACGTACCGCAATCAGAGATACAAGCCAATAGTAGCAGCAATCGCAAAGTAAAGCAACAGATTATTACGCAGTGAAAAACCCCCAAGTAGTTAGGATTCTGAAAAGGAAAAGGAATGCGGAAATTACAAGAAACAATAGGAAGAAACACTTACGCCCATTGCCAAGGCAATTTAGTAACGCTTCCAGAAATCCAGAGTCAAAAAGGATAAGTGGAAAGGATAGAGAAGGAAGTGGAATAAGTGAAAAAGTGGATAAGCAATACAGAGTGGTGAGTGGAAACAAATGAGCAGCGAAAGCGCAGATCATGTGGTGCTATTCGCATGGTGCAACACTTAAAATTGAAGAGACTTGCAAAATCTTTTCAGAGAAAAGAAGGCGACGCGACATATCGCCCGTCACTAGTGCAGACTTTGCGACGCGATTTTTCTCAGTTTCGGCGATGTCGTGACGACATCGCCACTAGAGGTATGGTCAAAAACTGCTCGTGATGGTACGCGATTTGTCGCCCCTACAAACTGGCGCGAATGCGGCGGGAGCCACTATTTGAGCGCGGCGAATCAGGAACACATGTCCGGTGGAGTAACCGCATAGAGATAAATCGCGTAAGGCATGCCTGATGCCTATTTCTTACATCAGCTGAACTTTCAAAAAAAACCTCCATAAACGTTTGAATTCTGGCCGGAAAAGTAAATGCAGTGAAATTCTGGTTTCGAGTGCGGTTGTGTGAAGTAAAATTTGAAAAAATGAGACTAAAAGCTTTTTCAGCCACCATTGGATAGAGAATGAAAAGTGCTTCTTGACAGTATGCTGAGATTTTCCAAAGAAGATAGTTTGAAAAAAGTTGTCTTGGAACTAGGTCTAGAAAAACACTTTTGCACCAACCCGATAATACAGACTTCTCTAAAATGTGTAATAAATGTTCGCGCTTGGGCTGAAAAACTGGTACGGCACTGAAGTTTTGCAAAAATCAAATATACATGTACATAAAAGTATACAGCGAACGGCTAAAGTTGAGAAGTCATTCGCACCATCTGAAGAAAACATTTCACAAGCGATAAGCAAGCAGGACATAGCTGTGTGCAAGCGTGAGTGCCGAAAGTCGCAAGCAGCATCTTTCGGGTCCTTTTTTGAAGGCAGCATCCAGGCAAATCTGGACATATTGGGCTCTCATGTGAGTAGTAACTTTGGGGCCCTTACTAAGCCACTGCCCAAGTCGCAGCTCAGGTAGTGCTTTAACGGCTGAGTTATTCGCCTCACTGGACCACGGGATCGTATTTCGCATGGATTCATGGCGCAATCATGGGTCCTCGTGCGAAATAGCTGGTTTGTGCCATGAATCCATACGAAATACGATCCCGGGGTCCAGTTTTGAGGAGAATATCTCAGCCTTTAGTGCATTACCTGAGCTGCCGGCAATGGCTTACAAGGGAAGGATGGTCAGTCGAAGTGGCCTTTTGCGATGACTTCTATATCATTATGTGGGGCATGAAACGCTGATTCCAAATCTGTCTTCCTTATCTGCGGCGCGTTCCTGCACAAGAAGTTATGAGCGTTTATTGGAGAAAAAAATAGAATGTGCAAATAATATAAAAACATTAGTAACATTATTCCTAGCGCTTGAATGGACCAATGATAATCTTTCCAACACTCTGTAAAATAAACACTCTAAGGTGAGATACTGCAGTCTTAGGAAAACTGATGTGCATCGTAAGTTATATACTCACAATCAGTAGGGAACTTACACGGAAATTCTCTGTACCACTTTCCACACTATTTGCATCAGTTCACATCTCAACTGGAACGTAAACTATCGGGGATAGATTAGGTGAATGCGGCAAGTGGACAGATGGTCAGCTGTGAGTTCCCTCGCGTGCTTTGGCATGGCAAGATAGATGAGACGGCCGTCATTTTACCGGATGGAACCTCAACTGATGGCTTCAATTCAGATCACCTGACCTGATCAAGCTTTACTACGGGCTAGTATATCATCTCAAAAGGCGAATGTTGGGTTGAATTTTGCCCTGTTAGGTGGCTTGCCTTTACATTGCGTGCAGGCACGGATGTTGTCATTTGTTCCTTTCCGTCACATCTCAAATCCCCAATCTTTCTTGGTCGTCGATGTGCAAAGCCTGCACTAAAATAGAGATTTGTATCTATTACGATCTCCGAAATATTCTAGGCAAAACTAGCAGGAGCGTCTTTTTCGGACAACTCATATAGTAGTTTTCTGAAATACTCGCTCATACGGGTTCCACTTCGTATTGATTATGTTTGTGTTTATTTTCAGCGCTGTGCGAAAGAAGTATTACACCTGTTGGACATTTCCTCGTAAATGCTTATGACAAAAGTAGTGCAACTGATCTTTCCACACTCTTCAATCGGCACTTTGAATAATAACCAGGAAAATCATGCCCATCCTACTATCTTTTCATAAGAACTTGTTACGGAGTTCACCGTCGCTAGTTTATTTCCATCTTAGGCTGCGTTTATACTGATCCCAAAGTTCGGGAACACTTCCAGCAAGCATTCGAATTGAGCGTTATGCTGGAACTGTTCCCGAACATCCGCATCAGTATGAACATAGCCTTAGATTCTGCCAGTCAAGCGCACATCAATCTTCCTCCAGTGATTGTCACCTTTCACCTGGCTTGTGAGAAAAACCGATGGAGTGTGAAGACGTTATCGAAAATGGATCTTTGAAGGCGAACGAGATTTATGCAAAAAGTCACAGGGTTTCGCATTTTCGCATGACGCGTTGAGCTACGGTAATTTTCTTATTTTTAGAAATAATTGCTATTGGTAATTTGGAGGACGTGCGTTAACAAAGACCTCGCCGCCAAAGTTCGCCGCTATAGTCGGCACGCGCGCCGAGCCGGCTTTCTGTATCCCGCACCCACTTTGCACCGGTGAGCCTGAGCCATGAGGCAATCGCGCGGACGCAACCTCGTCAGCTTGTCGCGTTACGTCGTCGCGCCGCGATGTCGCGAATTTTACAAAAAGTGACATAAAAATACTCAGAAAAAATTCTTCTTTCAGATTTTAACGTGCGATATCGTCCGTCGCACAGCATAAGGGGAAAATCTCGAAAAAAAAACTTGTTATCTTGTTTTTTATTTGATTCAGGTTCATTTTCAAGTAAAATTAAGGAAAGAAAATCTGGCATCAGCTACCTACTTTTGTCCTAATAAGTTAAGTCCGCAGGTCATCATCGCCGTGTTACTAATCTCAACTTGCAATCTAGGCCACAGGTCACACCTTGCAGTGACAATTAAGAATCTATGCCATGGCAAAAAGAAACATGAAACAAAAAAGAAAATTGAAGAAACACTGGGACTTTCTAAACGAATCTTTTGTTTTATCTGGAAATATAAACGAACATGAATCAAATAAAAAACAGGAAATTAACAAGTTTTTCTGAAATTTTCACCTTCTGCGGTGCGATGGACGATATCGCACGTTGAAACCTGGAAGAGGAATTTTTTCTGAGTATTTTCATGTAGCTTTTTGTAAAATTCGCGACATCGCGCGCGAGTCGCATGGCAACAAAGCTAACGAGGCTGCACTCGCGCAATTGCCTCATGGCTCAGGCTCACCGGTGCAAAGTGGGTGCGGGATACAGTAAGCCAGCTCGGCGCGCGTGCCAACTATGGCGGCGAGCTTTGGCGGCGAGGTCTTTGTAGTATAATGCCACGCCGCCGGTAATTTAAACACCGGATTCAGACATGAGAGTAAGAGTCACTCAAAAATTAAGTCAAGCTGCACAAGCTAGTAGTCGTAGACATACAAAGGCTGATTGATTAAAATTGCAACGCTGTTCCAGAAGTGTAGTTGATTTCACTGGCAATTACGGCACTTTTGAGAGACATTTATTCCGCATAGTATCTAGCTACTACCATTCTTCTGCGCATATTTCGCCAGATCATTGCGTCTAGCCAAAATCAATTGCTACAAGCAGACCATCTTTACGCACATCTTTCCCCACAAGTAATCATAACCACTATATTTAATCTTTTCACAAACAGGCATCTTGTAGGATGGCTAAAATTTCTTCTGCTACACAGGGCTCAGCAGAGGTGGCGCTTTCATACGCTGGATGTCGTTTTTTGAGGGGAAAGAAAAAGGAAAATCATAAAGGCCTCCAGGGGTGGTATCCAAATCCGAGAAAAGATTAGCAACTAGATTAGCAGCAAGACACTTACCTGTAGTAAGCTCGGGGCTGATTCTCTTCATTATATCAGTTACAGGTAAGTCAACACGTTGCAGACGCGATCAATGCGTAAATTTGTGTGCACGCGTCCCGAGCTGAAACATGATCTTTATGCATAAAAAGATAAACAGTTATGTTTACAACGATTAAGCTGGAGCCACTTGGATTTCTGACCCTTCCCTTGTCAGAATGATAAAGGAGGCTAATTATAGTACATAGTAAGCGCTAGCTTCACTTTATGATACACGCTCTGTTCACCGTTAGTGCTACAATGGTAAGCGCTAACTTGGTCTATTCTTGTAATGTGGTAGTTATCACACTGTTCTATGTTTTACTGATAAGGTTTCAGGAGCACAATTCGCAATGATACTTTCAGGCTCTGAAAGAGACGATAAGGTTGGGATGTCTACCGGAGTGTAAAGAGTACATAATTTTGATACAGTTCTCAAGCAAGTCCAAAGATATAGATCTGCCCTACATCTCCGCTAGACAATTACTGCGCAAAATCTTATATATAAAGCTGAAATGTTTGTATGTATGCATGTATGTATGTATGTATGTATGTATGTATGTATGTATGTATGTGTATGTATGTATGTATGTATGTATGTATGTATGTATGTATGTATGTATGTATGTATGTATGTATGTATGTATGTGTGTATGTAAGTATGTATGCATGTATGTCTGTATATCCGTGTGTACGTATGTTCCGAATAGAAAATTCCATTTCTGAACCGATCTGGACCAAACTTTGCACACATACACTTCAGGGCTAGGCGGGTGTCGTAGGCTATTTTTCGTCATCGATCCGCATCGATTTTATTGATTTTTTGTAAAGTTTGACCTGCCGACTGGGAGTTGGTACAGCGGGGTAATCGAGCATGCTGATTACGAATACAATATTAGTTTTTGGCATTATCGATTACTTTTATCGATTTTATCGAATTTTTTTTGCAAATCCGAGCTATGGGACTGGGAATTTGCACAGAGGGGGGGAGGTAAATGAGCATGCTGATTTCTAACATGCGGGAAAGCTAATTGCATGTAGAAGTGGGCACAGGGAAAGATTGTACAAACATAGGGATGGGAGCTTTATCATAGTGTTTTGACAGGACCGGGCGGAGCCAGGTAAGCCAGCTAGTTACATGTATTACTGAGCTTAGGCGGCCTAACTTAGTAGCTTTGCAAGACCCCGAAGTAACCGAGTAGCTTCCAAATCTTTCCTCTGTCCTTTTACAAAGTTGCAGCACTTTTTCCTTTACTACCCTAATTTTTCTGGATGGAACTTGACCATGTATTGAAAGTTTGTACCAAAAGTGGCCTCCTACAACTCAAACAGCATTTGGCAGCATTTTCTTCTCTTTCTAACATTACATTTTTGAACCACAACCAGGGCCCGGCACAGATCGTCTGGAAGCAGGCTGGACTTCGTTTTTGAAGCAAAAAGCAAAGGGGGATTTCGTTTTTGAGGGATCGGGGCCGAGCACGAAGAATAAGCGTCATTTAGTCGAACGCAAGCTTTTTGGGCAGGTTATCGCACTTGACATGCTCTATCGTGTATGACGAAAAGTGCGCTCGATTTGAAGGCAAGGCTAAAATAAACAATTTGCTTGTTTACAGCGCACACAGAATCATTCGACACCAAAATTGAACTGTGTACTTAGAAAATTATTTGAGGAAGGATTATATGGAAAGCTTCGCAGACTTATGTGAATTAATACCTTTTACAAAATTAGATCGTCTCTAGACGGCCACAGACGATCTGAAATCGTCTGGAGCATATATTTTCGCCACTTACGGATGCCCCGGTCAAAAGCCTATCCCTGAGCATAACGACATTTTCATATCATTGCCTTTCCTTTGTTTTTTGCCTTCATTTCTTCATATATCGCTTTGTGAAATATAATAAGACTAGAAAGTCTTTCTTGTTTTCATCTTCTCCTAAGCAAAAAGGTCAAAAGGGACTTCGTAAAACTTCCGAAAGTCAAGTTTGTTTTCAGAAACCCTAGAAACCCACTCGTGTCGGGCCCTACTGGAGGTACGTTGGATTTCTTTTTCGCAAAAATCCAATTTTCAGTAAAAAAAATTTTCGATTTTCGCTCTAAACTTTACATGAATTACGACGTAGGTGGATTCTTGGTGATCATTTTGTAGAGCTTGCTTTGCTCTGTTGAATGTTACGCTAAATCTGCTAGGAAAACAAAAAGATTTTAATCTGTTTAAATACGGTTTACTTTTGGAGCAATCTAATTTTTCAGCTGCTCTAGACTTGTCAGTCGGAACCCAACTACAAGTCAACCGATGCCCATTAAGATCCAGAAATGAGAGAAAATGTCAACTTAGTGATGAATGAAATCACAAAGTTTAATTCAATAAGGCATTAGCAGTCATGCAGTCATGTACCATATGTTAACTCAAAATAAAAAATATCTCATCAAAGCTACAGAATCCAGAGGGTGGACCCCTGCCGCGTAATCCTTTCTAAACATTCCAGTCCCGCAGTGCCGTACCGAAACCCCTCCCCCCCCCCCTTGAGAATGGGTCACGAAATTTCATAAAGTTACTTACATGAGTTATAAAAATTTGCAAGTGAATTGTTTGTACTTGTAATTGTAAAATAATTTTTTGAATTTTTTGAAAATTCATGGATGACGCCACGCTACCTTCTTTTGAACTGGGGCTTGAATTCCCTGCAAACATTTTTTTCTAAACAACTTTTTCTAGAATTTCGGCGTTATGGGCCCGCCATGGGATAGACCAAAAATGCTTTCGGAGCACTTGGCTGATGCCAAGCACCTTCATCAAAAGAAAATTTTCGTCCTCCCCCCCCCCCCTCCCCCCCCCTCCCCCCCTCCCCCCGAACGGTCCTGGATATGCCACTGCAGTACCTAAATCCTGTAATTCTAGCAAATGAGATATATCCAGACCAACTGTTTACAGTGAATTCAAGCAGTCCCCATGCCAAAATTTCGACCTTTCCTCACGAAGCCACGACCTGAGGATATTTTTAGGTTGGCAATCATGTAATGCAAACTTTTTTGTAATTCTTGTCTTTGGGATATTGCGCCATTTCTTGGTATTCTATATATTATGGAGTGAGCCTAGAAATGTAGATATCCCTGCATTTCAGGGACAAGTTCAAACACAATGGAAAAAAAATAATCGCTCTACATTCTGCTGAAAATTGTACGGGGACTACCTTCTTTTCTCATGAATTAACTTCAGTCAAGTATGATTTTTCACCTTTTCAACAAGTAAATTGGTTCTCGTGTTTTGCATGCCAACTTTTCCGACTTCACAAAGTTTAGAATTCTGAGGTTCTGCTTCTTAGTTCCTGGGTTGATACAAAAGTAATGCGCGTTTTGTGTTCGCACTGTTATAACTTTCAAGAAAATATACATTTTTCATTGTGGTAAAAACCATTAAAGGCATCAAACCTTTCTTATTACAGCGGACATCCACCCTAAGCTCATATGGGCACGAGAATATGGATTGATAAGCAAGAAAACTTTTTCTGAAACCTCATTTTTAACTAATCATGACTCCCTTCTAAAGCATGTCTTGTAGCCGCAAGCCAGTAGCACAAGAAATTGAAAGGGGTTCAAAAAAAAGAAGAACTGGGAAAGGAAAAAATTGATATTCAAAATTGTCCCCTTTTTCGACACTTTTTCTTAGGCCTCAAAATCCCAAAATATGAAATGTTTGATTTTCTGTGTACTGAGCACCTAAACAATTCTGCAAAAAGTGTCAACAGGAGGCCCATCTTTATACTTACAAAAATGAGCAAGCTGGAATTGCCCTCTTCAAAGGAAATTTACGGGCCATAGAATGACCAAAACCACTACCTATGTCGAGGCGCCGAAATCTCAGTCTAGGTAGTTTCTGAGAAAGTGGTAAAGTGTACACAATGAGGACAATTTCCATTACATGCAGTAGGTAAATATTAATAGGTAATAGGTAAAAGAACGCCCTTCATTCGCGCTTGAATTCTGGCCAAAAAATAAAGGCAATGAAATTCGGTTTCGAGTGCGGTAATTTGAATATTAATTTTTAACAAATGAGGCTAGAAAGTCCTTTCAACAACCACTGGATAGAGGACGAAACGAGCTTCTTAATGGTTTGGTGGTTTTTTAGAGGAGGAAGTTTGATGGAGAAGATTTGTCCTGAAAGAAGGGCCAGATAAACGCGCAATACTTTTGCACAAAGCTAACATTTACCGATATCCTGGCGAAAAAGAAAACCACGCCTTGTTTAATTTACGAAGGTGCTGGATCTCAACCTGTCTTTATCCAGCATTTTGGCTGAGCTCAGTGAGTAAACTACTAGCAAATATTGCCTACAGTTTCTTATCGATGTACTTGATTCACTGGTTGTTCAAAGCTCATGCTCTGGTATAACTTTGAATTTCAACAGTTTCAAATTATGCTCAGATTCATTCTATTTTTTATCTGAATCAAACAGCTGCGCACATTTTTAGCCAAATCAAGTTCTATAAAATGCCAAAAAATGAGCGCGTACATTCAGACATAGAAAAGTTATGGGAAAATTGAAAAATTTGCTTTCAACACCTAAAACGCTAAAATCACAGGGAGTTCTTCAGGCAGCTTTGATTTGCCATTTGCTCATGTTAAAAGCAAAAAATAGCACATCTGCTGAAGGTTCGACTGCCTAAGGCCCAAGGCATACCTCACGCGATTTCAGTTGCCACGCGTCTGGCAAAATGCCAGATATCTTCGATTTAGTACTGCTAGACCTCAAAGCAACAGCACGTATAACTCTCGTAGGTTGATAAAATGTCCTATATTGCGTACACTCAAAAAAAACTATTACGATGAGATATGACCAACTGGAGTATTGCCAAATCGCATGAGGCATGTTTTCGGCCTAAGAAGCCCCTTCATATTTTTACCTCAGGCACGATTTCGTAAGATCGCACTGAAAGTGCCACCTCCCTGACTTTCAAGTACACTAGGCCCATAAAGAATGGAAACACTGCATGAATTCCACGGGGAGCACTGACTGGCGCTGTCCTCTCGAGCACGCCGCGCCAGCCCTGAGGGCACATCTGGTGGCTCTCGTCCTCCGCGTAGTCCTCGGCCGGCTCCGAGCTTGTCGCGCGCCTCCGAGCGGCCCGTTTTGCCTCGTCCGGGGCGGGCCCCCGCCGCGTCTGCGCCTCTGGCCGGGGCCGCGTGTCTCAAGCGGTGTCGCCCTGTCGTGCTGGCTCCGCCGGGGACGTGTTCTCTCGTCCCCCGCGGAGCGCGAGAGCCTCCGAGCGCCGTCGTCGTCGACGGGGCGCAGCAGTCAGTGTCAGCGCCAGCCCTGGGCCGCAGTGCTATGCGGGTAGCGATGGAGGCAGGCGACCTACGAGTGCCTGAAATCCCTTTAGCTTCCGGTGAAGACGATCTGGACAGCAACAAGAATTCACAAAAGTACGTGACATCAATTTTTTTTATTCTTGAAAAATCATTATTTACATTATTTTCATCTTCCTCTTGATTTTTCACTTTCTTTCCTCCTATTCTTCAGCTTCCCTTTTTCCACTTTTCTAAATCGATTTTCCTGTCTTTCATACCTTTACCAAACCCTTTCATCTACGCCATGGCTATAATCACATTCCACTCTGAATCGGCAGTAATAACAGTTATCGGCCGCCTTTATTGATGATGACAGAAAAATGGCTAAGAGTATCAATCATCGAGGTGGCGCTTAGCTTGCTATATGGTTCGTGCGAAAATAATACGATCACTTGGGGGAGAAACGGGGGGGGGGGGAGGGAAGGGTGGAAGTTTGAATTTCGCATCTGATATAGCTATGGAAGAAACGACGTCAAACTGATCTTATTTGCATTCAGATCTTTTTCGATAATTTGAAATTTATGGGCTTAGAGTGCTGACTGCTTTTTTCCTTGGATTATTTTGATAATTTCCGAATAATCCTATCAATGTCGTTTTTTTACTACTTTTTTCCAGCGAATTGTGCATCGATGTGTTTGCCCAAATTTGCAAAGCTCTTTTTAGCCACTCGCCCTATTTTCTCTTTTTTTTTTTCTTGTAAAATTCATCGTATGTCTCTTCAACCACTTCCGATATAGTGAGAGTGTACATGATGTCATAAATTAGCCCAATGTCGAATGAGGGCTAATTTCAACTAGATGTGATCATTTTCTTTGTGGGGGTGCACTTTGATAGACATCGCTTGCCTTCCAGTTGATCTACTTCCTGACCATCGGTTAATAGAACCTGTAGATCAGATTTTTCTGGCCCTTTTTGACCCACTTTATGATCTTTTTTCAATGCTGTTTTCCGGAGATTTATGTAGACCAGGCAAGGCAACATCTCTGAATACAGACCTGCTTTCACTTTTCCTCAGAAAAAAGTCTCCGAAAAATTTTTTGGCCCCAATAGCAGCCCCTCCAGCTCTTCTCTAGCCTAAGCCTCTCACCATTGCTCAAGTGGCTCGAGATTTTTATGAATAACCGTCAGCTGTGCGTTTATCTATACGACCAATCCCTCAGCGTTGCTACGTAATGTCGTAAAATTTTGTGGAATTTTCGATGTTACGAGAGAATTCCAGGCGAAGATCTATTTTTGTTTCACTTTACAAAAATTTTCTGAAATGATTGACAATCTACCATCTCAAATGTTTTTTGTGCAAGATTCTTGTACAAATGTACTTTTTCCTGGACAATGATCGATTATTAATATGATTAAAGATAGTTACAGATGATTTTAGATAGTTCCTCACTAGTTCCTGCTCATAGATGATTTCTCAATAGTTCCTCAAGTGCAAATTTCCACTTTTTTCTGGGTCTGGGAATCCAGTCAGAGAGCGAAAGGGAAATCCGACTGAAGAGAATTGGGACTTCGGGACCAGAAAGTTTGCTTGAAAAACGTGTTTGTCTAGAACTAGACTCTATTCTTTGCAGTTTTATAGGAGTGGTTATCCGATTTATCAACTGCAGGGCTACAAAAATAGAAATCAACGTAAATTTTGTAGGGATGGAATCAAAAATGAATCTTTAATTCCCACAATTTCGACAAATTTTTGTAATTTTTGTTGTTATCCTAAATTTTAAGGAGAGCTGCTCAGAATACAGGTTGTTATCTCTCCATATAACTTATTATTTCTTTCCATATTCCTTTTTGAAGAAATTTTCCTCTCCACAAATCCAGAATTTTTTTTCTGAAATCTACAAAGTTAGCACTAGTTGCTTTACAAAATTCAAGCAGCGGCCACATAGTTGTAGCTAGCTGTAAGATTGGAGAATTTTTTCGAAAAAAAAAATCCCGTTTCAACTGCCTATAATATATTTTCGAGAATGGGACAACTTTGGTCATCTCTTGCTCTCCTCCTTGGTACTTCAGCAGCGCATTTCTCAAATAGTTGTAGGGAGTTTTCTCAAGTTAGCCATTCTCCTTTTTAAAATATTTTCTCTATTTTCACGTTGTCAGCCCACAAATATAATTTTCGTAATTTTGCTGTTTTTTATGTGCCGAAAACACATTTCTTTCTTGCTGAGCAATTTTGCAATTTTTTATCCTGAACTATGCACGAAAGGCCCAATTTCACAATACCCATCGGGTTGCTAGGTGATCAGCCTAATGTCCTCGAATTCCATGGTTTTCATGCACGCACAGAAATCTAGAAATTTCTCTCACCAAGTCTTTCGCTTATCTTTTTCATCATTCGTAAAAAGTCTACATCAATCATTATATCATCACGACATCATTTTTACATCTGTTTTTATTTTTCCGCCTACAGTGGATGTGTTAGTCAATCTAGTCATTCATGCAAAGTTATATGAATACGTCCGCAAGCACATTATCCGTCCCCATTGCTAGTTTCGCACTGAGCGTCCAGATAATGAGCTAGACCTCTTCTAGGTAAAAAAACGCTCTGCTGAGCTCATTTGCGCAAATGTTCTTGTTTCGTAACCAAAGTACTACGGGTTCCATGTTCTTCATCATCCAAGTTATATTTTTATTTCGAAAAAGTTTTCAGATGAACACAAAATTTGGCTAGTTCTCACTAACACTATTTGACATCTTGATTGCATAATTGTCGGTTCCAGTTTGACATTTCATAATAAATAACTAGACAAATAGAGAAAATCAATCAAAAAAGGAGTAGTAGAGTTTGTTTCTTAAATTAAAGTAATTAATAAGAATCGTTCTTAATCGTGCTCAGAGTATGAGGATGCATAACTTTGTATTTTCACAAATACTGAAATTGAATAACTCTATCGATTATTCTACCACTTTGCAACCTTCCCCACCCCTTATCAGCTGCAATTAAGACGAAGTTTTTTTTTGTTCATCTGATTAAGATTTCTACAAAAAAGTCCTGCAAGTGAGGTTCAGTCTGCTGCAGCCATAATTTAGCAAATTATTTATTTATTTACCACCACTGGACAAGAAGCGACCGAGAATGGCTGGAGATAGGGGGGGGGGGAGGAAGGGTGCACAAGTTCTGGAAATAGGCTATTGCTCTGACTATGAGCTTTCGTATATACTTCTGGTGGGTGGAATAGGGCTTTATGTGGTTGACTGAGCTATTAGAGGGAAAAAACTTGTATGACGAATTGTAGCACCGATGACGTTTTGGCTCCCATTTTGTAGAAGAAAAGAGTTGGGGTTTTCTGGGAGAGGTAGGGGACAGATTTTTTGGAGTAATCTCTTATGAAATTTCAAAAACAAAATTTACATCTTGTGCTTCAACTGAGAAAGTAGGAGTAACAAACTAATAATTTATCTCAATTGGTGCTATCATTCTTGTCTTTGTGGCTTTTTTCTTTTTTTATCTCTATGATTTCCTTCTTATTTCCTTTTCTGAGTGTTTCTTCCTTTAGAAAGAGCAGGAGAATCTGCAAGTCAGAATTTTTCACCCATAGAATTTTGCCAAAGAATCCTTCTGTTATCAAATAATATCCTGCCACCTTAGAAATTCGCATTTCAAAAATTCACAAAATTTTTTGAAGTAAAGGGTAACCAAACAAAAGTCAATATTCTCCCAACCAGTGCATTCTCACAGCTTCACTTAAGTGCCTTCACCCATCGATTTCGCGGATCTTTCCGCATGGCCCCGTGCGTTTCATGGGGGCCATGGCCATTTCCGGCGGCTGCCGTGCACGTACGGACCTAATCGATGTTCTTTAGTGTTTTCTTCTATGCACGAATCCGGACATAATTTCCAGCCAGTGCCAGGCGAAAAAGTAAAGTGAACAAGCTGTGCTAGTCAAAAATAAGCCATTCACTACGGATTTCCCTCTTTTCTGGATTTTTCTGGGACTGAATGGGAAAATTCTCACGTTGGACAGGAAATCCCTGGGAAAAAGCTATATTCTAGCAGCTTTGGGCACTCAAAATCTTTTTTTTAGTCAAGTGGAATATTTATAGCTGAAGTAACTCCCCTAATCTTTCCCGCGCCGCTGACCCTTTGTGTTCTTATCGCCCCGATCGCAGAGTGTATACGAATCTCTTTGGTTGCCCAGGTGACATAATGATATGAGTGTGTGATTCATATCGTCCCGATGGTTTTTGCATTGTGACTGTGTAAACCCGACAGCCACACCTGCGAATAGAACAGAATGCATTACTAAGTTGTTCAGTGGTGATTCGAGAACATTGGCTTCTGTACAATGTACAAAAATAAAACTCGATTACATAATAAATGATTTCAGCGGCAGGGAAGAGTTTTACTGGTAAGGTCCAGAAAAAATACGACTGTTGAATGATCGTCGAATGTCAAATTACTCTTGCACAATTTGGAATGCAAAATCAAAATCAAAAAAAATCGTCATGATTTGCACCTTTTGGGATTTCTATAAGCTAAGCACTAGACATTCTTTTTTCCTTATCGTACTCAACTGGTAATAGAACTCAGTAATACAGGATAAGTGATTTGCAATTGTAAAGAAAAGTCTCAATGGTTTCTTTATTTTTATAATCCCACCTGTCCAAAAGAGAAAAAACGACAGTTAAATGGTTGATAAGCGTTTGAAAACTGTAGAATTATTTTTGCACAATTTGAATACACCTATCTATGACTCTAAACTTCATATTAGTAAGCTTTATGCTACACTACATGGGTGGAAAGACTAGCAAGGCAATTATCTTTTTATGTAGCTAGTATGAGGTGGAAATTTCAACTACAAAGGAAGAAATGAGGCGAAAATAGTAATCGTATTTTCTGAATAATCTCTCATTTGGCAAATGTGAGAATAGTCTTTGGAATTCACCATCTCTGAAAGTGTACTGTCCCAGACAGATTTTTTCTTAAAAGCGTGCTTGTTAGTTTTTTTCCTTTCTCCTAATCTTTGTTGAGTTTAGTCGAAATCGTCTCATTGCATCGTTTCATATTTGATTTTGATCACAAATCATCTGATAATTTTCGAGTCTTGTCCGTGGGGGGGGGGGGGGGGGAACATGAAAAATCGCGGCATTTTGATAAGTGTTATCAAAGTGTTGCATTCTCCTATAGCAATGCGTGAATCTTGCAGGTAATGTTGTCTATTTAATAATTTAACTTTTTTTGGAAAGTTTGTTGAAGGTTGAGGATGGCGTAGGATGCGTTTGAAACTTCTTTTGGGTAAAGACAAAATATTTACCTCATAATTTCGTAATTCTCAACTAACATAATTTCCTCACCATAATCCTTTTGAATCCATGATATGTAAAATGCCTCATTTTCTTAGACCTATACATATTTTCTGTTGCATGTTAGTGTAACCTTTTCTTGGAAAAATCTTTCCACCTACTCTTTATCTTTCTTTTTTTTCAAATCTGCAATACATTTGCTTTGCAGCCCTTTACCACCATGCTGTGCTAATATTTGCTTGTCCATTTTGATTCGTAATGGGATACCACACATCGCAACTTTTCCTATTAGTCTGTAAACACAAGTTTTTCGCAGAACATTGGTAAATGTTCAAAGTTCACTTTTGCAGCATTTTTAGTGCTCATAGCGTTTTTTTATTGTCGAGCTATTACATCGAGAAGGGAGTTTTATTGACTCAAGAAATTATAAAAAAAAAGGTTCGCACCAAGATTGAATTTGGTAATTGTTATCTGATTTTATTAGAGGAATTTTACATCGAATGGCGCAAACATAGTGACTCATTTTTCCAAAAAAAACCGAATTGTTTGCTAAGCAATGCAAAGTTAGCTTTTTTGTCGCATCTCATTCCAGCCGAGTCGAGGAATCCGGACATTCCACTTTTTCTTTGATTTTTGAGTGATGTCATTCAGATTATGGAAATATAAACAATTCAGAGCTGCTAAAAATTCTTTCATACAATAAGAGCATAGATTCTGGTTTTCTATCTATATCATAACTGAATTCCGAAAAAACTTGCGAAGTTCTATTTTTTCGCAAGAAGGCTGAAAATATTGCAAGGTTCTATTTCGCAAAAATATGACTATCTTGCGAGAATTGAGTGTTTGATCATCTGATGTGAATTTTACAATAAGCAAAATATTCAAAAAAAATAATTTCTAGACTTTATATCGTTGCTTTGGGATTTTGGTGTTTGTGCAAAAAAGTCCCCAATTGTCGTTCATAGCTTTTTCTACATTTTTCGCCCCATTTCACTCTCTGCGCCCTAACACGGATTAGTCTGTTTATGCATACGATTATACTTCACTAAATCGTCATCGCTGTTTCCGCTCTTTCGACAACATTCCCGCTTGCATTTCGTCGGAAGTGTATTCGGAAATGATGCCTGTGATTTCAAGCTTGCTGAACCAAGGGTACTCACCACCACTGAAAAGTAACCCGTGAAGAGAATGGGAACCCACTTATCTATAAGATCTGAAACAGGAGATTTGAGTGACTCCAAGAGGAGACGGAAAAATTTGTCAGTGGAAAGAAATCTTCTCTCAAATCCAAACTTTTTGAAGAAACTAGAAGTATTTAAAAAAATTGTATACTTGCGCCTGATTGTTGCAAACTCTGAATACTTGATCAGCAATTAGCATGCTTTGAATCTAAATTGGAAAAATGGAATATTTCGGCAAACCAAATTCCTGGGTCCAAGTTCTCACAGATAGTTTGCAGTCGACAAATCGGAATTTATAAAAACCTCTCGTTTTAGTTCTCTCAAAAACATTTCCCATTTTTACCCTTTCACTCGTGAAGTAAACCAATACACCGCCCGACGTCCGACTTTTATTATGCCTTTAAAACGGGGAGTTTTTCTGATTTGAGAAGAAATAGGAAAACTTGTCAAAGATGCCAAAATCTTTCACTTGGACTCAAACTTTTTCTGAAAAAGTTACAGTGCAACTTGCAGAGTTGAAATTCGTAGGTTTTTCTGGTATGTTCTCACTTCGGGTGCTTATCAAAATAACCGCTGTTTGACTGACTCTTATATTTTATTATATTTTATATTATTTTTTTAGGTAACTTGTAACGGGAGTTTTCATCAAACTTTGGAAAAATTCAGAATGCAGTTTACAGATAGATATCCGGGTTTTTCTTGTATTAATCATCTTGACCGGTTGTGATGCAGAACTACCGTTGAACTGGTTGACATTTGAATTTCTTGAATTTTCTGAAGCTAGTTCTAAACTGGAAAAATAGAAAAATCTAGCAATCGCGCTATGATTTTATGCATCCAGTTTTTCTCGAAAAAGATCAGAATGCAGTCTACAGAATCAAAGTTCGTTTTTGCTTAAGGTGTTGACTAACTGCTCTAAAAAATTACCGGTAGGCTCACTGGAATCTGATTTTCATAACTCTTTTGAAACAGGAGTTTCTATACAAATCAAAAACAGTGTGAAAATTCAGCAATTGGACCCGAATTTTACTAGAGAACATTTATTCAAGAAAATTTGAGTGCAGTCCGAAAAATCGAAATCTGTAAGTCTTGTTCGTTGTTTAAGACTTAGTGTGAAATCTGATAAGAGTGTTTGTTCGTCTAGCACGCGAACTGCTCAATGGTACGGAAAATCGAAATGCAAAAAAGTTGCGAGTTATCGCTGTGGCTATGACGCAAATACTCGAAGGCTTAGTCATTCTTATTTTTTGTACTCTAAAAATCGAAAACATCCACAAAATGGGGAGGTTATGATTTTTCAAGAATATTTCGAAGTTTTTTTTTGAGTGCTTTGAGGAATCCAATATTCAGAAGTTTTTTTTGTAATATTTGATTTAGCTGAACCATTTTTTATTCGAAGTTATACTCTTTCAAGGCCTGATGAGCCTCACCTTAATAACAAAAAATTTTTTGGCATAATACATTGTGAACATTTCAACAAAAACCAGTAATGCAAAATAATAACAATCTAAATTTGATTAACTAGCCAAAAATATGAAGAACATTCGAAAATAAGGTTTTCTAATAATCTTTTAAAATTTGT
This sequence comes from Cylicocyclus nassatus, assembly GCA_958299035.1. Lineage (NCBI taxonomy): Eukaryota > Metazoa > Nematoda > Chromadorea > Rhabditida > Strongylidae > Cylicocyclus > Cylicocyclus nassatus. The sequence goes on along the minus strand of CATQJL010000001.1, from coordinate 36,757,799 downwards.
TTTTGCTCGTCAGAATTTTTAGAACTTTCTTTGCTCTCTTTTAACCTTCAAAAAAGCACAAAGTAAACACTTTTGCAACAAAATCTATGAACGATTGAGGTCAAGTGAACTTTTTGTGAGGTGACAGTGTACTTTTTCATCGTTTCTTGTAATTCTAGTAGTCTGCGCGTAAGCAAACAGTTGACGGCAACATTGATGAGAGGCTTATGAAACTTTTTGGGGAGCTGCACTTTTGCACTGCGTCATCTATCGAAACATCGAAATAATTCATCAAGATGAACTCCAATTTTGCAATAGACAAACCATATATTGAAAAATTGAATTGCAAAAACAAAAGGTGGACGAAATGGACGAAGAGTTTGCAGAAGAGTTCGGCTTTACGCTTTTCAAAAACCGGTAAAGCCCCATCCTTCTAAGCCCAGTTTTAGTTTAAAAGGACCGTCTGCCATAAAAAGCTGTTTTGTGTTTTGCAGAAGCTTGTATAAGGGAGCAAAAAAACTACCGTTTCCGCCATCAATGTTTAAGGGAGTTGGGAGGGATATGCAATGTTTTGTGGGAAAGGGATTAGGGCTGTACAGCTTTATCTATTCACCCCTACAGTGAGAAATAAGCATAGAATTGGAATGGAGGGACCATAAAAAAACACTGATGGCGGAAACGGTAGTCTTTTGGTGGTTTTTTGCGCATAGCGCCTTTTTGTACGTTGACTGGATATTGTAGTCCGCTCGAAGACTGTGTGGATCTGTATATGTTATTCATATTAGCAGAAAGAATTAGTTGATAAACATATGGACTGTTAAAGGCAGTGTTTATGCAAATTTTGATACATGGTTTCTTATGTGGGGACTGTCAGGAAGCCATCTAACCAATATCTTCAAATGGCAGCTCATACGAATCATTCGTGACTTAGAAATTCTAATCCGAACTCCGGTCCAAACCGTAGTCTCTGCTGCTCACTGGACGGCTCGAGTACGGTCTGGTCTGAACTTCTGATTGGTTTCTCATCCCAAAGAAATCATATGAGGTGCCGCGGAGCAATGTCCAAGTCCTTCTAGTCAGCACATAAGAAATCTTTATAATTTCCCCAGTGAATGATGAAATTTCGTAATTACTATATACCGTGACACTTTTTTTATTCCGTGCGTGCGTCTACGTATATTTCCCTAAATTATTGAAAAACCGTAAAAACCCTATTTCGCCCTCTTTCTTTTTTCATCCATTTCTTCTTCGCCATCGGCTAGGTCTGCCCTTACAACCACATCCTTACACCAGCTTCTGAGCTGACTTCCGTCATGCTCTCTGCGCTTTTTGCGAACATCAGACGGACGTCTAAAAGCTGGGTATTGATTCCGGCTGCTCCTCGCATTCTGTCCGGCTCCTGCCTTCACATCCATACTGAGTGAAAGCCGACTGCAAGCGTTTGTCTCAGTATTGGCGTTTGCTGCTGTGCGCAAACTGAGACGAAGCCATTTCTTCGTTGTCTGCTGCTCGGGGCAGCAATTACGACGAGACTTTCGGGGAAGAGGGGAAAGTGAAGTAAAAAATTGGAAGGAACAGAAGGGATCAGTGAACTTTTCCTACAGTTAACATAAGTTTCGCATAGAATGTGCAAAATTTCCGTGAATGTCACGGAATTCCGTGAATGTCGCGCACTTCCGGGGATTTCCGGAATTCTGCGACATTCACGGAAATTTTGCACATTCTGTGAGCGGTATTGCAGCTGTAAACGCCTAATAGTTTGAAGTGAATAAAAATCATCGTGAAATTGCAATTCTTTGATCTTATTTTTATTCCGAGTCTTGCAAACTCGAATTCTGCTCAAATGTGAGAGTTATAGTTGGTTGATCGGAAGTAGCTTTATTTTACTTCTGCCAGATGAGACTTCAAGATCCTGATGATTGACAATGTGATCAACAGAAACGACTGGAATTTTTCGCAAGTCTGTACATTTTCTTCAAAATGCATCTTACACTAAATTGTGTACACGAACAGCTTTTGGCACCTTTTAAAAGAAGGATCAATTCATCAATAAGAAATTTCTAGATTGTGGAAGAACGTTTTAGGTTTTGGAAGAACTAGTGAATAAACATTAAAATTCCAGCAATCTCCGAAGTTCGACTTCAAATAATTTTCTCCTCATCTATGAATTTTTCCCAAAATCTTTCTGCTAATATTATAATTATGCAGAGCACTTCGGTAACAACTACTTTTTGGATATTTGTTTTTTCAATTCTTTTTTGTATTTTCCCACTGTGAGCGCAGGTACTTTGCTGCCCAAGATTTCAGCATTTGTTTCCGTTTGAGACGATAAATGTTCTAAATAATAGTAGAAACATATTTTTCTTGAATTAATCTTCAAGTAGAACGCTCCTATTCTCCTATTTTGTTTTCGTCTGTTCTTTTCAAGCGTAACAACGTAACAAACAAAGGAATTTTCATGTGAGAAATGTTCTGTCTCTTTTTTACCTCCAAATACTTGTCACCATTCTATCATTGTTTTTCCAAAAGCAAGTCAACCCATCCAACTGTGCTGACTCATAGAATTTCCTTTCATGAATTGCCGTCGCCGAAACTTCATCAGTCAAAGTCATCCTATTTCGAAACAGAAAAGTAGTGCAGAAGTGGGGAGCGCTGAGAATTTCGAAATTCAGCCCGACTCGGGTCTGGGAAAGAGCTACCACTATCGGTAAAGGTTGATATTTAGTTAAGATAACGAGATGTAAACGAGTTAGTAAAGTGTTTTTCTTCGAAGAGGATGTCCGGTCCCAGTCGAATTTGTATGCAGAAGGCTTACTTTCTGTAATCCTACTGGCTCTTCCACTTCTTGTTGACTGTCTTCAGAAAGAGCTGAAGAAGCCTTAGGAACTAGAGTCCTTTCAATCCCAGGATGCGTAAGCCTGTCACTGGCTGAGCTCTTTAATCACTCAACACACCGTAGACAACTTTGCGCAAATATTTTGTTCCAGTCAGGGGATGTACTCTTTTTTCGGAAAAACTAATCCAGCCAAAGAAATATGAAGCATAATGGGTTTTGGAAAGAAGGCGCATCATGCGCTAATTTATGCGCTCCTTGTTCCATAGGTCGTTTACTGAGTTTAAGTTAATGAAATCCGGATATAAAGCAAGTAAGTAACCGGATGCACGGAATAGACGTCATTGCGTACATTCTGGCATCTCTTCGTACGCGCGCTCTCTCATCACTCTTATCGTCTGCTGTCTCCTGCAAACAGAAAGTCTCTTGCAAGACGCAGTAACCTCCAGCCTGAGCCAATGATGACCTTATATCAAAAATTACAGCTAAGTCCAGCGTTAGTCTCACCATCGATTTTAGTCTCGTGGTTGTAAAAGCGACAAAGTGAACTTTTACGAGAAAGAATGAGGAGTGATTTTTTCCTTCCAAAAAAAACAACAAGTTCCATTAACGAAGTGCAAGTCGAGAAAAGGCGAGGGTGAGCGTTGCTCTCAAAGCTCTGAAAAAATACTGGAAAAAGTGCTCCAAGCCACTTTGCAGAATTTTGTTGAGTTGCAGGGTCTGCTTGAGAAGGGCTGAGTTCTACTGATGAGGCTAATTTTGGGAATGCTTGAGCATGTGTCTTATTAGTTATGACTATCCTTGTTGTTTTGTTTTCATTTTCTCGTTGTATGGGTTACAGCATAGCATACATTAGTATGACCATCTCGTTCCATCAATCATTTTTTTTCATTGCTGTTTTGCTGACATGCTCTTGACCTGAGAGGCTCTCTTCCGATATATGCAGCTTAGTGTTTGTCTTCTAAATCTGACATCGTCTTTGTCGTGTAATTTTATATGTCTGTCTCTTATCCTTGATCATCTTGTATCCAAGTCCGATGTTAGCGTTGTTGGGGTAAGCCGAACGAGGTCTCCTGCCCGCCGGGTACGCATGATTTCGCTCATTCGCCTAGGTGCTTATCCCTCTTTCTTCGCTCGAAAGTGACCGTATATTTATATACCGTCACGCATCGTACTTGGACTTGTACTTATACCAAGTTTAGTCCCCACGACACTGACTTTCTGACTTTGAAGACAACACTGACGAGCACCTAGTTTAGAGAATTACTCTCCTCAATATCTCTAGGGTGTTGAGCATGTTACAATTTCGTTTCATTACTGTTTTTGTCTGTCGTTGCGTTCGTGTCTTAGTACTGGCGCACTGTGCACAACAGTGTATCAATAAATAAATAAATAAATAAATAAATTAGCAAGCTATTTGGGGAAGACTGCTCAATGCCTAGGGCAGCTCGGGACTTTTTGAAAGAAGAAAAAACATGGGCGATTGTGCAAAAGATGTCAAAATTCAAGTGATCAAAACGCACTAAAGCTTTTTTTGGTCGTGGGTCTCGTTTGATAACTTTATTGAGCTAATGTTTTGCTATTTTTTATTCTACTTTCTGCGGAATTTCTTAAGAATTTTGCATCTTTTTGGAACTCGCGCTATCTCTTAGCTACTGTTGCTTTCTTAACAGGCGCAATTACCGATGTTTTTGGAATTATGTGTTTCGAAATAACACTTTCACCACAAAGACAAGTTTTTGAAAAAAATAACTCGTAACAGCGATTTTTCAAAATCCTAACTGAATTTTACAGATTTGTAACTAATGTCTTCACGCGAACGCAAACAACCCATTCAACAATTTTCTTGCTTGTGCAAAATTCGAAAGTCTGCATGAAGTGGACCTAATTGTTTCAACCTTTTGACCTAATTAATTTTATTTAGTTTGATTTAGCTTGGCTCTATCCCTTTTACCCGTCACTGCAGGCGAAGAAACTATTTTTGGTGCTTCTAAAAAAATTGTTGATTCAAGACAATACAACTTATAATAATGATGGGTTAATCAGCCTAACTATACTTCTTCAGGCAATTTTTCAAGAAACTCAAAATGTGCTAAATTAGTCCACATTTTATCCAAGCTATCTTTCCCAGAAAAAACTGGCAAAATTTTGCTTTTTTATTCCTAGACGAACTAAAATGACTGCTTGTTTGCAAGATCAACACCTCCTCAACTGCTTGAGTTGCTCTTTCTTGTCGGTTGACATTTGTCAAGCATCGTCGCACATTAATATCCGTCTGAGCACTTGAAAATTCTTGAAGTGGGTGAGGTCACGCGTGGTGACGAGCGACGAGCGCTATGAGGGGCCAGATCGTTGAACCGCACACGACTCATTGAGAATCGTCATCGAAGTGAGATATACACTCCCGTAAAGGTCACATTAGCCTCTTTTTCTGCGAATTTGCGTATTTCTGAGCAAAATGACCGAGCGCAAAGGCTACAAGGACCCGCACTTCCCACTAGTGCTAAATCAATGCTTGCTGCCCGTTGGGCAAACAACAACGCCTTCGTGTCTTCGTTGTCCCAATAGGCCAAACAATGGCTGCCGAGCTGCGCGATTGAATATGTTGATTGTTGACGTTTCCAGCTGAGGGATGAGGTGTGAAGAGCGCCGAGGAACATGCTCGGCTTCCTCGTTTCTGAGGCTAAAGTCCGATGGCATAGTGGCACTGGGGCACACAAACCGGTACGACGGCTATCAAGGGGCTTGTTTTGGGGAAAGTGGGAACGGAAATGATAATGGCCCCCCTGACAATGAGATGATGATGGGGACCATTTCTTTTTATAAGAAGGGCGCTTTGTCATCAGTCGTAGTGTGTGGACACTAGTGCTAGCAGGGGTGGGTAGGGACTACTGTGGTAAGGTAGTGTGTGACTATGTATAGGGTTCCCAAACAAGAACGATATGTTGACAAGAAATTCTCGGGTACAGACGGCTACCACCATAGTTTGTTTTGCAAACATGAACGGTCATCCACGCAATGCTTATCTTCTTCTCCACGGTCTTTCCTTACAGATAATTCTACTTTTTTCTTCTAATTTTATCAGTCTAACGAAAAATCTTATTTTTGAATGTTACAGTCATTTAAAAGAGAACTACACCACAACAAATTATACAGGGTGTCCCAAAAAAATGTATCGAACGTTTGATCGTCAGTATCTCTCTTCCGAAGAAGTCTTGAACTCAGCGTCCATAAAAACCCTAATACATAAGTTTTTACATTTTTTAAAAACTTTTGAAACGGCAGCTTTTTCCACATTGACACCATATGTTTCAAGTTTCTACCGTAATCCTACAGTAATGAAGAGAGATGAGTGATTCGTTCTATAATGCAAACCTAAGTTGAAGCCAGTTCTACAGATTGATACCTGAAGCAAGGAAAGGACTTCTTTAGAAGAGAGACATTAACGATCAAACTTTCGATAAATTTTTTTGGGACACCCTGTATAATAGTTGAGGCTGAGCTTGATTTCCAAGTGTTTCTAAAAATTGTCCCAGAAAGGTCTTTTGGTCTTCTATATTACCGCTCTTTTCTTACCGACTAGTAAGATAGGTTATACAAACAAAGAAAGAACTGCTGTTGCACTAATTCATATTCCGGGCCAAGGTTAGTCCCGCAAAAAAAATCCTCAGCAAATTTATGAGTCTGCGATCAAATTAGCCAAGAGAAGGGAGGACTCTATGGCTAGTTTGTGAGAGGATGTACTTTATTGATTTAGACTTCTTGAATCGGGGCAAGAACTAGATGGAATAAATATCGAAAATCAGATACGCAAACATTCACAATCTAACATACGAATTTTTTATCAGGTCCATATAAAAATAAATCCTTTATTAGCTTCATCAATCATCTATTAATGCTGGGCTGCAAACTGTCAAAATCGCTATTCAGCTATCAAATTCCATATTCAGGATCAAGCTATACTGCAAAGTTTTATAAGATTGGTGAACTTGTAACACAAAGAGTCTTTTATTATACCGGAGTATCAATCATCCCATCACCTTCTATATAAAACCTACGTTCAAGTCTTTCTCCCACCTTACCAAGTGTAAAACTGTAATATCTTCGATCATCACTCTGAACCTAGCCAGTAGTTCCGCTATTAGAGTTTCCATCATGATTAACGAGAATTCATTAGTACAAGACAATTTCTATTACTTCTTGCACTGTTCATTACTTCTTGGACACTAGATGCTATCGCGGTTCCTTTATATAAAAAAGGCGCCGCTTTAGATGTTCGGCAGAGACATTAAAAACTTCTTATGTAGTCGTTTCTCCGTTATGAATGCTGTGGCGGTCATGAGATCGGTCAGAACGAGAGGGGATATATGCATTTTAGGGCTAAGGTGTTGTATTTTTTTTTGGGAAGGGATAGGATAGAAGCTGAGATCTTTTGAATTTGGATGATGTCAAAAATAAAAAAGTATGTCAAAATACGATCAAATGAAAGAATCAGAAAAGAAAGCAGACATGCCTTTTTTGGAAGAAGAAATCATGCAATTCCGCGTCGTTGCATTAAGTGTCTGCAACTGCACACTTGTTGGCCATGAATGGCATACCTTCAAAGAATTAGTAAATGCTAATTTAGTGGCTATTTATGGCAGTTAAAAATTCCAAATTTTAAAAGGAACATTTTGTAAATTTTGTAAGATCCCTTGAAAATGGATGGATCCAGTTTTTGACGCGCATAAGGAATGTTGTGTGAAATCGCACATATTAGATACTAAGATACTGGACTGTAAGCATTACGATATGTTTTTTGTGTCCGAGGAGAAGAGCTGGGGAGATTGAGGGATGAATTGGAAAACAGGCGTGTTCAAAAGGGGGGGGGGGGAGGGGATATTAGGAAAATTCATCGGTCATAGTGATATCTTGTGAACAAACTGAGCCTAATAAGATTTGTGAGTTTTTTTTGAGGTTTGCTGCTTTCCCCCCCCCCCCTCGCCTCTAATATGTGAAAGATCTAGAAATTGCCAGTGTTGTTTTATTATTTTTGAACCTCACAACAAAGTTAAGTTTCTCAGTTCTCGAGCAAATTAATTGGCCTCCCAATTTCTTATCCCCAAAACTCCCAAATGCGAAAACATCGCCAGGTTTTCCCGCAATCCACAGGCGTTCTTCTCTCTGTCCGTACTCATTTCCTAGTCACATTAATTTGGCGCAATGTATGGACAGCCGAACATTCCCAAAGGTCCTTCGTGCGCTAACATATGGTAGTGGCCATTGCTTGGTCGTAAAAGATGCAACGCGATAGTTTACAAGCACGAATTCGCCATATGCTAGACGAATGTCGCAACTGGAGTCAACGCCGCAGAAATTTGTGTAATCGCAGAATTTTGCGCTCGAATTCCGGCAGGGGGACGTCGCGTTGAACTGGGAAGACGTTGAACTGACGTTATCATTAGGAATATATTAAGACGAACTCCCCTTTCGTCGCAGGACCTAGATTTGCTTATAGGGATAAATTTTCAAGACTCCTGAGTAGACACCTTACTGAAAAAAGCAAGATATTTGGTCAATATACATGAAAATAACTATAGATTGGTGACTAGGAAGACGAATTAGAGTCGTTGATTTATTTCCCCACAAATTCGATTTCCTGGGTTATCACAGTTTGCCATAGTTGCTATTTTATTCCTTGCTAGCCATTTTAAGCTTTTTTCTTTTTTCTTCTTGCTTTCAAACTTTCTGACTTCTAATGCGTTTCTCTAAGCCACACATATAAATACGTGGAATGTCACAACCAGCAACTTTTCTAGAGGTAAATTTTCGTACATTTTTGTTTGCACAAAGATTGATTGGCCTTAACCAACATCGAAAAGGCAATTCAAATGTCACGGTCTTCTCAAGAAAGTGGATTATTACGCAGCAAAATTCCCTTAGCGATTGTGAAATGCATTTGAAACTGGTTCTTAAGCAAACAAAAAATGTCGGACGCCTTTAATCTTTGTTACACTTCGGTTTTGGGGAAAATCTGCTAGCACGACAAATCATGAAAAAGTGATAGTTTTGGAATTCTATCAGAAGTGACTAGAATTTTTAAATGTAGAGGGGAATTAACCTCACACCTTAGACACCTTCTTCACCTAAAAGATGGGAGGGTAACAAAAAAAAAACGCTAGGATATATCATTCATTCTATGACCGGGAGACGCGCGACCGCATTGCCCACATTGTCTAAACAATCCTAATTGTGTACTTAGCAGGTTCATACTTGTCATTTATCTCGTCCAGGCTCAATCACTCTTTGGAAATAGGGAAGAACAAACTTAAACTTGTTAAGACAATGTCTACAATGCGGTTTCGCGTCTTTTGGTCGTAGAATAGATGGACGGTACGTGTCTTGTAATGCGCGCACTGCTATGTGTGCAATTGCACACATTGCCAGTCAGGAGTAATTCGACTTATCAGGTCAGTGCCTTTCGCTGTGACATGGTGGACTTTCTCGGGCACGTGCGACTTCTATCTATATTTTATGTTATATATGTTCATTTAAATGCTATCAATAATGGGTGAGACATGCTGTGATGGTTCAGAAATTTCGATTTTTCGAAGTCATTTCACATTGACTTGCAAAATTTACCACAGCTTACTATTCCAGCTTTTTCGCTCTCAAATCCTACTCTATGTCCCTATTGTAGTTCCTTCCATTTTCCCCATTCAACACACAAGAGAATCCATCTATTTGTACTGAGGCTTCCGATCCTTGGCACTTCTTATCCATCATTTCCCTCTCTAAAACATTTAATCCATCACTTGCAAAGTTTTTTCGTCGTTTCAGCGAGGAAGAACTCAATCATGCATTGTCTGCAGAAGACGCTCGACTTCACGAAGACCTATCCAGCTCGCTTGAGGTCCGTTCCTAATCGATAGTCAGCTGCATTATCCATTGTGCAAATGCACTAAAGCTGCGATTTTCCAGGATTTGGTGGGAAATTTCGACGAGCGAATTAGTTCGTGTTTGAAAAATCCAGATGTGAACACCGAGGACATTGCACCTGTGCAAGTTCGAACTCAAGATGAAGTAATGGCCGAGAGCCAGTGAGTTTTTACCCAAAATTTGCAGAATTAGGTCATATTCAAGCAAAATTGGGAATTGTCGCCAAAAATCTTGTTTTATTTTACACGCTTAAGCAGAAATTATTTCATAGGAAGAGAGAAAATTAAGTAATTTACAATGTTTTGCCGATAACGCCCACTTATCGATTTTCCCGCCCGGACCAGCGCTTGCACCCTCCTCATATTCTATGCTCTCTCGCGTTCTCTGGCGCCACTGTGAAAACTCGTCCGCCAAAGCTTGCAGAGTCCTACAAATCCTCATTTTCTGAAAAACGTAAAACAAGACAAGTGCATCGCTTCAGCTTGCTTTTTTCATGTGATAGTCACTCAAAGCTCGTCAAAAGCCTTCAAAATTGACAGCTTTTACTGGCAGGAGGTCAGGGAAAGCTGCAGGGGTAAAAATATGCCAGAGTTTATTTCGGGGCTTTCTGTTGCTTAAAGGGATGTTCCACGAATATCTGCGCTTTCCCCCCCCCCCTATTCCTAGAAAAATCATATCATATGATACTGCAGAACAATTTCGCGCGAAAAAAGACCAGATTTCTAATTTTCGCGCAATTTGGTGCTGTCGTGCAATCGCACAAGTTTGCCGCAAAATCAGCGAATTCATAGTACATAGTCAAAACGCTTGCACTAAGCATGCCATTTTCTGGGACGATATTAAAGACAAGGCCGAGGGTGTTCGTTCCTCATTTTCTGCTTCCTTTAACTCCCCTCCCCCCCCCCTTCTGGCTTTAATTTTTTTTGAATAAAATTTCTTCTGTTTGACAAGATATTGATATAATGTATACGGAACGGTGCTATACATCGGCTAAGCGGATACAAGGGGCTTCACCGTCCCGTCACATTTCAATGAATTGCGCGATGGCGGATGAGTGGGGTGATGGTGATAAACAAAAACGCGTGCTAGCCGATCGACGCTCGACTCCGATGTTTTTCCGCAGCTTCAGCGAACGCCATCGAAAGCGCATAAAATCCTTGCAGCACTCAGCGCGGCGCTGCACATGTCTCATGCATTTCTTGCAAGCGCTGAGCGCTTGTGGAGCTTCGAGGGAACGCATGGGGATACAATTTTGATTCCTGAGGTTTGGGAGGAAAACAAAACGAGTGTTCAGAAATATGTGGAAAATAATACAATTTTTAGTAAGTGCAGCGTTATCAGCGTCGTTGAGGTTATTTCTAGGGAAAAAAGTTAGCTATAAGCTTGTTGGAGCCTTTCTGACTTCTATACCATGATTCTTCAGCAATTTATTGGCACATACTCAGGCAACCGGAACTTCGCAAAACGCTTGGGAAAGTTCCGCCGGGTCACCCGCGGAAGTTCCGCAAATGTGCTGCGGAAGTTCCGAAGAACGCTGACCACAACTGCAAACGAGAGCATACGCGAGATTTGAATCTCACTCTATGACTGCTACTATCCTCTGATCACTATGTTCGGCAATACATTCTAGCTGCTGGCGAGGCAACATCGTTAAAAACAACACGTTCAAAAACCTGCGGAAGTACTGGCATGTCAAAGTGCTGCGGAACCGTTGGCATTTTTCGGAAGTTCCGCAGCGCTTTGTAAAAAGTCCTGAATTGTCCCCGTTTTCATCCAGTCTAACGCTAAAATCCTGCGAAAGTTACCATTTGCATTTTGTTTTACTTTTGCAGTAGTAAAAAAATCTGGCGGTGCCGCTGCACTTTTTGTCTGTCTTGCGGAAGTTCCGGTGAATTGTCTGAGTAGAATCTGTATGGGATCGATCTACCATTCTGCCATAATTTTTCAGCGGCGGAAAGGCTCGTGGGACTCTTCTACCGTACTCCTACAGTAATATAATTAAAACTGATCGGTGATTCTCTGCTATGCAAATCTAACTAGCTAACAAACTTATCTGCATATTACGGTGTCTTGTGGCCCGTACGATGCAAGAGAACAATCTTTTTCGAACATGCTTTGCTTGTTACACGCTTACCGTACCCATACCGTACCATTTTATTTGTAGCCAGATAGGCAGCGAAGGATAGTTTAGCTCTGGGAACTGAAATTTTGTGATTGTCTGAAAATCTATAGTCACGTCATTTGTGATACAGTATGTATCTGCACTCTGCGCATCCTACCTCACGACTTTTTGAGTGGCAATTTCGAGAACTATTTAATACAGATAACTGCTGGAGTTGATTACTCACATATCTCTGCACCAGCTTCTGTAAAAAAGAAGAGAAGCAGATGACCTTTCTAGAAGTTTATGACTTGTCACGCAGATGTCGTAGGATGCCGCACGTGGTGTGCAGTACACATATCGAATTACAAATGGTTTGCATGAATGTCGCTGGGGGGGGGGGGGGTGTTATAATTTTTTCAGCGTACGTGAGCACGTGAGCTTACCTTACCGTAGTACATAGCACGTCTTCAAAAAATCGTACGACGAACTTCTGGATTTTTTTAAACACATAAAAAATGTCACAAAGGCGAGTTATTTAGGGTATGCAGCTGATGCTACAAATTTTACACGCTAATGAACTGGATTGTACTGCGACTACATCCCAAAATAGTTTTACTTATATACTATACAGTATGAACTACAGTACCATCAACTCATTATCTTTGTTCCGCATAAAGCGAGAGAAAACTGCGAACCATCGCTAATGAGATGTTAAAGCCTCGAACAGTTTTTGCAATCTCAAGTGCTCTAGCGCAACGATGGGCATCACGAAACAAAGAGAAAAGCCATTCTCATGAGTATTTGATGGTGCTTTAGTTGGAGAGGTTTTGACCACTTAAAGAAGTTTTTGCGTACCGTCGGAGACTAGAAAAAACATAATTTCCGAAGTGGGATGAACCTCTGCTCAAACTTTGCGCTTTTTAATTCGTTCGTGACTTCAAGATAAAATCGGTTTGGACCAAGCAATCACTGAGCGCTTAAACAGAAGAATTTGAATGAATTTGGTTTCTTGAATTTGATTTCGTGGTCGATGCTCCATTTTTCTTTTGATTCAGCGATGCACATGATAATTGCATCTATTCTTTTTCCTTGAATTGGATGGAAAATGGCAAAACCTAGATTTTCCGGTTCCAGAAGCTTAAGACTAAAATATATAATAATAGAAAGCCAGTCTAGGAATGACTGAACATTTCTTTTTGTAAGCGATGAGAAATGCTCAGGTTTTGTCCAGAACATCTGAAACTACTGTATTCAATAAACAAACGAGGTGTCATGGTTTTATTTGTTTTTGTAAGACCCACACAGTCATTGCTCAGTTTGGAAAAGCTCAAGAAATGATTTAGTATTTTGACATTATTCAGTCCCTCCAAAACGCTAACGTTTGTTTAAAACCATATTATGTGCCTACCACTTACACAGATGTCATGAAAGCACCAAAAGATTGGGGGAGAGTTTAGCCTTGATTTTGGAACGACTGGCGAATCAAAATTTACATTTTTTGGATTTTTCGATAGGTGGTAATTGTTTTAATGTTACTGAAACCATTAGGAAAGTAATGCAATGTGTCTTTTGTAATTATGAAAGCATTTTGAGAGAAGAAAGACAGCAAGCAATAAATGGTTGCTGGGTTTGTGAAAATAAAAATAAAGATTAAAAATAAAAATAGAAATTTTTGGTGTTCATTTTCGTTTGTAAAGTGGTGGCCATAGCACTATTTAAGTTTTGCGCCCCAGTTAAGTTCACGCACAAACGTTGTCGATACCGCAGGGGCACTATATTATCCTATGCTGAACTATACTGGAATGATATCCACGAAAGTCCACAATGGAGGAAAATGGACTTTCAAGCCCCATTTTATTCGTTCGCGGTAGAAATTGGTCGGAATCTGCTTTCGCTCGCGTTATCCAAAAATTTTCATCCCATCGCAACCATGAGGCAAAGCGGTGAAATGAAAATGATTTAACCCTACCTGAGCTTTCGCTTGCGAAATGATGACGTCAAAAGTCCATTTAGAATGGGGCAAAATGGGATTTACCTCCATTTTAAATGGACTTGAAAGCCCATTTTACTCCCAGCAGCAAGGTGAGCTGGGACTAAGCCCATTTTTGACCTTTTTGCATATTTTTGATTGCGATTTTTTGGGAATGTGTTCCTCAACCTATCCTAAGGTAATAGGTGAGTGGGAAAAGTTTCGTGTATTTTATGAAGTCTGAAATAAGTGTTTCTTTCTAAACTCATAGAAACGCTATAAAAACATAGAAAAAGATTAAATTCACCCAAATATTCGCTAACAAACCCAAATGCTTTTTAATATCAGTTCAATCAGAAAATTCTTATGTAAAACAAATAAAGTTTGTTAACTCTTCAAATCATCAACCAAAACCAAATTCATGATTTGTAATCTAAAATTTGAAAAAAATTATACTTCAATGTGATTACTTAGAAGCTATCTTTGGCTAATTTCGTAGAACTGAACCTCAGAGACGGCATTTTAAACGCAAATTTTGAGTTTGGTCCGCAAGAATTACTGAAGTGCCGCTAGCTAGCTAGAGAAATTCCGTAAAAAATTTCTTACTAGATTAGTCCATACATTCAACTCCTTAGAGTTACAAATATTAGTGCTGAAAGACAAAGAAAAGCTAATATAGAGCACTTGCGAAGTCATCTTTTGGGATTCAAAGTTTTTGCGATTTGAAAAACCCTTTGAGTTGTAGTGTGGTACAAGGTTTCTTGTAAGGAGCATTTTGGTTCACAGATTGCAGTGCAACTCCAGCCAAAGTTTGCTTTTTGCAGAAATCTCCACATACGAATTCGATTTAATGCTGATTCGTAGAAGTTTTGAAGCGAAGGTCCGGATATTACATGAATTTTAGTCTTGGAAGTGATTTAGATGCATAGTCATCGATAACGATTGGCATTCTGTTAGGTGTAACGAAGTGGGAAAGAATAGAATAGCCACTTGAGTGACATTGTAATGTTAGGTCAGCCTAGTTAGATATCGACCACTTGTTGAAAATGAGTTTGCAAGAGTGAGCAAAGAGGTTGAGACAAGTTGGAGAAAGGTTAGTTGAAGCATTTTTGTATGGAATGAATGTATTCGCGAATGCGATATCTTATCGCACCGCATGGACTAAGTCCATTTTATTCGCACGAAAATCCCATTTCGCGGGGACTTTCGTGGATATCATTCCTGACTACATGTCTGTTTGTCGAAAGCAACTTCAGCAGTTGTGCAGAACTTGCAAATTCAAAATTTGTTGTTATTTTTGCCATAGCATAACGCCAGATGTGCCAGTGTTGTTCCAGTTCCACCTGGTTGTCGTCACCCAAACACACGCACATAAACAAACTTTTATTGCTGCCAGGGCATTGTTCGACGTCGCCACTTCGACATCGGGGTCCGTGCAAGTTCCATGCGCCCCGGGGGAGTATACACTGCAGTGACGAAGCATCACTGGCCAGTGTATAATAGTCGCATTAGCCGAGAGCCGTCGCCAAATGCAATTGTTCAGCGTGTGTTTCGCGGCGGGACGACTAGCCGCCGTCCATTAACATGAACCCGGTCGAGGTCAACTGGATTATGGGGGATCCGCTAGGGATTATTGGAGCCAGCGTTTAGATGTTTATGTGGTGGCCACAGACCCTTTTGAGATCACATCTAAATGCGCATATGGAGATGGATTACTGTGATGTGACGACAGTAATCCTTTAGCGCTTTAGCAGACTGTAAACAACGCTGTGATATAAATATTGGAAGTGTATAAGCCGTGTGAAAATGTTTTGTGGGGACCAAATGTGAAGCAGCTGTCAAGTCATGTTACCTTGATCGCTCATTGTTTTGCATTTGTTTATGGAGAAACACAAAACAAAAGTATTTGGTAACTTGACCCTTCGAAAAAGCAAAATAACATGTCCATATGCTTTGACATTGCTAAATTGTTTTGCAAGGCCAAAGTAGATTAAATGAGGTTGAAGTAGAACTTTCAAAAGACAATGAAAAAGAAAACCGAACTTGCAATCACTAAGGGTAGCTGCGGCATGCTATGCATTCATTTTTTCCTACTACGGGAAGAGTTCAATGCTTGTTTCCCATACGAAGAGATTTTGAAATATGTGACAAGGAAAGCGGAGGTTTGTGAGGCACAATATAAGAAGCTATAGATGTAGGTCTCCGGTTTAAATTAATTTTACTGCTTGGGTTGGTAAATCTGTAACATCTTTACCTGGCCGTCCCTATTTTTCAAATGATTTGTTTGGCCCCTTTTGGCGGTGCATAGTTAATCTGGTTATTGGCTCTGCATTTTAAAGGTGTTCGTTCCACTTCCCACAAGAAATCACGGTTCTGATTTTGTATGAGGGTGTAGGGCATTCAGGAGATCGGGTACATAGTAATAGTAGCATAAATTTTTTCTTCGAAGAAACCTTATATGTTTTTTTTTATTTTGAAGCGTCAGCCACATTTCCGAAAGATTTCGTTGAAATTTCGATGTTTTGCGAGCATTTCAGAGCTCTTGGAAAAGGATCTTTTACGGACGAACCCAGAAGTATTTTTGTAATTGTACGATTTGAATCATTTTGCATTTTGACAAGTAATTTGTGTAACAATGATCTGCTGTTTTTTTTGGCAAGGACTAACAGATTAGGCAAATCATATTTATTCTCATGAAATCGATTCCTTATAGTTTTCATAGATCTGCTGTTTTCTAAAGTTTTTTTTCTAAGAAGTCTTTATGAAAACTACAAGGAATCGATTTCATGAGAATAAATATGATTTGCTAATCTGCTAGTCATTGCCATCGTCATTCGCAGTAGAGGTATTTTATTTTTATGTAATCGAGCAGACACCAGTCGCTGTCTTATAGTCTTCACCTTTTAAAGATTGCTGTCAAAATTGCTAATTCCATTGTTTTAGAATCACTTATTGTAATATTATTTTTGCTTTATGACTTCCAAGCGTGGACGTGAACGCCGTTGGCAGTAAAACATAATATCATTTTCCTGTCTCAAACAATTTCAAGGGGAAGCATGCTAGGCAATTTATGTTTTTCGAACAAATGAAAAGCAGCGATGCAAGCGAAAATCCTCTGCCAGTCTGTTTCGCAACTCGCAATAAAATCGAAATAAAGCTCTTGCTAAGCCACATTCATTAAGCTGGCCGTATCGAATGCAAGTGCTTGATTACGGTATTGATAGTTTCGTTTCATTTCCTTGAATTATCAGGTTGGCTATCAAATAAATGGCTCTTGAGGGTTCTACAAAGACTGCAGACGAATTTTTGTCCAGTTTATGATGCTTTAATAATGCTCTTTCCGGTGTTTATATTACCGGAAAGAGCATTATTATGAAATTGGAATGAATGCTGGAATAGAATATATTTCCCTATGAAAAAGGCGCAAAGTAATGGGAAACCCCAATTCTCTAATTTGTGCGCAAATGTGAAATTTTTCAGTCAAAAAAATCCAAAATAAATCATGGATATTATTGTTATTCGCAAAAGAGAGAAAACATGTTTGTATCCGCATATTAAATTACTCATTTATATAATACATCTCAGCATGAAAAGGAAATTTAGAAAGTTTTGAACTGTGTTTTCAAAAATTTAGCCATATCGGGGCATAACAGTCCTTTGCTGGTAGTAGGTGATTTTGAGTAGGATATGTGATAGCAAAACTTTGAATTTCTTCCCTTCTAAAAATCATAGGTAAAAGATAGCATGAAATTTTTTACGAACTTATTTTTTTGGCCAACCTATTAATTTCTTATTCTAGAACATGGTGGACGTTGACGTGCAATTTCGGCAATATTCAACCGCTTGACTTCGACAAGTCGGCCATTCGACGACGTATGATGCCTGCATTGGATCTCAAGGAGAGAAAGGTTTGTTCCTTCAGTCATAGCCATAGCTATCCAATCCATGCTTTCACATGCCCTCATCTATTTTCTCAGCCATATCCTCTGCTGTCTTTATGTGCTTTTCGGGGTCAAAGGCTTTCGCTATTAGAAGCTTTTAGTAGCCACGGAGAGACATTTTGCTTAATGTCTTGTTTTTCTTATTTTATGGAGGGAAAAATAATAACGAACGGAAAGAATAATGAACCATACTATTAGCAGCCATGTTCTATTGTGTATGTGGGAGAAATAGGAAATAGAAATTGCTTGTAATCTCTGGGAAAATTGCTTGTTGTGAAACGCTTGCCTAATGCAAGTCTCTCACGCTATGCATTGCATTTCCCGACAAGCAATTAATCTACAATGGATTCCACTCAAGACAAGCTTCGAGTTGCCCAGGGGACACAAGAGTTATTGACAGGGAAGATTTGAGCGCTTTTATGGAGTGAATCATTTTCAATCGAAATATATTAGCTTAGTCATTTCTTTCCTTTCCATAGACATCGAGATTCGGTTTCTTGGCCTTTCCCGGAAGTTGAAAATTCCATGCCTGAAAAAATTCATGTATGCACATTTATTTGTTTGTTTGATTGGTACATCGCATTAACATGCCATCTCATAAAATCAATGTCTTTCTCATAAAAATGCCACGAAATGATGGAATGATCCAGAAAATTAGGGGCAAAGTTTGGGGTGAAAATTGGTCAGACTTTGGCTGCAGTTTTATAATAATACTTACTGCTGTTAAAGTCAATTTGCTTGTTCTACCATTAGTGACCAGTGTTTTTATTCGTATTGATCTTACAACTCAAATTTGTAACATCAATGCAGAAATCTTGATACCACAAAATGTCGGCGCCCTTAAACCTTTTACGTACCATATCAGCAAGAATCGAGGTTGAAAACCCTATCCGAAACTTTGTGTGCACTGTTTCTTGACTAAAAAACTCACCGTCCTTATTCCAACTCTTATCTCAGAAGAGATTCCTGCAATTTTGACGTCACTCTAACAGCCATATATTAGGTTGTCCCCAAAAACTTATAAATAACTCAGGCTGTTTTTGCTTTCCTAATAGGCTTAGGGCATCGATAGAGCAGATCTTGCTTTATAGAATGACCAGATCTACCTAAGTCGCATTCCATTTGAAGTTTGAAGCCAAAATCAAAAAAATTGTCACCTCGAAATTGGATCTTTGCGAGAAAAAATCGTACGGATCTCCAACTTGTTAAGTTCAGCAGGCACATAGTACAATAGCACTCAAATATGCCTTTATTGGATTTTCTCTACGGGTAGAAAACGAGAAAAAAAGATGTCCCAAAAATGGCAAACTCCGCCCCAGCCCCTATCACATATGTCATTGTATCCTACAAGCCTTGCTAAGTATGATCGCGAAAGCTTATCCCTGTAGGTGCTCTTATAATTGAGAAATTTCAAATTTTACAGAAAAATCGAAAAAAGTGGCATTTTGGCTTTTTCGGAACATCTTTGTTTCTCATTTTAATGCCATGAAAAAATCCACCAAATAAATTCTTGGGTAATTCTATGTATTCGTTATATAAAGACCAAGTTGGAGGTCGGGAGGAGATGCGATTTTTAGAGTAGCTGAAAAATTTTGGTTTTTGGCTCGAAACTCTGCCTGAAGATTTTAGGTGAACTTTTGGTGGTCTTTTTGTAGAGCTTGCTCCGTTCTATCGAATGGTACCCTAAGTCTGTTAGGGAAACAAGGACAGCTCATTTTATTTGGAAAAGGAGTTCACTATTGAAACAACTAATAAAATGTCACGAAAATGTGAGATTCGGGTCAAATTCTGAATGCTCCGAATTATCAGTTTCTTAGTGATGGTAAACTAGTTGTGTTTCACGATGCATGTTTAGTTATGTACCGTGGGAACCATGGAAACCTGCTTTAGAGTTCCATTATAGAATTTACTACACCGTGTAATTTCCCAAAAAGTCTTTCGACGTTCATTTTCAAAAATGATATGGCAACAAAATGAAGCTTTTGTGGATTTTCTGCCGTAAACTGGGCAATATACTCTATCAAATCGTTTGTAAGAAAATGGTTTAGACACAATTACTCACCATCAGGCATTGCTGAAGTTTCATAGATTTTTTTATGTGTATTAAGCAAAAGCTATAAGGCGGATATATAGTTCTCCCAAAAAATTGTGTCTAAACAAATAGTGCAAGTGCATTTTTACTTCAGTCTATATAAAACCGGAAATAAATCGTAGAAGGCTTCTTGTGCCGTTCTATTATAAATTGCTCTTATGAAAGCTGCGGCTCTATATTTTTGAGACGAAGTCTTCTAATGAGGCTAGCCTTCACAGCATTTTTTATAACAAAGCAGCTCTCCTGAAGTGGCGAAAATGATTGACGTCTAGTCCCAGAAGTTTTCTCAGTGCTCTACAGCTGGCCTTCCTTAGCTGGCTTTACAGCTGTCGTTGGAAAATTTCTTTCATTTTCAGTCATTTTGAGAAAACGGAATAATTTTGGTTATATGGAATCTCTTTTATCCTCTATCCTTTTTATCGATTTTTCCTAGTAAAGCTCCTATAGCGCTCATAATTTCTGTCTGCTAGCTGTTTACGTCCAACAGTTGGTGCTTCTAATTGAATTTCGCGCCTATTCGCGACTTCGGATTTCAAGGGAAGCAAGTATGACGTCATTTTTCGTCTCTGTATGCATATTGGCCTTAGAGCACGTTATTCAAACATGTACAGCAAAAAATCAAATTTGCCCTTTGTCTTTCGAATTACTTAAGCCAGTAGAGAGGAGTGAGGGCCTTTGGTGAATATCTTCTGCGTCAGAGGGGGAAGGAGGGGGGGGGGGGGGAGAATAAGGCCCTAGAGCCCTGAGGCTGCTTCGGTGTGATGTTATGCTGAGTGTGTACTTCAATCGATGCCGCCTATGCCTGTCTAACTCGCAGCCTCGAAGACCTCCGACCACGCCCCATGCTCATTCTCGGCAGGAATTTTTTAATTTCTTATTTTTTGATTTTTATTTCACCCCATCACTCTAAGGAGGGGGGCGCGAAATGCTGTCGATGGCCAGATATGAAATGAAATACGATGAAATGGGTGTGAAGTTAATATGCAGTTCTTTTAACTTTTTTCGCACCAAAGGCATTTTTTGTGATTTTTTATGAAAAGGGGTAAGCGGTAACAGATATGGAACCAAAATTACCAACACTAATACTTCTTCGGAGTCAGATGACTCTTAAGTATTATGATAACAATACTTGTTCAATATATCTCTCGCTGCTCAAACCTTTACACGAGGAATAATCTTTGATTATGTGGTGGCAAAAAAATTCGACTTTTACAAAATTTGAGCCAATATTCTTTTCTGCAAAACACTAGAACCAGTGTTTCAACAAATCGTTTTCTTGCCACTAATTTTTGGTTTTTGAATATTGATTTTGTTTTATGATGCACAGTTTTGTTCATTTTGCATTCAGATAAGGAGTCCTAAATTACATCACTGGTGTTTTAGGGAAACCACAATGATTTTTTTAGACAGAAATTTCGGTTTCATATGGTTTATATTTTGCAAACAGTGGTGAGCGCTGTTGTTGATCCCGTACCTGTGCTATGTCTGGTAATATCAGTCTTGATATCTCAATACAAACTAGAATTTTGCATTGCAAATTTGCGTAAAAAATCGTTTTTGAGTCTTTAGCTTTTTGCCTTGAAGGATTGTGCAAAAATAAAAATAGAGCAGTGTGTTTTCCACAATCGCAAAGCTATTGAAGTTTATAATCCCAGAATCAAATGTTTGAACCATATTGCCCAGGGCACAATAACGCCCACTTTTTTTGCTATCTGCTCCAATCTCGTTGCCAGCACACGTGGTCTAACTTATCTATCTAATATATAAAAAAAACATAGCGCCTATTCGGAAATCATCAAATAGCGGGAAACCGCGGTGCGGTCCCGAAGTGCAAATTGCAAATTGCAATATGCAAATTTAGCACCTTTAATTACTGTTCACTATTTTAATATTAGGTCATTCCGAAAGTAATTTCACTTTCTTCAAACGGGCGCAACATTTGTTCGAACAAAGATTTCTAAGAGATTTTGGAAGCATTCTATGCAGAATTTCATTCTCTTTCCAATGGTTATGAAACTCTTGCAAAACAGTCAATGAGCTTTCAGAAAATAACCAAAATTTGCGACCCACGCTTTTTGAGATGGTCGTGTTTCACGATTTTTTTAAACTTTCATATCAATCCTCAGAAGAAGTTCAAGTAAAGATTCGATAGAGTAAACCTTATAGAATACAGTACTGCTTTTTCCTCATTTCCATAGCTTGTCATGAATTTTTAACAGAATTTTAACTGACGCTACCGATTTCCATACTTGGGCAGCTAAATCCTCGTAGAACATCAAAAGAAGAGCAGCTCGCGCACTATTCGATGCAGCATTTTCTCCTCTTTCTAACAGGTGTTTTTTGTTTCCGATTCGTTCAGCTTCCTAGGATAAAATCATCATAAGTCATTTTTTTAGCGAGTCTCAGGCTGTACCAGAAAAACTCGAAATTTGATATTTCGAACCCGTAAACCCTCACTTGCTTTGTAAAACCAATATTAAATCATATACTGGATCTTGGAAGTTTCAAATTCCGAATAATTACCGTTGTTTCATGCGATTGTGGTTGACGTAGGCCTGCCAAAATCCGATGGTTTTCTTAAAATCTTTTAAAAAATTACGGGGAGCTAGGAAAAAGAGAAAAAAGTAGTGCTGTTTCTATAAGGTTTACTCTATCGAATCGTTACTTAAACTCCTTCTGAGGATTGATATGAAAGTTTTGAAATATTGTGAAACTTGACCATCTCAAAAAGCATGGGTCGCAAATTTTGGTTATTTTCTGAAAGCTCTTTGACTGTTTTGCAAAAATTTCATAACCACTAGAAAGGAAATGAAATTCTGCATCGAATGCTTCCAAGATCTCTTAGAAACCTTTGTTCGATCAAAGGTTGCGCCCGTTTGAAAAAAGCGAAATTACTTTCGGAATGACCTAATATATAAAGAATCGTCGGCTCAATTCAAAATCTTCCAACAGCGGGAAACCGCGGCGGTCCCAAAGCGAACGCTCTGACTCCTGGTTCAGTAGGCAAAATAAACCACCCATCAAAAAACCGGTCGAAGGATCAGTCTGATATCCTTGAGCTGAAACCGGACGTTTTAGGAAGAATGAACTTTGCTCTGTGCATGCACTAATTTTTCTATATGCTTTTATAGGTTCAAAGCTTGGATCCGCTGTCAAAAAGCAATCGATTTTACATCAGTAGTGTAATCAATGTGCACTGCGTTAGTACGCTGCAACATCATTCGATTCATCAAAACGCTCAAAGAAATGAATAAATAAATAAATAATACTTAAACAAAAATTTTTACCCTCAAAGAGTGATCAGCAGTTTCATTGTCACCAACATCTGAATATGGTTTTAGTCTTCTTTCAATGAATAACAGTTTCATTGTCAACAAATTCTGAATATGATTTTAGTCTTCTTTCAATGAATTCATTTTCCCCTAAATACGGAAGAAAATCCATTAGTTGCCAGCAAGTTGCTGAAGAATAGAATGAACGTCAATGGCAGCTTTCACGTCACCGTAGTGACGCATTCTATTCAGGAGGCTTTCGTAATCCTTGAAAAAGTAAACGCCTTCGTAAAACAGAAGTTGCAGAAATAAATCATCATCAACAAATTTTTTTCCTTCAAGATGCTCTTGTTATGAATGTTTCATGTGGAAAAAGCACTATCCTAAAAGATATAGAATAAGTTGTACATGTCGATTTTCTCTCGCGCAAAGAACGACTGAAGTATGTGAATAAGAATGGAACTCTAAGAAAAGAGTAAGTTTACGAAATTCGAAACCTTCCCATTGCATAGCTTTCGTTATGTGCACATACACGAACCCCAGCTCCTCTTTCTATTCCACAATTGCTTTACCAGTTTTCAGCTAGAAAACTCTGCTGTGAGTTCAAATTTTGGACCATTGCTAAGTGGTTTTCCAGAAAATATCACCAATTTTGCCTGTTGCTTAGAAAATACAGGAGAAGGTAACGTAAGAATGCCGAGACCCCAGACTATCGACTACTGGAACAATTCTGTAAAACCCATATATTTTTCTGTATAAGAATTATCGGATAAACATATTGGTTAGTGGCGGTCCGAGAAATCTTGTTTTTCTTGTGGGGGGGGGGGGGGGGGAGGAGTTGAGGGGACAGTAATATTGTTGAATGAAGGAGGGCCGCGGCGTTGGTCGTTCCCGAAAAACTTTTCACCAATTCGGAATTTTTAGAAACTTCGAAAATTCATTTCTGTTAGTCATAATTTAAAAAAACACTGGCACAATTTTATAGCTCATGTAGGCAATTTTCGTACACCCCCCCCCCACCTTTCTTCGAGCGCTCTTCTTTGAGATGATTAATCTAATGAATACGCATCGGTTACACACAACATGAGAGTCGTAGGCTTACCCATTCATTAGCGGTCCAACCGAAATTCAATTATCCTCTTCGGCCTACTCAACATTTATCGCCTGAAGGGACCATATCCGACCCTTCGATTGTTTGTGCTTGGGAATATCATATCCGGGAAGCATTCATAAGGCGTAGTACGTTTGGGAGGAAGGAAGAGCAAAGCGGGGGGGGAGTAAAACAATAAATGCAAAAATAAAAATTCTTGCCTCAAAAATCTTTGCTCATGCCATTAAAGATAAAGTGTTGTAATACCGCGCCTATTCTTGTGTAATTCAGATGAAGGAATATTCAAACAAGTTGCGAAATTTTCATTTTTTCTGAATGCGTGGGGCAGAGAAGCATCGTTTTTTTTTGTTATGAAGTAGGTTGTTCTATCTATACCCCCTCAGTTTCGTTCTGACTAATCTATCACCGCCTCCAAGCTTTCCCAAACTTTTTAGGGATATATGCTCTTGCTCAGATTTATCAAAGCAGAGATAGATGGCCACTTTTTCTGGGATCTTCCATATATGTGGAAATATAGGCCAATTTTGGAATTTACTCTCCTAATTTCGTCGTGATCGTAGCAATGTCGCTTCGAAAATTTTCAGCTTCTTTGGGTTCTGTGTAACACTTAATTTTTCAAATGTTTTATTTGTAGGTTCACCATATCTTTATCATCCAGTCAGCAGTCTAGTTTTCTATTTCGTTTGCTCTAAACGCTTTGAGAATTGCTACAAAAATTGAGTTCGAGCATAAATTCACGGACTAACAACTCTTGATGAGAAAAGAAAAACACAATAAGAGTAAATATTATAATTTAGGTCTAGAGTTGATCGTAACAAAATTTTTATAAGACTAGTTTGCTCAGACGTTGCTAGGAAAATAAGAAATCGTTGGGGTTTAGATTGATTGTATAACTAGTATTTTATCAAAAAACAAACCTAAAAATACACAAAAAATTCTTAAGAAAAATAGTCTGAAGGATTTGAGATTTTTGAAATGATAAATAAGTAAAATCATCATACATTGTTTTCAACTTTACTAGATATTCTTCAAAGTTTTCTGGTACTCTAAGAGAAGTTTGTTTGAACTTGTTGTAATCAGAAAATGCTTGTTATTGATGGGTTTTTTTGCACATAAGTATGACTAAATTGATTCTTCTTGTATTTTTCTTTTGAGAACTCCTTAAGCAAAATTCCATCAAAGTGAGGGCAAAGTCATTTCTTTCGAAAGTCTCTCCGCTTGAAAGCCCCGAGAGATAGATTTCGAAATGGTGTTCTGGATGCTTAATGACCGTCATGCATGCGTTGTGCCCATAGGGGCTTCACTAATCCCACACATAGTTCCATACCTCATCGATTCCCACAGCAGAAGAGTTCTGCACAGAAAAAATGTGATGACGCTGAAAGCATTTCAGATGCTTTGCTCTTTTTGATTTTTGTGATTCGAATGAGGGATTTCGGAAAAAAAGAATGGAGTGAAATTCAATGCTGTGATCTCCGCAGAGAATTCTAATGGGGTTTCTTGACATACAATCTCAAAAAGTTTCCTGGAAATTTGAGAAATGAAGCTGATATTTTTCTTGGTGAGGAACACAGATTTAGTTACTGATAAAATATTTCAATGTGTTTGAAATTCTCTGTCTCTGAATTCAACCTGTTTTTTTTTTCAGGATTATTTCCGCAATTCAAGTATTTTGTAGTAGAAATTCAACTTATTTTTAGTAAATTAAGGTTTGGGGATTTACCGATTAAGTAACCTAGTACAACCACTGATGATGAATTATTTTGTTTTGTTGAAAAAAATATCACTTCCGTCCATCTGAAATTCTTTACTCCTTCTGTCCTTATCAGATATCGTCTCAACTTTCGGAAAAAAATCAAGAACAGGCTATCTCGCTTTATTTTCACATGTGTTGGAATTTTTGATTATA
This sequence comes from Cylicocyclus nassatus, assembly GCA_958299035.1. Lineage (NCBI taxonomy): Eukaryota > Metazoa > Nematoda > Chromadorea > Rhabditida > Strongylidae > Cylicocyclus > Cylicocyclus nassatus. The sequence goes on along the minus strand of CATQJL010000001.1, from coordinate 36,731,671 downwards.
TATTCGGTTACTTCCGCATCTAATAGACGGTTTGAATTACCGTAACCTTTTCTATAATCAAGACCTATGCGCATAATCTAGAAATAGTTATTTCTTTAAAAAAAAAATGAGCTTCGTGTTATTGTGGATTGCCCTATAACCCTATTGCCCTGTATTTGCTAATCAATTCTTCCCCCATTGATGTAACCTGCTTAATGTGAAGTATGTCATACTTTGGAGTGTCTGCTTCAAAAAGGAATCACGAGCGCCCCTTTTCGAAGCCCGCAAATATTCTTTTCGAGTTTATTGGCCTCATCATCGAATGTTTATGTATTGATTGCCTCCAATATAAACTGGTGTTCCGGCATCATTCTTGAACTGAGAATTGCTGTAAAAAATTCTTTTGTGAATGATCCCAACAGCAAGGTCTTTTCGTCGTTCAATGTTATCTCGAATACATAGATTAGCTACGTTAATCTAGCTTTCGCAAGCGTTCTCGTAAGGATTTTTGCTCCCTCGGGAAATAGGCCGGGACTTCTTAGTCATCCAATGTCCTTCTCTGCAGTTTTGAAACTTCTGTTTGTCTGTGAAGAATCAATTTTTGTTGAGAGTTATTTTCCAGTGAGTTTCCCTTCGTTTCCCATGAGTTTTTTTTTTCAGCTGAGCGACGATGGTGGAGTATCGCTGTCCGATGAGGAAGACCTAAGGGCCAGGATGGATATGCATCAGTTAGTTGCGCATGGTTCTATTGGAGGTGATTCACCTCCTCAAACAGCTGACCAGGTCATCGAGGAAATTGACGAAATGCTGCAGGTAAGCTCAATCAAAAAAATAGAGTACACAGATTTTTTTGAAAGTTTTGGAATAATTGGTATAGATCTGGATGTAAATAACCTGAAGTTTGGTCAAAATACGTTGAATCGGTGTTTTTATCTGCTTTCTTTCTTGGTTGAAAATATCCGAAAATCTGCTATTATTGCTTAATACCTAATAATTAGTGGAATCGTTTGTTCAAATCTGGTCTGGCTAAAGAATAATCCTAAAGTTTTAATGTGCGCTCCAATCATTGTTTGTTGCCTTTCAAAATAGGTAGAAAAGTGTCTTTGAAAAACGCTATCGCTCTCCAGAGAAAGCTTTTTCGTATTTTCCTTTCGACAGACAACTGGCTCTCAAAATAAATTTTTTCTCATAAATGGTGGCTTTAAACAATTACATTGTCTATCCTAAACAGCAAAGTATTGACTTGTTTTTTTTGCTTGGGTAAGTCCTCATTCTGAAATTCTCTGTAAAAAATCGACTTACTATCCACTTCCCATATGCCATAAATTTTCCAATGTAATTTTAGTCTTGTGACTTCACTGGCTCGATGATGACCGATCGAACAATGGAATCTGTGGACAGTATGTACTCGTCGATGCGCTCTCCGTTACCATCAGGACATTCCAGTGAAGCTGACATGAAGCTACGTCAAGCGCAAGCACTTGCAGCCAATCCAGAAAGTGAGTTTCTCACTTGAAAATGGGAAAAAAAAGAAAACCAAGAAAAACGTTGTGTTACTGTTATGGCGAAAGCATAGCACAAGAGAAGTATTGAAGGGAAATTCTGCAAATTTTCTGACTTCTCAAAATTTTTAAAAACTTTTACGTTTACAAGGATAGCACTTTGCCTTCATTTACTGGACTGTAGAGGTTGCAAGAAATCATTTTTTGACTTTAGGTACCCAAAAACTACGAAGCCCCTCAAAAGTCTATCGGTTAATTTCTGACTTTTGTTTCTAGTTTTTTTATGCAAATACAAAAAGTAAGGGAAATTTAGAAAGGAAAGTCTGATTTTCTCTACAATAGGAGGAAGCAGCATCGAACCTTGGGCAAATCGTGGCTACTGTACTGGCGGAGCCTCGTTAGCTCAGTTGGTAGAGCGTTAGACTTTTAATCTAACGGTCAGGGGTTCGAGTCCCCTACGGGGCTAAACGTTTTGCTATGGGAGGTAGACATGTACATCAGCATTGTTGGCCATAAATTCTTTAAATTTTACGGTTTTCTGCATTCTTTTTCAATACTTTCAAATGAAAAGTTATGTGTCGTTGATGGCTCTCGGAATGAATTTATGAAAAAGTGTCCACATAGATTGATATTTTACGAATCTGCTTCAAACACCTGCTTTATATGATGCCACTTTACCCGTATATTTCTTGCCCGTGTATGTAGCTGTTTAGTTATTAGCGAACCGCTGCACCGTTGGGTTATTCTATTGGTTATTTCATTTTCTTTTTTCCCATAGCTATCTAATATGCTCAAATTCGAATTCTCTTGCAGGACTCAACAGTGATGCCACTGGTAATCAATAAACTATTTTTCCTTGGTTATAGGATTGTTTTTGTATCCGAAAGCGATACGAAAACAATCTTTTGCCGACGCAACTGCAGCATTTACAGCCTTTTGCAGATTTGCGTGTGCTTGGGGAATGTGCACTTTGCTTGCTCGCTATCGCCTTTCGTAATTTTGCGGACAAATGTCATTTGAGGGAAATGCTGTAGTGGTCCAATATCTGTTTATTGTACAGTGGTGGTGAATTGTTGATGATGTGTGCTTTTGGCACTTCGTGCACATTAAGCAAGAATTAATTTTCGCATTAGGACATCTCGAGATTGCAAGTCAAAAAAGAATTTGTTTCTCACTTTTACCAAAAAAAAATTCATAAAAAACAAACCTAATTATAGCCTTACTTGGTCTATATTAATGGTAGCTTGCGTTATTGATTTTTTTTCTAGGCAGGGGCGGCGTGCGCACACGCGCCGCTGGCATTCCGTAATTCTCCGATTTTTTTGCAAAGGTACATAAACGAAAAACAAAAAATACCGTCTATAGGTACTTCTCCAGAAATACTATTTTGTGCAATCAACGGGAATTAAAGTTAAAAATTAAAATTCACATATGCGTTTCTTTCTCCCCCTTCCTCTACCCCCTCCACTCCCCTTCCCCATCCTGCTAGTATTTTCCAGAATCCTTTCTATACTAACCCTTTTCCGACTTACTTTCTAGTTGGCTGAAAGGCGCACCTGTCCTAAAAATGGAAATTTCATGAAGAAGCAGAATTTCTACAAATTAAACCATAAAAATAATAAAAACTTATTGAAGCACAGACCTAAGTTCAACTTGAATGAAGCTTTTGCCTGGCTGCACCGTGGCTGATTTTGAATCCTGCTTACTATATATTTCAGACTTGAACGAGCTGTCGTATTCGAAACTGGTGACGCTGAATGCAGAAATGGAGCAACTCATACAAGTTTATAACGAAAGCCTTGTGGATGAGCTTGCGCACAGGTAGATTCCCTGATTTAGATAGTTTTGATTTGAAAAAAAAACTCTGTTCTTCAGGGACGAGCTCGAGTACGAAAAGGAAATGAAGAACACATTCATCTCGTTGCTCTTATCCATTCAAAACAAGCGACGTCAGTTTGCAAATGAACGGAAGAGGAAAGGGGTGAGATCTTATTGTGTTGTAAGGTTTTAATGGATATAAGTAGTTACGCAGAAAATAAGCCTGGTACGGCCTGCAACGGCGCGGTTGCAAAGTCTGTTTCATTAGCGATGTCCTATTTATCAAAACATCCGCTTCCTCACGCGTCGCGCCACGCCCGCGAATGTACGGTGCGAGTCAGAAGCACGTGACGACTTCGCGATGAGAATGTATAGCTTCGATAGGGTGTCTAAGTTGGGACTCTGCAGCTCATATTGGGACATTCTTTATCGCGTAAGCTGCTATTCAGCGGGCGCCTAATCGTCCGCTGTTTAGCGTCAGTGTATCGACCGCGTCGCTTGCCGTAATCATGCTTGTTCTCTGCGTCGGTGATTCATATATGACTAGGCCCATAATTGCTTTGCATGGAAGTTCTTGCGATTTTTTCGACACCAAAAGGGTCAGAAATTAGCCTCGTTTAGATTAGAACTAGGTAACAAGATTCCATAGTCAAAAAGCATGTGATGAATCGTTTTCACTGCATGAGTTGTGTCCTTTAAAGGGACGCGGCTCTGTGTTACCGCAGTTGGTCAATCTGCCACCGGGAAAAGTTGCCTGGAAGCGACGATCGGTTAGTGCACCGAAGTGTATCTAGCTTTTTTTCTGGTGCAGTCACGTTATTCAACCTTAGATCCAACTGGCTTGGCGGCTGAAAGGCGGGGCTTTGTGACATAGTTAAGGCCGCTCGCGCCCGCGACGCAATGTGCGTCTCTCTCGCCTGCGTGCTCTCTGATCACCTTCTAGCCTTAATTAGGCCACGAATCCCCGCCTTCCAGCCGCCAAGCCAGTCGAATCAAAGGATAGTTTCATAGGATTGTTTGAAACATAACTATGGGTGAATTCATAACGCGCTGTAGTAAGAGAGCTTTGTAGTTGTTAGCAAGTATGTGTTACATTTCATTTTTAGTATTTTATGTAACCAATTTCAGACAAGGATCGATCCATCTCAATTGCCGCAGTATATGACGGCCAGTATTCCATACAATGATCATCAACATATGGATAATGCTACGCTTTCTTCATTGATAAAAAGTTAGTATTGCATTTGCATTTGATTCTGGAAATGCAGAATAGGAGATATCCTCCCCTAAGAATGTGTCCCAAAAATTTTATAAGCGCTCTCGGTATGTCTCAAAACATGCTGGTGACTTCTTATTTGATTTTATCTGGGTCAGAAAACTTGCAAAAAAAATGAGAGCTTTCTAGAAAATTCTCAAAGGGTGTGGCTCATTTCTTCTCTGAGGAGAATTTGTGTCGCCTCCTCCTTCCACTCCTCCTCCCCCACTTTCCGCCTAAAAAATACTTAGGATGGCATTATTAGAAAATCGCCAGTTTCGCCGGAAGTAAATTTTGATAGATGTCTATTTATATTGTCCAGTGGCTGTCCCAGGATTTCCGTCGGGGGGGGGGGGATTTTTTTCAAATGAAGGTGCGTGGCTTAGCAACGCACTCCGAAAAATTATTGGAACTACTCAAAATTCTTGCGGGATACAATTTTTTCAGTCAACGCTCACTTTTCCATATTGTTATCGAAAGTGTAGACCTTCTCTTTGCACCACAAGTTGCTATAGAAAGTGTTGAGCTCTTCGGTCACCTTTCCAGTCAATCTAAGCCATATGTTCATGATTTTGCAAATATTATTTAATGCATCACTGTCTTTGTACATTTTTTGAGAATGAACTTATCTCAGCTTCTACTACTGCGTAACACAACTTGAGATAAAACTTGAGACAACTTGAGACGCCTCCGAAATTTTTTACTAGTTTTGAATTTCCGAAGTTGTTGCAGTTATTTTCTACAATAAACAGATCGCTTGCACATTTATAACCCATGGTGAATTTCAAAAATTTCGCGACCCATCTCGGCGGGGGGAGGGGGGGGGGGGGGGCTCGGTCCGCCACTGATATTGTCTAGTAGATTTTAAGCAAACTAACGAGAGGAAGGATTCTGGTTTTTATTTCGTAATTTAGGAAGTTCATTGTTGTTTTAAATTAAGTAATTAGGTAAGTAAAACCCGTAGATGTTTGGAACCAGCAGTAGAAAATTTTTTTGTAAAATCTACGAAAATAGTTGTTTTTCCTTTCACCATACTTGAATTTTTTCTTTAAAAAACCATAGCTGTACCAACAAAAATAACTTTGCAGTTCTACGAGCGATCAACGATGATAGCTCTACAGTGCCTACACTACTCACCGATTACATTCTAACAGGTAAAAAAGACAACTCTTTGAAAAATCCTACCAAATTGTTTCCTTTTCAGTAGTGTGCCCAAAGACTGTAGTCTGCTAGCCCGGTGCTTCACGATCTCCATAGATCTCTATCGCCTTGTGCAACCACACATTAACTCCTACCGTATGGCGGAAATTTCTCGACTGCCCAGATATTTGGATCGGACGAAATGTTTCTGGAACATTGAATATTGTCGCTGTGCTTTGTTATCTGATGAGCAACTCGTTTCGCTTTGACAAGCCACCATGAAAAATTGCGAAAAAATTTTGGGCTTGGAAAACCGCCATCATCCATACAGTAGCTGTACCCGCTCGCCTGTAAAACCTATCGCTTCAGTTCATGACACATCAGTTATTTATACAATTTTTTCTAGGTAGGTTCGATCATAGAGAATCGAAAATTGTTTGAGGTCTGCTAAAGCTTTACCATTCACATCACATCCGACTATTCACGCTGTTCTGTCCTTTATAGGCGCATTATAAACGTTTAGGCTTTTCTTACAATGAACACCACCATGTTCATTGTGTGCGTGTGTGATTTTTGTCTGTGTGCTTGACATCTTGTTTTATCTATTACGAATATAGAACATTTCTTGAATCTCTTTAGAATCTGCACAATTTTTTCAGTCAACGCTCACTTTTCCATATTGTTATCGAAAGTGTAGACCTTCTCTTTGCACCACAAGTTGCTATAGAAAGTGTTGAGCTCTTCGGTCACCTTTCCAGTCAATTCAAGCCATATGTTCATGATTTTGCAAATATTATTTAATGCATCACTGTCTTTGTACATTTTTTGAGAATGAACTTATCTCAGCTTCTAAGAAATACTGTGTAACGCACTTTTAGACAACGAGGAGAAAAGCTGACAGCGGTGCAGTTTTCCGGTATTTTTGGTACACACTTTATTCTCCAAAGAATAAATTTCATAAAGTGAAGAAGGCGGGGAAAGCAAAGAATTAGAATAAACCAAGTCAAGCAAAATTCAGTAACATTGTTTATCCGTTTATGTACCTCCCTGTGCAAGTAGCAAGTCATGCAAGGTATGTTTCAAACAGTGAGCAAATTTGATTTTTCGGGAGTTTTAGCGTAGGCGTTCCACTAAGTTGCGGTTGCTGCCATTCACATGCTGTTGGCACATCAGCAATATTTGAGTCCCTTTTTTAGAATGAAGTTCGATTTCTACGTTTTCAAGTATCTCAAAGAGTATGAGATAGAGTGAAATTCACAATGAGACACAAAACAACATGCTACAAAAAGTAAAGATTCGACGTTGGTGCCGCTACTTTGAAGAGGAGTCGTAATAAATTTTCAGAGGGCACATCTTTCCAAAACCCCTGTACTTCCAGTCGCTTTCACTCCCACACACTGAACAAGATAATCCAAGCCGAGGGTGTTCACTATGGCAAGGTGATTCAAACAGAACTGGTGCCATCAAATCATACACACTGAGCTTACTGATCTTACGATCACCAAGGAATCTTATGATCTTATCTTATGATGCTACGATCACCAAGGAAAAATTGCTCAATATTAGCTTTTTTCTGGGAAAGCTGAAAGCTGTTTTGATAAGCGACCAAGACACTAAGAAAAAAGGCACTCTGTTTTTCTTTGACTGCTTTCAACGCTTCTATAACATATAGTTCCACATAACTACACATACTCACGGAATATTAGATATTCACTGTTCTTTCTGTGACCAAAACGTCTGCTAGGTTTGTTCCGATTGTTATTTTTCAAGAAAAAAATACGAAAACATTGCCTTTTGCATGCCGTTTCCTTACGTAAGTTATCAAGTCTCTTCACATAATTCGTGACCTACAATTTCGGAATTCCGTACCAGGGCACCTTGAGCTTCTCCATATTGAAGCCATCACCGGGGGAAAATGTCGGAACTCCCATCCTGTATGATAGAACATCGAGAAGTTTGACCAAGGATTAATGCAATATCCATTTCGCTGGTTGAGGTCTTAGAAAATCAAGAACAAACCTTTTAGAGATCTCTTTATGTTCAAAATCATGTGCATTAAATTTGAGAAAAGCCTACCAGAACTTGAGCATTCAAATGAAAATGGAGTAAATGCAAATTCTGCGCAGTCACAAGGTCTCATCAATTTAGTTTTTTCCCCTATAGCAGTTACGCAAAAAGTTTTCCCACAGAGGCACTGCATTGCTCGAGTTATCCAACCTAACAAATGGAGAAACCATACAAAGATTTCAAATGCCAAAAATTAGGTACTCCGCAAGCGAAGGTATCGCCATTTATGAGAATAGGTAGCGAACCGCATTGCAATGACCATATTCTTGCCTTTTGACCCATCTTGCGACTCTAAAGCATAAAAATTTCCCTTTTTTACTTATTGGCTGAAAACCGATAAATAAAAATGCGAAGATATAGCCTCTTTCAACTTAAAATGTTAAGTTTTTATTTTTCTCGAAATTAGCTCTTGAATGCTGGAAATTACTTATAGCATCTACAAAGTTCTATAATATAGAATTGTCTCATTCCAGAACAGTCTATCGCTGCCTAAGCTTGCTAATTTTCATTTTCCCAACTTCTTGCCGTGGAACAGCAAGTACTACATATGAATAGTTGATGCAATAAGTAACTTTGCTGAGCAAATTGGGGGCTTGTATAATCTCTTGAAAAAGCCGATTTCTAAGCAGATGAAAACTTTAATTTTCCTTACAAACTTCCGTGTATCAAAATTTTTGCGAAGCTCATATGCTATTTAGTAGAGTTTGCTTTGCTCTATCGAATGGAATAATTCATGCATTTTTGATCTTCTCTGCCGCGACAGATTGAGGAACATGAATTAATTTTGTATTGAACTTAAAGAGTGAGAACATCATGCGCATTTATCAAGTTTCTATAATGATCCTGAGCATTAGCACATTTGAAAAAAAAGACATCGATAAACCCGTTATTAGAAGACAATACTAAACAGTAAAAGGATTTTTAGCACTTTCTGATCACTTGGCTGCCACAGCCTCCTCATGTAGTCTTCTCAAAAGAGCTTTGTCAAAAACTTTTAAAGGCAGATCTCCATGTACTGTTGCGATGCCAAGCTTCCTGTCAGGTTTTGATGGGACTAGAAAGCGAGAGTCAGCACCGATAAGATAGCGAGCATGAGCATAAATCGAATCCGGAATGTTTGGATAGCGATAGATGTCTGGAGAGCTGAAAAGGCAGTATAAAAACGAACTATGAGAAAGCACATGAAGTTCCAGTTACGCACGAATATACGACTTCAACTAGGAGACACCAACTTCTCTTTTAAGCACATTATCCCGTTCCAAGCAACCATTTCAGCATTATCAGTGCACAATCGAGGAGGTATGCGAACAATTTCCAAACCATGAAAATGAGCAAGCTTGGAGATTCCTGTAACCATTTTATCTACTTCTTGTATGATTATACAGCAGAAAAATCGACCAACCATTGCAAATGTATTCGTTCGCTGCTACTCCACCACTTATGACAATATACTGAACACCATGCAGTCGATCTACGTTACGTAGGTGTTCAAGACAGTTGTGCAACTTAGACACGACATGGCGAGTAACGTGATGCTAAAAACAAAGAAATTTCCGCAATCCATACAGGAAGCTGGTCTCACCTGCACACTCGCACAAAAATCTTTAACGCTGAAATCCTCGTCTTTGGCATATTTTCTAGCGAGGTTTAGGAACGAAGACTTGAGCTGTGCAAAGTGCATGTCTGCACCTGATGTATGTGGACCCACTACCGAGTACCGTAAATAACCTTCTGGCGATGATCTGCAACAACAGTTTTGCAGTCAGCTTACAATAAACTGAGGTTTGAAAAAAGGTGTTCTTCTCCACAATGAGTTAACGTGAAAAAAACACAGCAGAGAAACAAAAAAAAACCTTCGCTACAATCAGAAAAAAAGAACAAAAATTCATCGAAAACGATGCATAGGCCTATGACGAACCCCATTTCGAAAGTAGTTTGAGGCAAATTGGTATCCGTATCTTACACGTAGGTATCGATACCGGCCTCAAGTAAATCATAACCTAAATAGTTCCTATGCCCACTTGTAGCCAAGAAAACTATCGTTATCTCTCCAAGCAACCCAACTAGGTCCGTACAATGTGCCGGCGAGGGTTATTCAGTTGAACTTCTCGGCATGAATGCATCATATATAGGCAGCGTTATATAATGCATTCGTGGGGATTTTACATGGAAAGTAATTTTGGGGCCTTAGCTAAGCCACTGCCCAACCGGCAGCTCAGGTAGCGCTCTAACAGCTGAGATATTCCCCTCGAAAGTGGACCCCGGATCGTATTCGCATGGATTCATGGCGCGACCCATAAGTTCCGCGTAGGTCCTCGCGGGTTGCGCCATGAATCGCAAATGCGAATAAGATTATCCCAGGGTCCAGTTCCGAGGGGAACATCTCAACTGTTAGAGCACTTCCTGAGCTGCCGGTTGGGCAGTGACTTAGTTAGGGCCCCAAAATTTCCACGTAAAATCCCAATAGGTCCAGATGACGCTATCTGGCAAAACTGGTATCCGCAGGTATCAAAACAGGCCTCAAGTAAATCATAACCGAAACAGTTCCTATGACCAATGATAGCCGAAGTGATCACTCTCAAATTCTCGTCCGCTACCGCTATCTTTCCAAGCGAGCCAAAGCGTCCTCAAGTACAGTGCTGGGCGAGGGTTACTCAGTTAAACTTCCCGGCATGAATGTGTCATTTAAACGCAGTGTCCCGGCGAAATTTCGCTTCCAGTTTTTCACACTTTCGGAGTTTTCTAGCCGTGAGGAATCCATACTTGATCTTTTTAATCCGTGAAGATGGCAAAAATCTTTTTCCGACGTTTCCCAGGTCTGCATTCAGTGGAAAATACGTATAAATGGACGGGGCCCGGAACGAGGAAGGCGTGGTGCAGAAGACCCCGGCGTATTTTTACTATATACAGACCTGAAAAGCTTCGAAAAATACTCATTTTCGCCGTTTTCATGCGCTGAAAGCCCAGACTTTGAATTTTCATGGTAAGAAGGCTCCAAAAAGGTGAAAAACTGAAAAACAAAATTTTGCCGGGGCGCTGTCTCTAAGTTACAGCTTAAGAAACGGCTTTGGTAAGTCGCAATCAATTTTCGCATAGAGAACTTTATATATATATATATATATATATATATATATATATATATATATATATATAGCACTGCCTTCGACGATTCAAAGGACCCTTCTTTCGTTGTAAATTGCCCAGTTTCTAGAAACGGAAGTCGTTACGGAAAAGCCAGTAGCGAATAAATGAAAAGAAAAGAAGCGACAAGAAATAATGTAACAAACGGTCTCAAAGAGTGAACTATTACCTACTCGCTAACTTCTCAACAGCAGCTCCAGGATGATCATTCAGAAACTCTGGCATTTCGTTAATTTTCAACTCTCTCGCAATCTTGTCGAGACACTCTCCCGGACTGCCTGAGGAGCTCTCACCTGGAAAGATTGTTAAAGGCAAATACAAAACGAGAAAAGTCCAACTTGCTGAGGAAAAAACCATAGATGTATACTTGAACTTACCGTATATAGTAAAGTTGCTTGGCGACCGGACTAGTACTATTAAAGCATGGCCACCAGAAATCAAAACAGATACGAAAGGGAACGACAGAGATTCACACACCAAAAAGGCAGACAAAGCATGGGCACGCATGTGATGGATGGAGATGAGATCTTTCTTATAAGTTCTAAACATTAGTGATTCAGAAGAGCTTGAACTAGAAGCTTTAGGTACCTCGACAACTCAAGACCTTTTCGTATTCCCTCCTTGAGAGCAATAACGAGACCAGGCTTCGTGGTGACTGCTATAGCATCAACATCGGAGACTGTAAAACCGGAGTCTCTAAGACATTCATCAAGTAGCCGAGGAAGGTGTTCCTTGTGCTGAAATAGATTGCTGTAAGATCAATGACGCTACAGGAATCACCCGCCATACTATTCCAGGAAGTGACTCCAGCGATTCCTGCAATTCCTGCAGTTCTTGTGACCTCGACTTCCGATGTTCCCACTACGGAGCGCTTTGCGAATACCAGTACACATTGTTTTTTCGCAATATACATTGTTGCGGGACCCGCAGGAATCACAGGAATCGCAGGAATAGTATGGCCGTTCCTGTAGTAGTAATAACGGAAAGAGTGCAAAAGTGTATTGCAGGACCCAAAGAAGAGTTAACATACCTGAAGGGCTACTTCTCGCGGAGATATTCCGCCTAATCTACGTTGTGTATCTCTGTCAGCAAATCTTTTCGACGACAATACTATCTTGTCATCCCGTACCAGTGCCACAGCCGTATCGTCGCAGCTAGAAGGGGAAGATAAGAGGTCAAATTTGCTACCCTTTGTACGCTAGTCCAAAACAGGATCGAACAGTTTCTGTGACTTGTAGCAACATGCTGATCGCAGATGTAGTGCATGCTTATTCCGCACGACTGTGCTATTTGCGGGTGTACGGTAGGTATACGATAGCAGATTAAAACCAGCAATGCCTGCATTTTTCTGCATTTTTTATCAGTTCATACTGTTGGTTCTACAAAAAGCCCTACCATGCAAGATACAGACATCGTGACCAACTCTTTGAAGAAAGTTACTAGGACCCACTCTACAATTATAAGTCTCGCAATAGATTCTACTACGCGAAATGCATGTTGGTGTTACGCCGTTCTCCCAAAATCAGAGCAAAAGTGAGCAATACTTCACCATTTTAGAGTGCCACAGAAATCGCAGGTTCATCATTTTCCCGAAGCGTTCTACCCCTTTCCTAGCTCAACTAAAAATGGCTAATGCCATCCAGCCAGCCTAATTTACAAAATGATACAAAATTTGAGATGAAATTCCAACTTTTTATCTTCGCCCACGGACTACATATGAGATTTGAATGAAGTGAAATTGTCTATCAGTTATACGTGATTATCTCGCATCCCAGCTCTTTACCTCGGAGTGAACTTCGAAGTCTACTACTTTCTATTGAATCGCATACCTGGTCTCGATGCCCAAGACAACTAATGATCTCCTCGCAAGCAAAGAACTTCGAAATAAGCAACGACGTAACATCGCAAGGAACGTTCCTTTCAAGGCTGGCAAAGTTCCCAGATCTGTGCTACAGTGCGAAGTTCCGCTCGGAACCCTGCAGCGAGCCATTTCGAAAACGCGCGGGCGTGCGCGGTCGATTCGCGGGTGGTCGAGCGTCATTCCGCTTATTGCTGTTACGCTGATAACTTGTCATGGCTACTCGAGTTTATATTGGTCGTCTCTCGTATCGTGCTTCTGAACGCGATATCGAGCATTTCTTTCGTGGATATGGACGTATCCGAGACATCGTTTTGAAGAATGGTTTTGGATTTGTGGTAAGTCGTAAAATCCATCTGGTTCTGTTTGTCCGCACTCCTTGTTTACATTCTGTACTAATTTTAGGAATTTGATGAACCACGTGATGCAGATGATGCAGTGTATGATTTGAATGGAAAGGAATTGGCTGGAGAACGTGTGATGCTGGAGTTTTCAAAGCGTGGTCCGAGGACTGGAGGGCGAGGCTTCGATCGATACCCTCCTCCGAGGAGAGAGGCCAGGTCACTTGAGTAAGGCTAGATTATAAAAAAATCTGGGCATGAGCTGAATTCCTTGTTCCTTTTTTGCAATGACATGGTCTTTTGCCGCTAGAAAAAAAAAAGGCTTATGAATACTGGGACAGAAATTTTTCCTATATCCTATTCTCTTGTGTTTTGGATCTCTTACATTTCCTTGTAGATATAGCAACTTCGAGAAATTCTCCTCGATTTTGAACACATTTGATTTTTCATTAAAAAATCTTGGCAAAGTGTAAATCCATTTGAGAGTAGTTTGAGTCTGCCAAAATGTGTAGCTTGTTTGGGCGGGAAGCTAGTTTGAGAGCATCACGTTGTAGAGCTAATATGTAGCATGAATTTGAAAAGCACTTAGGCACGCTGTATGTTTTTTGGACGATTTGGTCTGTAATTATATGTGTAAAGGGGCACGATGGGAAGCGTGTATAGAAAGATTGTTTTCCATCACTCGAGTGTAGTGTAATGGGTGCAAAAACTGGCTAGAGGTTGCTTGAAGCGTTACACAGTGGCAGTGATTATAGGGCTCAGTTTTAAGAACACTTAGGGGGTGGCTTCATTCTTTTGTCATAAGGGGACAGAAACACGATGTGTTTAAAGGGAACTCCAGCTCGGAAAATTAATCAAACTAAGTTTTCTCTATTGTGAATTAATTGGCATCATTTTCAGTTCTCGGTACGGACCTCCAACACAGACACGCCATCGCATGATTGTTGAAAATCTATCGACTCGGATTTCTTGGCAGGTGAATTCATACAGCATGATGTGTTTTCTTTAATATTTCAGGTAGTTCGCGGGTGATGTGTTCGTGTTGAGACGAGTAGCGTCGTGACTCTTTCGTATGGCGGGGCCTGGAGCACGACTTTTTTTCAATGCTTTTTGAATCATATTGGGTCTTTTTGACCCTAAATTAATCATTAACGCTAAATCTCAGCTCGTTGACGTACGGTGAGCGAGCCACTCGTGCATGACTGACGGTCGCAAATGTGCCGAACTCTGACTGACGTTGATGAGGGCGTTGGAGGTAGCGCTGCGCGTGTGGTGACGGTCTTATGGCTGCCGTCCGACGATTTCGTTCGTATCGCTTGAGCGCCGGCGGTGTCGGCACCTGACAGCAATGATTTCGCATACTGTTCGAGTTGATGTGTTCGCCGCTCTGGGTGTTTGCGAGGGTGTGACGTGACCTCCGGTTGAGACGCGTGACGGTGCCCTTTCGATATCCACCAACAAACGGTTAGTGTCATGCCCAAGAAAATGTAGTGACGCGAACAAAACCTTTCACTAGGTAGCTGATCTGCTTTTTCAAAAGCGCGATATTGAGTTTCAATGAGTTTTCTCGCATGCACAACCTGCAAGATGTTGATGTTGACACCGTAGTCTTTTTGATTTTACAATGTCTACAATCTTCGAGTCATAGGGCTTCTCAAGGCAGTGGTTCGGCATAGTGGATCCTTGGCATTTTCATGGTGAAGGTGGTGGATCTTCCAAGTGCACGTGACCCAAACCCTACCGTAAAATTCATACCCTAAATTTTGAAAACACGCTTCAATAGCCTATTATTGACGTCCGCTCAATGGGAGTGGGCAGCTGGTGGGCTTTTGAAGCGCGTTTTTTTCGATTTACCGCGTGATTCGGTGAATAGAGTTTGAGCTCCAGTGTGCTTGGAGGGTCTAATACCGAACACCACGGAACTTGACAGGGGTTTGTTTTGTCGAGCCACTGTCTTCAAGGAATAACGCACATTGAGAAGTTCATATCGCACTGGCAAAGCTGTTCGCAACCATGGCAGCCAATGAGTGTCAATTCTGCAGTTATCTCCCAGAATCACATACGCGTTATTGCTTTGCAGCTTTTGGGTAGTTACTTGCATCCTGTCCTATGACATACAGGGTTGTCCGTAAAGTATGTATACACTGTTTGATCGTTAATATCTTTCTTCCCAACAAGTCTTTTGCCTTGCTTCAGGTACCGTTTTGTAGAGCTGGCTTCAACTTAGATTTAAGTATGGAGCGAATCACCGATCTCTCTTTATCACGTTGACGACCGTGTGTATCCGCGCGTATGCACGCCCTGACCACCTTGTAGCACTTTCGTGCATCAATTTATCATGTGTAAACGAAAATTTCTCAGGTAACTTCTATGCAGTGATAATACTGGTGGCCTGGTTGTCATATAGAACACACGGCATTGCGGTAGCTGTTAAACAGTCCAAACCGCAGCCGTAGATCATCAGTCCATTTTAAGGTGGTCAAAAATGGCTCGGTCGTCAACGTGTTATTACTGTAGGATTACGACAGAAACTTGAAATATATGGTGTCAATTTGGAAAAAGCTGCCGCCTCAAAATCTTCAAAAAAAATGTGAAAACTTGTGTAATAGGGTTTTTATGGACGCTGAGTTCAATACTCAACTACTCGCAAAATTGCGAAGCTTTCTAAACGGTGTAACCGCACTTTTTAGGAACATTGAAAAAATGGCCGCTACCTCTTACCCGGCATAACTCTTCAATGAAGCATCATAATAAGTTGGGAACTTTACGGTTAGAATCAACAACTCTAATTAGCCTAGTGTAAAAGCTTTCAGGCTGTTTTGTTTCCTTATTAAGGCAAAATATGGCCCTTCATGGCTCAAAACCCTCTTCGAAGTTTCTACCGTAATCCCACAGTAATGAAGAGAGATGGGTGATTGTTCTATACTGCTCTAAGTTGAAGCCAACTCTACGAAACGATGCGTAAAGCAAGGCAAAAAACTTCTTGGGAAGAGAGATATTTACGATCAAACAGTGTATACATACTTTACGGACACCCTGTATATTGGCTGTAGCAGACGCGGTTCTGTTTGCGCGATATGAAGTTCATACAGTCCAGTCAGACAGTCGTGTGAGTCTTCTGGAAACTAGTACTTTTATAGGTGTAGGCTAAAAAGCTTGTTCTTTTGTATTTTTTCCGCATATCATTTTTTGATTTTTTTAAATTGTAAGCGAAAGGCGTAAATGATTTCGACCGGCACGATATGATCGAATAGAACTATGCTATGGAAGCAAATTTTGGTGACTATTGAGGTGACTAGCCAAGTTGCAACGCTTGTATGTTGTTCATACATTGACTAAATTTTTCCTTGTGATCTCATCAATTTCGTACAGCGCTTGCTGCTCCTCTACAAATAATTAGTCTAGTCATGGTTCAAAAATTTGGTGTGTTTGATCAAAGTTCTAGCACACATGTGAAAGGATGAAGTCTGCGGTGTCAAGTCAGCAAAACATTTTTTCACTGTTCTGTTTGGGGAGTTTCGGGAGGATAAATTTTATCTTAAAGCTTTTATTTGCAGGATCTGAAAGATCTGATGCGCAAAGCTGGATGTGAGGTCACTTTTGCTGATGCACACAAGAATGAAAGAAACGAAGGGTAAGTCTTCTTTTTCGTCGAAATCAAGCTATCACTAGCAAAGCTTGTTTTAGGGTTGTTTGTTTTGCGACACGTGAGGATCTGGAACGCGCATTGGATAAATTACAAGGCGAAGAAATTAATGGGCGCAAGCTAAAGCTGATTGATGACTCGGAGAAAAGGAGCAGCAGCCGCTCTCGTGACAGAAAACGTTCGAGGAGCCGCAGGTGCGTTTTTTAGTGTTTTGCTTTGAATTTTTGACGATTATATTTTTAGCCGCAGTCGCAGTCGTTCTCGTTCCCCCTCCCGCTCCCGAAGTCGCTCACGTTCAAGGAGCGCCAGCAAGTCGCGCTCTCGATCAGCCTCGCGCTCGCGTTCTCGCTCGCGCAGTGGCACACCTAAAAAGGAAGAGAATGGCAACTCAAGATCGAAGTCGCAATCGCGTTCAAGGAGCGGGTAAGTCCGTCCTTGATTTTATTTTATTTTGTGAACATTCTATCAATCAATTGATTTCAGATCTCGTGATGGCTCTCGCCATTCAGCGTCTCCTAATGGAAATGGCGATGGGGAAGCCGACATGCGATCACGCAGCCCTACACCTCCCAATGATGATTAAACTCTCATAAATCCCAAGTATCGGTGACTGATTCGTTGTAGATTTGATGACGTTATATTTTGTTACTGTTTTTAATGCGTGTAGTAGAGCACATGTGTTTGTGTATTGATTGTGTCGTGTTGTCGATATTGTCATGTTATATTGATTTGTTATGATAGATCTCTTGGTAATCCGTATTCCTTTTTCTAAGTTTGTGGATTTTTATTTTATAATGAAGCTTATGATTCTCACATGTGATTGGATCCTTGCTGAAAGTGCTTGTTTTATATGTGAACTGGAATGTCCCTCTAAATAATTTTTGCATCGACTTTGATATTTGGATTGGACTTATTCAGAGAGGAGTAGCGTCTTCGTAGTGGTGAGGGGGGGGGGGGGGGAGGGGGTGCGAATGTTCCTGAGTGTGAGCAGGGCCGAAGCTTTCGAGAAATAAGTCTTTTAAAAAAAGCAACCCAGATCTCAGGAGGCGAAAATCATTCGATCGCCATTGTGTTAGATATAAAGTTGCCAATATTTATTGCGGTGCAGTAGTAATTTCGGTAAATTGATTCCAAAAGGAAAACGGTTTGATGATTATTTCTGCAATTTGAGAACTCTGCCCTTAGAACAATATCATTTTTCCAGAAGAAATGTTGCAGTTTTCAAAGATTAAGTTTGGATTATCCGGGGTCACATATTAGCGTAATCGTTTCTTCCCAAAGTAGCGATCCGCTCTACACTGCAGTGGCTTTTTGCTTCTTTTCTGGAGCAAAGCTGAGATCAAATACAGTATAAAACTATATATACGACTTCTTGTAGAATCCCCTTTCTCATGGTTAGTAGCCGGGATCAAACGTCATATTGTATGACATCTGATGCACTAGCACTTGTCAAAAGGGTAATCTCCAGGAATTGATGGAAAAAGCTCACGAAATATCGTGAGATAGCAGGTCACTAAGAATTTCTTAGCAAAATAGTATAAATATTATTATTAGGTTGATGCAAAAGTAATGGCCGATTTGCGAATTCTCACTTTGACGTGCTATAACTTTCTAAAAGATCCACATTTCTGAGCGGGAAAACAGAAACAGCAAACCTTTCGCAATACAGCGCATACTTATTTATATTAAACTATAATCGGGAAGAGAAATACAGACAGACAAAGAAGGTTCTTCTGCTAAAACCTTGTTTTTGACAATTCATAACTTCCTTCAAAGTTTCTTAGTATAAATGATAAGTGGCCTATTTCGTAGCCGCAAGCCATTAGTACAAAATACAATAAAAAGAATTCGGACAAAAAAGTTTGCGAGGAAGAAAAAAAGTGAAATTTAAAATTTCTCAGTTTTTTCAACTTTTTAGTGTGCCTCGTAGTCCGGAATATAGAATTCTCTGATTTTCTACGTACTGAACAGCTGGACGTTTTTGCAAAAAACTGCTAATAAATGTACTAGTCCTACGCTTACAGGATTGGGCAAAGCCTCGGCGACTGACTTCCTCAGAAAAAATTATGGGTCATAAAATGACTGCAACAGCTACCTATGTTTAGGCGCCGATATCTCAGTCTGGATAACTTCAAAGAATACAGTTAAGTATGCATGATGTAGACAATTTCTATTACATACAACAGCTAAATTTTCGAAGAAATTTCATTGATGCGCGCTTGAATTCTGGCCGGAGAAGTGAATGCAATGAAATTCTGAATTTGGATGCGGTTATTTGAAGCTCAGTAACTTTATAAGAGATGAGGATGAGAGCCCGTTTCAAGCACCATTAGATAGAGCATAAACAGCTTCTCGACAGTTTACTACATCTATTATTAGGTTGTCCGGAAATTAATGCCCGTTTTGAATTTCAACCGCAATAAGTCATACACTTCTCGATTCTAGATAGTATGCAAAGTACCATTCGATAGAGCAAAGCAAGCTCTACAAGATGGCTATCTTGCTTTTGCAACAGCTCTTATCCACTTCGAGTTTCGAGCCAAAACCTAAAAAGACCCAGCAGCCCGAAAAATCGAAAAAAATCGTAACTGAGTTCATAAAAATCCTACAAAAATTCTTGCTTGCTCACGTTAACACTATCCGCATAAAACATTTATATACGCCTTTGCCGTATTTTTCCCTCTATTAGAAACCAAGAAAACGGAAATTTTCGTGTATTTGCCAAAGTGATGCTGTGCCGTCCCCACATAGGTAGTGGTATATTACAAACCTGTAGAAGTACAAACGTAAATTCTCAGCCCTCTACAAGCTTTAGTTCTCGAGAAATTTGAATTTTAGCTTGGACCACCTAACTAGAGAAAGCTATATTCGTTATTTCTCGAGAACTAAAGCTTATAAAGAGCTGAAAATTTGAGCCTGTACTTCTACAGGCTTGTGGTATACAACTATATATGTGGGGATGGCACAGCATCACTTTGGCAAATACACGAAAATTTCCGTTTTCTTGGTTTCTAATAGAGGGAAAAATACGGCAAAGGCGTATATAGATGTCTTATGTGGAATTTGTTTACGAGAGCAAGTAAGAATTTTTGTAGAATTTTTTTCAACTGAGTTACGATTTTTTTCGATTTTTCGGGCTGCTGGGTTTTTTTAGTTTTTGACTCGAAACTCGAAGTGGATAAGAGCTTTTGCAAAGGCAAGATAGCCATCTTGTAGAGCTTGCTTTGTTCTATCGAATGGTACTTTGCATACTATCTAGAAGTGAGGAGTGTATGACTTATTGCGGTTGAAATTCAAAACGGGCATTAATTTCCGGACAACCTAATATAAAGAAGAAGTATTGATGGAAAAAAGTTGCATTGAAAAAAGGCTTGGAAAATCGGCCATTACTTTTGCATCAACCTAATCTTATATATAAAGCTGAATGTCTGTTTGTATGTCTGTATATCTGTCTGTATGTCTGTGTGTACGTATGTTCCGAATAGAAAATTCCATTTCTGAACCGATCCGGACCAAACTTGGCACACATACACTTCGGGCCCCGGCGGGTGTCATAGGCTACTTTTCGTATCGATCGATATCGATTTTATCGATTTTTATCGATTTTTTTGCGGAGTTCACCTACGGGGCTGGGAGTGGGCAAAGGGGGGTAAGTGAGCATGGGGATTCCGAATACAATATTGGTTTCCAGGATTATCGATTACTTTTATCGATTTTATCGATTTTTTTGCAAAGTTTGAGCTACGGGGCTGGGAGTTCGCACAGGGGGGTAATCGAGCATGGGGATTCCGAATACAATATTAGTTTTCAGAATTATCGATTACTTTTATCGATTTTATCGATTTTTTTGCAAAGTTTGAGCTAGGGGGCTGGGAGTTGGCACAGGGGGATAATCGAGCATGCTGATCATCCCCAAGGGGGGTGATCAGCATGCTCGATTACACCCCTGTGCCAAATTCCAGCCCCCTAGCTCAAATTTTCAAAAAATCGATAAAATCGGTAAAAGTAATCGATAATTTTGAAAAGTAATATAGTATTCGTAATCTGCATGCTCGACTACCCCCCTGTGCAAAATCCCAGCCTCGCATGTCAAAATTTACAAAAAATCGATAAAATCGATAAAAGTAATGGACGATCCTGAAAACTAATATTGTATTCGGAATCCCCATGCTCACTTCCCCCCCCCCTGTGCCAACTCCTAGCCCTGTAGGTGAACTCTGCAAAAAATCGATAAAAATCGGTAAAATCGACATCGATCGATAACGAAAAGTGGACTGTGACACCCGCCGGGGCCCGAAGTGTATGTGTGCCAAGTTTGGTCCGGATACGGCGGAGCCGGGTAAGCCAGTAGTATATAATAAAATCAGTTAGACCAGGATCCAGTACATACTCAGATTTTTAAGCCTTCGCGTGACCCTGGTTTTGAATATGGGCTGCAGGTTACGTCGAAATTCAAAGAATCTCATTCTGAAACCTATTCTGACAAGTGTGGACAGGTATCCTGCGCTTCCCCTTGGTAGGCACCAACGAATGTTCTGGCAGGCACCAGGGCTTAGTTGCAAAGTAAGCGACTCAACTACATGTGCTTGCTCAGTACGCGTCATTGAAGGCAGCGTCCAGGCAAATTTGGACCCATTGTTTACGTGGAAAGTAATTTTGGGGCCTTAACTAAGGCGCTGCCCAAGCGGCAGCCCAGGTGACTCACTAACGGCTGAGATACACGCCTCCGAACTGGACCCCAGAATCGTCGCATGGATTCATTGGCGCAACCCATCTGTATCGCGCGAGGAGCCGCGCGTTGCGCCATGAATCCATGCGAAACGATTCTGGAGTCCAGTTTCAAGGGAAATATCTCAGCCAGTTAGACCACTACCTGAGCTGCCGGTTGGGAAGTGCCTTACTTGGAACCCCAAAATTACTATCCACGTGAAGAGCCCCAAAATTATTATCCACGTGAGATCCGCATATAGGTTTGCCTGGACGCTGCCTTTAAGTTGCCCTGTATGGGCGGTACGGAAAAAGAGGGGGCGTGGCGGAGGAAGGACTCACGGAATATCAGGTCCATTTTCTCCTTTCAAAAGCAACGTTAAGGCAAGCCACAAAGATTGTCTAGTTTTAGGGTCTGCTTGTATACTTATCCGAGTAGACTAATTTTGAGTGAACGCTGCCTTTGATAGTCTTGACTATAGCAACCGCTCTGCAAAAAACGCTTACTCTTGCGTTTGAGCATGCGTCCTGTGTTATCCTATCTGAGACTTAGTCAATTTCCCAACATCGAGAAGCCATGAATGGTCATAAGCTGCCTTTTGCTATATTTCGGCTAATGTCAGCAGGATGGCTTTTCAATCAACAAACTGAGCAAATACTTGCACCTGATACAACTTTTCGGCGATCTACAGTGGCTAGTTTCAACATCATTACCAGAATTCAGAGTTGTCTAAGTTAGCATTGTTCGCACATTCATTTAAAGGCACTGGATCAGCAGAATCCCTTCTCGAGTTTTGGTGGATTTAGGTAGTAGACCCCCAAATACACTGTAGCCCAAATCCCACTTGCCAATTCATGCGCTAAGTTGAAAATGCGCTTCAAAACTCCACCAGCCCCGCCCGTTTAATGGAAAGGGGCGGGGCTGGGAGTTTTGAAGCGCATTTTTCAGGACTTAGTACATGAATTGGCAAGTATTGGGCTACAGTGTATCTGGGGGGGGGGGGGGAGGGTCTACTACCTAAATCCATCAAGATCCGAGAAGGGCCCATTCTGCCAATCCACTGCCTTTAACAAACACTTGATTTGAAGTTCCCATGTTTTTGCTTCTTTTCTATCATTTAACAATTCATACAGAAAACTACCGCTAGCTGAACACGTCATTTTTCTTTCATCTCTTTCGTCTGTGAAATATATACCAGTGGCTCTTCGAATGTATGGTTCGTTTATGCCTCTCCCTCTCTTCAAGATTTCTGTTTAAGGCAGTGTGAATCATAAGCATTTTTGACATCCTGAGCTAAACAAACCTTCCTCGAAATTGCTCAAAAAAATTTAGATTTCATGTTGCATATTTTTTATATGGGCAGTCCTTTGAGAAATTATTCTATCCGTTATCTATTGGCATACTGTAATTATACGGTGAGGGGTCAATAAACATAGCTTCAAATCGGTCATAATTACTGTGCAGTCGCTATTCCTGCGATCGGTAGATCAGCGTATCACAATATCAGACAATTCGTCTCTATATGAGAATTACACATTTATCGAAGAGAAGAAACGATGCGATGGTATAAGAAAAGCATTCAGTCTGCATACGTGAATTTTTTTCTGCATTAGGCTAATTTGTGCAGCTTTAGGAAATCGTCAGAGCAATTTATAAATGCTTTTCGCCATTCCACGATAAAATTGGATGCTTTTCGTGCCATTTACCCTACAGAAATTTGAAAAATATCTGTTTTGTCCCTCAAATGTTTTACGTAGTCAAGACCTAGCGAATACAAATTACTGAATATCATTTTTATAATCGCGACGACGGATTCGAATGCGGTCTTTGTATCACAGGAGCATAAAACACTCATACTAAAAGGCATCACCTCAACGCATAATACGTAAGCAGAAAAACCACTCAAGTAGAGAGAAAAACCAAGAGAATGCGGTTGCCGGAAGCGCGTGCTTATCGCGCGCTGTCGCGCCATCTCACGATTATTCGAATGCCTATAAGCATATCCGACAAGAAATTTTAATTTAATGAAAAAAACTCAGTAATTCAAAAACCTGCTCCCGCAAGCCGCTCAGTGATATTGCACTTACTTTTGTTCATGTTGAGTAAAATCCGATATTTGTTAAATAAGATATTTGGCGCTCATGTAGGATCAAAACGGGTTGTTGAGTTCTACATGAAAAAAGAAATGTTTCAAGAACTTACCCAGTTGTTTAGAAAGTGATGTTCATCGACTGTCAAGTTTGCAAGCGTCGTTTCTATGCATTTTTAACTGTGCTATGTTTTGTTAAAGCCCCTTAGACGCAATGTCCAGGCTAAATCTAACATCCACTGGTTAATGCCGCTCTTAAATGAAGCCCCAGGAGAGGGGCTTCTGCATTGGTCCGGTCCTTTGATGTTGTCTTGAATGGAGATAATGGGCCTGAAATAGCCAAAATGCTATCAAGCCCCGCCCAGATCTCATCAAACTCTACCCACCCATGTACTGAAAGCCGTCCGTGCCCTTAAGACAAGATTCCCAGGAATCCGGTTTTTTGGGGTTTTGGACAATTTGAACTTTATGACTGTAGGCCACGGAAAGGCCCCAGAAATGCAAAAACATGGAAGACAAATTTTTTGTGCACGCTGCCTTTGAGATGTGGCTGTTAGTATCGTACAGTCGAGTAGATTTTCCGCTTAATATAGTGTGCTTGCAGAGAAGGTGTGCGGTAAAATTTGCGCGTAAACAAATAGCTTCGACTGTGAGCCGCAATTGCGCGCGCAAAATACCGGCAGAACTGGCACGGCTATTTATTCACGCGCAAATTTCACCGCATCTCACCTTCTGTGCAAGCACACTATATTAAGCGGAAAATCTACTCTACCGTACCACTAGCAAAGGTAGCATGCAATTTGCTTTGATTATATACCTATGATTCAGCAGAGAATGTTCTTCGAACGATCACGATAGATGATCGTCGAACAACGAATTCCGAAAAGGTGGTTGTCGAACGACGAATTCTTGAAATTTTAAACTGCAAGCAAAGTTACGATCAATTTGCAAGGCCTATCGGGGACACTATAAACCCTGAGAAATCTTTTTTGGAACGAAAACGTAGTGAGCGAATTCCACGCTGTTATGTACACAATGCTATGGCGACCGCAAACGTCATGACTCACTTCCCGACCTTGTCCTTGTGTCATAGTGGCCACTGAGCGAGATCAATCGCGATGGGACTATGAGTAATCGCACCTATTTGGTTTCGAAGTGTGCTGCTGCTAGGCAACATTCTGGCTTTTTGTTTGGAGGTGTTACCATAGCCAGACTTTCTTTCAATTGCTTCCTATTGCTTATCTTTGAGCATTGTCGGGTTCTATTTTTGTTGTTTACAAGACTTGATTCTTGAAACTCGTCTCTTTTGTATCAAGCCCCTTTTTCGGAAAGTTGATGTTAGTAAGCGCGTTGAAATTTCTCCTATAGTCGTTTCATTAGCTAGAATGTGTAACTGCACACAAAAGCATATTAGGCGTCAAGCTGGAGTGTTTGGTTGCTTTGCATCATTTTCGTGAAAAACTACGTCTTCACCACCATATGTGGAAAGAATGAAAACCGAAAAAAAAATTCTAAGCACTTCGCTCGAAAGATTCGTGTCGCTGTGGTCTTTCCCACCTTTTACGCCTGTTTAACATGTCGTGTGCAATGACACACATTAGGGTTCAAAGTGACCCGACTATGTAGCCCATGCATGAAAACTTTGTTGGCTTATTAGCACTTACAATCTCTTTTTAGCTGAATACTAATGTAAATAGCAAGTAGCAAAGTCCTTGCCAAACTGGTTTTGGAGTTCTTGGCGCGATGCCATTTACCGCATCACCGTGCAATATTGCACCGCTCGTCGCTTTTTCCAATATTGGTGCGGTTTCGCATTCAACATTGCACTGCACTTTCTGATTATTTTGTCACGGTTTGTAATCTATAGCTCCTCTACAGCGATTTTACAGGGACAGGGAAATAATAAAAAGCAAGGACCTTCCTATCATTGCTGTGAAAATGCTTCAGTTTTTGCAGCGACACTGTCTGCAAAACTGATAAAACTTTGTCAACGGTGGTTCGTCACTATTCTGACTTCTTTCGAAATTTCACAGTATGCAAAGAGAAACACTCTGTAGTCAAGTTTAAGGAGATGTCGTAGTAGAGTGTTTACCGAACTTTTTTGCCATCTTATTATTCCGAAAATTCGAAAAATAAAATAAAATTTAGAAAGTATTTTGAGAAGATAGTCTAAATCTCTAGAATATTTTAAAAATCACTGCGAGTCGCATAACTCGTCCAGGCAGCTTTCGAAAATCTCACGACCCCGTCGCCCCTCTCCCTTGCCCTACGGTCCGCCATCCGCCTACAGGAAGGAGCCAATTGTCCCAATTTGTCTTTTCAGAAGATCAAAAGAATTCTGAAGGCGAGCACAAGCATTGATTTCGAAGTATCATTCAGTATTGAGAAAACGAGAGCGATACGATAGAATTACGTTGTGCTTTTGTTTTGTAGCGTGGAACTTTATGGGGGCAGCCTAGAGCAAAGTCAGAAGGGAATGATAAAAGAGTGTAAAAGTTTATGGAACAAGAGGAGTCGTATGAAAGAGCCATGATACAAAAGATTAGATAACAGTGGCGGTCCGAGTCCCCCCCCCCCCCCCCGAGAACGGGTCGCGAAAATTTTGAAATTTACTGGACCTACAAAAATTTTGAGAGGCACCTAACAATTTTTCGGAGTGCCTTCATTTGAAAAAAAAATTTTGCTCCCCCCCCCCCTCCCGGACGGAATTCCTGCGACCGCCACTGGTAGGTAATGATATCAGGTGCACCGTTTCACATTGAGATGAACTCCTTTTAAAGCATGTAACCTGTTATATCGCTATTTCAATCTCTTTTCTTCAAACCTTATAGAATTTAAGAATCTACCCATTAAATACTCCTGCCTCTTTATTTCATAGGACTTTTGGTATCCTGCATCCCTAACCTTCTTCTCTTTTCTTCCATGTGTACCTTATCTTTCCACCATTTTTTCCTGGTGCCAAACGCTTGATGATCTGGATTCTTCGCCATATCCATCAGAGATCTTTCGATCATATCATTTACGCTATAACTTTCTCCAAATTTTTTTGGATTCGTGACTGGCTCTCAGGTGATTTGATAATTTTTTTTTCGCTTCCAGAGGAGCCATGGCGGATTTCGCAGTTGATTTGCTGAAACTTACCCCAGCTAACGAGAGCATGGTCATGTCTCCATTGTCTCTGATCGCTGCATTGGCTGTGCTTGAACGAGGAGCTAATGGAATTACAAAGAACGAAATCACTGACGCCTTAAAAAGACGTAGGTTGCTCTCTGAATAAAAAAGGGCTTTTTCCATTACTGGAGAGCTAAAATTACTCGAAAAAAATCTCGCCGTACTCCGATGTGAAAATCGCGAGCGTGAACATTAGGAAAGAGGGTTTAAGCGATAAAATATTAGGTTGTCCCGAAAGTTCGTTCGTACCATTTTCAAAAATTCATAACTCTTTAAATTCTTAACCAATTTGTACGAACAAAACTTTGCGTAAGAGAGGAACTCATGCTCTTTGCATACCTTCTCGAACTATCCTTTAATGTACACAAATGAAAGAGATAGAGGCTCAAATTCATAATCACTCAAAATTTGAATTTTTCGTGTAGGTTCATAAGAAATCGGAAACTTGCAACAAAAATCGGAGCAGTCGGTACTGTAGGTTCTTTCACCAGCCCTTTCTAACAGTGCAAAGTTTGCGCCGATTGAGCGTCTCCATGAAAAGTTATGATTTCCCTGAAAAATGCCAAAATAAATCAAATTCGCCCTTTTGTATTGCTTGCTCGGAAATCATAACTTTTCTTAGAGACGCTCAATCGGCGCAGACTTTGCACTGTTAGAAAGAGCTGGTGAAAGAACCTACATTACCGACTGCTCCGATTTTTGTTGCAAGTTTCCGATTTTTTATGACCTTACACGAAAAACTCAAATTTTGATGGTTTTGAATTTGAGCTTCTATCTCTTTCATTTGTACACATTGACGGATAGTTCAAGTACATCTGCAAAGAGCATGAGTTCCTCTCTTACGAAAAATTTTGATCGCACAAATTGGTTGAGAATTTAAAGAGTTATGAAATTTTGAAAATGGTGCGAACGAACTTTCGGCCCAACCTAATATTAAGCTGCAATAAGCGAAATCCTTTTTTTGCAAACAATTTCATAATCATCACAGCATTTGTCCGTGGTTAGCGTTAAACCATTTTTTTTTTGGGGAAATTTCTGCCGATTTCAAGTTCTTTCTTTTTCAAATGATTTTTACATCATAACATTGGTCTTACGGGAAAAGGCATGGAATGGGAACACCAGTAAAATTTCGCTGTAAAGATCGGTATATAATTTAAAAGTTACTTATGGAATAAACTCCCCTCTCCATAGGTCTTCTAATATGTCTGCCAATATTGGCACAAATTATATTTTTCAGAATCCGAAAATGACGTTTCTGAACTATTAAAGAAGCTTGATGCTGCAGATGGTGTCGCAATGGCAGTGGCTACTAAGCTTTTTCTAGCTCTGGGTATTATTCATTGTTCTAACTTTCTATTATAAATTTGGTGCCTAACAACATCAATGTGTTTTTGAAGGTATGGAAATTCGCCAAGATTACAATGACTCCATCCAGAAAGATTACAAAGTTGCTGCTGAACGTCTTGATTTTAAAGACAAAGATCGTACTATTGAGGTATCTCACTAGGTCTCTCTGTAGCACATATTACTTCAGTATTAAAGATAGTCAACAATTTTGTGTCGGAAGCAACCCGGGAAATGATTCCAAAATTGCTGGAAGACGACTATTATCGCCCAGAAACTCGTGCTTTTCTGATAAATGCCGTTTACTTCAAAGGACTGTGGTCGACGCCATTCTCATCCGATTCGACTCGTGAGGAGACATTTCACGGCATAAAGGGCGATCGGGAGGTAGAACACTTCAATTTTACCGTAGAAACTATGTGCTTATGCGTTACAATGATCAAGGACCTATGAATTGTTTTCTGCTAATTTTCAGAAATCCGTCGCCTCAAAACTCGTTTTGTTACTTATACCTCATTTAAACAAACGGCATCAAAAAGGTTTTGTTGCATTTATAATCTATTATATGCGTCTCCCTCTCCTTCGTTCCTTTATCTAGCTATACAGCTCCTTTTTTCATCGATTATTGTCAGTCAAAAAATTCAATTCCTGTTTGGAGCACCCAAACTCGATATTTTTGAACTTTTCGAGGGATGAAAATGATTTATTGTCGCGTGAGAAAGAAATAGAACTAATTATAGTCTATATTGCAAACGTTAGAAGTCTCTGCTTTCTCAAACGGTAATGGCTCCAAATCCGTATCTTGCGTCAAGTTTTCATTTTCCAAGCAAAAAAAAGATTAGGCTGTCGCACACGTTACGTAAAATCTACACGACTGCTTTCTTGAAGTTACCCTAGAACTTTGCAGATTACTACAAGAACATCTATTTCATAATCAGTATACATCTACTCGGAAATTACCCAAAGCCCAAAAAAGGTGTCCTATGTTCCAAGTTTCCGCTAACATACGATCTTACAGGAATCATTCATGAGCTATCACAGGCTGCGAGGCTGTCGTTATTACAAGGAAGACGATGCGGAACTCTTGACACTACCATATAAGGTGCTTATGGAGTAGGTATCTCTTAAGATACTTTGCAAAGCTTTATTTCCAGGACAAAGAATATGAATTTGTTATTTTCCTTCCCGCAGAAAGCAAATTCGAGGGCTTCCGGGGCGGCCTAAGTGGCGAAATCCTGAAAAAGTTGCATAAAAATGCAAGAAGAGACCGCGTTAATGTAATTTAAACTACATGATACATGCGACTTTTTGAGAACAGTACTATATTTAGGTGACCATTCCAAAGTTCAAAATCTCATCTGAACCGCCAATGAAGAAAATGCTGCAACAACTTGGTATCAGCCAGCTCTTTAGTGAGAATTGTGATCTGAAAGGTGTATCCGACAAGGAAACTCTTTATGTTGACGATGTCATACATAAAGCTGTTGTCGAGGTTTGCTTGAAAAGCATTGAGATAAAATGATTTGTTTTTTTATATCTTGAAAATTAGCAGTTCTGCTTGTTAAAGGGCGCGAAATCATTTAGTTGGGTTGAAGTAGCTGAACGGAGCTTCACCAATTGTCGGGGCGGGGGAGGAATCTTGGGGGAGGAGAAGCTTTTGGAAAGTACACCGTATTGAAACAATCGAGGTACTTTGAATTTTGCCCAAGGAAGTCGGGCTTTAACGCTCTTGGTTTCCTCAATGTCGCCTAAAAAATTCATGTCGGTAAGCGATAAACGTTTGAGCTTGTTGAGCGTCGACCAAGATACTAACCACACTTTATTCACGGTCAACGTTTCGGCGGGATCGCCTTTGTCAGAGCCTAGAAAGTCGAAAACATAAGTGAAACATTCTCCTAGACGCCAAGGTTCTAGCTCAAAACGAAAGTCAAATTGGAGAGAGGCAAAGGCAAAGGGAGATCGGGTAACCAAGACTCACCTGCGATAACGTGTGATGATGTGTTAGACCACCATATACTCAGACTATACCTCCTCCCCTATTTATAGTGCTCGGGTGACCTGACCTCATATCAAAACCCACAAAGGTATTGATATGGCGCCAGTTCATTGGTGATGGCCATGCACTCTTCCTTCCGATTCATCTTTGGATTCTTGGCGTTGATTCAGAACGCTTCCAAAGTTTTGCGCGCTAGGAGATCGGGCGTACGCTAATATAGTCACTCCAATACTAATCTTAGCATTTTCATGGCACGAAATGCGATGGCTGCCTAACGGCGTAGCTGCTTTCAGTTTGTTCAACCCATCCAGATGTTCTTTAACGCGGCAGCAAAGAGGTCGTCCTGTTTCTGCGATATACATATCACCACACGATAAACATGTGATGTGATAGATAACCCCGGAGATCATGCAATCACCCTCTTTGCCAAATGGGCAAACGACACAAGCTGGATTTAGGCATGTACGATCGTAAGATCGATTTCGGACCAATTGGCGCTTTAGGTTCGAGGGTGGTATATCGACCACCCTGACGTTGTAGGACGCAGAGTCAGTTCCAGCAGCTCGGATGCGCCACTTACCATTCGTATCGGATAAGATAAGCGCGCCTGTGCGACGATGCGTACATCTTGCGGGTTTGCAAGACGATGTCAGGGTGGTCGATATACCACCCTCGAACCTAAAGCGCCAATTGGTCCGAAATCGATCTTACGATTGTACATGCCTAACCCCAGCTTGTGTCGTTTGCCCAATTCATTTTCTCTTCGCTGTAAACAATTCTTTTGTTTATTTCAAGGCAAGTTTAACTTCGCGCGCTTAACCGGCGAACCTGTTAAAACGGAAATTTTTGGTTCTTGCAGGAATGGGATCGAAAAGGCAGGAATGACAGTTTGGGTCTCTCAAAGAAGGTGAAGGGTGACATAAAAGGGAGAAAGTGATTATCATCGACCAATCGATGATTCCTGATACCCGTGCTATATGACGTCATAGCCGAGTGGGCGGGCCATGTCTGCCATGCGTCCACCTGGGAGGTCTCACCTCACTCTTGATCATACGTTGACCACCCAAGGTCACAATCTCACGCTCTCGGTTACAGTAATCCCAATAAACCACTGAACCACCATTCTTGTTGTCTACTTCACAGTTTTACATTGCATACCGAGCCAAAACCCCTCGAGGAGTCTACACCCGCTAATAGTGATTGTAGGAGGGAGGTGGGGGGGGGGGGGAGGTGGCTGCGGTTTTTGTAAAAGATGTCCCCCCTTACTTTATATTCCAAAACGACCACTTGCCCGTAGGCCTACTGTGCCGAGCCCTGTTAGGAAGTAATCATTTGAAGATAATATGGCTTATCGTAATCTATTTTACCTTTGCAAATTTTCAGGATGATTTTTTTCATACAGATTCTGCGCTATTGTTGTGAAAATTTGTGAAAAAGTTCTAGTCTTATTTTTTGAAGATGAAAGTATCTGATGATTTTGTAGGTAAATGAAGAGGGCACAGAAGCTGCAGCAGTAACTGGAGCAACGATGATGCTGACAAGCATGCCAATGGATGAACCCATCGATTTCCGCGCGGATCGTCCATTTGTTTATGGAATCTACTGTGGTGAAGAACCGATCTTTATAGGGCAATACTGTTAACAATAGCAATTGTTTCATGATTTCTCAGAATTTTTATGGTAATGAGATCCAGTTTGTGCTTTGTTCGTTGCAGGCAAGAATTCTTAGTTTGCAATTTCGATCATTCGGATTTTACAAGCCAGAAACATTCTCAACTTTCACAGTTTGCATATCTTGATATACATATTGTGCAGATTTGTAAGGTTCTAAATTTCATGGAGATATAACTTGAGTCAAGTCTAGAAGCTTTTACTCTTCATTAACTCGCGTTTGTGTCAAAGAATAAGATATAATTGTGTGTGTCTTTTGACTATTTCTAAAATGAACGCGATCATAATTTGAAAGTTATGGCCAGGGCCAAGCGTGGGGTGTGGCATGCCACACCTGGGGGGTCGAGGAATCAGGGAGGGGGGGGGGAGGTCGTTATGAAAGCCTCCGCAGTTCGCATAACATGATATTCGTTAACAATGTCAAATAGGCCCATCATGCAAAATACTAGCGCATTGATGCTTGACCCATTATCGTATACGTACAGTAAGCATAATCAAAGATCTTTAAAGCACAAGAACGTCGTTTTGTAATCAGCAAGTATAATAACCCCTGTGGTCCAAGTTTCAGCGAATTCTGAGGTTTCCAAGTACAGGACCACCTAAATGAGATGGTCGTTTTCAAACATGTTACATTGTTTCAAAGGTGAGTTAACTATTTCTTTTTCCGCCTAATACAAAACTACTATTTCTTTGCTCACATTAGGAATCCTACTTCAAATGACCTCAAGACTGAGAAATTAAGAGCAAGCCAAAATCTCATTTGTTCCATTTTTCATTTTCAATATCTCAGGCTAGAGAAGACCAATCAGGCTCAAATCACTTTAATGTAGATTACGAGACTTAGGCTATCGAATATAACATTCTTGTCGCCTTCCCTTGCGATTCACGTAGTAGCGCAGACTTAGTATGTTACCGTATCTCAATTTTTCGCACTATTTTACCAGTATTTTACATTTGCATAGGTAAGGAAAACGATTATATCTTGCTCTTGAAAGAACGCTTTCATATGAAATTTCTGCTGTGTAAAGAAGAAGGTCAAGCAGTAATAACGATATAAAAAACGCAGCTATTTGACTTGTTTAAAGGTAAGTCAATGAGGTGCGGCACCACCCCTAAAAGGCTGTTGCAGCCACAGCTTTTTAGGGTTGGTGCCACACCCCATTAACTATATTGAAAAAACCATCGGGATTTGAGCCTATTTAGTCTTCTTAGTTCTGAGTAATATTTGGTGAAAGCACAGCCATTAAAAACAAAAATAGAAAAAACAAGATAATGGTTGGCTTCTAATTCCAACTAAAGTGGCCAAAGAAGGAGTAGTGCTTTGTCTTGAGTGCAAAAACGCTAGCTATTTCACCTTTGAAACAAAGTTAATATGCTAGAAGATGGCGATTTCACATAGGTGACCCACTATCTTGAAACTTCATTCGCTCAAACATTGTCTACAGGGGTTAATTGACATGCTAATTATGGATTGTTGCCCGTTGTGTTTGACAGGGCCTTCAAGTAATGCTATCTTAGGTGTATAGTTCGGGGGGTCTTATTGAGACAGCAATAAGAGGGGGGGGGGAGGTTCGTAATCAGCGATCGTGTGCCACACCTCTTGCCTGACCCTGGTTACGGTAAGGATTGCTCGAGGATAGGTGAGCTCAGCGCAATACTTAGAGTAATAAGAGTCACCATGGATCATTTAGGTCAGCGGTTACAGAAAGAATAAGTTTTGCTTCCACCATTTTTTACGACGTCTCAGTACTTGGTGCTACTTACCAGTCAGTCTTGCTATCTGGCGCGATGAATTTTTCATACCTGTAAAATAAAATTAGTTGCTGAGAAGACAGTGCCTTCACGTGAATTAAAAAAAAAGACGGTGTACGTTGTAAATCGCGGATTTATGCGAGATTAGCATTTAAACACACTAGCAAGGTTATGCAGCTCTGGATGGTTTGAAGTTATGATCAGGTAAGAAAAATTCCGTAAGGATACTAGCAAGGAACGTCTTTCTAGTCGAAAACTTAGCAGCGTTTTTAGATTGAAATACTGACCAACTAACACAAAATCGTACAGAATTGCTAAAATGGTTCACTGTTGATATCAAAGCACTACATTTGGTGATTACGTTCTGTCATTTGTACCCAACACTGCTCTGTTTGAGAGCTGAAAGGCTGTGACAGGTTTCACCTTACTTACTTAGATACTTTGATGGCCCGTCCTCATGCGACTTTAGTGTTTCTAATGTGCACGTTTCGAAAGAGCGTGAAAAGTGCCTTATAAATATTCTTGACTGCCTTGCAATATGGTTAGAGAACTTCAATTTGAAATCAACTAAGGCTGCGTTTATACCGATCCCGAAGTCCGGGAACAATTCCAGCAGAGTGCTCGAATTGAGCGCTGTGCTGGAACTGTTCCCGGACTTTAAGATCAATATGAAGCAGCCTAAGACTCCAAGATCTCTGACCGTATCGACACTACTGAACGGATACCTTTGACTTTATAACTTGGTTGATCCATGTCACCCATATGCAATAGCATACACTTATCTGTGTTCAGGTCGAGTCATTGCTTCTGGTCCAATCAAAAACAAAATTAATGGCATTTTCCAGCTCATTATGCAAATCAGAGAAAGTTTCTTAACTGTAACTATCGTATATTTTGATGCCATCAGCATAAAGCTGGATTTTTACTTTACCAAAGCATTTGAACGACGGAATCAGGTTCATTGTAAATCAAGAACAAATGGTCTCATTTTCAGTTAGGATTTACATCATAAATCACTTTCAGAGATTTCCACTAACGCTCAGCCTAGTTTAAGAAGTATAGATTGAGCAACTTTATCAAAAGCTTCGGAGATGTCGAGATAAACGACATTAGTTGAAAGCCCTGCATTTAATGGTCAATCATGTAAACATTCAATAAGATTTGTTTTTGTAGAACAACCCGCCAGAAATCCGTGCTGTTCTACCACTCAGAACTGGGAGCGAACGAGCCGCAGCCCTTTTCCGGCCGGAGAATTGGCCGCGGCTCGGCCGGAAAACAGCCTCGGCTCGTCCGCTTTTGGGCCTAGGCTTAGCCGGAGCTGGTTATCGGGCCGTCTAGATCATTCTAGCTCGGATGCAGTAGAACTGTTTTTTATTCACTGGCACATAGAATATATAGTAAAAAAACAAAGATTGAAGCCACCGATATAGCGGCTTGGAAACCAGGTCTGATTTCAGAGTTGGACAACACAAGATGCTATCCAGGATTGTACAACATCTTGATCTTGTTCCCGCCTTGGAGACTGGAAAGACGTCCAAGGCTATGGACACTGAGGGCAGCCTGACCATGCGTCGTACATCACGCAAGTATTCTTTACGCTCAGATTCTGGGAGCGGCCGAGCCGCGGACTTTATCTGACATGGGCCGCGGCTCGGCCGGAGTTTCATTATAGAGATTTTGGTCCGCGGCTCAGCCGCTGCAGTGCTCCACCCCATCATTAAGGCCGCGGCTGAGCCGGTAAGCCATATTCAGTCCGCTGCTCGGCCGATGCAATGATACTGACATGAATTAAGGGCGGCGGCTCGGCCGCACTCCGGCCACGCCCGTAAATTAAGGTCGCGGAAGGGCCGGAAAGGCCTTCTGGGGCCGCTGCTCGTCCGCTCCCGGTGTCTGAGCAGGAGATTGGTCTTATTAATCCAAGAGAAAATTTTGTCTCTTATCAGTTTTTCCATTACCTTCACTGGGGTGGAAGTCAAGCTAATGGGTCTAAACTCAGAAATAA
This sequence comes from Cylicocyclus nassatus, assembly GCA_958299035.1. Classification (NCBI taxonomy): domain Eukaryota; kingdom Metazoa; phylum Nematoda; class Chromadorea; order Rhabditida; family Strongylidae; genus Cylicocyclus; species Cylicocyclus nassatus. The sequence goes on along the minus strand of CATQJL010000001.1, from coordinate 36,696,191 downwards.
TGTGCGTTGGGAATCTTTGGACTTGGTACTGCAATTGCTTCTTTCCATATATCAGGAACTTGTCCCACAAGCACAGAAATGTTGAAAATGTGGCTCAATGGTTTTCACAATGAAGAAGCACACTGTCTGTAAGCTATTGGAGGGATGCCGTCAGGTATAGACGTTATTGGCTTCAGATGCTTCAGTATATATCGTATAGCAATTGTTCAAAAAAGATTATGGTACATATGGGTTTGTAAGAATGCTCACAAGGGAATGGTCAGAAGTTGAAGTTGCCAATCCATACAAGCTGCATATATTCGATGCGGCATAGAACGCTGGTTTCAGATCTGTCTTTCATATCTGCAGAGCGCCTTTGTAGGCGAAGTTATGAGCACCTTTTTGAGAAAAAATCGTACACAAAAACTGCGAAATTAGGCACATTACTGCTCTTTTAGCTCATCGCTAGGTATGGGCCATATGAAGTGAAATAGTTTCATGTCTTGATCTAGCACTGAGCCAACAATGGCTCTGTACAACCAAGTTTGCCTTTTACAAGTACGATCTCTTAGCAAAATGATGGCTTTTAACGGCTTATAATTTCGTCCACAAAAGTGCTCTGCAGATAAGGAAGACAGATTTAGAGCCAGAGTTTTGTGCTGCAACTAATGGAATGCACTTTGCTTGAAATGGTCACTTCGATTTCTGACCATTCCCTTGTCAGTATCCGATGTTCTATACAAAGCTTTTCCTGTCCGTGCCAAACAATGTGCCTAGCGAGTCCTTGAGAACAGGCATGGCTTGCTGGGACTTAGTTTTGCGGCGGGTATATTCAAATAAATGTTTGAGATTAAGACAAACGGCCAATTTCTTTTCTTTATTAGCTTTATTTCTTTCTTTTCTTTATTTTTTTTTTAAGTGGTGATCAGTATCAGGGCAAACTTTTTTGTACAGAACACTATTTGAGGGACTGTCAAAAGATTCGAAGATACGGATTTTTGAGCAAACAACCTTTAAAAATGAGCGGGGTAATTTATCTCATTGTGAAAAGTCACAACATTTGAAGGGACAAACAATGCAAGAGCAGAATATACCTCACTACAAAATCTACGATAAACATCGAAAATGGAGCGATATCCATTAAAGACGCGAAACCAATCAATACCACTCAGGAAAGAATTGCAAAATTAATCAACGTGAGAATAATCAGGCAAAGGCAAGATCTTTTGGGAGTTTCTTTTTTTGGTAAACAAAAAATTTGACAACCTTATAATCGGAATCGGAGAGAGGTGTGGAATTGACAGATCAAAAATGTTTCTAGAAGACGAGGATATAAAATCCAAGACAGCTTCTTTGTAAGTGGGAAGCGTCACGAATGGCATGAAACTGTTAGAATCAAATATGTTCATAAATTCTTCGCTACTGCATTCCGCGGAGTTTTTGCAGTCCAGTCAATTCGCCGGTGCCACTGTCACGGGTCATTCGACCAGTGACAGTGGCAGCTGGCGGTCGCTTTTTTCCCGTTCTGTTTTTATTATCGAATTTTTGTTGATTGTTCTCATTTCTTTTGCTTCCTTTATCTCTCCTTGGTGTTCTCTTAGCTATCCTTTGCCTTTGAAACTGAGCTGTCATATCTCTCCTTGGTGTTCTCTTAGCTATCCTTTGTCTTTGAAACTGAGCTGTCACTTTTGCAAGCTGTGAAATCTCTCCCATTCTTTGTTTTGTGTTGTCATCTCTTGCTCGGCGCCTATTGATTCATCGATATTGTAGAGAATGGGTCCAAAGATTGTTAGGGGCAAATGTACAAGCACGCAATCTTCTGGGATTCAAACGCAAAGTTTTCCTGATGCCGCTGGCCTTAATGATTCTGATTGATGCAATGTCTCCTGAAAATCTGCTGAGATCTATCATGGTCCCGAATAAGGATCCGACCGTGGAATCACTTCTCCTCCTCTCTAAGAAGATCTCAGGTGATTTTGTCAGTAGCTGCATCGAATGGGAATTTCGAGGCAGAAGCATCGTCATCAGGGGGTTGGAAAAATCAGATAAGGATACTCTTCCATCTGAAGGCCGAGTAGACGTCGAGCAGAAGGTGTCAAAGATTCTTGATATCGTCAAAGTAGAGTGTAGGCCGGAAAGGGTACTACGTATGGAGACACCAGGCGGACTCCAACCCGACTGATCAAAATGGTTCTTCCTTCGAAAAGTTGTTGGAAGACTGCACTTGCAAATGCGTTTGCTTCGAACAAGCCCGCCCGTATTCCCAGATTTTCATTAGGCGAAGCATGACCCTTGAGGACAGGAAAAAGGAATTCGAGCTTCGTCAAATAGCCAGGGAGCGGAATAGTGGCAAAATAAGGGAGTGGATAGTCTTCCGGGCAAACTAAAAAGGATTTCGGAGCTGTCCCAACGTAGCGCTCAGGGAAACTTCTTGAACTGCATGGAATAGCTGGATATCCAAATGATAAATTGAAATGTTTTCCCACCAATGCTCGTGCAAGTTTTCTTGAATCAAGGGAAATCTGATTTGTTTTTCATTACTGAGACTTGGTTGACTGCAAAGCTAGAAGATAGCGAAATCATAGGGAATTTTCCGTACATTTTGATTAGAGTTGATAGGAAAAAGAAAAAGGCGGAGGCTGCTGTTTAATGAATTCTTCTATTGTAGCTCGTGAAATCAATCACAGTATTGAATTGCATGCAGACGTCCTTATCATTGAAGTTATTTCTCGGTTTATGTGTGTCGCCCTCCTAATTCAATTCATGCTAAGGACGAATCACTAATGAATCATTCAACCGAATTGATTGCTACTAGTTATGAGCGTTCATTGGAGTAAAAAATTACATGTCAAGTAGGACAAAAATCGTCTTATTATTTTTTTTTCTAGCATTTTGATTGACAAGGGAATGATTAGAAGTCGACGGCCAATTCAGACAAGCTGTAAGCCATTCGATGCAGCACAGAACGCTAAATCGAAATCTTTCTTCCTTATCTGCAGAACGCCTTTATAGGCGAAGTTATGAGCAGTTTTGCTGCGAAAAAATCGTCCATAAAAACTGCGGAACTAAGCTGTATTGCCCGTTTGGCTCACCCTGGTATTGGTCATATGGCGGCTTGGTGGGCCCTAAGCGCCTAGATTTACCTGAGATACGTGTGCGCTCGCTCGCTTATTGCATACGACGCGATCTAGCATACCACTTTACCCCAGCGCGTGCATAAAATGTCAAATTACTAACAATTTGTCTCAATGACATAAATTAACAAGAAAATACAATACTAAAAACTACTATAACTAAACTAATAAAGTGAAAGAATAACCCTAACACGGGACAGGGTGTACCGTTCCGTGTTGGGGTTACCGATGGTGCACGTCCACTGAAACCTCTGATAACAATAATAATGCTCGCGAGGCTTTACGAATATAGATCCGCCACGCGCCGCCGATTGACGGCGCAACAGCCTCCCTGCGCACAAAATTCGTCAGATCTCAATATTTAAATCTCAGGAGTTCAAAAGTTCATACAAAACATGGCAGAAGACACGATCAGAAGATGCTCACCACAGATATCTGGGAGCGAAACGAGAAGCCAAGAGAAGTGCCAGAGAAGCGAAAGAAGCGTACGTAGCCGAGCTGTACAGAAAGCTGCACACTCGCGAAGGCGAACGAGAAGTCTACCGAATCGCCAGAAGAAGAGCAAACGCTACAAAAGACATCGAACACTTCTACAACATCAAAGATGCACACGGAAGGATGCTGAGGAAGCCACAGGAGATAAACGAAAGATGGAGAGCTCACTTTGCAAAGATGGCGTCCGCTAACTCCGAATACGAATCCACCGTAACAACCGACGCTGTGAATGGACCAGTACCAGCTACCACAGAAGTAGAAGTCCGTACCGCCATATTGAAGACGAAGAACGGCAAGGCTGCAGGTCCAGACGACATCCCCAGCGACTTCTGGAAGAAGTGCGGACAAGCTGGAGTCTCGTGGCTTACAAGACTTCTGAATCAAATAATAGAATGCGGGAATATGCCAGATGAGTGGTACAGAAGCACGACGATACCAATATGGAAGAAGAAAGGCGACATAGCCGACTGCTCCACATACAGGCCAATTCGACTCATGTGCCATACGTTGAAGATCTTCGAAAGAATACTGGAGACGCGGCTTCGAAATATCATACACTGGCCCCCCACCAATGCGGCTTCGTAAAGGGATGCAGTACAACCGATGCCATCCACACAGTGAGAATAATGGCGGAAAGAAGCAGGGAAAAGCAGTGTGAGCTTCATGCAGCATTCCTCGATCTGAAGAAAGCGTTCGATAGAGTACCACATCAACGAATATGGTGGGCATTACGGAAGCACGAGGTACCAGAAGATACGTCCGCTGGATCAGAATGATATACAAAGGAGCCACCAGCCACGTACGAACAGCAGCAAGACGCTCAGACGACTTCCAGATAAACGCCGGCGTGCATCAAGGTTCCGTACTGTCGCCGCTTCTCTTCATCACAGTCGTGGACACGATAGTAAGAGACTTCATACCCCCGCTCCCATTGTCCGTCATGTACGCAGACGATGTGATCCTGATGGCGAGAAGCAGGAAAGAGTTGGAGGCTGATGTGCAGACGTGGAAAACGCAACTCGAACTACATGGTCTGAAGATCAGTACCGCGAAGACAGAATACATGTGGCTGGGACCTCAAACGCCAGGAACGATCAAGCTCGCAGACACGGCAATCAAGAAGACCACGTCGTTCAAGTGCTTGGGAAGTTGCATATCAGCAGATGGTTCACTTCACGACGAGATAAACGGCCGAATAAACGCAGCTTGGATGAAATGGAGGGGCCTTACAGGAATTCTGTGCGACAAACGGATGCCACTAAAGCTGAAGTCACAGATGTATCGCACTGTAATCCGTCCAACCGCGTTGTATGGAGGCGAATGCTGGCCAAGCACACGTAACGACGAGCGGAAGCTTGGTGTGATGGAAACACGTATGCTGCGATGGACGATGGGCGTAACGATGCTCGACCACGTCACGAACGATACAATACGATCCACCATGAAAGTAGCTCCGATAGTCAAGAAGCTGCAGGAAAGACGACTGCGATGGTACGGGCACGTGAGAAGACGAGAAGGACAACACATCACAAGGTTAGCAATGACAGTGGAGGTTCCCGGGAAAAGACCACGAGGAAGACCAAAGCTTAGATGGACCGATCGAGTGAAAGCAGACTTGAGAGAACTTGAGTTAGATGAAAGACAAGTCGTAGATCGAGAAGAATGGAAGAGACTGACAAGAGCGGCAGACCCCGTGTAGGGAGAGATGCAAGGATAAAAAAAAGGAGTTCAAAAGTGGTTCGCCCAAAACAATCCCGAATCCGACTTGAACTTCAGATTAATATGAATTTCGAGATTCTCGAAAGCTACAGCGGAAGTAACATTAAGGGCTGGAGCTGAACTGCCAGGCACGAGCACAACAGAAAAACACGAATAAATATCATGGATCGAAAAGGAAGACACCAAATGAGCCGCCACAGCTATTTTATATACATATATATATCTATCATATATAAAGCTGAATGTCTGTATATATTATGTCTGTACGTATGTGCGGAGTAGAAATTTTTATTTCTGAACCGATTTGGACCAAACTTGGCACACATATACTTCGGGGCAGGGAGCGTGTCATAGACTACTTTTCATTGTCGATCGATATCGATTTTATTGATTTTTATCGATTTTTTGCAGAGTTCACCTACGGGGTTGGGAGTTGGCACGGGGGGGGGGGTAAGTGGACACGGCGATTCCAAATACAATATTAGTTTCCAGAATTATGGATTACTTTTATCGACTTTATCGATTTTTTTGCAAAGTCTGAGGTACAGGGCTGGGAGTCAAAGGGGGGTGAGTGGGCATGGGATGATTCCGAATGCAATATTAGTTTCCAGGATTATCGATTACTTTTATCGACTTTATCGATTTTTTTGCAAAGTCTGAGGTACAGGGCTGGGAGTCAAATGGGGGTGAGTGGGCATGGCATGATTCCGAATACATATTATTTTTTGGAAATTATCCATTATTTTATCGATTTCATCGATTTTTTCAAAATTTGAGCTGAAGGCCTGGGAGTTGGCACAGGGGGGGGGGGGGTAATTGGGCGTGCTGATTTCGAAAACAACACAGGGAACGGGAAATGAAGTGTAGAAGTGGGCACAGGGAAAGACTGTACACGGATAGGGATGGGAACTTTATTACAGTGTTTTGACACTTTTGTCTGTATGTTTGTCTGTCTGTCTGTACGTATGATCCGGATAGAAAATTCCATTTTTGAACCGATCCATACCAAACTTTGCACACATACACTTCGGGACCGGGCGGGTGTCATAGGCCACTTGTCAACGATCGATATCGGTTTTATCGATTTTTATCAATTTTTTTGCAAAGTTTGAGCTACGAGGCTGAAAGTTGGCACAGGGGTAATCAAGCATGGTGATTACGAATACAGTAATGGTTTTTTTAAATCGTTCGTTACTTTTATCGATTTTATCGATTTTTTGCGAAGTTTGAGCTACGGGGCTGAAAGTTGGCACAGGGGAGTAATCGAGCATGCTGATTACGAATACAGTAATGGTTTTTTTAAATCGTTCGTTACTTTTATCGATTTTATCGATTTTTTGCGAAGTTTGAGCTACGGGGCTGAAAGTTGGCACAGGGGAGTAATCGAGCATGCTGATTACGAAAAAAGTTCCGCTAAAATTTTCCGGGGCTCAGGACCCCAAAATTTCAGAAAAAGGGGGCGTGGCGTCAGCCACGCCGGAAAATTTTTTTTATAAGGCTAAAATGAAATTTCAAAAATTTTCAAAAATTATTGTAATTATTTACAAGTGCAGACAAGCCATTTGCACAATTCTGTAACCCATGTAAGTAACTTTCAAAAATTTCGCGAGCCCCCCCCCCTCGAGAACGGGTAGCGCGCAGCAGCCAGTACTCGCGGCCTCCTACTTCTAGGAGCGCTCGAATCGCGGAGCCGCGTCAGGCCATATGAAGTAATCTAGCTGGATGTTTCAATTCAACATTGCCGAGCATGACCCCGTTTTGGCCAAATTTGCTCCTCATCCGCCCGATTTCTTAGCAAAATGATGGCCTTCAATGGCTTATAACTTCATCCGCAGTGTTCTGCAGATAGGGGAACAAATTTAGAATCACTGTTGTGTGTGCTGCATCTAATGGTATGCAGCCTGTTTGGATTGGCCACTTCGACTCCTGGCCATTTCCTTGTGAGCAGTGACCTTATCGGAGCATCTTTTTTATTAATCAGTCTTGTATAAAAAAAATTATCGCACTTGGTTGTATTCAGGACGTAAGAAGATTTAGCAACTCATTTTATTTTATCAATCATTTTCTGACTAAGAGGCGCTATCACGCTTTGCGTACATTTCATCAACAAGTTCATGAATGAGTTTTAACGCATTTTGGTTGATTTACTATCAGAAATCGTGGAAGAACATGTTTGAGCTGTTTGAGAAAAACACACTGGCTTGAACGTGTTCTTTCAAATGTCCAAAATTAGATCAACCGAAACGCATTAGAATCTAACTCATGAACTTGTTAATCAAATGTCCGCTAAGCGTGCTCTCGTCTCTTAGTCAGAGAATGATTGATAGATGCACATTCACTTTTTTCTCCAGAAACGTCATAACTCCTCGTCACAAATGCCCAGATAAGAAGATTAGGAATCAGCGTGTTATGCTCTTTAATATGGTCATCTCATAAGGCCACTTCAACTAAAGATGCTCCCCTTGTAACGTTGTAACAGGTTGCTTGTAAACTCAACAAAGACGGTGGCTGTATGGAACACTAGAGCTTCTTTCATACAACTTTGTATGTTGATAAAGTGAATGGTCATTACATCCCATACACGAGTGTTATTTATTATATCTTCTCTGATGTTGTACTGGTGGCAAACATAGATGTTCCTTTGTGACCCAATTAGCAATCACTCTATATGGTTCTAACTTAGCATGTCAAGTTTGCTCGTGCATGTCGCTCAGAGATATAGCGACGCGCATGAGGTAAATTTGCGTCTATTTAGGATGCCTTCATTCCGCGCCGGCAGCCGCCGCTAACAGCCCGTAACAGCCCACAGCAGCCGCCAGCAGCCCGTAGCCGCTGCTGGTCTCTTTTGTCGTAGAAGCACAAAATCATCAAATTCTTACTATTTTAAGTGCAACAACCGCCCGCGCTACCCATCTTCCACGCTTTTTCCTTCCTGTTGTCGCAGATCTATATGAGTAATTCAATTCTATATGAGTAGTTCAATTATTTTATACTATATTATTATTTTTACGTTATCATTTCATTTTTTTCCAATATTCGCAATTCTATATGAGTAATTCAATTCTATATGAGTAAACATTCACATTCAGGCTTTTAGGTCCAAGGTTTTTGAAGGATCCGCTGTTATGCTGGAGTTTATTTTTTTAAGCTTTCTATCCCATATTTTAGTAATAAAATTCTTTATTTCAGGCTTCTATGGCTGTTGTGTTGTTGTCTATGTGTTACGCTGTTTGTCTTATTTATTTCACTACTCACTGGTACCTTCTTCACAAGTGTTCACCGTTGCCGGGAGATGCTCATTTTTCGTGTTGCTTTCTACAGTGCTGGCCATAATTATAAAGACACTCTAGAAACTGTCGAATTTGCGTTCTTATTGACGAATCTGTCTGAAACTTTGCAATTTAGTGCGCAAGTCAGCCTACCATAATCCAATAAAACGACTTCCGATTTCGTTGAGTTTGAATGGAGAAACTTCAAAAAATCCGAAAAATCCCTACCGAAAGCTGGACAAAATTATAAAGACACCTGGGTTTTTTGAACACTATCGCATTCCCTGACTTCAAAAATTTTTTGTACAGTTACCTACTAAAATATAAAATATTTGCGAAAAATGTTCACTGCATCTTTTGTTTTCAAAAGCACCAAAAGTCAATCTGCTTCCACAAACAGCTGGTTCGAAGAGTTTTCAAGCTCTGGTTCATCTCAGATAATAGTTACTGAATCCACTGAGCCTTTTCGATAAATGAGTTGAAGAGCGCTTTCGTAAACTCTGCGTGATCGCTGATATTGGCGGACAGACTCCAACCTTAGCATAGGTTTGTCACGCTTTCAAACCACAAAACTCGGTTTGCAATACCCATAAAGTGCTGAATTTGATTTATTACATTGCCTACATAGTGATGCAGCTTTCGCAACAACTTTCAGGTTTTGCCTAATGATGCGGTAACATTTAGACTTGAAGTACTTTCCACTCAAGATAATTATAAATCTCACAATTTCCCTCTCTGTTTCATGTCGGATTCTACCCAAAGAATGAGATTAGCTAAGATTTTGAAGTTCTGAGCGGTCTTCTGTTCTATCTCGTGATCTGAGTTAGCTATGGTTATGCAGGGTGCTACACTCAACATTCAGTGAATGACAACTGCGGCTGAACCATTATGCCAACTTCGAAATCTTTTCATAACCATGCACACAAGTCTACTGTTGTACAATCGAAGTAATGCTACATTACAGTACTTTCTGCTGCTTGAAAATTGAGTTTTGTGGTTTAGAAGCGTGACAAACCTATGCTGAGGTTGGAGTCTGTTCGTCAATATCAACGATCACGCAGAGTTTACGAAAGCGCTTTTCGACTCATTTATCGAAATGGCTCAGTGGATTCTACAACTATTATCTGAGATAAACAAGAGCTTGAAAACTCTTTAAACCAGCTGTTTGTAGAAGCAGATTGACTTTTGGTGCCTTTGAAAGCAAAAGATGAAGTGAACATTTTTCTTTATATGTAAAGGATGACAGGTCGCATATGTTGCAAATGTTTCATATTTTAGTAGTAACTGTACAAAAAATTCTTGAAGTCAGGGGATGCGATAGTGTTTAAAAAACCCAGGTGTCTTTATAATTTTTTCAAGCTTTCGGTAGGGTTTTTTACGAATTTTTTAAAGTTTCTCCATTCAAACTCAACGAAATCGGAAGTCGTTTTGAGGGATTATGGTAGGCTGACATGCGCACTAAATTGCAAAGTTTCAGACAGATTCGTCAATAAGAACGCAAATTCGACAGTTTCTAGAGTGTCTTTATAATCACGGCCAGCACTGTATAGGTTTTTTGTACCTAACAAGGAAAGGATACTAAGTTAGGTTCGACTTGAGATCTGACACAAATACCTGGAATCAGTTTGGAACGCTGATCCCAAATATGCTATTCCTAGCTGCTTAGCATCATTCTGAAGCGAGTTATGGTCTCTTTTCTATGCAAAGTTTGCGTGCTTCTCGACCTGCTGATGCCACGGTGTTGACGTCTAGGTGGTTTTGCAATTGTATAATGCTCCCTCTCAAGATCGGAAGAATTTATCTGATGCTAGTTCAACATCCTATTTTTTCCGAGCAGATTCTTATCTACGTGCCGTCTTACGACGTTCAGAAGTTTGTTGGTTAGTCACAAATGCAAGCCCATAATTCGCTTAGGAATGACACATTGGAATTAGCGTTCAATGCTGATTCTATGTATGTTTCACATCTCAAAAGGCGAATCTTAGTTGTATCCTCCCTTGTATGTTCCACAGATATTCCTTGCATTCCTATAAATCTTGCTCACCTCTAAAACAGAATCATCTTTATTGTGGTTTACGTCAGCTAGCCTAGCAGCGGGGGCTCGCTGGGAGACGGTCAAGAGGCGCGGTTTTTCTGGCTGTCACCAACTCAGAACTCCAGTTTGGTGCTGTGCGAGTCTTAAAAAGTACCAGATAAAATGCATTAGCTTACTACCTGTCTTTGGTTACCAGCTGCTGAGTTTGATGACTTTTGCTGAAAAGACCGAAATATAATATTTACGAATTTGTTCTAAACTGCATTTTCATGGGTTTTTGACCTTCAAAATTGCTGTTTTCAATTGATTCCAAGTTAGCAAGATTGAGCAATTCATGCAACTACCTGATATATCTCCTTCTGAAGTTTAAGTACTTCTAGAATGTTATAAAACACTTATTAAGCGCTATTTGGTGTCCACCTGGCAATAAAAATCGCGCCTCTTGACATACACCCGAGCTCGCTGACACTCTAAATCGGGAGTTATTATAGTTTTAGAGGTGGCAGGGCTTCTGTCATATTTAGTTGTGTTCCGACTCGGTGTTGTTTTTTTTTTGTTGGAATTGCTTGGTTGAGTTTATTTTTTGGTGCACCTAGAGTGTAAATTAAAATAAAATAAATTAGATCTCGTCTATCATACTTGTGTCCATTGTTGTTATTATCTTGCTGTCATAGATTAGTTATCCTATTGGTGCTTAGTTTCCCTCTCGCAGTTGAACCATATTTCGCCAACCTTTCTTCGCAGTGTGGTTTTTTCTGACTTTGGATGCGTTCACCTTCTGCAGGTGTGCACCATTTGTTTACTCTTTTAGTACGGTTCTGCTTCAATCATATCCTTGGCCGGTGCTTATCCTGAATAACTCTGTAATGTGTGAGAATGGAACTGCACATTAGTCGCAGTTGGAAGAAAGAAGCGTGGAAGATGGAAAGCGTGGGCGGACGCACTTAAAGTAGTAGCAGAAATTTGATGATTTTGCGCTTCTATGATGAAAACGGTCAGCGGTCTGCTAGTTGCTGCTATGGGCTGCTAGCTGCTGCTATGGGCTGCTACGGGCTGCTGGCGACTGCTGCGGGCTGCTAGCGGCGGCTGCCTGCCCGATATGAAGAGACCCTTAAGAAGCTCGACCTGAAATGATGAGTTCTCTTGGTAGTTGGAAGCAGCTTTTCATGATTTCGCAGAATTTCATGCAAATCAACGTCCACTGTGTAGCTGGTGGCAATTACTACAACTGTCTGTCATTAAAATTGCATTTCTTTCAATTTGAATGCTTTTCTATTCCATCATCTATTTTGACTTTTATAGGATGCATATTATTTATTTTCCGCATGGAAGATACCCTTCCTTAATTGCTTCACATTTCCATTCTAAGCGGAGCATGCCAGACGGAACTCTTGTGCCATATAAAGACCAGTGATACAGCTCATGCTTACCATAAACAGAAGTTCATCTTCTCAACAAATGCATAAGAAGAATGCACAGGAAGAACTTTTCGACAATAGGCACAATGTGCTGATTCCATGTACAGTGCTGTAGCGACCGCAGAAGCCATGCATCACCTTCTGAAGTTAACGGTGATTCATCAGAAAATGGAGATCAATTGCGCTCGGGCTGTAAGTCAGGCCAACTAATTCGTTTTGAAAAGGGTGGTGCTGCTAGGCAACGACTACCAAGCCAAAATAAATTCAGGAACCCATTCAAATTCGCAGGTGTTCGTTTACGAAAAAGTTTTTCTTCTCAAAATTACCGATCTTACGTGGAGATGCTTCAAGAATGAACCACTGTTTACAATTAACTTGTTATGTTAGCATCGCTTGGTGAGTTTCAAAGTTATTCTCATGCGAACATGAGAAAAGCATGCGGATAGGAGAGCCAGTGCGAACCTTCGCGAAGCGGAGGTGACGCACTGGTTATTGTATAATTTGTTATTGTCACCATTTCCTCTTACTTAGACACCTGCGTATTCTTCGCCTGCATCTTTCCCGTTATATTAGGTTTTACACGATTCCTATTTGAATTTGAATAAAAATAGTATTTTTCCGATACCAGCTTTCTGAGTGTGACAAATGCTAGCGCAAACAGAAAACCTTTAGGGTTGGGCTAGACTGCGCTGGAAAAGCGGCGTACACAGCGTACGACGCGTATACGCTATGATGAAACATACCAGGCGTACGCTGCCTACGCCGCGTGAAATCATAAAAAAATTTTTTCATGCAGCTTTCCCAGCGAAGTCTGGCTCAGCCTTTAGTTACAATGCATACTCTAGCATACCTATGGTCACTATGGAAAAGATTTTTTTCCCCGAAAACTGCCGCATCAGAATGCATAACTTATTCAAATGTGCTATGATTGCGCAAACTCTGCTCATTGTATAGCAGATGGTGGTTGACGTAGAGTAAAACTTGGCTTTTGAAGGAATTTTATGCGAAAAAAGGTTGCCAAAGAATCAAAAGTACCCACTTTTTTCTGCATTTTGAAAGGCAGGGTACTGTGTTTCTTACATTTCTCTAATTTTTCTTTTTTAAGAAAGAGAAAATTTTGCCGTTTTTAACATTACTTGCACTAGGTTTACTCTGCCTATGCAGGGGAAAAGTCCCGCACTTCCTGCCTGGTTTTTATACAGTTTAGACTGGCTCCAGCAAACAGCCAAGTAAGCCAAAGCTTCTCGGTTCAAGGTTTCTCAAAAATTTGGCCTCGGTGAGCAGCTTGTAGCACAAAATTTCGCGTTTACGATAAGAATTCTGAAAGAACAGTTGGGCATTTTCCGTAGATTTAGAGCAATCACAATGAAAGGAAAGAATTTGAAGTTTTAGTCCTTTTGTTTTTGAAGGCATGAGACTCCGGTTTCAACGCGGACTCGCGAAGACGAAAACGTGTATAAGAAAATAGGAGAAGCGGGCTTTCATACACTATAAAATTTCCAAGAAATGGTTCTACTTCGAAAACGTGCATTAATTATGATCCAACCTATATAAAACCGATATCTGATCAGATTTCAGAGCTATGGCTGATTTCGCAGTTGATTTGCTGAAACTTATACCAGTGGACGAGAGCATGGTCATGTCTCCACTGTCTTTGATCGTAGCTTTGGATGTGCTTGAACGTGGAGCTGATGGCATCACGAAGAGGGAAATCAATGAAGCCTTGAAAAGAGGTAGCTTTGCTTATATGTATCAAGAAACAAGAGATAAGAATAGGACAAACAATAACTGCGTTCATGGAGTCAAGTTTCCTACAATAAGGTAGCAATCCGGTAGTTAAAAAGATAACGAGTTTCTTAACGTGTACAGCACGACACTTCAGAAATGATTCTTGGAGATAACTTTTGATGGTACTTACTAGGCTAAAAAGGTATTTCTTTTACTCTTGAGCAACATATCCAGTTAGGAGTTTTTCTTTGCTTTATTGGTGAGACTATCGAATAGTGATTAAGAATGGGTGGGAACTAGGGCCGCCTCCGCGGACTACTGGTCCTGAGACGACATCCATCAACATTGCGAAGGCGCCATCTAAATCTACTTAACCTGGCGCCGCAGCCAGCCGCCAAAGCTGGCACCTACGCAGCGGCTGAGCTACCGTAGACGCGCTCTCGTCGTCCTCAACCTCTTGCAGAGAGATTTTCGCAGCAATCTCGCACCTCATCGCGCTGAGGTGCGAGAATTCCCTCAGAGATTGCGCTACTGCCACATTGGATATCGATCAAGACAACAGAAAATTTGTAGTTTATTAGTAAGATACGATACAAAAAATATACAAAAACAAAAAAGTTTAAAAAAAATAAATTGATGGAATAATTATAAAATTAAATTTAAGGCATAATATTATGGAATGAATTTTGTTCATTTACTAAGTAATTCCTCGTTTATTTTTTGATCTCAAAATTAATGAACTCTCGATTTTTAGAGTTGCATGCTCGTAAATCACAAAGGTAGAAATGAACAGTATTCCTGAAGAGTTAAGAATTTTACAGATGGGAAGGATTTTTGCAAATCATTGCCAAATATTCATATCTACTACTCCGACGTAATTATTGCGGTAAATGCCCACAAAATTATTTTTGCAATCTGAATTTTTTGAAAAATTAAGACAATCATTGAAATCGGACAAAAGCGCTGATCGGGGACGTCGTCCACAACTTAAATCCTATAAAGATTTGAGCAGGGATAGCAAAAGGACAATTATACACCGTCCACGCAATATGTGGCGGAGGTTTTGATTCGTGAAAAATTTGAATTGAAAAAAGATTTAAAGGAAAATTGAAAAAAAATTACTCCCAGTTTTATTCGCCATCACACAAAAGAAAAATCACTCAACTTACAGGATTATTTTTGACTGCCTGAAAGAGAAATCAAGAAATGGAAATTTTAAAATAATTCTAGATTATGAGAAGGTGATGAGATTTTCTGGATATTTTTTATTGCTTGAATTTCAACTTTTTTGTTTTTGTATATTTTTTGTATTGTATCTTACTAATAAACTACAAATTTTTTGCTGTCTTGATCGATGTATGATATGTGGCAGTAGCGCAACCTCTGAGGGCATTCTCGAACCTCAGCATGGTGAGGTGCGAGGCTGCTGCGAAAATCTCTCTGCAAGAGGTTGAGGACGACGAGAGCGCGTCTACGGTAGCTCAGCCGCGGCGTTGGTGCCAGCTCTGGCGGCTGGCTGCGGCACCAGGCGGCTGCCTGGGTAACACTTGCTACGCACCCCAAAATCGCACCGGGAAGTCAAAACAAATTGTGATCAAAGGATCGAGAACGCCGAACGTTGTCAAAGTTAAAGCTAATTGGTGGATTATGCACAATGAGTTCACAGTATCAACTTGTACGTGTGCAAAGCTCTCTCAATTCTTCTAGTTCACAATAAATAACTGATATGTTAGCGGAGGCTCAATTGTAGGCCCTATGTAGACCCAAGTCAAGAACATAAGAAGTATGAGGAGAGATGTCAAGCCGCTTAAAATTCCCTTCTCTAAAAGCTTCGATCGTTAAAAAAGCCTTATCTTGACAAAATTTAGCGATAGATGATAAATGCTGCATGTGAAAAGATTCTGGGCACGGTGAGTCCATGGTAGCGTATACAGATCAGTACCATACAGATCAGAATAGTCAAGAAACATCTTCAATCATGAAATGACGGCCATTTGTCGTGAAACAGCACGACGAAAACAATATGAAAGTGTTAATGCCAATTACTGCAACATAACCTTTCTTGGAAGAAGGAAGCTGTCTTATGCAGACTTCCTACCCACTTGAACTAAAAAAGCTTCTCTTCTCAATACAAGTAAAGTTTCTGAGCTCTGACCATCGCGCTGAGCTGAAAGTCATTCAATAAACATTAAAAGACCATTCATATGTCCCTTCCAACATCGATGTTGACAGCAAGAAGGGTGCATAACATGCGCAACCGTGATTTTTAAAGTTTGAGTGAGCAAGCGTGGCCTAAGTCAGTGCCCTAGGTCCCGGCACGCACTGAAGGGACCGCCCGCGCAGCCGGTTAAGTAGATTTAGATGGGGCCCATTGCTAAAGGATCAGTTGGCCGCGAAAGGCGGTTCAAGCTGGCGGACTTCGTTCCTTTACCCATTAAGATTCAAAAAACGGCATCGCTGAACTTCTCAAAACGCTCGATCAAGCAGATGGAGTCGCAACGGCATTGGCAACGAAACTCTTCTTAGCTCTGGGTAACGTTTTCTAAGCTGTCAAAGTTGGACCATAGCATAAGGTTTTGTTCAGATGTGGAAATACGTCAAGACTACAACGATTACATCCAAAATGACTACAAAGTTGTCGCTGAACATCTTGACTTTAAAGACAAAATTCTAGCCATTGAGGTTATTTGGACGTTCGGTTTGCCTGAGCACTGATTTTTTTCTTTAGACGGTGAACAATTTCGTGGCGGCCGCAACTCGCAAAATGATTCCAAAGCTTCTGAATGACGATTACTATCACCCAGAAATGCGCGCATTGCTGATAAATGCAGTACATTTCAAAGGATTGTGGGCTGCGCCATTCTCAGCCCAGTCGACCCGAAAGGACACATTTCATGGCATCAAAGGCGATCGCGAGGTAGGAATTTATGAGTAGCAAGCTAGAGATCAGAAGATTCACTAACTTTGAGTGGCCGTTTTCCGACTATTGCCTCTTGAATCAAGGGTGGGGGTCATAATTTGAGTTGTGCATTGCACATAGGTGTCATCCCATAGGGTAAGGATACCAACATGATGTGGCAAACCAAAAAGGGATATTTATCAGTAGACGCATCGTCAAACACTGATTCCAAATCTGCTTTCATTTCTGCGGAGCAACTTTACATAAGAAGTTATGAGCTTTTGAATGGCCGACATTGTCAAGTCTTAAGTGGCATAAAATTGGAAAAAAGCTGTGCAAAAATACTTGCAAGTGGGAAAGCCCTGTATCGAGTATGTTGATTAAGAAGGACTACAGCTAGTGGAAAAACGCATACGTGTTTTTGTCAGCTATTCTCTAATTTTACATCACTTGAGGCGGGACAAATTTGGACTTCTAAACACTCATGACTACTTTCGGAGAGCTGTTCCGCAGAAGCGGAGAGAAGATTTGGAATCAGCGTTTACAACCGCGTTTCTTTATATATTAGGTATCCCAAAAGTATTTTCGCTTTCTTTGAACAAACGTCACAGTTTGCAGAACAAAGATTTACAGAAGCTCTTGGTACAATTCGATGCAGTTTTTCATCCTCTTTCGAATGCTCATCTTTATTTAGCAGTAACAATGATCTAACAGAAAATTGCGATAAACTGCAACCCATGCCTTTTGCCAAGGTCAAGTTCCACTATTTTCTAAATTCTTTTACTGACCCCGAGGAAGTCCAAGTAACCTGCGGATAAAGCAAAGAAAATAGGATGCAAAACAATTTTTGCCCCTTCCATAGCTTACTTGAAAATTTTTCAAAATTATTTTTTCGATGCTGTATAATTCCCTATTTAGTCAACCTAAACCTCATAGAACAACAGCCGGCGAGCAACTAGGTGTTATTCGGCGCAGCACTTTCTCCTCTTTCAGAGACATGCTTTTTGTTCTTGATTCGAGAACTCTTGGAGGATAAAATCGGCAAAATTCATGTTTTTCAAGGTCCCCCAGGCTGTACGCGTCAAATTAAAAATTAGATATTTCGAACCCCGGAGCGTTCACTTGTTTCGTAAAATAAGTGCTGAATCCTAATCCACTTTGAAAGTATCAAAAATTGAGAATTTAGTGGAGTTTGACGATTCTGCCTCGTATGGAACTCTTAAAATTCGATGGTGTTGTTCAAAATTCTGTTAAAAATTTATGGAGAGCCTTGGGAAGGAGCTCAAAACTGTTTTGTATCCTAATTTCTTTGCTCTATCCGCAGGTTACTTGGACTTCCTCGGGGGTTAGTATAAAGATTTTAAAAGATATTGGAACTTGACCCTTGGTATAAAGCGTGGGTCGCAGTTTATCGCAATTTCCTGATAGCTCATTGTTTCCACTGCTAAATAAAAAGAACATTCGAAAGAGCTTGAAAAACTACATCGAATGCTACCAAGAGCTCCTGTAAATCTTTGTTCTGCGGACTGTGGCGCTTATTCAAAAAAAAACGGAAATATTTTTGGGACGACCTAATACATCTCTTCTTGATTTGCCAGATTATGCTGGTATCCTTCCCTTGTCAGTCTAACCGAGCTAACGAGATGTTATGTAGATTAGAATCACCCGAAGGGTCGGCTTAATTTTCATTTACATTTCCTAAATAAGTGTTGAACTTTTGCGAATTGCTTCAGATCTACTTGGTGACTCCGCATTTACATAAGATTACAGTGCTTTATTGAAGTCTTTCTTGCAAAGTTTGTACTCATAAAGAGCAGTTTTACAATACGCCAGGAATTATTCATGAGGTATCAAGCTTTGGAGTTCTGTGGCTACAACAATGAAGAAGGTACGGAAACTTTGACGATACCATACAAGGTACTGTGAAGCAAATTCCTCGCAAAAGATCTAACTTTGTTCGCTGTTCAGAATGGAAAATACAGATTTGTCATCTTTCTTCCCGCACAAAACAGATTCGAGGAATTCCGTAGTAATTTGGACAGTAAAGTGCTGAGACAACTGCATCAGAATGCCAAAGGGTGCATCGTCGATGTGAATTCTTTTCTGTCTTATAATGATTCTAGTCTAGGGGTTTATAATATTCAGGTGACCATTCCAAAGATCAAGCTTTCATCTGAGCCACCCATGAAGGAAATGTTGCAGCAGCTTGGAATTAGACAACTCTTTAGCGAGAATTGTGACCTGAAGGGAGTATCGAACGAGGAATCGCTCTATATTGACGACGTCATTCATAAAGCTGTTGTTGAGGTTTGTTTGGAAATTACTGTGCTCAGCCCGAACTAACTTTTTTATAGATGAAAATAAGAGTTTTGCTACAAAAAAAATCTTGTGGTTTTTTCCAAGTGATAATTGAACAGTGTTGCAGCAGCGTAAGAAATGCGGGAAATTTACCATTTTGCAGCAGAATTTCCGTCTACACTTTTATGTTTTGCTCGCCAACTTCGCTGTGATATTGCACCATGTACCCTTTATTCGACTGGCTTGGCAGCTGGAAGGCGGGGCTTCGTGACCTAATTGAGACCAGGTAATGATCAAAGAGCACGCGCAAGGGAGGACGCAGACCGGTCGCGGGCGCGAGCGGCCTTAATTAGGTCATAAAGCCCGCCTTCCAGCCGCCAAGCCAGTTGAATCAAAGGTTACTTCCATTCAACTTCTATCTATCTCGCAGTTACTGGAAGCAGACGGCGCTTTGATTGCATACAACGGGCACAATCTGATTTCTTGTTTGTTTGCCTTTTTCCTGTGAAATAAGTTGTAGTGTCGAATTTTTGAGTCACTCAATACAAAAATCTTTCTTGAGTATGAAGGGTGTCTCAAAAGTAATAATGCACTGTTCAATCGTTGATATCCTGTTTCTTCAATGTCTTTTGCTTTCTTTAGACATCGTTCTGTAGAATTGGTTTCAACTTAACAATATGGAACAGATCACCAATGCTTTTGCTGTAGGATTAATGTAAAAGCCTTGAAGAAGGTTTTGAGCCTTTGAGGGCCATACTTTGTTTGAAGAAAAAAACCACGACTTCAAATTTTTTTACAGTAAACAGTCGTTGATATCAACCATGAGATGTGCATCCTACCATGATTCTTGGTGTATAGGGTATGCTAGGTTCCGTGGCGACCGTCTCCTCAATGTTTCTTAAAATTTCATTACATCGCATAGAAAGCTTACAATTTCGGCAAAGGTAAAGCAATAGAATCATACCTTCGATAGTCTAGAGACAGGGCACCAAAAGTGAAGGTTGTTTGAATATCTGACGTAAGAAATAGTGAAGGTTGTTTAAAGAAGATCAGAGAAGAGAATATGACATAAAACAGATATAAAAAGCAAAATAAACTGCTGAAAACCGCATAAATCGCTGCAATAAGGTTTGAAATTTTTCATTTCGCGGCTTTTTAGAGTGCAAATTTTCGCTCTAGGACCAGCAATTCGCAACACGGGGTTTTGATTTTGACGCGTCCTTTAAATTTTTACCCCCGCATTGACGTTCCTGTTTCCTGGGACGTTGTCTAGATTGTTGCGCTTATTGTTCTGAGCAACAATCGCCCAAGCGGGAAAAAATCGATGCGAAAGCACTGAAACAGAACAATGTAAAGAAAAACGCACTTTTTAGGATTTTTGCAAAAAATTCCACCATTTTCGAAGAAGTAAGGGCTGGGTGGTTGTCTGCATTATGAACAGAAGCAAAATCTATAGAATGCACGAAAAAACCGCGTGAAAAGAGTTAAACTAGGAGAAAAACAAGAGATTTTCAAAAACAAGGTTTTTGCCGGATTTCTTGATCAAATCAAAAAATGTGGTTTTGGGACGTTGTCAGCGTGAAAATAGAGATCAAGAACTTCAAAATGATATATAGCTTGCTAAATTTGGGTTCGAAACAGCGAAGAAAAAGATAGCAGAGCCAAATGCCCCGCGCCCCGCGTTTGGGGTAGCGAGGTAGCGCGCAGCGCGCGGAGACGCAGACGAGCAGCGAAGACAGACCAGAGCCGACGGGGCATTTGGCTCTGGTCGTAGATCTCCGCGGGGTCTCAACGAAACCCTGCAACATTATATATCATTCTGATCGTCATGACACTTACACTTGACACATCTTATATATAAAGCTGAATGTCTGTTTGTCTGTCTGTCTGTCTGTCTGTATGTCTGTCTGTCTGTATGTCTGTACGTATGTTCCGAATAGAAAATTCCATTTCTGAACCGATCCGAACCAAACTTGGCACACATACACTACGGGCCCCGGCGGGTGTCATAGGCTACTTTTCGTCATCGATCGATATCGATTTTATCGATTTTTATCGATTTTTTTGCTGAGTTCACCTACGGGGCTGGGAGTTGGCACAGGGGGGTAATCGAGCATGGGGATTCCGAATACAATATTGGTTTTCAGGATTATCGATTACTTTTATCGATTTTATCGATTTTTTTGCAAAGTTTGAGCTACGGGGCTGGGAGTTCGCACAGGGGGGTAATCGAGCATGGGGATTCCGAATACAATATTGGTTTTCGGGATTATCGATTACTTTTATCGATTTTATCGATTTTTTTGCAAAGTTTGAGTTACGGGGCTGGGAGTTCGCACAGGGGGGTAATCGAGCATGGGGATTCCGAATACAATATTGGTTTTCGGGATTATCGATTACTTTTATCGATTTTATCGATTTTTTGCAAAGTTTGAGCTAGGGGGCTGGGAGTTGGCACAGGGGGGTAATCGAGCATGCTGATCATCCCCAAGGGGGGTGATCAGCATGCTCGACTACACCCCTGTGCCAAATTCCAGCCCCCTAGCTCAAATTTTCAAAAAATCGAGAAAATCGATAAAAGTAATGGACGATCTTGAAAACTAATATTGTATTCGTAATCTGCATGCTCGATTACCCCCTGTGCAAACTCCCAGCCCCGCAGGTCAAACTTCACAAAAAATCGATAGAATCGATAAAAGTAATGGACGATCCTGAAAACTAATATTGTGTTCGTAATCAGCATGCTCGATTACCTCCCTGTGCAAAATCCCAGCCTCGCATGTCAAAATTTACAAAAAATCGATAAAATCAATAAAAGTAATCGATAATTCTGAAAACTAATATTGTATTCGGAATCCCCATGCTCAATTCCCCCCTCTGTGCCAACTCCTAGCCCTGTAGGTGAACTCTGCAAAAAAAATCGATAAAAATCGGTAAAATCGAAATCGATCGATAACGAAAAGTGGACTGTGACACCCGCCGGGGCCCGAAGTGTATGTGTGCCAAGTTTGGTCCGGATACGGCGGAGCCGGGTAAGCCAGCTAGTAACTTATAACGTCCCAAGCTTCAAGAATCACTCATTAACGAGATAGACCAGGGTTTTCGTGCGCGATTCTCTGCGCGAGAATTGAGCGCAGTTTCTCGTTTTTATTCAACTCCAATAGCTTTCCTCAACTTCTGAAACTCTATTTTGGTCAAATGAGAGGTTAACTAGGAAATTCTATCCTGAATTCAGGCAAAATTCCACAGAAACCTTTTTTAACGTAAAAAAGGCTATGAAAAGGCAAATTCTCGGTTTTGCTGATAAAGATATTATTCCCTATATTTGCTTCATTAACATACGTTCCGACAAGGTCAGGATAATAACATCCAGGGCGAAGCCCCGGATGGCTGTTTTTTTCCAGGTGCAGGTTGTGTCCCCTCATAGCCCTCAAAGTGAAGGTTACCAGAGTACGTGGTTCTATGTATCGAGGGTATGAATAGAATCGTCCGCATGAAAGGCCTGTTAGTAGTTGGCAGCTTGTGATTTTTTGAGATGTTTTTTCTGTTTGTTGAAAAAGCCGATTGACGTTGACACTGTATGCTGGAAGTTCCCACGGCAATCCTAAAGTAATTGGAGGGTATCTATGATTTCTAAATCTTAGATCTGAGGTGGAGCCAGCTTGAAAGAACAACACTCAAATCTTGGCGAAAGGCAACGAAGCAAGAGAGGTACTGATATCAAAAAGTGCATACACTTTTGGGACACCCTTGTAAAAATCTCGTAAAAATAGTCTGGAAGATTTTTAGGTAAATGAGGAAGGTACAGAAGCAGCAGCAGTAACTGCAGCGACGGTGGAATTAATGAGCTGTGTGATCAATCCTTATGCCACCATCTTCCGTGCAGATCGTCCATTCATTTATGGGATCTACTGTAATGATGAACCCATCTTCATAGGACAATATTGTTAAAGAAGTGCCAGGGCTTGTTTTTTATTGCTGTGAGACATTAATGATACTTTGATGGTATTCCTGATGTTTTATGCTTTTTCTGTTTCGAATTCCACATGAATAAAATAATATATTTCTGCACATCCTCTCAAAGTGATTTCGTGTACATCATGCAGCTCTGTGGTGTAGAATTTTGGTCTATGTTCTTTTCTCGGTGGAAATTTTTTCTTTCCAATGCTTCTATCGGATTGCATTATCAGAAGTCACTTGGCTTTTTGCAGAATGTGGTGGACGATCACTGCAGTCTAGGAAACATTAGTTAGAAGAGTTGATAAAGGTCTTAGAATCAAATCTTTTGAACGATTTGTAAGCTGGCTGTAAGTAGTGAGCAACGCAACTGAATGGAATTTACAAATCAAAAGCCAGCATGGTATGATCTGAAACTATTAGGTCGTTCCGAAAGTAATGTCGCTTTTTTCGAATGAACGCCACATTTCATGGAATCAAGGTTTTCAAGAGGTCTTAGGAGCATTCGATGCAGCATTTCATCCTCTTTCTAAAGGTTGTAATTACATTGCATAATTTTTATTGGGCTTTCAAAAAATTAGCAAAATCTGCAACTCATGCTTTTTGCCATGGTCAAGTTCGGCAATTTTTTAAAATTTTAGTACCTATTCTCCGAAGAAGTACAAATGGCAGGTAGATAGAGCAAACCCTATAGGAAACAGAGTAATTTTTTTCTTTTCCTTAACTTGCTTCCTAGAGTTTCTGGAATCAGTTTTAAAATGCCATCAAATTCCATATTTGGCCACAGAACAACAACCGGCAAGCGACTCGGGTGTCAATCGACGCAGCTTTTTCTCCTCTTTTTACCAGTTGTTTTTGGTTTCCGATTCATCAAGTTTTCCGAAATAAAATCATCATAATTCAGGTTTTGCAGGGCGCCTCCGGGTGTACCCGGAATTTTCGAAAGTTGCTAATCGGAAGCGGTAAACGCTCATTTGCTTTGTAAAATTAGTGTAAAACCATAATCCACTTTTGTAAGTTTCAAAATCCGAAGATTTATTGGTGTTTGATGCATTTGTGTCTCAGACGAGTCTGCTGAAATGCGGTGGTTCCATCAAAAAATCTATACAGAAATTATGACGAGCTCTGAAAAGTAGAAAAAAGTTGTGCTGTTTCCCGTAGGGTTTGCTCTATCCACACATAACTTGGACTCCATCCGAGGGCTGTTATAAAAATTTAGAAAAATTGTGAAACTTGACCTTTTCAAAAAGAATGGGTCGCAGATTCTGATAATTTTTTCAGAGGTTATCAAATTTTGTGGAGTGGTTTTATAAGAAGAAGAAAGAAGAGCATTTCATTCTCTTTCTTCTTAGAAAGAGAATGAAATGCTGCATCGAATGCTACCAGAATCTCTTAAACATCTTTGTTCCACGAAATGTGGCGTACGTATGAAAAAAGCGACATTACTTTCGGAACGACCTAATATTTGCTGATTTTGGGAATCACGATGTTAACAGAGTTCAAACATCCTTTGGACTAGCATCTCTTTTCGTTCTTGAAAGTAAAGCTGGTAGTACTTTCCGCTCTCTGATATCTGGGCAACAAACTGCACAGGTACCAGAGAATTTTCATGAAGCTCAAAACTACTGACATATATAGCAAAGTTAATAATAGCTGATAGCTGTATTTAGGAAATGATGTTATTAAAAATCTTCTCTACATTAAAAGCAGCGTCCACGCAGAATCTCGACCTTCTATTTTTTGCCTTTAGACCATTCCAGAGGCGCTGCCAAATTTACCAGTCAGAATGCATTTCCTTTAAAAAACCATTTTTGAGACAATTTTGTAAGAACCATGGACGAGTGCTCCTAATGCCATCTTTGTCGAAAACAAGCTAATAGATAGACACTTTTTGTTTGATTGTGTTTGCCACGTGAAAAACGTCAAGGGCTGGCGGGAGTTTGCTTAAAGGGGCAGGCGGTGCGAGGGAGCTTCGAGGCCCAACCATTTCCGCTCCGATTTTCTCCTTTTGCAGAAGAGGGGAGGATTTGAAAGTCGGATTTGCGCGATAGTTCTAGATCGAGGCCGTGATACTCGGTTATAATAGTCTAAAGATATCCAAATCTGCCCGGACGCTGATTTAATTGAGCTATGCCAAGTTTATGTTTATCCTACTGAACGAATTGTGACCATCATGTCTGTCTTACCTGGTCGAAGAAGCTTTCGAAAATCGTAATTTCATCTGCTCAGACAACCTACCGGAACTTCCGCAGCGCTTTCACTTTCCAATACTAGGTGACCCGGCGGAAATCCTGCTAAAGCGCTGCGAAACCCTGCAATTTCAGGGTGCAGGGTTTCCGCAGTACTTTGTTTGGAGTTCCGCAGCACTTTGCGGTTTTCGCTTTTGATTCGCGATCCGTTTCTTCCATATCAAGCTTCCTTTTTGATACTAGGTTTTTCTTTCCAATAGTAGGTCGTCGCTTTTTACTAAGCATTATTCCTTTGATGTGGAAGTTCCTCTAAAGACTTTCTAGATGCTAAAAGACGTAGACAGCTAGATAATTTTAATGAGAAAGCAAATAGCACAGTGTATTGTTTTATGCAGGTACCATATAGAATTACAATAGGCCGAAGTTGATAATTGCAAATTAACATATCAGTGAAGTGTTCATAAATAAGTATACATGAAATCGCAAAAGCATTTGAGTATATATGCACAAGTGAATAAGGTTGGAAAAATTGGCAAATATTAGGAGTCAAAAAGCAATGCTGTACTGATGGAAGAGTAAAGAATAATCATGACTTACAATAAGCCGCTTATTTGTAGGTCTGTAAGTCTGTCTGTTACGAAATTATAGTGAGGAATGATTTACGGTACTAAACACCATGTGAGGTTCACATAGCGAGTATGGTTCATTTTTAACTATGGCTCTCACGTTGCAGTCAACCGAACAATGATTTGAGAGGCAAGCTCTCAGAAAGTGAGTTTACCACGGTTCATGATGGCCAGTGCGAACCTCTGCGAAGCAGAGATGAAGCACTGGTGGAAGAATAAGAAAAACAAGAATAACAATCTCATTCACAAAGGATAATATGCGCTTCAAAGGGAAGATGGTCCTGTGGAGAAATAAACCGTCTCCACTTATCGGGCGTCATTTTGACCTTGTCCGCGCGGTCTGAAGCCGGCTTCGGCCTCCCTTCCTTTCTGTAATGAGAATTAATTGAAATTTGTTGATGTGAATCGTGCCTTGCCGCAAGTGTTCCATTTTGCAACTTCTTCGCCAAGACATACGAAGCAGATTTGGACAATTTATTTAGAACTATTTCGAAATCTCAACAAGAAAAGCTCTGAGACAGATTTGAAAATTGCAAGAGTTTTCTGCAAAAATCAAGGCTTTACTTTGACTTGAATTTTTTTGGAATTTTCAAATTTGGAGCAATATGACTTTTGTTCACTCTAATATTCCAGCATTTTCCACACAAAACAGGTATGTGTCAGACTCTAAAGCAGGTATGTGTAAGTGAAAGTTACTATAAATTACTGTTGAAGTTTCATAAATTATTACTTAGAAAATAATAGTAATGAACCAAAAGCTCGTCCCCATCCTTTTCAAAAATTCGAAGCTTACTTCCTTCACATCCAATCTGCACATGTTTATTTTGAAAGAAGACATGCTCTTTTTAGTGGTACCTGGGGCACTTTTTGATAGCTCCAGAGATCGAAGTCGGTGAAGACAATTGCTCCATTTTTATATTCCCCATGTTTGGTCGCAAAAATCTGCTTGCAGAAAATCGGAGCAATCGTATCATAACTATTATTAGGGACCGGCCATACTATTTCAGAAGATTCCTGCGATTCCTGTGGTTCCCGCACAGTTCCATGATTCCCGCACAATTTGGGCGCCGCTCAAACGAGCGCGTTCTGCGTTTGTCATTTAGTGCCGCGTAAGACAAAACGAATGATTCAGTATTTTGCTGTGAACGTCCTTTTTTCTAATTGTAGGCATATTCACACCTCGTTATCAATATGAAGATGTTATAGAGGTGCTAACGAACGATACACCTGTCTCAGATCTTGCGTTTCACCGAAAGCAAGTGTTGCTTTCACTACATTCACAACCTATGTCGCCAGCGTGTATGCAATGAATGTTGTTGAATGCTCCGCACCAGGTATGCTGTCTAAGTTTTGTGAAGGCTGTGTTTTTTGTTTTCTCCGTCGCAAGCAACTCTATGGGAATGCATCTTGTTCTCATAGCGAAATGATGCAGCGTTGTGTTGCTATGACGAAACTCTTTCCATAACTTTCCCGATTCCGCTACCTTTCATATGCCATCGTGTGTAGAAAACGCTTCTCATGCTTTTATCTACTTTTCATCTGTATAAACATGGAGGTGGGCTGGTATCCCAGTTAGCTCTTCTATTTCAGCCGAGTAGCGAAGAACAACCGTGCGCAGAAGAGCATAATTGGAAGCTATGCTTGCTCAATGCCCAGGTAAGCTAGTCTTATATTTTGCGCATGTTCTTTGTGTTTTGAGAGTATATGATTGAAATCACGTTCAAAGCAAATATCTTTCTCCCGTCACCAAACTTTCATTTGCTCATGCTTGGCGGACTTACTGAGATCCAACGATGCTATTTTCTAGATCCACCGAGAACACTAGAAATATAGGTCACTTCATTTTCAAGTTAAGGATGACTGAATTGTTGTGCAATATCTGTTCTTACACCTGCTGTAGTGTGGCTAGTACTCAGAATGAAAGATGTAATCTTTAGGGAATCGCCTCATTATTATCACACCAGTGCTTCACCTCTGCTTCGCAGAGGCTCGCACTGGCTCTACTGTCTAGGCCCTACTCATTCTCGCATAATGATGGCATTGGAACTCACCGAGCAATGCCGACTACCACGAACAAAATGTAAACAACTACTCATTCCGAAAGCTTTTTCATGTGAAATCGGTGATTTCGCGTGGATGAGACTTTTTGCAGGAGAGCAAACTCAAATTTTTATAAGTTTTTGATTTTCCCATGGTCTTGACAGTTGCAATAAGAACAGCAGCCACCTTGAGCTATATCTTTGTGCAAAAATCTCGTCAAATGCTTTGGTAGAACCCTGGCAAATTGACCATCTACGCAACCAATACTTTTTGGCGCCGTTTTTATAAAGTAATGGACTTTTGATGAGTTTTTTGGGCCTAAGTTCATGACTTGCACATTTACTTGGCACAAACATCCGCGACTCTGTAAAAGGTGCAATTACGGACCCAAATTTGTGGCCCAAACGCAAAGTGGATCCGTTTGGCGCGCAGTTTCTGAGGGATCCACTCAACAAATCTGCTCGTGCTTTTGTATGTTGAACTTTCATGCGCGTAGCATGCGCTACGCAAAATTTGAGCCCAGGAGGTTAGCTGGAACTCGCACTACGAATTTCGTGACAGACAGAAATTCACACACACACACACACACACACACACACACACACACACACACACACACACACACACACACACACACACACACACACACACACACACACACACACACACACACACACACACACACACACACACACACACACACACACACACACACACACACACACACACACACACACACACACACACACACACACACACACACACACACACACACACACACACACACACACACACACACACACACACACACACACACACACACACACACACACACACACACACACACACACACACACACACACACACACACACACACACACACACACACACACACACAAACGTAAACAACCCTTAGCCCGTTATTATAAGTTATGATGCTTCAGACATATAGCTGGCTGGATCACTTCAAGGAGTAGTGTGCTGGTATGTTACTTGCTTTTCCATTATTGTGACGTTTCTTGGATATTTTTCCTCTTTGGTGCTCATAAGCAAGCCGTGTATTCACGTATTCGTATTAGAAAGACGGAGTGGGTTTATGCTTAAGGCCGGAGAAATCTGTGGTCGCATAGCAAGCATCTTAGCATAGGACACATCCAAAATGATTCTCTACTTACTTATGAATGTAAGTTTGTACTGCAGTCTACTATCTTATCATTTATCAACGCGAGTTCCTTTAGCAGTGAACATTTTTGCTGTCAACTATTTGACTGCCCGAAATATCGAGGGGGAGTCGCTGTAACTCGTGGTGGTTCTTTGCCACAGTAGACCTTTTGCTTGATAATCAAACGTTTCTTCAACAGTGATTTTTGGACTGATTGAATAAAGATAACAATGTGATGATGTAAATATTCCCACAGCGGCATTATTCACTTTTGTTCAGAATAGTCAAAAGAGTTTGCGATGATGAAATTCTGAATAAAGATTTTGCTACTTTTTTGTGTGTGTCATGTGGGTAAACAATTTTTTTCGCTTTTGCTAACATTACACCTCGCCTTGCTTCAACAATGTTAGTTCTTCGGCCATAAATGGGAGGAATACAATTGCAGCTTTGACTAACCTAGGATCTTTTTCATCAGAGAACCTACGTCTTTCTGTCTGCGCCATCTCTTCTAGGGTTTTAGCAGACTCCTTTTCAGCTTTTACGAAATTTGGATAGATAATTTGCTCCCAGTGTATTTGAGCTTTATTTCGGAGAATACCGTGGTGTCGGGGGAGGGGGCGAACTGCAGTGACATGTGCATGCATCGCGTTCCTAACTTTGTAGTGTAGCGTAGTCATCCTTTAATTACCTTTTATGTTGCAGAATGAGCTACGAATCATTATCGAACCTTTTGGAAAGTTTGGAGTTCTTGTACGCTATGAGCGAGCTTACTGCAGGCCAGGTATTTCCGCGGCGGAGGCGGCAGTATGTGCGGCAAGAGCACATTCGATTCGTTGAAACTCGCTTCCGGATTTTTGACGAATACCTGGTTACGAGGAGGCCTGAGGGTTTTCTCGAATTCATCAAGCTCTTGCCTGATGAAGAGGGCCTCTACGAAAGAATAGGAAGTGGGTTAGAGCATCCTCGTACTCATCTTGGTCCAGTAACCGGCCGTCACAGACTGATGATCTACCTCAGGTAAAAGCTTGGGGAACTGATAACGTGAACTGAACCGCTGATAACATGCATTGCCCCTTCAGATTTGTAACGCAGAGGAGGACTTTCACCGCTTATGCTTTGGACATAAGGATGGGGAAAACAACAGTATCGAATGTGGTAGAGGAGGTGGCAGAAGCCATCATAAGGGGTATAAGCAGAACATTAGCTATATACAGGGTGTCCCAAAAAAATGTATCGAACGTTTAATCGTTAATATCTCTCTTCCTAAGAAGTCTTTTGCCTTGCTTCAGGTACCAATCTGTAGAGCTGGCTTCAACTTAGATTTGCATTATGGAACGAATCACTCATTTCTCTTCATTACTGTAGGATTACGGTAGAAACTTCAAAGAGGGTTTTAAGTAATGAAAGGCCATATTTTGCCTTAGAAAGAAAACAAAACAGCCTGGAAGCTTTTACACTAGGCTAATTAGAGTTGCTGATTATAATTGTGAAGTTTCCAACTTATTATCATGCTTCATTGAAGAGTTATGCCAGGTAAGAGGTAGCGGCCATTTTTAATGTCCCTAGAAAGTACGATTACACCGTTTAAAAAGCTTCGTAGTCTTGTGAATAGTGGAGCATTAAACTCGGCGTCCTTAAAAACCCTATTACACAAGTTTTCACAATTTTTTGAAAAAATTTGAAACGGCAGCTTTTTCCACATTGACACCATATGTTTCAAGTTTCTACGTAATCCTACAGTAATGAAGAGAGATGGGTGATTCGTTCTAGAATGCAAATCTAAGTTGAAGCCAGCTCTACAAAACGGTACTTAAAGCAAGGCAAAAGACTTCTTGGGAAGAGAGATATTAACGATCAAACGTTCGATACATTTTTTGGGACACCCTGTACATTACCACCAATCGTGATTCAGTTCTGCATAATGTTGCTTTTCCACTTCTAACACGTGCGAGACTAGAGGGAGTAGCCAGAAAGACACAGGCACGGTTTGACTACCTCTCAGGGCGGTGGGGTTCATGGACGGCAAGCACATAAATATCCAGGTTCTCAGTGCTTATGCAAGATGTATACAACGACAATGTGTGTTTAGAAGCCCGCCCGCTCTGCAAGTATGTACTGGAACTACAAACATTACCACTCGATCATTCTCCTGGCAATATGCGATTGTGATTATCGCTTGGCGTACGACGTTGGAGCTCCTGGTCGCCGTAGTGATGCTGGCGTGTTTCGGAATTCCGCTATCAAGGTTTGGTTCGCTAATGCGAAAATACGGAGGTTTGATTCGGGAATTCAGAGATGGTTGGAACGTCACGATGATGTTTTCCTTCCCACGAGAGGGCTTGGAAGAGTGGGCCCTGTCCAATATCATTTCCTGGTGGACGGCGGCTTCGCTCAGGGCCGCAGATTTATCCGACCGTATAGAGAGCCCGAAACGACTACAGGAGATAAAAGGCGACCGATCCAACCGACAATTAAGCGGGTAACTTATCACCTACTCGACATGACGATGTGGAGGAATAGTATTTAGAGCTCGGCATATGATAAAATCCACCTTTGGTTTGCTGGCTCAGCGTTTCCAAATTTTGATGATGCGGATGACCTTGACTCCAGAGCGAGCTAAGCGGCTGGTTATTTCCCTCATGGTTAGCCCATTTGACTATTGAACCGATTCCTAACATTGAGTTATTGCGCAATGGCTATAGATCCTTCACAACATGCTTCCCCGAAGACAGGACAGCTTGGCAGAAGGGAGAGATTTAGACCTGCACAAAACGCGTACCATCCACTGAGGAACACGGATCTTCTACAAACAGGCGGTGCTGCGAGAGATCTTATAACGCAATACTACGTTGATTTATACGGTCATGAAAGATGAGACTTGCGAATTGTCTTAATCCTGGGATGAAACCTTACTTCCATCTTAGCTGTCTTTTATATTGCCGCTTTTCCCCATCATCAATAAGCGTTTTCGAGTATATCTTGTATGAAGCCGAACTTCGGTCTGTAAATACATCTGCGTGCCTACACTGCTTTCGTTCCTAAATCGTTGTCAACATATACACACATGCCATTTATACGAAGTGATGTATATAATCACGATAAACTTTTACTTCTTCTTACTGTACAAAAGCTTTGGAAAATGTAAACCGTATCGTATCAACCGTACTTCACCGAGATCCAAGGACTAAGAATCTTACTAAAGAGTTTATCGAATGCTTCTCAAAGTGTGGAACTGCTAATGCTACTGGTAACAAAAAAAATGAAAAGTAAACAAAGAAAATGCACTCAAAATTTTTCGGGAGTTGGTTCTCTTACATTGTCTTCGTAGTGCTTGACTACTTGGATTGGGAGACTGCTCTTAGATTGATATGCCTCTTCCAAGCACTGGCGAAATTCCTGCGGTGTAGTGACATGTCTAAATTCCGTCACCCAGAGTCGTTACTATGACATGTATCTTCTCTTGAGCTTTCGCTTCGTCCATATCTCTCAGGTTTTGAGCCACGAAAATGCCTGAAAACACCGAATAGCTCGATCAATTGAGCCTGAAAACTCACCAAACGTATCGAACTTGTCATTCCTTCTGACCGCCTCCACTCCTTCTTTAACTGTGTTAATGACCTCGCGGAAAGCACCTCTATCTGAAACCGAGCAAATCAGTTGAAGAATGCGTGGGGAAGTATCTTACCTTCATCACACATGTCAACCACTCGGGATCTTTTCAGTGTGTGGGTCTTTTTCTTTTCAGAAAGTTGTCCAAGTAGCGGTATCTCTATTTCTTCAACAGGCCTCTTTCGGTTCGTTGATTCGTATTGAGAACTAGTCGATGTAAAATCTAAAACAGTTCAGATGTATTGTGTAAGAAGAGCATAGTCTACGGTTTTCGTCGTTCACGTGCTCCTCATCGCTCACATCTAAATTCGAAACTCGCGGCCTGAAATACAGCAGTTTTCGTCTTCAAAATCAGTGGCGTTAGAGAGACGTACGCGTCCACTTCTGCTTGATCCAGAAATGCCAGATATCTGAAAATTCCTTTACAATTTGCTGCTTGTCCTGATTTTCCTCTTCAGCACTTCATTACTCACTGCGCATCGCCTTCCACTTCACTTTCACATCATCTACTGAAACGAACCTTGATAAAGTCGAAAAAAAGTTTTAATTAACTTACAATCAGCCGCGATACCACGTTCAAGCAACAAATCGACAATTTTGTTCCATGTGGCTGCGCGTAGGTCCCTATTGTGATAGTCATCATGCGATGGCAACCATAGGTTCGGATGCTTTTCCACTAAAATTGCAATGTGTTCTCTGATGTTCATCCTGCCTGCAAAAGAGAACTTTGAGATAAGGAATCACGACATAAAGTTATAATGCAAATCACGACATAAAGTTGTAAATGTAGAGAAAGCTAACATCACGACATGAAGTTGTTATGCTGCAAATCACGACATAAAGTTATAAATGTAGAGAGAAATCACGACCTAGAGTTATAAATGTAGTGAAAGCAACACTTGTTTTCGGTGAAACGCAAGATCTGAAACTGGTGTATCGTTCGTTAACACCTCTAAAACATCTTCATATTGATAGCGAGGTGTGAATATGCCTACAATTAGAAAAAAGGACGTTCACAGCAAAATACTGAATCACTCGATTTTGCCTTACGCGGCACCAAATGACAAACGCAGAACGCGCTCGTTTAAGCGGCGCCTAAACTGTGCGGGAATCACAGGAATCGCAGGAATAGCAGGAATCATCTGGAATAGTATGGCCGGTCCCTTACCTACTCCTTTTCAGCGTACAAAGATTGCGTTGATTGAACGTCCCTTAAAAAGTTATGGTTTTTGAGGAAGCCGTAAAAAAGAGTAAATATGATTTTTTGGCATTTGCTTCGAAAATCATAACTTTTCATAAAGAGATTCAATCAGCGCAAACTTGGACAGTGAGAAGGAGCAGGAAGACCTATAATGCTCCGATTTATGCGAGTTTCTTGCGACCAAACGCAGAAATTTTGAGAATGGAGTAATTTTCTTCTCCGGCTTCTATCTCTAGAGCTTGCTTCCATTATAAGGTACTTCAGGTAGGTACTATTGGAAACACGAATTCGAAAAAACATGCGCGGATCCGTTGAAGATGTAGGAAGTATTTGGGAGAGAGAAAAGCATTTAAAACAGCAAAAAACAGAGGAGTAGAGAGGGATAGATATACTAAAGCAGTGGCGGTGCGAGAAACTTTTTCAAGGGGGAGGGGACAAAGAATTATTTGGGTTAGTGGGCGTGTGGCCATTTCCAGCAAAGGAAAATTCAGGAATGGTTGAATTTTTGCGGTTACAATTTTTATACCACCTTGATTTTTAGCACAGCTTCTTCGAAAATTGTCCACAATTATTAGGTGGGACCAAAAGTACATTCCCAGTTTTTCAAAAAGACATAACTTTCTTTCTATATGGATCTCTTTGCGTTTATATTCATCTGAGAGAGGAAATCATTCTCTTTACAGTGTACTTTTCCATGAATTGGCATAAAAAAGTTCGAAAGTCAGAAGCAATTGTAGAAAATTACTCTAAATTGGCATTTTTCAAGCAGGCTCACCAAAAAATACTGCAAGTATTTTTCGATAGAAATGTTCTTCGCTATAGTGCCTTTTCCAAAAACAAAAGAGATTGAGAATTAGAAGCAAATGAAGAGAATTACATCAGTTTTGCACTTTGGGGAATGCTCAAAAATGCTTAAAAACGTCACAGAAAAGACGGGACAGTCATAAACATGGGTTTTGCTCCTTCTAGCTGAGAGAAAATCGTGCCAATCGAAAGAAATCTTAATTTTCGTAAAAAATCAGATCCGAAAACTCGGTAATATTACGAAAATCAAAAATGCTCTCGATAGGCACGAATTTCTCTCAACTAAAGAGGTCACTAAACCCATGTTCAAATGACTTTCCCGTCTTTTCTGCGACGTTTTGGGCATTTTTGAGCATTCCCCAAAGTTGCATAACTGAACTAATTCCCTTTATTTGCTTCGAATTCTCAATCTTTTTTGTTTTTGGAAAAGGCACTATAGTAAAGAGCATAGCTTTATCTATCGAAAAATACTTTCAGAATTTTTTGGTGACCTTGCCTGAAAAATGCCATTTTTGAGTAATTTTCTTCAATTGCTTCCAGCTTTTGCACTTTTTTATGCCAATCCATGGCAAAAGTATTGCTGTAAAGAATATAATTTCCTCTCTTAGATGAATATATGCAAAGAGATCCATCGAATAGAAAGAAAGTTATGAATTTTGAAAAACTGGCGAACGTCCTTTTGGTCACCTAATACTCTGAATCTGAAATTTTTTAAAAATATTTCAGTATTCACCAAGAACTTATAGATCATTTTGTAAATTTCGGTGACATCCCGTTTTGATATATTTCTACCTAATCATTCTGCTTTATTTAGATCCAGTGCATATTTTCTACAAAGTAATAGTTTTAAATTACTTGCGTTATTATTTAAATCCAAGCATTCAAAGTAAAGAAGTTCGACATACCTGAACAAGGGCGTTGTGCTTAAATGAAGTCCTTCCGTTGAGTCCTTTTCCAGCCTCCAGCAGCTTGGTGATGGTTGTTCACACAATCCCACCGATGCCTGCAAGAATACTTGGAATATGGATGAGTACAATACCGCTCATAATTCGTCAAAAAAGTCGCCGGAGTGCGGCGGAGTGTGGCGGAGTGCGGCGCACTTCACCACACTCCGCCGCACTCCGGCGCACTGCGCCACACTTCACCACACTCCGCCGCACTCCGGCGCACTGCGCCACACTTCACCACACTCCGCCGCACTCCGGCGCACTGCGCCACACTTCACCACACTCCGCCGCACTCCGGCGCACTGCGCCACACTTCACCACACTCCGCCGCACTCCGGCGCACTCCGCCGCAGTCCGGCGACTTTTTTGACGAATTATGAGCGGTATTGTATGTAGAGCAGTCTGTTATGGAATTTTCGGAATTTTGCGATATTCAGGGAAATTTTGCACATTCTGTAAGCGGTATTGTACTCGACGTGCTAACAACATTTCTTATATTGTTTTGCTGCTGGTGGCACATTGTAGGATAGAATATCTGCCAAATTACACGACCTTCGAATTTGAAAGACAATTCATGAGAAGGCGATTTTGTAACATCATAATCTGACGAACAATTCAAATAAAGATCTGTGCTAAGCATGGTCCGATAGAGGTGTTCACAAAGTTTTCAACTCACAAAAATTTGCAGACAATTTCCGCAACAGGTAGGGGAAAAGTGCAGGCGAAGTTGTGATCTTGGTTGGTCCAGCTACTTCTATCTCACTTTAGCTTACTGTAAGACTCTCTAGTGCAAAATAAATAGGATTTTCGTAAAGATCGGGACCAAAAACCACTATGAGTGAAGTTTACAGTCAATCCGAGAACTTCAATATTTTAACCAAATCTTACGCCGAGACCAAGAGTGAGGAGCGAGAGGCCAAGAGCGCGCTATATCAGTGTGTATTGCTTCTAAGAAGCTGGAAAAAATATGGTGTGTATAGGTATAAGAGAGGTGTCTAACATGATTTTTGGGGGAATTACGGAGCAACTTTGGGAGAGCCGATTTTACGGCCTGAGCATGCATGTTGGGGGGCTAATAACTCTGCGAATATTACAGCTACGGGGCTGGGGTTTGTTTTATTCGACAGATCTCTGAAAATATGATTTTTAGAGAGAAGGTCGTAGAATAACAAATTTCCATTAAAAGTGCCTAATTGACAGCCGAACTTGGGAAATCTGTCAATAAGGGCGATTTCGGCGCCTTATATCTCTAAGAGTTGCAGGGCTGGGGTAATCTCATGTGGCCATTGACATGTAGTTTTGGTAGCTCTATTTTTCTAGGGGTAGCTCGTGCTCACAGCTCCAGCGTAAGAGGCGCTATATAAAGGCGATAGTGCATATTTTGAATTTTATCTCCGCGGAGAGTAGGGATGACGAGCTGGGATAGCCATTCTTCAGTTTGTATTCGAGGGGGACACCACATATAATTCGGAGAAAATGTAGGGGCTCCGGCTGTGGGAGCCTATCTATGAACCTTCCCGGACAAAAAAAAAAAAAAAAAAAAACTTAGACACGCGATTTTTCCTCTTTCTCCCCCCCTTTCTCTCTCCCCCCTTATTTTTCCCCCTCTCTTTATTACCGCTTCGTGTACAGTTTTCCCGCGGCCATCTGGACCTGGTTAGGGGCTGAAAACGGCTAAAAAAGGGGGTAAATCGGGCTAGAAAAACGCGATTTTCGCTTATTTTTTTTAATTTTTCTTATTTTCTCCAATTTCGATCGTGGCGTGGGGTATAAAGTGGGCGGAGCTTGCTTGGAAAAGTTTCAGCTGTATAAAAGCACTGGAAATGAGCTTATTATGGAGTTTTTCGAATTTTTCGCTTAGTTTTTCAATAATTTTACTGATTTCCGAAATTTCGAAACCTCCAGAATATCGATTTTATCGATTTGTGCCGATTTTTGGGGTTTTGCAACCTTCAAAATGTCGATTTTATCAATTTTGCCGATTTTTGGGATATAGATTTTTGTCAATTTTCGGAATTTCTCAACCTTCAAAATGTCGATTTTATCGATTTTTGACAATTTTCGGGATTTTGCAACCTCCAAAATATCGATTTTCGCCAATTTTCGGGATTTTGCAACCTCCAGAATGTCGATTTTATCGATTTTTGACAATTTTCGGGATTTTGCAACCTTCAAAATGTCGATTTTATCAATTTTGCCATTTTTGGGATATCGATTTTTGTCAATTTTCGAAATTTCGCAGCCTTCAAAATGTCGATTTTATCGATTTTTGACAATTTTCGGGATTTTGCAACCTCCAAAATATCGATTTTCGCCAATTTTCGGGATTTTGCAACCTCCAGAATGTCGATTTTATCGATTTTTGAGGTTTGATAGTTCTCTAAGCTCAAAATATCGATTTTATCGCTGTTTAGCTGTGAACTGTAAGCCCCGCCCACTTTTTGATGTTATTATACACCAAATATATGTATATTTCCTTCCACTCACTTCATATACAATACCGCTCATAATTCGTCAAAAAAGTCGCCGGAGTGCGGCGGAGTGTGGCGGAGTGCGGCGCACTTCACCACACTCCGCCGCACTCCGGCGCACTGCGCCACACTTCACCACACTCCGCCGCACTCCGGCGCACTGCGCCACACTTCACCACACTCCGCCGCACTCCGGCGCACTGCGCCACACTTCACCACACTCCGCCGCACTCCGGCGCACTGCGCCACACTTCACCACACTCCGCCGCACTCCGGCGCACTCCGCCGCAGTCCGGCGACTTTTTTGACGAATTATGAGCGGTATTGTATAGGTTTACCTACGCCAAAAAAGAAGAAAGAAAGAGAAAAAAGAGAAAGAAAAGAGGAGAAACAGAAGGGAAACACTATGGGAGAAAAGAGTGCGCTATGCGCTGTTGATGTTTCGTTCGCTATTTCGCAATCGCGAGTGCATGCGCTCTCAGAATCCTTCTGAAATGCTGGCAGGTCAAAGTGCTGCCGACCTTACGAGCCTCACTGCACTTTCGCAGCGCTTCATGGAGAATGCTGCGAAGTTTCGGTTTACGATCGCAGTGACGTCAATTTCCAGCGTTTCCGCAGCACTTTCTTAACCATTTTGGAGCGTGCACTTTCTCAATGGTTAAGAAAGTGCTGCGGAAACGCTGCAAGTTCTGCTTGTCCTGCGGACGTTCCGGTGAGTTGTCTGAGTGCGAGAAACGGAATTCGATGTCGTACCGTCATTGGTTATTTATTGACGACGAGCCGTTTTCACATTTGCTCCTGTGGGCGATGTTTGTGCACTTCTAAACATGGCTATAGGTATGCCTATATGCATCACCTTTGCGTAATTTATGGATGTACAAGAAGGCGGGCTAGCTCTGCCCTCTTGTGGCAACTCCGCCCACTCGGCAAAAAATGCTGAAAATTGATTGATTTTCGGATTCATGCAATTCCGGAAAAGTGGGCGGGGCTTACCACTGAGGGGCGGAGCCTGCTGACAGGAGCGGGGTTGATGCTAAGATGTTTTGAGGTTCCCCAGTCATCTATGACGTCTTGTATGATGACCTTAGGCTTCATACATACCTGACGATGGAGGTATAGCGGGTATTAGCGAATCGCTGCTGTCTCCGCTGCTTCTAGCTGCTTAAAGCTGCTGCGCATGGGTGTATTTTAGGTGCAACAGCAAAGTATTATCAGCCCTTCCAGCTGATCGAGATAGCGGAGAAATGAATTCATGTATGCCATCGCTGAATCCATGAATCATGATATATGCACACTATTCTCACTATAGTTTTGTTTGTAATAAGCACGCAGCGCACAAATGCTGCATCTACTAAAGAAATTGAGATGGTTTGACAGATGTTAATTTGAATGTCACAGATGACCCTTACGTGTGCTTGAGGCAACAATCAAACTAGGTTTAATCGCTGTCATATTGCATAAGAGGAACAGCGACATCACACTATTTTCCTTGATAAATACCTGCCTCTAGCTGTTCAACGTACTCTATTCATAGTCTATTTTGATTCTAGAGGTCTTGTTCTACAGGTTCTAGAGGTCGTTCAGATTGATTTGCTCACCTATGCCATTGTCTTTTCAATAGTCTCGCAAAATTGTCATAGTTCACTTATCGCAACAAATGCTCTGGAAATCCTTTGAAAACGCAAAAAAATGGTAAATAGAGGCAAATCCGAGCGAAATCAGCTGATAGCAGCATGGAGCAGCTGAGAAAAGCTCACAAAAAGTGAGCTTCATATCGCGTAGCAGCGAGGAGCAGCAACGAGCAGCTGGGAGCAGCAGGGAGCAGCTAGAAGCAGCGCAGCATCGCTAGCTATAGCGGTTCTGTTTCGCGTTGGCTGCAGCAGCTAGGAGCAGCAGCGTCGCCTGGCTGCAATCGATACGCATGAAAAGCGTTGCTGCTAGCAGCGACACATCGTCAGCTATAGCCACCCATCTTCAGGCATGTATGAAGCCTTAGCGGTTTGGACACAAAGAAGTTTTTTGCAAATGGCAGCGAAGCGAATGGAGTTTGCCAAAAGACTAAGCCTAAGTTGTTTTTATGAACACAAATTAGAATGAATGAGATTGGTATTTAGGTCAACGTGTTAAGAATAAATATGTCTTGAAGATTGCACCCACAACAGTAGCTTTTTAAAAGCACTATGGTGGTACAGTAATTATATGGTAAGGGTTTCATTTTGGCTGCAAGGGATGGCAAGGACCATTATAAAAATCCCACGTCACAGTGGAATTAAGTGCGATACAAAAAAACAGCTGTCAGCGGAGCATATATTACTGGTGTTTATATTAGGTTGTCCCGAAAGTTATGTCGGTTTTTTCATCGCTCACCCAAACTCACAGAAAGCCATTCCATGGACGACCTAGATACCATTCTATTCAAATTTTTATCCTCTTCTTACAGCTACATTTGTTTTCTGATCTACCCCTTCTTTGTGAGGTTATCGCCATGGCTTTTTGAGCACCTCAGCAATAGCGCCAAATCTTCCCTGAATTTTCAAAATTTTCATAGTGATATTTTCAAGGAGCGCTGGTGACTGTTATGTAGAGCAAACCTTTGGCTACATTGTACTTTTTTTTAGATTACGCGGGCCTCGTTTATTAAGTCCGTTATGGTTATTTATTCAGTAAAAACCGCGGCTTTTTGAATAAGTTTACCACGTAAATGTACCGAAAATTCCAAAAAGCTGATTTTTGAAGCAAATCAAACTTGGTTATGTTGCATAAATGATGTTTAGTAAAATCAAGATTGAATTCGCAGAAACTTCAAAAGTTTTCTTGCTTTTGCTGCGGTTGCGTTTTTCATGACTTTGCTGAAAATCAAGGCCTCCGAAGAAATAATTTCTTGAGCTAAACACAGCGGATCAGGAGAATCAAAAAATATCTCCGTAAAGTCCTTGAATTGCTCTATTTGATCCATACTCAACCCTCTCCGAAACTTTGGAACGAAAGTTTTGAAAAATAGCCTGACTTTAAGCAGATAAAAATGGCGAGCGAAGAATTTTGGCAATTATCAAAAAAAGCATACAGGATTTCGATTCGAAAATGTAACCATAAGAAAGAGAAGGTAAAGTTGCATCGAATGCACTTTACAGCTCATTCATATCTTTACTGTGCGTGGTTCTATAGTGGTTTGAAAAACCGACAAAACTTTCGGGACAACCTAATGTAATATAATGAAAGAAGAATGATGAGACGTTGAAAGTGTCTCATTTACGATAAAAAGATTTCTGTGGACAAAAGCGGTGCATTGTTTAATGTCTACCTCAAAAAGATCCTAAGAAAGTCGTTGCACGACTAATTTATAAAATCGGCTTCCAAAAAGACACCTATGCAGTGCTTTCGGGTTTTTAAATGGCCAAAAAAAAACTAAAAGCACAACCCATGCTGGATATCCGTCGCTCGCCGAATTGTTGGAAAATGAATCATCGACCACAACTCATGATAAACAAACATTGCAACGATTCGCTTCATCTGTTGTAAACATCACGTCTGTTATGACTACACTCGCTTGTACGCTCGACGCTGTAGAAATGACTCAGTGTCGGAATGAAATTTTAGCAGTTTGCACTGTCGTGTTCTATTTTCGTTTCCCATTGTTTCGCAAGCAGACAATTCGGCGAGTTTATGGCAAGAAATTTTCCGCTTTCTCATTGTTTCCCTCTTCTTTCTGCTTTTAGCTGGTTTCATAACAAATGGAGCCCAATTTAAAAGCCTTTTTCCAGGCACAATCGATTATTTTGTTGGTGGGGGGCCGGGGGTGCCTCGTTTTACGCAACCCGTAAACATTTCCTTGTAATCTTTTGGTGTTTGCTCAGCAATTACAAAGCTATGCAAGAACTTCGGCAATTGGATTTCGGCTTCATTCTTTTTTGAAGAGTTTCGAAAAAGCATTTAGTCAGCATCCACATTTGCAGATTCATATCGCGGTACCACGTTTCATTCTCAGACACCATCTTTTCGCAAAAAGTATTGAGAAACGTGTACTCAATCCTGTTTCTATAACAACGTGCACTACTCTGTTTTGCACGAGACTGCCAACCCACATTTTTTCTGTTGACAAAGGTGTAAAAGAGCTTATATGTGCACAATGAACATATCGCCATTGCAGAATGTCTAGTTTTTTTTTCACTAAGTGGTTGTTTTTTTTTGTTGAATTTTTGTTCTTTTCTGTAATCCACAAGTAGCGTCAATTTGTGCTTGGCCCTATGCTCACATATGCAGTTGCTGTTAATTCGCATTTTACATACATAGATGCATATAGTTAAATAGCAATGAATCATCCCTGTTTAAGCACCTGCCCCCCTCCCCCTCGCGTGAAAATTGCGCTAACACTTCACCTTTGATCTTTGTCGTAGTAGAACATTGATTCTCTAGTCATGTTCAGCGGTTCCTTCTCTCCCTCATTCTTGGGTTCAATGCTCAAATGTTTTGCATGCGAACCACAATAGAATGATGCCTTATGCCAGTGGCGGACCGAGGGGGGGGGGGGGTGCGGGGGGAGGGCGCGCCCCCCCCCCCTCCCCCGAGAATGGGTCGCGAAATTTTTGAAACTTATCTATATGGGTTGTAAAAATGTGCAAACGACTTGTTTGCACTTGAAAATAATTAAAATAATTCTTAAAATTTTTTAAAAACTCATTTTAGCCCTATAAATTTTTTTCGGGGGCGTGGCTGACGCCACGCCCCCTTTTTCCAGATTTTAGGGGTCGGGGAGCCGCAAAAATTTTGAGAAGCACCCCAAAAATTTTTTCGGCGTGCGTGGCTAACGCCACGCACCTTCTTTAGGAAAAAATTTTTGTCGCGCTCCCCCCCCCCCCCGAAAAAAATTTCTCGGACCGCCACTCCTTATGCCCATATTCTTTCTCACATCACAGTCCCCAATTCATTGGTATTATGATTTTTGCGCACAATATAATTTTTGACCTATGATTCCTTATCACGACTTGCGCTAGAGTCTCGAAAAACTAGAAATTATTTCAACACCTCACTTTCGGCTAAACTTGTTGACATAGTTTATGTTGACCATCTCGCATTTATTGAGCACAGCACCCAAGCAAAAAATTGACCTGTTTTTCATACATTTGGTTTTCGCAATTTTTTTACAACGTGCGAAAAAAAATGAAATCTGCCCGAATATGTGCTGAGATAGAACAGATTCTGCCGAAAGAAAAAGAAATGAGGCACAGCCAGTTACAGAAAAAAATCGTTGAATGTCCTATCGTACAGAATTCTCAAAATCTTAAATCGCATTAGACCATTTCTAGGTTCATGTATATGACCCAGAATAGTATGCGATGTATAATTCAGATATTTTTGCAAGACCGTTCTTGGCATTTCCGCCTATTGGTACTACATCATATGTATAGAGCTGGTCTGTTTGTCTCTCTGTATGTATGTGTGTCGTACGGATGTTTCGAATAGAAATTTTCATTTCTGAACCGATCCGGTCAAAGCTTGGCACGTATACACTTCGGGGCGGCGCATGTGTCGTAGACTATTCTTCATTGATCGACGATTTCATCGATTTCTGGAAACTATCATCTAGGGCTGGGAACAGGGGGGAGGGGGAGGGGGGGGGGGGTAAGTGAGCATGCTGATTACGAATATATTAAATTGAACCGAAAGTTCTGTCGCACCATTTTCAAAAAATCATAACTTCTT
The DNA here is from genome assembly GCA_958299035.1 of Cylicocyclus nassatus. Classification (NCBI taxonomy): domain Eukaryota; kingdom Metazoa; phylum Nematoda; class Chromadorea; order Rhabditida; family Strongylidae; genus Cylicocyclus; species Cylicocyclus nassatus. The sequence continues at coordinate 36,652,511 of CATQJL010000001.1, read as the reverse complement.
TCTCTCACAACGATTTTGCACATTTCAAATTTTATGTGAAAGCGCAAAGCATGTACTTTCAAAAGATTCCCTGGGGACTTTCCAACATGCTCACGTTGCAGAGATAAAAATGAAAGAACGAGATCATTCGAAATCCGGAATTTTTAAGCAAAAATTTTAAAAGTCAGAAACTGTGCGATAAAATCCAGAACAGCCATCATCCTAAGTTTTCTTATATTTCATTACTAACTGAGTCAAGTTTGTGCTGATCGAGCCCTTCTTTCAAAAGTCATGATTTTTTGAAAGAAAATGCCGAAAAATCAATTTCCTAGGATTTCTTAAGAAATCGATTTTTCTGCATTTTTTTTCAAAAAATCATAACTTCTGAAAAAAGACCTCGATCAGCACAAATTTGACTCAGTTACTGATAAAATGCAAAAAAATTAGGATGAGACCTGTTCTGGATTTTATCGCACAGTTTCTAGATTTTTAGAATTTTTGCTTAAAAATTCCGGATTTCGGATGATCTCTTTATTTCATTTTTATCTCTGCAATCTAAGCATGTTGGAAAGTCATGAGGGGACTCTTAGAAACTCATGCATTACTCTTTCTAACAAAATTTGAACTGCGCAAAATCGCTGTAAGGGAAAGAAGTTATGATTTTTTGAAAATGGTGCGACAGAACTTTCGGTTCAACCTAATATTAGGTGATGCAAAAATGGACGTTCTGAGAGTTTTCTTGACGTGCTTTTACTTTCTAAGAATTGTATAAATTCCAATGCGATAAAGACCATTAGCAGCAGCAAACACTTTGTGACACAAAGCGCCGCTCATTCGCCTTTAGATGGCCACAAATGTGAATGCAATGATATTCCAAATTTGGATGCTCTGTAACTTTTCAAAAGAAGAGGGTAGAAGCCCGCTTCAGCCTTCGATAGATAGAGCATGGGAAGTTCTTCACAAAGGTTTGCCGAGTCTATTACAAAAAGGTCTTGTTGGAGAAAAGTTGTTTTGAAAAAAGGGTTGGAGACACACACATCACTTTTGCATCAAATGTTATTGACAGGGGTGGGCGGAGCGGGTTTGCCAGGTAGTAGTCACTGAATGGAGCCAGTAAGGTTGATTATGAGAATTGTTTTGAAATATCTGAAGCGCAACACTTTATCAGTGGTGGTCTAAAATAAGCTGGCCATTCCTTGCTGCAATCGACGAAGCGTCTGATAAGTGCTATCATTAATCATTCCACCCTTTGCAGCAAAGTAGTGCAGCCTGTCATTTAAAAAGCAAGTTTTTGCAGTTTTCGGGTTTTGTCTCTTCACTCCTTGCTTCGTTTCGGATATCTTCCGTCTAGTTTTATTTCCCAAACAAGCACCTCAAATTTTCCCCTGAAATATGCTTTGCAGGCGAATCATGACTGATTTCGCCATTGATCTACTGAAGCTCACACCAGTGGATGAAAATGTGGTGATCTCTCCTTTATCCCTCGTTGCTGCTCTGTCCATTCTCGAAATCGGGGCCGGCGGAGTTACAAAAAGCGAAATTACGAAGACTTTAGGAAGAGGTAAGTTCTTGGTACATAGTGATTAACATGAGACCAAGGAGAGTGATCATAAAGAGATATTTGTAATCGGTGCCAATATTTCCTTTGATAGACGCTTCTTATTCATGGAAAATTATTTATGGATAGGGTATTTTGTATCAGTTTCGTTAGTCGTCAAGAAAATACACCAGGTATTCCCTTAGTGCAATCACAGACCCTTAAAATGTTGTTTTTCTTGCTCATCTATTAAAGTTCAACTTAGGGGATTAATATTGCTCTGGAATTCTCTTTGATAAAACAGCCGGAGCTAGATTCGGATAAAAATTGATATATTAGGTTGTCCCATAAGTCTTTTCATATTCGGACATTCAATTCAATTTTTCTCAAGAACTAAAGCACCTAAAGGCTGCAAATTTTCAACAGTAATTCTGAGTGAATAAGCTATATAATCAATCATTTGCGGGGTACACAGAAGTGATACAGGCAAAGTTTAAAAATTGAGCGCATTATTTTTTTCTTGGTTTCTAGCCATCAGAAAAATGCAGCAAGCGCATGTATAGATATCCGATGAGGAGAGTATATGCATGAAAAAGTGGAAAATTTGCAGAGCTGTTTTGAACTGAGATATGATGATTTTCGTTTTTTCGGAAATTCGGAAAATTTTTTATTTTGGCTTGGAACTTGTGGCGGATTGAGCTTGGTGCGAACTTTTGAACGCCATCTTGTAAAGCTTACTTTGATCTGTCGAACGGTATCTTGCATTTTATCAGCAGTTTAAGAACAACTGATTTATGCCGCTGAAAATTCAGGTATGAAAAGACTTATGGGACAACCTAATATTAATGCTGGTGTGAATCAACTCAACTATAAAAATAAATTGCACCGCAATAATTCAGCTTTTAGCAATACTCGCATTAAAAGCAACAAAATGGGGTTTCTATTCGCATCTATTGAAAATAAAACTTCGAAGTGACAAATAATCAAACGAAAAAGTGGTGTCTGGCATATATTAAGTTGGCGAAAATTCCTGTTACACTTTTTTTCGTAAAATTCTGAAAAGTTCCAGAAGTTGTTTGGAAGCTTCGAAGTTGCTCCATATGTAGGCTACAGGGCGTACACAACAGCATGACTGATGCCGCAAATGCACAATTAGCTAGCAACTTTACGACAATTTTATAAGGACACTTAAAATAGTCATTTCTTCTTTCATTTTTATCTCTGCGTCTAATTGTGTTTTTTCTCTCCCATAATTTTATGAAACATATTTTTGCATCGTCTCTTTTATGGTATCACTTTGGTGCCGCTAGCACCCCAAAAACAAGAGGCGAAAAAACAACTCAAACAAATCAAAAACTCGTCGAAAATTTTTCTTTTTGTGTGCATCGTGTGGGATTTGATACGGAAAGGTTGAAAATAATCTCTGTAAATTCTTAAAGATTGTTCTTCATGTCAAAATGCCAACGTGCGCTGACATGGCGCAACATGTAGCTCGTGTGATCGTATGCGAACATGATTGTGTCATCCCCATATGTTCTCTAAAAACTATGGACCATACCCTGCCCGAATACCACACCGCCCAGTCTCTTCCCAATCACCTGGAAGAATGACAGTCCGGTCCATAAAATGTACTCCCACCGATAAAGTGTGTGTTTTGCGCACGAACCGCGGATCTGACAGTACCGGCGGGTAGATCTTTGCACCCCGCCAATACCCCTCAAACATAAAAATTTTCGAAAGTTTTTTAGATTTTTAAAAAATAAAAATAAAAGTGTAACAGAAATTATCCGCCAGCCTAATGGGTGCCCTTTTTTGAGTTGAGAAGTAAGCAAGTATCATTGAAAACATGAAGTTTTATAGGGGGATCTCAAAATCTCAATTATGGCATTCAAGCATAATACATTTGGTTCGATTTAGTACGATTTCTCTTTCCAGAGTCACAGAGCGATGTTCCGGAACTACTGAAGAAGCTTGCGGCGACTGATGCAGTAACCATGGCCATAGCTACAAAGCTTTTCCTTGCAAATGGTGGGTAAATCAAAAGTAACATTTTTCCCTAGAGCTTTACCAACTCTTCAGGTATGGAAATCAATCAGGAGTACAACAACTCAATAGGAAAAAATTTTGATGTTGCGGCTGAACCTTTGGACTTCAGAAATCAAGCTCTGACAGTTCAGGTGAGCAAGCCTGCCTTTGCTAAGTTTGATAGATAAGTGCAGATTTTCAGACTGTGAACAGCTTCGTTTCTGAAGCCACTCGCAACATGATTCCGTCCTTGGTGAACGAAGATTTTCATAAACCAGATATGCGAGCTTTTCTGGTAAATGCTGTATACTTCAAAGGACAATGGGAAACACGTTTTTCACCTCAAGTGACTCAACCGGATGAGTTCCATGGCATCAAAGGTGATAGAAAGGTGTGGTGTAACTTTGCTGTTTTTAGTAATCGTCCGAATACTTACAAGAAGACATTTGAAAAGTTCTGAACCCCTACTGCTGTTGCTTGCACAATATATCCGCAGGAAACAAACAGTCGAATTCTGAAACAGCACCATTCGGAAAAGAATCACGTCGTTCATATCGTACTTTTCAAATCTACTGCTAAATCTTTTTTGGGTCACACCACTTGAATATACCGCAAAGCACTCGGTCATTGCTATGTTTCTTTGGAAATTACTTTTAGCGAGTTCAGTAGCATTTTCTTTACTGTGAATGACTGTGGTGTTTGCCCTCCTTAATCCGACAATCCCAAAAGTTTTTTCCTCATTGGGTGAAGAACACTTAATGCATAGGTCTATTAAGCTCGGAAACGTGACTGAAAATGAATTTTCAAGCGCTCGTGCTAGTGGTTGAGATGGAGGGTTTGAGGCCTTTCATTTTTTGTAGGGCTAATATTTCAGAGACTTATCAATGAAAACATAGCTGAGAGTTTGCGGACGGGTTGGCAGCTCACGCACTGTATTCATGATTGAAGAGCGCTAAATTCTCGAAGACTATAGCTTGCTTTGTTTCCTTTTCCAGTTAACTAAAGTATTGCAGTGGACCACCAATGGTTTTTTCACCACCAGGGAATGAAAAGATCGATTTTAGTTAGCCTCCAATTATTTGAAATTGACTACGATGTTAAGGAATCGTTCATGGCCCTTCACGCACTCAAAAACTGCCGATTCACTATCGGCAATGGAGTTCAAGTGCTAGCACTGCCCTACAAGGTTCTTTTCCTTTTGTGTTGGGGTCTATTGGTAGCTTTTTGAGCTTTTGTTTAGGACAAAGAGTACGAATTTGTGATCTTCTTGCCATTGGAAGGTGTCAGTTTCGAAGAATTTCGCTCTAACCTAAATGGTCAAGTAATGAAAGAATTACTGCAACAAGCTGGTAAAGAAACGAACGGCGTGAATGTAAGTTATTAGCAAATTAGCTTCGATTAAAGCAATTTGAAAAAATTTCAGATCAGAATCCCGAAGTTCAAGGTGTCATCACAACCGCAGATCAAGGAAATGCTGCAGAAATTAGGCATCAATCATCTCTTCAGTGATAAATGCGATTTGAAAGGAGTTTCAGACAAGGAGGATCTGTACATCGATGATGTCATACATAAAGCTGTTGTTGAGGTTTGTTCTTCAGTCATTTACGTTGAAAAAATTGGCTGGGAGTTTAAAAGGCCGATTCCCAAACTTCTATTGGGTTGATGCAAAAATAATGACCGTACAATATGGGTTTCCAAACTAAAAGTGACTTTTCTCAAATATCCATGCAGATACCAGGCTGAAATCTCATAGTCGTGCTTTGGAGGCTTTGTGGTAACAATCCCTGAATTGGAGGAAAGGGGCGGAGTTAGAGGCGGAGTTTGCCGATTTTCGATTTCCGTTTTTTTTTTCAAGTCCTAAGTGTGAAAAATTGCATTCATTGCATAAATGAGCGTTGGTATGTGCCTACTATGTGAAGACCAACTGGGAGGCTTTTAGGACTTCTCCGGGCGAAGACCCAATTTTTGAGCTGGCCAAATGCTCACAGATTTTGGCATCAAACTTTACGCCCAATGTGTGGGTAGATTCTTGGTAGCCACTTTGTACTTCGTTCCATCTAATGGTACCTCATTTGTACATTTTCTATATCCACATGCTTTGGTAGCGCATGCTGCGGACATTATTTTTGCATCAACCTAATATACACCTAATTTCATTCGAGCTGGGATTCAACAATTTGAAAAGAAAAGAATTTAATAGTTATTTCTTTGTAAATATGTATCAGGCTTGATCCCTATGCGATTTCCTGCTTTGCTTACGTGCTTGGCTTGTGCCCTGTCATCAGATGAAGGTGGGAGGGAGGAGGGTTGGAAAGGTTTACCCTCAAAGTTTTGGATGATTTGAGCTTTTTTAGCAATCGCTCACAGTTTATTGAGAAAAAGAGAATCACTCATCACTTGTCTCATCCAGAATCAAAGCGTTTTATTTTGTTTTATCTTTGCCTTCGTCTATCTAAAGCGTCCAGCATGGAAGTCTATGTACCTAGATCTTCATATCTATCTGCTCATAAATCTTTGCAACCCCGCTTAGCTCGCCCTTATCTTTTTTGTCGAGTGTTTTTCTCTTGTGCTGCATCTTTTCCATCCGTTGCATGTCTATCAGTGCACATTTCCAAGCTCCTCTGCATCCCCTTGTCTAAATCATTAGCAAAATACCTTGTATCAAGTCATCCATGTCTTACTACCTGCTGCTAGTCCTTCGTGATGTGTCGTCTTATATAGAAAATCAGGCTGATTTTAACTAGTCTCAAAGGAGATAAGATTTTGGCGCACTTGCTGAACTACTCCGTGTCGCACTTGTTTCTGCAGGTTGATGAGAAAGGAAAAGAGCTTTTCTGCAGGTTGATGAAGAAGGAAAAGAGCTAAGCCCTATTGCTGAAAAAATGAAGATGATTACATTGCGCAACATCTATGATGTCTTTATTGCTGACCATCCATTTATATATGGAGTCTTCCATGGCTATCAACCGAAACTCATTGGGCAATACTGTTAAATAATATGACATCTTTTGTGTAAATAACATATCTACCTTTGTGATAGTAAAGCTTATTACCTCAAACTTTGCTTGAAAGCAAGAAGATTCGTTTGATTATTGCACTTAACGGCTGTTAGACCCCTGCAAAAGCAGTATTTACTTACCCTTGCGTTTTCGCGGATTTTATCCATGTTTTCTTAGCATATTTCGACGTTATGCTGCAGCACGCGTCTACCTTGGGTAGTAAAATGCGTGTGCCTGCTAGCGAACGCAACTCTCTAGAAGCAGACTCATGATCACTTTGATCTACATGAGATGCCGCAGCCACTATGTCAACGACATCTTTTTGCTAGCAGCGATTTGCGCACTGCGCTTGCCGTCGCGATTAACGCTTCTTTTATGCGTACGGTCTGTCCCAATCAGGATCAGGGCAACCGTTTGGCTAGATGCCACTGGCAGCGCTAGGTGGTTGCGCTCCTACGCGCGCTGTGTGAAAGAGAGAGTGAAAGACAGAGAGAGAGAAAAAGATTGAGGATGGAGCAGAGAATTAGCAGTAGATCATGCAAAATTCTCGCGACACGCACTCCCGCCATGCGAGTATTGGCCTGATTGGAATTGGTATCGACTGTAGGAACAATAACATCTCTAGTTAAAAATCCGCTACAAAATTGGTGTCGTCCTTTCACCCCGTTGTAGCGGGCACGCAGCCTCAGACGCTCTCCCGCAAAGCGGTTTTGACCGCGGCGCAGGGTTGTTACGATTGATCAGTTGTTCATCCTTCCGCTGCCACAGGAATTGATGAGTTTTGGATAATTTTTGTATCTTTTTGCTTGCAGGTTGCAATAAAAGGATGGAAGATAAGTTGAAAAAGTCTTCAAGTTTATTTACGAGTGATATCTTGATCACATGAATGAAAATTTCAAAACTGGCTGACATTGCGCTTAGATTGGATAGTCAGCTTTTTCAGCGAACAATTCACTTATATATAAAGTTAACAGATTTTCTCGACTCACCTTCCACCCTTTTGTTGCAACCTGCTAGCAAAAATATAATGAAATTATCAAAAAAAACGGGGTGAAAGGACGATATACGTCTGCATACCTTGGCTGTTGCCACTGGAGCGCGCTTCGGCAACGAACAAGAATGATTAGCTCCACTGCTGAAAGTGAATGTGTGCCAGCTTCAATGCTGCGCTTTAGTAGAAGTGATGGTCACAATTAATCAGCCTCTATACGCATAATAAAAGGGATTGCGAACTGGTTAGGCTACGAGACAATGTCGCTTTTTGGCAGCTGTAAATCTTCGTCGCACAAATCACCGATCACCGTGGACCGAAAGCGGTCAGCCTGAAGTCGTGTTTGCCAAGCGTTGGTGCAATGCAATCGCATGCGGCGAGCGTTTCAATTGAGCATGTTCTTATTAGATCTAGACGGGGTCTATCACCTTATGATGTTAACAACGCTTTAGTGTAATGTCCTAACTGCAGGTCAGTGAAGAAGGCACAAAAGCAGCTGCAGCAACTGGAATGGTCGCTAATCGCATGCGTCGACCTATGGTAGAAATCATCCCAACATTCCGTGCAGATCATCCATTTGTTTATGGCATTTTTATGACAAAAGAACCCATTTTCGTGGGACAATACTGCTAAATCCATATAGTCTTTATAAATTTTCACTTATTTTGAGATATCTCAATTACTTATGGGGACGAGTATCAAACTGGTTGTTAGTCATAAGTCAACTAGCCATAAGTTGTTAATGTAAAGTGCGCTTATTTCGGCTCTCCACATTTCGCATACAGTGCGTAATTTGGTCTGTAGCTGGAGATCAATACAATAAACCAACAGTGAATAGAACTTTACATCCTGCAGGTCGACGAAGCTGAACAAGGCCGTGATCCCCTTGCTGAACAGTTGAAGGAATTGATGTTTACTTTACGTAACATCTATGATGTCTTCATTGCTGACCGACCATTTGTTTACGGAATCTTTCATGGTTATCAACCGATACTCATTGGACAGTACTGTTGATTTGGACCTCGATTTATTCACCACTGTCGTTCGTCAAATTTATTATCTCATATTCAGTCTTGCTGCAAAGCTCACGCATGCGCACTATGTTGGGATGCAGTTGTTAATCGCCTTCTTTAGTTTTTTCACTGTTCTAGTTTTTTCCTCAGTTTGTTCCCTTCTCAATTCTCTAGCGGCTCGAGTCTTCTGGCACAAATCGTCCCAAGCGAAAAAAGATCGATAGTCTCTTGACTGTTCGATCCTCTTTTGGAGTTCATGCAAACATCAACACTCACTCGATATGTTGAACACAATACGATTTCTGTGTAATATCTACTGATATGGAATGATGCTGTCATTGGCTCACCTACCTTCTACCTCGTTCATGCATTGTCATCTCGGTATAATGGAAATAGAAGTGAAATACCCATCTTGACTTGCTTGTAAGAACCGTAACTACGGAGTCGCGACGTGCTTTTGTACCTTCGGAGGCGCGGTTGATAGGCTACAAAAGATGTTGAGTTTAGGTGGCTTGAGGAGGTTCAAATCAGTTAACAGATTTGGGAACACTTTACGAAACAGCTTGTCGTATCTGGTAAGACTTTGTCCAAAACAGGATCTTTTTTTCTTGATCAAGCTAGGCTCGCAGCTATGCGAGAAGGGGCGCTAGAGAGTGTGGCAGCTATATGCATTTAGTCGACGACAAGTGGAATATCCCAACTTTGAACATCACGATTTTGACTAAATGGAGATATATAACTCTCGCGCATTTTAAATCGTCAAACTTCCATCTCTAGATTGGGCAGGATTTTGGCAACTTTGCTTATCGTAAGCGTACTGTTCTCCGCCCGATCAAAACCAGCGGCTTGCATGGGATTATGAGAAGGTCGCAGATGCGCATCAGTGTAGTCTGATGCATACTACAAATGATTGAAAATTCTTAGGTTGAAAAACAAGGAATCATAGAGAGGAAATGCAAGATGTCGAATCACGAGTTTGGTAGAATATTTAGTGAGCAGCTGTGTGCGAAAAAAAAACTCTTATAAACTTGGAATTATGAAAGTGTTTGACTGGAGGTTGATTTGTGACAGCACGTTCACCACTAGCTCATCTGGCATAGCAGGTTGCATGGCAGAATGATCTCACATGCGAGAATCTACATGAAGCAGTTAATGATGCTGGAGGTTCGTGAGATCCACATATACTTCTGGGCAATTGAGTGGCAGCACTTTGCTCACTTTGCATTGTGTTGGAGCGTACTTCAGAACTATGCTTCTGAAGCCCATTGTAAGCCCAAGCGAGATCTCAAACTCAATTACAAAATAATTTCTTTCGAGATACTCATTGGCATGGATAGGTGCTGTGTAAAAGAATTTCAATGTTGGATAGAGAACAAGCCATATGCATTTCTTTCAAGTATTCACTTTGGTCCGCATTGCAGATCTTTTCGAAAATCCAGCTTTTCATTTCTGCTACAAGATACCTGAAAATATATTATTACACAAATTTGGTTCATAGTTTTGCATCTCGAGCACTGAGTCCATTCCTTGCAGACGACGAGGCCTTGAAAGCTTTTCAAGTGGCAGTTTTAGATGCACTCTTTGAATTATGTATCCAAAAACGGCTTGCTACGAAATCTAATGATGAACTGCTTCCCGTTCATTACGTGGAACTTATCAGCAGAGATGCGCTCATGAACTGAGATGATCACTCCACATGACATTTCGCAGTAGCAAACAGGCGCCGCTCTTCTGGCGCGGACTCTACTTAGCGCAAATACATTATTTGAAAATAGTATACTTGAGTGAAAAAACTTGTCACATCAACATTCTGCCTAACGAGAAATGACTGAGCAACTAATGCAAGATCTATACAAGAGAATCCTGTGGTCTGCGGCGCATCAAGGATGTTTGGCTTGCTTGCTATATAAATCATCCTCTTCATGTCGAAATATCAGGCTGCTGCATAAGTTCTGTCCGATTTGAATTTTCGAATTCAAAATGTCATAACTCCTTTCAAAGTCAGCTTTTTCCACGGTCTTACTTTCAGTGTGAGCAGTTCTTTTGCTATCAGAAAAATATTGACTTGCGGAAAGCCTGTTTAAGGCGATTACTGACAAGCTTGTCGTTTTTCTACAAACTTGTCTTTTTGACATGGCAAAGCTTCCTTATGAAAAGTGACAGGCATATTTATTGGTTATGGATAGCTTGAGAAATTTTCACAGCTTGTTTTGCGGCTTGAAAGAGCCCATAGGGTTTTTTTTCGGTGACGAGAGATTTTTTTGACCAAACAAAAAAGAAGCCGCTTTTTGACCTCCCTTTGGTGCATGTGTGCATGCCCATTTACGAATTATGAAAATCTTGAACTGATACGAGCGGGGTAGAGGTGGATGGATCCTGCTAGCTCTTGCTTAACTCAAGCACCTCAACTTTGAACTCATCGGCTGCCTCTATCCGCGGAAAGGTTTTTGCTCGTAGAACATACATACAAAAGGTTAATGTTCGATAACAAGTTTTACGCCAGACGCTTCATTTATGAAATTGAGCTTGTGCATATATTAGCCTGTTACACCCTTATTCGGCAACACGGCAACCAATATAAGGACTTGACTTCAATGGCGCACTGTGAAGATTTTCTTGCAAGAATATATATCTTAGGTGAGAACGTATCTCGGCCACATGGGGATCTTAGGTCTACAATTTCGTTAGACTGACGAATATATCAAATTTTGAAATGTACAGAGCAAGAAAAGCGCTTTCTAATGGTACAAACAGTATCGCATTAGAGGTAAAATTCTCTTAGAACAGTTGCTTCAAACTTAAGGCAAAAAAAAATCGGATAGAACCTATGCAGCAGCCTAATAATTCATTACCCTTTTTTCTGCTCTTGTACATCTCCGATAATAGGAACTTTTTTGATGGACATATGTTCTTCTTTCTCAGTCGACTCTCGTCCCCCGCTGTAGTTATAGTGCGAGGCATGATCTTCCTCTCTCCTTACGCATGTGTCAGCTCGAACATGCAAATTTTTCTGTAAGATAAGAGGGCACAAGATCAGGCGAGAACGTGATAGAGACTGCCACTTCAGACCCTAACATTCACCATTGTTAGTTTTACCGGGGATAAAACTTGTCATGTTCAAAGATGCAGCTCTGGGGGACCGAAAGCCTTTTATTCGTCGAAATGTTTGGTGAACATCCGATTAGCCTAATCTTGATTGTAAAATTGTAAGAATGGCGTAAACTGATGTGATTATACTGTTTCATTCCCATTGTCCAATTGTTACGAGAGAAGTGGAAAAGAATGCCGATAAAGCAAAAATCTGCATGTTCAGCTTACGGGTTGAGCCAGATTTCGCAACATACCTGTGTGCTGCAAACGTAGCGTAGGTCACGTGAGCTTGGCACTCTGCCAGTGCTGGTGATGGTAGAGTAAGATGGCATTCTAATTCACTTTCTTCTCAGGGCCACATATGAATAGCTATACAGTGCCGGTGCACGCGGTGGCAGTGAGCGTGAGCGTACGCGGCGTACATGCCTAAGGGAGCCTCCAGACCGCGCCGGAACCGCGCCGGTTGTCGCTTTTGCAGCCAGTAGCTGCTTTCGCGCCGGTTGTCGCTATTGCAGCTGAAGCGCATTGTGTCAGATTTTGTCCTTGGAGCGTATTGGGACTAAATACTAAGCTTTTCGACTCTTTTGCCACCATTCTTTCGTTTCCAAGGTCTTCTTCTTCCTGTAAGCAATTCATTGGAGGTTCTACGATGCTGGAGTAATCGACTCATTGTCGAATATATAATTACCTCCCGCTGTAGAGTTGTTTCTTTAAGCAAAAAAAGTGATGAACGGCGTTTTCTTTCATTCGTTTCTAGGCTATTCTTTTACTATAGTTGATCGATTTCCTAGAACAAAGTTTCTTTAGATTTGTCTTTAGTTTTGAAGCTATGCTACTTCTATTAGATATTGGGTTGCGGACATTCCCTAAATGTAAGTGTGAACTTGTCGAAACTTCATGCAGCATTGTTTTTCGTACTCTCTCATTTGTTTTACATAATGATAAGTTCTCTCATTAACTTTACCATAGAATCAGGGAAAGCCCGCAATTCGCCTCCACACAAATCTGGGAGCTCACAAGTCTTTGCGGAACGCTATTTTTTGCACAGGTTTCGTTTTGATGACATTACTTTGCAGTGCAGGCAAGTCTCGATGTTTTTTTCCGATTTGAGGTTGGTCTACTATGCTGAGTACACGATATCGTCGCAAAACGCTGTTTTCTGCACTTTCTAATTTTAAAGCTACTCTTCTACACTGCTTGGAAGTACACTTACATAATGATAAGTTTCGTTTAACTACTCAAGTTTAGCTATTTTGCTATGCTGAAGTAAACGTTATATGTATATCTTGAAGGGAGAAGGAGGCACCAAATGATCCGCTTTGGAATAGATCAGCGTAGTGAAGTACCAAAAGCAAAAATAGTACATAGAATCTGAGTTCTGCGGCTAAATCGCTGCTACGACAAGATGGAACAGCTTCAAAAACAAAAAAAAGTACATCTCATCCAGCATAGTAAACCAGCTTCAAAATGAGATAGACGTCAAAAAGGCCTTGCTTTGCAATAGCTCTACAGCGGGATTTAGACTAAAACGGCACTCGACAATCGATTTTTCCAGCATCGTAGACGCATCTAGCGCCAATAGGCTCTCGCTACGCTCCAAGGACAAAGTCTGACACAGTGTGCTTCAACTGCAATAGCGACAACCGGCGCGAAAGCAGCTACCGGTTGCAAAAGCGACAACCGGCGCGGACCCGGCGTGGTCTGGAGGCTCCCTAAGCCGCGGCAACATACTTTGCGAAGTCTGGCCTAACCTAGAGGCCCGACCACTTGCTATTCTGGCAGGCAGCTCCTTTTTGCTTAATGCGAACCTCGCATGTTCAGGCAGAAATGGCGAGCACACTTTTTAGCAAAAGTTGAATTTTAGATGAACTCAAAACTTTATCTAGAAGACTTCAGTGTGAGAAGCTATTTGTTTCGCAATCAGCGTCCACTGTTCCCAGGTGAAATTATATCGATTATGCTAGTTAAAACCTTCCCTGATTAGCATAGAATCGCGGCTGTTTTAAAGTGCAGCACTGTTTTCATACAGTGACTTCAAGCTCAGGCGTCCTTAGCACAATGTCGCTGATCAAGTTTCTGTTATTGAAGGCCAGGTCCTTGCGAACTTCCCTGCATAATAAGCCTTCTCACTAATTTATCGTACTTTCAATGGAAGCTTCTCTTTATAAAGCCAAAAACAAGTCATGGACGTAACGTGGCTTAGGCCGATCTGCTGTTCGTTTCTTAGCCCAATCACCGGTGATCGAACATACATAATAAACATGCGTATCTTGACCGCATTGATGGTCATCTTTGCTTTGAAAGCAGTCGTTACTTGAATCACATGTTAGTAAAGAAATGGTTTTTTTAGGGCATAAGCTCAATATAATGAATTCGAGTTTGAAGTATGCGTAGACATTAAACTACTACAACATCATGCAAATACCTGAATTTATGAGATGTTTTATTCGTTATTGGATTGATCTAGGCTTAAGGTTGCATGAACGTAAGTTTAAATCAGCAAGTTTCATTATGTACATATTTTCGTCACCTCTGACAGCCCAATTAATGAAGTACTAAATTATCTACATTTATCCATCTGACTTCAAGTCGTACAAAAACAGCTTAGTAAATTATCTCAGTTTTGATTATGACAAATTATGCGACTTTGGATTCTGCGATCGTTTTTCGTTGTTTTTATGCATACTCCTACCATGTAAGCCCGTCTTTCAAAATTATCGACTTCTACTTCGATAGTTTGGTTTGTTTTGGCCAAAGATGACAATCGCATGTTGTAGGCTGCGTTCATACCGATCCCGAAGTCCGAGAACAGTTCCAGCACAGCGCTTGAAATGAGCGCTCTACTGAAACTGTTCCCGGATTTCGAAATCAGTCTGAACGCAGCCGTAAAGCAGTGCCATGATTCATAAAATCGCGCTTAGATTAGCGGTTAGTTTTTCAGTCAGTTTTTTGGTTAAACCAGAATCATGTGACTTTTCCACGAATAAAGATCCTGTATCAACGAAAAGTGCTCGTAAGACACTGTTTTTTTTCTTCAAAAACAAAAAATGAAGAAATGTACTTAATCTCGTCACTATAGAGAAAGCAATTTGAGTGGAGCCTTCTGGATTTTTTTTTAGAAATTTTTCCATTCCTACGGCGTACGGCATTGAGTTATAGCTTTTCAAACAGGTTTTTACAAAAAAACTACTTGTCACTTGGGGCTGGAACTTTCTCGTTGTAGCATAAATGTTTCTTATTATGAATTGCTCACGCTGACATGGTCTATACTCTAAAAAAAGTTATGGTATCAAAGTTGAACTCAGACGAGTGGAATTTTCGGTTCAGTATGGTGGGCATAACTGTTGAGGTTTTCGTTCGGAGAGTCAACGGTACAAGCCAAAAGATAATCCTCATTCTGAGCGGTTGCTGGCGTACAAAGTTAAAATGATAGGAGTCTGGAAAAGCTTTCAGTGATTTACTAAATATAGGTCAGTGAGGAAGGCACAAAAGCAGCCGCAGCAACGGGAATGACCTATAGAGGCATGCGTCGTTCCAAGGTCGGAATCACCCCGACTTTCCGTGCAGATCATCCATTTGTTTTTGGCATTTTCATGTCTACAGAACCTATTTTTGTAGGGCAATACTGCTGAATCTATAAATCGTGCTCATTACGCAATGAATTACATTACACTGAATTGCTCTCAGAGGCAGTTTAACCACCTAAAGTTTGAAATTCAAAATTTTTGCTTTCAATTTCTACTAAGAGAGGCGGAATAAGGAAAGCTAATTAGCCAAAACTTTACCTCACATCAGAGCAAATGAAACGTCATAGAAATTTATCTGTATGTTGGTAAGGTGGAGAAAAGCTACAACGCTAGACGAACGAGATGATTGAACAAAGCATGCAAAAGATTTACCTTATTTTCCGGAGTATGAGGCGCATTTCTGTGTACCGCGCGCGGGCTCATTTGCGATGACGCGAGCATATTCGACGCTGCAAGGGCATAGTCACTAAATTTTTGCAGCAGTTTTTTGCATTGTTCTGTGGAATCCTTTGTGATCATGAGTTGTTTGAGAACATATTTATCTATAAATTGTGTAAAACAAAGATTGCATACCGCCAGAACAAATTTGAACATTGAATTAAAGGCTGTCATCGAGATCATTTGTGTTTTAAAAATTCTGGAATACCCTTTCAGCAATCACTGATCAATAGCAACGAAAACAGCAAGATAGTTCTAGCACAAAAGCAGTACCCGTATTATTGCACCCACAATACCAGTAAAGTAAAGCTAAACCTTGAGGGGCTCTGAGGGCCCGGCACGAGGTGGGCGAATGTCAAGCTGGAAATCGCGTTGAGTGGAAAGCAAAGGGGATATTGTGCATATGTGTTCAAATGTCCATAAACTCTCTGACAAGTTGCTACATGACTGACATGCAGCGATATTGATCGCGCGTATTCTTCAATAATCGAAATTTTTTTCACCGAATTGTAACCAAAAGTCTCGGTTACAGTTCATACTAAGGAAACGACTAAGAATTTGGAGTATAAACGGGCATGAACTAGGATCAGCATAGTGCAGAGTATGAAAGGATAGTGACGGAAGGTTCTGGCAAACTTTTTTCTGCAAATATCCCACTACCATAAAATGTTAAAATTATTCCTTTGACACGCACAGATGAGATACGGCACGAAATGGTGTGTGTGTGTGTGTGTGTGTATGAGCAGTAGCACTAGGGAATAGAGGCATGCTCAACTTTTCTCCAAATTAGACGGGCAATTGCCACCTAATGTCCATCCAGGTAGGCAGAACTTCTGCTTCAAGTTTTCCAAATTTTTTTACATAATTAGTTCTACACCTAGACTTTAGTATACAGTAACAATATTAGTTTCAAAACTCCTCCTCTTTTCCTTGTTAGGATCCGGAAAAGCAACACGCCGGCCCATTTGGGAAAGAAAGCGCGCTCCAGTCGAACATCCTACGCAGCTGTTGGGATTAAGCTTAAAATCGTAAAAATTGATTGTGACGAAGAGGAATTTGTTTTATCAATGTCTATTTGCCACCCTTGCTCTGATCTCTGGCTCTGAGCGCATCACTTGCGATGTTGTTCGCGCGGAAGAAGCGCCTTATGCATGGGTGAGTCTTATACTCCGGAAAATGGTAACTTGTTATGAGAATGATCTTAGACTGATCCTCGTCCACCTTTTTTCAGAACTACAAATATCATATTGTCCCATATTCGTAGCATTTCCATTAGCTGTCAGTTTTTTCTTTTTGGTTAATTTCAAGAGAAGATCTGTACAACCGTAGTAAACCTGCATTGTTCAAGAGTCTTCTAAAACGGCAAGCAAAAAGCCAGTCCAACGGAAGGAGGGGAGGGGGATTTTGTGGGGATGTGAAAACTACAATTTTTTTCACTTTCTTTGAGATGTGAAGAAACTTCAGTGAAGCACCGTGTGCTTTTGTGTTTGTGTATTTGTACTAAATACTTCTCTAGGAGTTGGACTCGTTGATGCTGACTTTGTTGTCAACAAGGAAGATAAATGTCACGCACATGAAAAAATCAAAGACAATCCAACCAAATCAACTAAAATTTGCAATTGTCGGTATAAAAGTATGCATGAAGAGCAGACGATTTCCGAATTGCAGCGCATTTTTTGTGCGTGTATTTTTGGATAACACACTAATTTTAACGAGATAAATATAATGGAAGACATGACAAATTAGGAAATTTTTTTAACCAGATTCTTGAGGAATTTTGCGAAAATTATCCTCTTTCCTGTTGCTTTGTAAACGTTTTTTGCAACTTCTTGTATAGCTCACTCATCGCGCGCAAAGACTGGACTCTTCTCGCTCAACTAAGATAGTTCGGACATGAAAAGATACCGTAGACAGCAAGAGAAGTGAAAGAGCAATTGTGTGCGGAAGACGCCGACAACGTCCACTGTCGCGCCCTGTCTGTGTTGCAGCAAATGGCCTATACTTGACCTTCATTTGCTAAATTGTTTCGTTTGGTCCAGCCATCATCAAGAAGAACTTTTCTGCTACTTCTAAGCGTTTACATAATAATCTCCACAATGAAGAAAATTCCTGGACGGACCTTCGAACTTTATAGAAGTCTATTCTGATTTTCTGCAACCTGTTCCTTTGTTCATGATCAGGCTGAATTGTCCGTAAGACGAGCATGGCCCCTTTTGTTCGCGAAGTTTGGTCTCTTTCGAGCTTCAGGGTGAATGTGGGCTGAGCCGTGCTTTTAGTGATTAAGAGAAGAGGGGAACCGAAGATTTGATATTTTTTATAATTCAAAAGCACACAATGAGACTTGGATTTTAAGGTATGGCTGCCGGTATATGCTGTGATTGTGAGTCATAAGCCCTAACATATTTGTGTAAACCACAGACTTGCAAAAATCCCGCATAATTTCGTGCAGCACATTCGCAATAATGTGAACTAGACTATGAATTGCTCTGTTAATAGGTAAACGAAGAGGGAAGCGAAGCTGCTGCGTCGTCCGGATTTGTCATGATGGCGCGGAGCATGCCCATTATTTCCGAGTTTGTTGCTGACCACCCGTTCTGGTACGGCATCTTTCAAGGCGAAGAACCCTTGTTTATTGGTCAATTCTGTTGAGGTTACTTTTGTTGTGATTGCTGTATGATAGGTGATGTTAGAGAGTCAAGTGGTTGTAAAGCATGTACAGAATACGAAGCAAGTTTCCGTGGTTTCCAAATTGTCTCAGAATTCGCTCATTAAAATTTAAAAACATTTTCAATGAATAAACATGTACATTCCAATTGTTTGAATTTTTCTTTTGATTTGTGGAATATTACTCGAAGAGCCAGTAAGTTCAGTCAGTGTATAAAAAGATATTCTATTGTCATTGCTTATCATCATATAGAAACTAAAAATCTGCTTTCTACTGATAGATACTATTAAAAATCCACTAGATTACTCACTTTCAATGCAGGAAAGATTATTTGGATTATCATTTTTAGCTTGGATGAATGTTTATGGCCGTTTTTCGTTGTTGAGGGTGTTCCTTTCTCCTCGCTATGCAATTCATCTTTAACGGATGTATTTTTGGACTCGCATGAAGCTGCACAAGGGCCCTTATCACTTCATGTGTCAAAATACTTGCTGCTAATAACTACTCAGACAATCGCTGGGGGCAAGCGGGCACCGGAAAAATAGATTGCTGATTTCTCGCACCCCGCTCGCGGATTTTTTGCAAAGCAATCAGGACTTTTCAGAAGACCGCTTGCAGAGTCAGCGGATTTTTGAGAGACCGCCTGTTGAATTTTTTTCGCTCTTATCTTTTGCAGATATATTGCTGAATCTCTGAGGAATCGAGAACTCAGCAAGCGGTCTTCCGAAAAGTCCTGATTGCTTTTTAAAAAATCCGCGAGCGGGGTGCGAGAGATCAGCAATCTATTTTTCCGGTGCCCGCCTGCCGCCGGCGATTGTCTGAGTACGTGAGACCAAAATAACATCCTCACAACACAAAAGAGTACACCCCACAATCCAAAGAATCATTCAACAATTCGTTTGGGACAAAAGTATTTTGCGGTGAGCTTACTCATATTTTATCTTCATCTCCAAGTTAGCTGTTGTGCAACAATCTAAGGTCAGAATATCGCTTTTGTGGGAAAGTGAGTTGACTAAGGTGGCACGCCATCGTAGAGCGTCACAAATGACCTCGATATTTCTTACATAAATCTTTGGCTACCTATTTATTTGGAAGACATACAGCAAGGAATTGGAAGCAACTCTTCCGTTTGTTTTAAATATATGTGAGCATTCAAATTACGATAACGAAAATGAAGCGGCTTTACAGTTTTTAGTACCGAATAAATTATTGATCAACTTTGCATCTGCACCACAAAAAAAAGCTATTTATAATTTTGATTTTAGTTTCATGTCATAAGCGCTACGTCCATCTTCGAAAAAAGAAATTTTCTATGAGCTTGCAAAAGCCGGAAAACCAAATTCTTTTGATGTATACAAGTTATGCCAGAGCTGTTTTCCTTGTGACATTCTAGAAGCTGGATTTGCTGAAATCTTCTAAGTTTGTGCCTCTAGCGTATAGGAGGCTTTGCACTACCGAAATGTAGTAGTTGTGTCTGCCCAAAATTTCTCGAAATTGCAACCTGTGATTAGATATAACACACCAAATAAACTCCATATCTAAAGTTCCGCATGGATTTGTATCCTTTGAGGTTTGTCTCTGAGAGGTACATATGTCTTCTTGAAAGATGAAAGCAAGATTTATTTTGAATGCTAACCAAATTACCCATGTCACTACGATACGCGAGTGTTACACCGCATTTGTTTTGGAAAGTGAAACAATAAATAGTTGCGACGTCCAAGACGTTGGCATCATGCTGAAACTGTTGTTCCAATTGTAATTGGATGTCTTGAACACATGGCGGAATTTTACAGAGTTGTCTTGAAAGTACGGGCTTGAGCCTTCGTTTTGACTTCTTTGAATATGACAACACCCACTGTGGAATGCAAAAAGGGCCTGTTACCGTGTGCCACACCATATGCAGCATGGGTTTGGAACGTGCTGAATATTCTCTGTGTCAGTGACGTTTTGTCTACAGAACAAATTGAGAAACAACAGTCACTAATTTAAAGTACACTCTAGGGTCGAACATGGGTTTGGCATGCCATACTTAGAAAATCGTATTGAGGTGTCACAGAGGAAAGGGGATCGTAGTCGAGGTAACAGTGATGTCAGCGATAACGTGGCACTCGTTAACAATGTCAGATAAGCCTGTATGTAAAATGTTAGCACAAGGAATTATTTGACCTATCATCGTATGCGAGCGGTAAAAAAGGCATAGGCGTACAAAGCATAAAAAAGCCCTGTCGGACATAATGTGGCACAACCCCATAAACTTACCTTCGGAATTTTTTTTTTGCAAATAATATTAACATAGTTCGATAGCCTATACCTCATAGTTTCCACGGAAGCAATTTTGGTTTTGATTCCTCATCTTCATTTTGAGTAGCAGTTGCTGGAAGCACAATCTTGACGAAAAATGGTACAAACGAGATCTTGGCCGGCTCATAAATTCATAATTTGGCGGTTATTCAAAATGGGATTCCTAATATTGGCAAAGAGAGAGAGAGAGTAGCACTGAGTGCAAAAGGAGGTAGCTTACTCGCCTTTAAAACAGCTATTTTTGTTTGAAAACCACCACCCCTTTTGGATAGCCCAATATCCGGAAAATTTAGAACTTACTAAAACTTGGTCCATTAGTTATTTAAACTACGAATATGTTGTTCACTATGCATGGAAGGACCTCATCTTATGCCTACAATAGATAGACGACAATTGATTTATCAAGACACTCGGAGGAAGGAAGGGGGGGGGGGGGGGGGGAGGGGTTGTCGTGTCGGTGTATCCCACAATCCTCGATCCTGGTAATCTCCTACCATGAAGCTTCTAAATAAACATTTAGTTTCAGCCAGTTGCTGAGGTCAGTTGCAAATCTGACTAATCTGATTATATAACATCATCCCATTCTTTTATCGCGCTTGTGTGCAGTAAAGTTTCGGAATGCGGTATACACATGTCTTCTCCTAGGATCCCCCTCAAAAGTATTTTAAGCAGAAAACTTACCCTATCATGCTAACAGTGCCCTCTTCATGAAGAAGCGGTGGGACATTTTCTGAATTTTCTCTCATTATAAATGAGATTCTCAATCACACTAGGGCATCCAAGATGAGGAACGATTCAAAAAACAAACCATTCTTTACCATTCGTTGAGCCCCCCCCCCCCCTCCCATCTACAAATTGCAGAATACTGCGTCAGTGATTGTGGCTCACCCTGGATATAACCTTTGATTCAACTGGCTTGGCCTCAGGAAGGAGAGGCCTTGTGACCTAACTGAGGTCGTTCGCGCCCGCGACACACCTGCCTCTCTCTCGTGCTCTCTAATCATAACCTAGCCTTAATAGGTCACGAAGCCCCGCCTTCCCGAAGGCAAGCCAGTTGAATCAAATGGTAAATCACACCTATCATCCCTAAAACATTGTTATGTAACCAAACCTTTAATGACAGAATCATATGAGCGAAAGTGTTCTATAGTTTTTCGTGGCGATCGCTTCCTCACGTTGGTGTTCAAGGCAAACATGGGAGAGCAGTTATGTTTATATTTCTTGACATTATTCTGCAGTAATAACCTTTCTTTCATGTGTGATCATGGCGCTTGTTCGCTGAATGCAGACAGTTCTCCAGCATCGTCTGAATATCTCTAAAGTCAAGGACAGTACTGCTTATAAAATACGATATTCACCAGGCGTGGTGGGAATAAATCCGAAATGCGGTGGAAGCGTAGCCGCAGGGACCGGTACGGATGGTGGACTAATAACATCATCCACTGACGACTGTTTCTTCCATGGGTTGTAATAACGAGATCCTGAATGATAGCCGTATTTACTAAAATCCAAACAAAATGAGAAAGTAAAAAATTTACCCCCGCTTTTGCGAGCTGCCGCAAGTCCGCTAGTGCCAAAGTTCGAAATTTGAGCATCTAGCATGAGAGGTGAAGCAGTAGGTGAAGCAGTTGTCACTTCTTCGGTATCGTCAGTGTCCACGTATCGACCTTTTGCAGGATCCCATACAATCTGGAGATAATCACTACATACTCAATACCTCTCTTTAAAATCTTACCGCTGGTTCCCTATCGTCCGGCAAGATCATTTCATTACTAGGTATTGCCTTAAGAAACCGCTCTTTCAGTTTTTGAAAAAAACTTTTTGATCCTGCGCAGTTGCCTTCCTATAGAAAATCGTATAACAAAACCAAAACTCCCCTTTTATTTAGCATTCAATAACTGTCTCTCGAGTTTATCTTGAAATGCAGCAATTTTCAGACTTACTATATGCTGCCATATAACGAATGATGATTGATTAAATGGCGTTTGCATAGGCGCTTTTGGTTCATTGGGGTTCATCAGTCTACCATATAACATTTGAAGTAAAGTCGTTTGGTAAATGAAATTGATATTGTTGAGCAATGTTTTGAGCTTGTTCGTTTCCACCAAAACTCTTTGGAGAAAGCTGGTTTGAATCCAAAAAGCTTCTTAAAACCTTCACTTTTTAAACCAATACTTTTTTCTTTGATGAAAAATTGTTGGAACCATTCTTTTCCTTTCTTCGTACTTCCCGTGCGCAGAAGTTGGTTAGTCACTTATTGATCTAGGGTTGACGTTTAATCCAGTCCAGGAAAGCGGGGCAAGGGGGGGGGGGGGTGACTCATGTGTTTCTCACCCGTCATGTAGACAGGTGAGAAATACCCGAGTTAGCCGTGGTTGGTTTTCGTGGTATTTTGCAGAGCGCCTGCGTGCCATGATATAGTAAGTGTAAGATTCGATCTCAATTATTCTTGAATACAACTGACTTATAAAGTTATCTTTAGGATTGGCTAAAGTGTAACGATCTCCCTTGAGGACTGATGCGGTTTTCTATGTAGTTTCAGATCTTATGATCGATTTGACCAAAACCAAGGCGCTCCGATTAATAAGGAAAAAATCAGTGGTGTATCCTTCCTTTCAAGCCGACAAGTTCTTATTATTAAATTATTGAGGGATCTGTGATACTTTGGAAACATGGGATTATGTAAAGGCGCCTTGCCGCAATGCGAAACAGAAATTCTTTCGCCGCTCTCAGAGCACTTGATATTGATGTACTTTCTCGCATACGGCTTTACAATCTCGGATCTACTGGCGTTTTTTCTCTTTTTGCTGCATACTCCTCACAATAAATTTATTTTTTCTGTAGTCTGTTGTGGTTAGCGCTCAATATCGGGAGAGCTTAGGTAGATTACAGAAACCAAACTTGAAAGCTTATAATTTTATCAACACAACGGTTAACAAAAGTGAACTTAAACTATACGGTACCTTCAGATGCGACGCTGTCTGCTCAATTCCTGTAGCGAGAGAGGTAGGATGAGGCTGTTTATGAGTGTAATTCTGTAAATGGACAAATAAGCAAAAATAAGCAATGCCAATCAATTATGTGGGAAGGCGAACGTAAACGGATAACATTGTGTTACTGGCTTACTAACGAAAGATCTGTTGAGGGCTGCATCGTAGATACATCTTCAGCAGATTGATTCTGAAGGGTATTTCTATCTATCCAAGAAGGTATATTAATAAGGCAAATTCTCACGGAACTGGAGCGTGAATTAGCTTCACTAGAGTTTATAGATTTATTCATGCTTTGCTGATGTGGTAGAATGATTGGTGAAGTGGACGGTGTAACGTATTCTTCATCCAAGTAGTCTTCCATAGACTATAGGTGGATGATTTAGTGTTGTTAAAAGCTATCTGTACCTTTGAGCACTAACATAGCTCTGCTGACTAGCGTCGCTTTCTGAGAGCGGAGAGCTTACTACACGTGATGGCGTTAATGAGCCAGTACAGAGAAGAGGTTGAGTTTGCGCTTGCTCGCCGCTTGGCTCAGCCATGTCCAATTCGGTCACGAATCTAAACGAATTTTGTCTTTGTCATCTATGCTCATTGTTCAGAGCGTACAAAGGTAGACGCGTTGATAGTCAAAAAAGACCTTTGCGAAGTAAACGACTCCGGCAGAAGATTTGTCAATGTGTTGTCAGCTGCAAGAACAGTTTCTTGCGTATTAGAGTCAGCTTCACACTATAAAGAGTTTTCCATAAAAAAAACATTTGTTTGCTGTCCATGGCGTATTAAGTAGAGCATTTACAGCGTTTTCAGTTGCAACCGAGTTTGACTGGACGATCTCGGATTCCTGCCACTGCTTCCCTTCTTGTTCCATAGCCCGTAGAGAGCTAATCGATGACATTTCATCAACACTTGCGCAAGCAGCAAATTTGAACCTAAAATATACTCAACGACCACGATAATCTTGTGGAATTCAAGTCTGTGACCTATCCGCCAAATCGCAAAAATCTGTCAGTTCTTGGACACTAAGTTGATTATTCCCCCAAATAGAGGACGCAATTTCCAAGCAATATCTGTAAAGCTGAATCAGCTGACAGACAAGCATAAAGTAATTATCCTACCTAAATGCCTCATTGGCAAATCCGCCAAAGTCAGTGATAAGTTGGGTATACTGTATGCGTATTCGTTGAAATTCGAGCGATTCACTAAGGGAAGAATAAGGTTTGTCCCCAGATAATCGTACAGCATAATCGAATATTTCTGTTGCGTGAAAGTCACTGAGGGAAAAGCTGTAATAGCAAGACTGGTGCTCGACAGTGTACGTAGAGCTTAATAAATTTGACTGTTGAGTGTTTTGCGATAGGCACTACAAATGCACAAATGAAATGGCCCCGCAACAGCAATTCTGAATTGCTTGCTCCCAACGGTCATTATCCATGCGTAACTATTAAATGCAGGAACATGAGATCAACAGTCAAATTCAATGAAAATAGTTATCTTAGTGGTAAAATTACCCATATCGACACTGTGTATTCTCAAACCTGCCATATGCAGGTTCACTGTGGATGAGTCTTAAATGCTCCGATGTGCCCGCATCATAACTATAAGTGTCATTGGTGGTTACAAACTGAAGAATTAACGCACTTGCTAGCTAACGTACTTCTCTCTAAATGGATTGAAAGAATTTATTTCTGTCAGTATGGCAATGACCAAGAGGCAGAAGTCCGCGGCACAGTTGTGCTTGCGTTGTGCCAACAATTTTCCAAGTTCATATACCTAGGTAATGGTTGAATGCGAACTATATCTGGAAAAAATATATAATACACATTTACATAATTCAGTGCATATTGATTTGAGAGGTTCGCAAGAATAATCGCAACATGCTCTCGCCAGCATCCCAAGTCAACGATGGAGCTTGTCTAGAATGCAAATCCATACCGGAATTATTTGCATGGAAAACACCTACTAGGTAGGAAAGGGGCTTGTTTCGAGCTACTGATACGAGTGTCACTACTGGATCGCCTCGCCTCTTGGTGCACAAAAAACGTTCCTCAATCTCTACAAGCTTTGCTGGATCGTGCGCGAGCACATGTCTAGCTATAATCATAGCGTCGGCATAGAGTTCGTCTTTGAATGCATTATCGATGGCTTCCTAAGTATGCAATGATTAATGTAGCTATGCAGTATAGAAAGTAATTCAGTAAGTCACTCACATTGATATGACCTGTAAGAAGCAGTTTCATGGAGCATTCGCGGCCTCCTGTGTCGGAAGCCATGAAAATGTGTGTACCTATAAGTTTTTGTTTGAATTTGAGTACCTAAAAGCTTAGGATTTACGCAGGTAGCATGTGTCATTGCATAAGTGTACATCACATCCACCCTTCTTGACATGAGAACTTAGTCTCGGTTGGACTTCCTATCCTCGTTTTCTTCAGTCACATTCAGTCAAGTTCTTGATGACATCGACCTTGTGTTCCTGGGTCTCTGACCTATGGCACGCGTAGTAACATAAAGGCAACATGCAGCGCTGATCTCAAAGGCAGCGTCCAGGCAAGTCTGGACACATGGGGATCTCACGTGGATAGTAATTTTGGGGCCCTAACTGAGCCACTGCCCAACCGGCAGCTCAGGTAGTGCTCTAACGGCTGAGATGTTCCCCTCGAAACTGGACCCCGTGATCATATTTCGCATGGATATATGGCGCAAAGCGTGGATCCTGGCGCGAAACTGCCATGAATCCATGCGAAATACGATCGCGGGGTCCAGTTTTAAGGGGAATATCTCAACCGTTAGAGCACTACCTTCGCTGCCGCCTGGGCAGTGCCTTGGTTAGGGCCCCAAAAGTACTTTCCACGTAAAATCCCTATAGGTCCAGATCTGCCTGGACGCTACCTTTAAAAGCAGTGTCCAAGCAGATTCCAACCTGTGGTATATAGTGCTGTGGTGAGGTTGCTGGTCACCCCACTAACCTCCAGGGCCAGTGCTGGTTGATGTTACCCCTGCCTCGAAAAAATAGCTTTCGATCCGCTCGGATGGCTCGCTTACCTGTTCAGCGCGGGACCCCACGACTGCTCTCTGCTTTGTGCATGCTAACCAGTCAAAAATAACAGACGGCAGGGTTTTTCCTGACAGGTCCTCTTAAAATTATATTGAAACTCTAGTCCAAGCTGCCGTTTGGAAATTAAGTAAACGCCCTAAAAATGGTCTTTTCACCCGGTTCAAAGCTCAAAATCGGGTCCTACATGCGGAAAGGCCATGCAGATGCAGATGCAAACCTGCTCCGAGACACTTTTGGAGGCCTTGTCTCTCACCAAAATTGAAATTGCGCAAATCTCCACATTTTCCACCAGAGGGGCCTCTGAATAGGCCACCGCAACAAGTCCGACACGATTTGATTTCCTCTAGATGTGCTCAAAGTGGTCCGCTGAAAGCCATTCGGTCCACAGGACGACTTCCTGGTTCTCCTTAAACGTGTTTCAACACGTCCTTCCACTCAGCGCCCACCTTCTTAATGATGCTGCCACTGTGACTAGGCTAGGGTGAGAAGGCACAACTCGTCCGCGCTGCTTCCCAAAAACGCGGTCTTTGCATTTTTTGCGATTTTGAATTCGCGTAAGGTTTGGCGGGATCTCGAAGGGTTTCTAATGTTGAATTTTGATAACCAAATTTTGGTGAGACATTGCCTCAAAGACACCGTCCACCCTAAGTCAGAAGTCTTGAACTTTTGTAGCATACGATAGTAGGGGCCCTTTCAAGCCAATGCCCCAATCGAAACACAAAAGTCTGGAGAGAAAACTGCTCTGGAATAAGAGTGCAGAGGACCACCTCCCCGTTCCAAAAACCGCCCCGCTTTTCTCCGGGGCAGAGATTGCCGGGGTTTCCGCGGATTCTCGAATTCATATTCGGAATCAGGGACGTGAGAAGGCCCCGGAACGATAAAATATTGAAGTCGAAATGTGCGTGGAGGGTGCCTTCAAGGCTCTTGCAGAAACGAGTGAGAGGCACGAAGCTGACCCAGCTGACCCAGCTGAACGCTGTGTTCAGCTCACCCTGAGCTGAACACAGCGCCGCATGCGTTCAGCTCGGGGAGAACGGGCATTGACAAGCAGCGACCAAACACTGCTTGGTGAGAATCGGCGGCATCCATAAAGGCAGTAACTCAGCAGAAAGACTTGGGATATTCATCATTCTTGACTTCCTTGGATGAGTTGAGTCTGAAACTGTGCTTTACAGCTCTAGAAGATATCAATAACTCGCTTACCCGGACGTGAAAAGTGCTTGGGCGGACCGCGAAAGTGGCTGCGAAGCCAATAATCCAATTGCCTCCGAGATGGGTACGATGTCTCCTACTCACGAGTCAATCGCGCTCCTACGGGAAAATTACTTCTTTTTTTGAGATTGGTGAAACACTGCGTGAAGGTCCATGTATCTGCTGCATGTCGCCACATGTTAGTCATGAGTGCAGCACTTCAGAGACGCACAGCAGGGGAGCAGAATCTGGACCGTTTGTCAAACAGTTAGGGAGTTTCAGGAGAGGGTGCGCATATTCAGTGCATGTAATCGCACATTCTAGTGAGATATGAATTGACGTGACAGTAAACGAGCATACAAATCAGCACATCCACAAGCGGCCCGAGCTCGTCTCACCTGTGTTGCTATTACGTCTAATTTCTTTGCGCGAGTGCTGTCCTTCCGTACTGCCGCAGGATGAAGTGGATTTAGTTTCTAATAGCAGCCTTGCGAGGTCCGGACCGGTTACACGCTGAGAAGAGGAATTTACATACCACAAAACGTAATTCTTAACCGATAAATACCCCTTGTTGTTGGACGAGCATGCGCAATAAGTGCCATATCAACGCGCAGTCGGCGACCTCATTACTAAGTGAATTATCTGTAGCACATCTGCAACCTGAGATTCGCTTGATTTGACGCTCTATGTACAGTAGTACCGAGTGAGTGGGTGTTTCATCAATGATAAGAGGACCTGAAAATTAGACTTATGGTGCAACTCAGAGAGAGTGTGCACATAACCTCTGAATATCTGCGCAATATGGATAAGACGTCTGTCATGTGGATCGGTGAGAATTGTTTTGACATCGTCTATCTGCACAAGGAATGGTGATGAGCACGGATTTACCGTAACCATTTTTCCTAGGTATCCAAATGTGACGAAAGCATGTGCTACGCGATATTTTAGAGGAGCTGTAATGAAAAAATTAAGTGAGTAAAATAAAAATAAGGAAGGTTATACCTTGGTTTGCTTCAAGGATTGGATAGTGTGTAGTCTGACTGTCGCAAATTTCGCCCAAGCTATCCTGCACATTCATGCTAAAAATACATCTATGAAAAGAAAAGGTATATTAATAAAAGTAAACAAAAATGTAAGAATAAGGCAAGAAATTCAAGTAAGCCTTAAAATGCTGTAAATTCTTTCACCTTCATTGTTCAGCACTGCTGTCATCATTCAAGTTTTTTTCCTTTCCAAGGACAATCATTAAGCGGCGATGTAAGAAATTTACAAGAAGCTTACGCATTTTCCTCTTCAATTTGATAGTTTGGTTTTTGACAGTGACCGTCCTCAGTCGCTCGAGACTCCAAAGCCATCTTCATAAAATATTCATCTTTTATTGACTTGCAAATCTGCAAGTTGATCAAAGCTAAGGAGATTCTTGCATTCCAACCGTCGCACCTTCCATAGCGCAGTAACATCACTGTCACCGCTGCAGGTATATTTAAAGTACTCGCGATTGAACTTGCGGTGGAATTCGGAAACGTCGTTGTAATTTCTCTTGTACACGGTCACATAAAAGACATAAGCTGCTTTTTGGACTGGCGGCAGCAGGTGAAATTCCGGCGGTGGCGGATAATCGGCGAGAGTAGAGCGAACACGGACCTGGAAGAGTGGTTAATGGCAGCGTCCAGGCAAACCTGGGAAACCAGTTCCCTTACGTGGTCACTGATTGAGAGGCCTTTGGGTAGGTGCTTACAGAAGCGGCAGTTTACCATCCATGACCGAAAAATTCCTATACTAAATTCAACCCACACCGTACCCTCCATCGCACTCAGTGGTTGGCCTACTTTAAAAGATATGGCCAGGTGGAGTATGAAAGAGAAAACCTTGTCCACAAATGACTGATGTGAGTTGCCGCACTGCCTATGCATTCTAAACAAATGGGGCAGTGCGCGTCTACTCATATTTTGTTAGAAGAGCCCTAAGCGGTATTGCTGTCACTGTGGCGAAAGCTAGGCGGAGAAGGCACAACTCGTCCGCGTTGCTTCCGCGGGGCTGTCGAAAATGGGGTTTTCGTGCAGTTCATGCGATTTTGGACCCGTATTGAGTTGGACACGGAAAGGCTTGCTATATGCGAAGATCTCGACGAACAAATTTTGGCGAAACAATGCCTTTAAGGCCTTCCATTCAGTGGGAGCAGAGAGGTCGGTGATATCACCTGATCAAGATGAACGGCACCCAAGTAATATATCTCCTCAGCAACTGTAGGCGAATCTCTTGCACTTGGGAAATTTCCCTAAAACAAACACAAAACTGACCAGTTTGCTTTTGGAGAGTCATTCGCACCTGCCAGGCTCTTCCTTCACTCGCTGCATGCTCCAGATTGGATGACTCCAACTTGCTAAAATTCATTTTTTTCGTGAAAAACGTTTCTATAACCATTTGAAATGGAGAAAATTGCGAATAAAGCCAATCTAGTCGTTATTCCTACTCACCCTTCTCTCGAGTTATAAAATGAGTATGAGCAGGAGCTATCGCTCGAACGGATATCTGGACGACTCTGGCGACTCAACCGAGATCTGTACTGAGCTGATTAGCAGGGCATAAGAAGGCAGTATCCCACAGTTGGTTATGTTGTCTAACCCTTTGCGCTCACGCCGCTTCCTACCTTCACTAAAATGAAAAGCCCCACCTTCTTGCAGCATCTACAAATTCTTCACCATACATTGCTGGAACGGAATCATAGGTGAAATACAGAGGAGATTCTGAAAAAAAATGTTATATGAATTCAAAATAATGCAAGAAGATGAACATAACCTCTATCTCCACCTTCGCCACTTTTACTACACGGCATGTCACTGTTACTTAAGCGCCCCCTTGTGCCAGGTGGTCTCATCATTGTCCTGAATTTTTTAAGAAGAATTTCCTCTTTAAAGATGCTGTGAAGATAAAGCATAATTGCTGTAGGAAAATTCTTTTCGAAACTCTTGCTATAGAACCATGGTTTATTCCGCGCATTCCGTATTACTAAATAAGTAACAAAAAGTGTAAGGTTGAGTACTCGAGTAATCGACATTCAAGCACCAAATATTTGCAACTTCCAAAGTAAAACTCATGGGGCTACGTATATAGCTGTCTAAGCTCTTCAAAATTTTCCCTAAAAATTTTCTCTCTCGGATTTGAGGTAAACATTCCCGTATTGTCAACTTATTCTTCGCTTTGGTCACCTTGCCTACACTGACAATGATCCATGAAAGCTAAACTCTTAGATAATCCACATCTTCACCATGCATGATATTCGTGAATATCTTGAGTTGCGAGCGATGAAAGCATTATTGGTGAAAAAATCGTAACGGTAAGATCGTAGTTGAGTGGGAGGAACTTCTGCTCGTTCATAATTAAAGGGAAGTAGCTAGAAGAGATATGCAATTACAGAGGATATAGAGCAAGCCTACTTGTACCTTCTATTGAGACCTACGGGGACTACGGAGGACTTATCAACAATGCAGGGCACTGTACAGGAGTCTGGAAGCTGTGTAATTTGCTCAAAAAATTACAAATGTCTTTTGGCAAATTAGAGCTGCTAGAAGTTTTCCGGGAATGTAGGAAAATAACCTAAGAAAAACAAAGACTTTCAAAGAAAAGGCTAATATGGAAAGCTGTATAAGCACACCTGTTAAAATCATTCCTCCTCAAAGTTTCTGCACATCCTGAAGATGGCTTACACTTGCTTGGAGGGGTGTCAGTCCGATACTGATTTAGGCGCCTTATCGTTTCAGAAAAGCTAAAACGAAATAAATTACGAACGTTTTACAAAGATTGATCAAGGCGCACTTCTCTTTGAATTTCTTGTAGCAGTTTCTGACATTTTTCCGTTCCGACTCAGTTTCTGCTGAGAAGTAGCCGCTGGTGCAGTCACTTTGCTCGGCGTTTGTTGATGAAGAATGTGCGACATTGAGTTTGTCAGCCGTTTTCCTGAAATCGGTTTTACAATACATTTGCTGTATCTACAGGTTGGAGAGTTAAAGAACTATATTGCTCATATGAAGTAGGCATATTAATTTCGCGTTTTTATTACAGCTTTGTTAATGCCTATATAGGAGGCACAACATGTCCAATATTATAATAGTTTTATTATTGCCTGAAAACATCAATTATCTTTTATTCAGTG
The DNA here is from genome assembly GCA_958299035.1 of Cylicocyclus nassatus. Taxonomy (NCBI): domain Eukaryota; kingdom Metazoa; phylum Nematoda; class Chromadorea; order Rhabditida; family Strongylidae; genus Cylicocyclus; species Cylicocyclus nassatus. Next base: position 36,620,560 of record CATQJL010000001.1, on the reverse strand, counting down.
GTTTAGATGTTCCACCTTGCAAATTTTGTGGAGATATATCAAATAGGGCAAAACTTCAAGAAAATTACCTCATTTTGTCAAAGTGTGCGAAAATAAATGCTACTTTGCACTAAAGCGATTTAGTTGGTATATTTTGAGAGCTTGTGTAAAGCCGACTCAAATTGATATAATTAATGAGGCACATGATAACACATATGATAACACATATGGTAACACCGATCAAAGATGAGAATTTTCGAAGTTTAAGAGAAGCATAACAAACATTTTGGCCACCAGTCCTTTTTGCTTTGTTAGAGATTACTTTTTGTAAATTATAAATCATATGTTTCATTCCTTGTCACATCAGTTGTTTCATAGGGTGTAGGCTTTTCTAGAGCAATGTTATGGCAGAAGTGGAAATTTCCAAGATAATTGGCAATAATCATTATTATTTGATTTTCTATTTGCTAAATGTTGGATTGAGATCCGGACCTAAACTTTTTTCCGTATCAAAACTAACTGTTTTGGTCAGGTTACATTCAAAAAAGAAGAAGTTTGATGATCGAAATACATACTTCGATTTATAAGATGGTATTAGGCTTTCCAGGGTTTATATAAAAGGATCAGTTTAAGGAAAATATGAAAAATTTTTATCTCACACACCAGCCAATCATCCTTAAGTCTCTTGACTGTCGATCGTATTAATTACTGTATAGCAAAGCGTATTTATGTGCTACAATTTCTATGAGATGGTTTGGAAAAAGATTTCCGGTATAGCATCATTTTGCTTCTGTGACAAAATTTGATTATTCACTAATTGTGTCTTTTTCTTGCAAGCTTGATTGGAAATAAGCTGTTCAAAATCTGCAGCACAAGATAAAAGCGTTTTGTTTTCTGCAAGTGAAAAATTGAAACCTTGGAAGCATAGCAGGCCGCAATAACTAGAGACAAAGTCAGCCCAGTGAAGAGAACAATGTGAAGGAGCTCACGCTCTTCTGGAATTAGGGCTACTGTTGGCATCGCACACGTCAGCGCCTGAGCTGGAGCGCACTTGCTTCATAGCTCCACGTTCTCTGCCCTTACCTGCTCCCGTAAACAATTACTGAGTGCGTGCAGTCGAGCAACTTTACCCTCGATCGAATAGAATTTGCAAAGTATGCTTACGGAAGTGGTCTAACCCAGCCATTCAAACAAGCTGTAGATCATCGGACTCGTCTCAAAACGCTGACTTCAAATATATATGTTCAAATATATGTTTTTTATCTGCCAAGCGATATCTAGGAGTCATGAGCTTTCAAATATGAGAAATGTTTCGGGTTTTGACGAATATATTTCCTTAAAAGGCAGCCTGATGGCGCGGATGTACAGTGGCTTTGGTTATTTCAATTACAAGGAACAAGCACATTCACCAAAACCTAAATAAGTGTTTTTGAAATCTATTTCGTGAAATATGCGCCACAGAACGCTTGACAGTTCGCATATTCAAACGTCATAACTCCTCCCAGATAGTCGCTTGGCAGATAATAAACATACATTTGTGATCAGCGTTTCAAAGCGAGTTCGATGATAAACAGCATATTTGGTATGGCTGTGTTGAGTTCTGACCATTCCCTGCTTTGTTCTTAAAGCTAATATAAAGTCGACACAGAAGTTTATGACATGCAAATCCATAGTTGTTTCAACGTTTCGTTTTCATGCCTCTTTCTCAAAGAACTAATTTTATTTTTCGGAAATGTTGCTTACATCATCACCTTACATCATCTAATAATTTTTTCATGCTTTCATAGAGCTTTGTTCAACCTTTGTCGTATCTTTAAAGTACAGCGAGGTATGTATGGAGTTTTCCTTTTTGTTTTTCCATCATTTTCATGAGTTACGTAGGCAGAGGACAGAACTTTTAAAACATGTGGAATGTTGTGTAATGTGGAATGCTGGGAAATTGTGCCTTGAAATGTTTATTCAATATAACAAAAGATCTGAACTTGCAAAATGTCAGCAAAAGCATCTCCTCCCTCAGCCCTACGGCGCGATGCCTCATGGACATCGTGCACAGCAAGTTGGGGCTACGCCTTCTGATACTGAAAAATTGGGGAAAATTTATGACTATTTGTGCAAAGTTTTTTTAAAGGTTTGAAGAATGCATTTTTTTCGCCACTTAAGAAACAGCAAACCGGGCGGGCTCCATCTAGCTTCGCAGAAATCTCTAAAAAACCAGAAAAATTCTAGTTGTATAAAATATGCAGCTGAGTTACTTCAGATAGTCCATATTCGAAGGTGAGTCAAAAAGTCAGAAATGAATAGTTTCGCAACTTCTAAGTACGATTTCTCTGTAATAAAACTGCTCGTAACTTTGTCCACGGAGGCGTATTGTAGATATGTAGGAAGACAGACCTACAATCAGCGTTCTATGCTGCATCCGATGGTAGCACCTTGTCCGGATTCACCACTTCGACGTCTGACTATTTTCTTGTAAATTAGTTTGCACCTCTTTTCGTGGCTCACAGAGACTCTTTGCACATGTTAACCAAAAGTAACAGAGTTCTGCCTAATGTATAAATTACTTGTGTAACGAGGACAGTTTAATGGACCCGAATCCGTAGCATTCTCAAAGCATAGAATTTCAAAAGTAATGCTCAAATCTGAAGCAGGGCCCGGCACAAGGTGGGCAAACGGGGTTTTCCAAAACGAATACCCCTTTGATCCCAGTAAGTTTTACGAATACTCCCTTGAGCCCAAAAATGACGTTTTGTGCTTGTGCGACGAGATTACCGGCCACATTTCGCCTAAAAGCGCTCAAAAGCGCCCAAATTGCTCAAATTCCTCATATTACTCAAATTGCTGTACCAAGATAGGAAACGGGAAGAAAAATAAGCAGTAAAAAGGATTAGGGAATGAGAAAATATCAAAGAAACGCAGTCATAGGAATGAGAGACGCCGTTCCCGCTCGTATCGATTGACTGGGGCGCGCTTTCTATCTTAGAAAGTTGGGCTGCTGATGCCATTTTGGGCTCCAACAAGGACAAGAGGAGGAGTTTCGGAACCAAAATTTCACCATGTAGTAAACTTTAGGTGTACAACAGATTTATGTAAAAATTTTGAGAAAATTATGTGAATTGAGAGTTTTGCCGACCTCAGGTGGGAATTAGGTCGGCAAATGCCGACCTAATTTGGAAATAAGTTAAGGAAACTCTTCATTCACATAAGTTTTTCATAATATTTCATACTTTATTACTTAGTCCTATTGCGCATATACACGCCGAAGCCCGCGCGATTTCGTTACCTCTGCATTGCAAACGAGCCATTTTTCCATTTCTTTGGTAGCGCAAAATTTCCAAAAAAAAGTTTGCCGCAACCTTCAGTCACATAATTTCTCAATGAAACTCCTCAGTTAAGTCCTGCAAGCCCGTGTGCATGTACTTACCAAGTTTCATACCATATCGTTCATCTGCGCTTTCCAAACGAGCCGTTTAAATTCACATTTTCATTTACCAGTTTTGCGAAATTCTCGGAAAAAATGCTAATTACTCGTTCCGTTCACATAAGTTTTTCATAATTTTTCATACTATGTTTCCACTAGCCTCTGTCCGTTCGCACACAAAATTTGGTGCCATATCGTTACACACACATTGAGAACTAGTCATGTATGCAGTTACAAATAGCATCGCTTGGGCGACGTCGCGCGTGCGGCACTTAGCGACGGCGCGGTTTGATGCGCGCGAACTCCAGTGTTCGCCTGTTGAGGCACATAACATGTCAAGATAAGTAGCGAGCATGAACTACCAATTTTTTTTCCGGGGCTCTGCCCCGGACCCCGCAAAAACGATTTCCCCTTTGCTTTTTGGCCCCAGAACGATTTCCAGCTTGTCATTTGCCGACCTCGTGCCGGGCCCTGATCTGAAGACTCATCACTCACACCATAGTTCACAAGAGAACCTCCCCCTCTCCCCCGCTTTATGGTGGTGTGAGATAATGCGAAGGTTTATTTCCAACCTCTGCAACACTCTCATCCTTAGAATGGTTCATTTGTAATCTGTGGACGACCATGTCTACATCGTCATAGTGAGCTCGGACATCCTCTAGTTTGCTAGAGCAGCTGGTTTAAATGGATTTCCAGCCCATCTTCGATGACGCACAGTAACACCTTGATCTCAGAAACAAGCAAAGTGTAAGTTTCTTGTTCGCAGGCAAGGTAACTACAGTAGAATTTGAAACACTGCTTAGGCGAGAACGTGAACATCTACCATACTTTGTAAGAAAGACGCCTGCAACGCAGCTGCTAGGAGTTGGTGTCAGATGCGGATCCGAGGAGGGAAGGTGACTTACAATAGAAGTTGTTATAAGTTCTATGAAAGAGATCACTACCCCGCTGTCAACCAACAACATTCCTCATATCACTTTGATTGTTTGCGATTTTATCATACCCTGTCATCCTGCTCCATAGAAGTTTGAACTAGTTCTACTATCTACATGCTTCTCCTGCTCGCGCATTGCAGAGTCTTGCTTCAAGACTCACCAGGTGATGTTAATTCGCAAACCGATTCATCAGAAAGCTTTGCGCATAAAACCGGCAACTCTAAACAGCAAAAATTGTTTACAAAGGAACTAGGTACTTAAGTTATCGCCGCTATCAACATGAAAGTATACGAAAAGTAACGGGTAGCCCCGGCTCTGCTCATAAGGGAAGGAAGGTTGGTCGAAGTGGCCTTTTGAAATGTGATGTACACTGTCTGGTAAGCTTGAAACACCAGCTCCAAATCTGCCTTCGCATCTGCTGCGGGCTTCTGGGCGAGGAGTTGAGAAGGTTTTTGTGCGTAAAAAGTTAAATGCAAGATTAGTGTAAAATCAATCGCAACATTTTTTCTAGGGCTTGGTTGATAGTCGGTTCACTCAGTGCAATAAATATTCTTGAATCAAATATAACAATCCGCTGCCGCCGCATTTAAGAGGTTACAACTGATCTTATACTAATCTTGCATATAAATTTTTACGCACAAGTACCTTCATAAGTCCTCGAAGCCCGCAGCAGATACCAAAAGTAGATTTGGAATCAGCGTTCCAAGCTCTACAGGGCAGTATACATCTCAGCTCAAAAGGACACTTCGACCAAGCTTCCTTCCCTTGTCAGATTATGATTCATCGAGTGAATGGACGCTTAAGGTTAAACCAGTTTCAAAAATCAAAGAAACACTGTGATCAGTTCCCTCATTCGACTGCATGTCTATTTTTCCACTTAGAATGTAAATTCACCATTTCCGAGAACATGGAGGGATAGTCAGAATTTTAGCCAGCTGATTACGCTGACGGTGCGTTGGCTTGATTCTTCGCTTGACACACAGGAACGATGGGCACGAATCAACAATTCTGTCACTCATCACGCCACAACAAGTCGTATGTGAAAGAACTTGCAGCAAGATTCCACAGTCCACATAAGCTTAGGTAAACTTTGCAGCTTCCTTACATGGTATGCTGATTTGCGATGGTCCATGTCGTGGCATAGTGGATTATACAAAGATGATGGAGTATCCTGACTGTGGGCACAAAATATGCAAGAGGTGTCAGTTCAACGAACTCAGCGTACCGAATGCAGATGGTCGGCACAAACAATATAATACTACTGCCGTTTAGGAAAATGCTTGATTCACTCCTTTTTAGGTTCTCCCGGTTGTTGTGTTCCCACTTGTGTCCGACAAACTTTGATAAACAGGGTGCCCCTAGGAAAATATCGGTAGGTTCAGAGCATTAGCGGCAGGAAAAGAGAATATTGCCAATTGTTTTGGAGCTTAGTAGCATACTCACTTTACTCAATTAAAGTAAAAGAAGAGCATGAGTGCAAAGAAATATGCAAAGATTCGTATCTAGAATAAGCAAAATCTTTCAAGTGCTTGGTTGTGCTTAATGATATAAAAGGATCAATATGACCAATGCTTCGTTTTGATCAAAATTTCGGACTCTGAGTCAAATTCTTGACTAAAGAAATGCTAAATCAAATTACATTGAAGATTTCAATTGTTGTGTGGTTCATCACGCAAGATTTTCTTGTATAAATGTGAGATATCCTGTGATAAAAACATTTACAGCAAGGAAGCTCGGGAACATGGTACACCATTTCTTGGTGTTCAACAATCTTCACCAACTAACTCTGCGAATGCATCAGCTGCGACAGATGTGAGCATTCTTTTGCAGTATACCGCCGATGATGATTATTTTTTTAGTTTTATGTTCCAAGCAAAATAAATCCTACCGAACTTCTTCATGTGAGAGTTCTCATTTTGGAAAGGGTGAGTTTGAAGTACCACCTTCCATGATTTTGCAGTCTAAAAACTAAGGCGTATCTGGATCATGTAGTTTTGCTTGCGTGTATGCATGTGATGTCTCCCAGTTTCTGAGCCGACATGGGTTACAATTTGCAGTAAATGTGAAGGGTCTTGTAGCTAACGCCAAAGCCAACTGTTCTCATTACTTCATCATTTCTTCATTTCGTTCTAATAAGTACGCCAATTACAACTTAAAGCATAACAAAATCAAAGATTGACGAAGTAGGTGCACAGTCATAGCGAACATGTTGTCTAAAAATTGACGGTTCAGAAAGCTATAGTGATAGCTTCAATTGGATGGGAAGGTGAAACATCGGTAGGCAGGGTACACTTGAAAACTAACAAAATAAAAACTAAACATTTTACTACATATTCAACCTCCATGCATAACCGATACAAAGAACAGCTTTTGCAAAAGCCATGAGACAAGCATTTTCGTCTCGAGTTGTCGAAGGCCCTAAGATGACGTGTAGGCGATTCATCATGGGCAAAGACGAGACGTCCCTTCGGATGCTGTCGGCGTCTTGCTGGTCGAGCGCTCTTTCTTCCCTCTTATCGTCTGCTGTCTCTCCGATGCACAAACTATCTTATTCGAACGCAACGGCGTTCAGTCTGTGCGTTCGATGAATCGCCTATAAATATTTCGGAATTTTTCGTGCGAGCGTAAGCCGCTACATTCTCTACAGCACCTTGCATCTCTTATCCGCTAACGTTGGTGTTTTTTTTTACCACAGGCGAACTCTTCTCGCACTCTGTATCTGTCCCACAAATCGTTTGCGCAAGGGACCGCCAGTAAAAATCTTTCTCTGAAGCATACTGCCTAAGTGACAAAAGAATGTTTAAAAGCAGCATATGTCGATTTTTGTGCGGCTATGAAAATCACCTAGTTTGGAGGCGTGCCCAGCAAGGAAAGGAGGTTCATGAGCTAATACGGTAGCGCGCCCTATAAGTGACAACAGCTTCTTCCTTGCGAAATAGCGGAACAAGTAACTATAGCTCTCCGATTATGCCTGCTCTCGCCACTATTCTCAGTTAAATGCAAAGACTTGTGGTTGATTACCTGACCCTTTGACTTTGCCCCCATTTGTTTGTGCATTTGCTCAGGTAAATTACAAGCATTACAGCTGCAATCACGAATTGTCAGGCAGAAGCTAGAAAGGGAGCTACCATCGGACTACAACGTTGATTATGTCTTTGACATCATCAAAGAACGAATGTAAGTACATAATCGTGATAGTGGGTAGTAATAAAATGGTTTGCCTTTCTGCAACTGACGCCAATATAAGAGCCAATGTATTAGGTTTATGCACAATTTTTGCACCAAAAAATCCAAAAAAATATTTCAAAAATGCTTAAACAAACACAACTTACATGTTGTGCTCTATGTTATGTATATCAAAAGTAGTATTTTATAGTATAACTTAGAAAATCAATTTGAAACAAAATCGATAAGTCAAATCAAAAGAAAATCGAACGTAAATCTTCGCAGAGACATCCAATCACTACCATTTTCTCTTAGTCAAAAAGAGCATGTTATGAAATAGATCAAAAATAAATTTAAATTCTAGTAGACGTTTTAGCAGTTTTAGCGAGTAAAAATCGAAAAATCACTTTTGGGTTTTTCTCTTATTTACCTTGTGCATGGTAGAGAGAGCAAATCTTGCGCTTTTTGACGGTGCTCGAGCCGAAATTCCTTGGGACCTATGGCAGCGAAACCAGAAGATTTCATCGCAGCTGGAGGAAGTAACAGAATTTCAAAAATTTTGGTGCAGGAATTATGCATCAACCTAATACCATTGCGGCCGGGGACGCTAGATAGTAAGCTTTGAATCACAATCATTGCAGTGGATTTACTAACGGAGTCAAGGTGTACTTCACCAATGCAAGTTCGATACACGGTCGAGAAGAATTGGTGAGTTTGCCCATATACGTTACATCATGAGTGATATAATATTCAGATTCCCCTACCAAATACTCTGGAAAACGGCAGAAGGACATTGCTGAGTTTGTCTGGAGGTCGTAGTACCCTTACTTTTGTGGCCACAAAACCAGGTGTGCGCATATTCAAGCAAGAGAAATGACGCTTTCATTTATGCAGAACAATTTGAAACTAATCAGATTACACGCATATTTCCGCTTACCATTGTATTTATGTGCATAAAGTTTGGAATGTTTGTAGAACATTGTAAGCTTCAACCAAATAACTATACTAAGCAATGTTTGAAGGTTTTTTTTTTCAGATTTAAGCGAGTCCAGATATCCCACTCTCGAATCTATGTTTTGCAAGCAAACTTACTCAAGAAACATTACTTACTAGGAAAGGAGGGTTTTTCCTTACCTTCCTTAGTCGAAGTGACCTCGTCACCCGTCTACCTTCTTATAGGACATCAAACACTGGTTCCAAATCTGTCTTCCTCATCTGCGGAGCACCTCTGGACAAAGAGCCATGAGAACTTTTGTAACCAAAATATGAACGCGTACTCCAAAGAAAGTCATGCATAGAGGTCTTGCGTGGCTCAAATGGAACACTGGTGACTGTAAAACCTCTATAAAGAGAAAATTTTTGCTTAATAGCGCCGTGCTCGCCATTATTCCATTTGCGATTTGTAAGGGTACTCACCACTGATTTTATTCTGATCAAGCACTCATTTTTCATCTCATGCTCCTCGTCAACAGAAGCGCTTCCCAGATAAAGGGGACAAATTTGAAGTGAGTTCAGTGCCCTTTAGGATGCATATCAGTCGCAAAGGCCACTTCGACAAAGAGTTCTTGCCCTGTTAGACATTATTTCATCGTTACAAGAAAGTCAAATGGTGTCTTTTGTTAGGCATACTTCAAGCTGCGCCGGTGGCCGTCTTTCTCCGGTACCCGTTCGAACCCGCCGGCAACCGCCAGAACCCTCCGGAACCTGTTATATGAGAGAAGCGAAGGAGATGTGCTTGGAAATTGGCCACACATGAGATGGCTGCGCTTTGTGAAATGTCCATGTTATCAGTCACGTATAACCCGGCGTTATTTACGAAAGATGATATTATTGATGTTATTCACAGTATGTGAATGGGAATGACGCTTCTCTGGCTACGAGGGAGAATTCAGCTCCAAAAGATTCAAGTGATAAACGGTTGTAGGATGTAAGACAACAAAATCCTTTTATATGAAAAATCTTATTTATATGAAAATAATCTTAAGCAAAACCCCCAATTTCGTGCAAGATTGTTACGGGAGCCTGACTACCGTATTTAATCCAGCGTTTTTTCGTGCTTGCTCTTGTTGTGTTTGTTACCTTATTTTAAGCTAACTTCTCTTGCTTTTTTGTGTTTGTTGCCTTATTTCAGAGTAACTTCTCTTGTATCTCCCTCTTCTCTCTCATAGGAACTCTCGCACGTCAAGGTTCTTCCAGAATTTTTTTCTCACCAAACTTTGCCTGAAAAAGTAGCATGCTTTAGGTCCTGGGCATATCTTGCGCGTTTTCAGTCGACGCGCAATTTGGCAGGTTGTCCAGTGGAATTCAAATGCTAAGTATGTAAGTCAATAATCGATGCTAATCAATATAATTGTGTACCTCTTCCTGTGTTTTCTTTTCTCATTTTTTTCTTTATGGAATGATGATATCATGAGGATGAACTGCGAGAACCTTTGAATTATTGCCGTCGACGATCTATGTTTCTCGTACCACTCATCGTCATTTTCCCAATGCCGTAATTTTGTGTTTTCAGGCTTTGAATGAGTAGTATTACAAATTTTGTGATTGTTCATCAAAAAAAGATAATGTCAAAGGTCTGTTGCCATACGATGTGTTATGTAGGCATCTTCTTCCGCCTTTCATTTCATTATCACGAGTCGTTTTTTCTGTGGTCATCATTACTTGTTTATACTCAAGGAAATTTGATCGTATTGAACGCAAATCAAAATCAAAAAGTTTGAAAGCAATATTTATACGAAAGACTTCAAACTCCGTTATGATGTTATTCACAATATGTATGAATCTTCTCCCGAGGGAAAATTCAGGTCAGAAACGGTTAGGTTATAAATGGTTGTAGGAAAGAATGAAAGACAACAAAATCTATATCAAAAAACAAGGGGGAGGGCTACAAAACAATAGTGATATTGCATTCGATCAAAAATGTCTTTGGAAAATATGTACATACATAATGCCCGTTATCATCAACTCATGCTGGTTCATATATACAACAACGTTGGATCAAAATTTTGCTGCTAAACAATGTACAGAGCTTATCAAAGGCAGTGTCGCTTGCATCAGCACTCCATTCCCGCGCTGGACTCTGCGTCTCTTCCGCGAATATGCACTCTAATCACTTCCAATTGATTGAGGCTTTTCCCGCGCTCGCCCTGGGAAAGTGATCAGAGAGCAGTTCTCGTAAAAGATGACAGTCCATCGTGGGAATGGAGGTGCTGATGCAAGCGACAGCGATACTCCGTTTGATAAGCCCTGCATCTCTTCAAGTGACGGAAATTTCTCATGACTGGAAACATGTATGCACAGAATCATTGTTTCACCATATGTCGCACTCTCAAACGCCGCACCTTCCTCCCCTTTCTCCTTTGTCGTCTCAAACGGAAGAAATCTGAGGGAGAAATGGACGGTGGACCATAGTGTAATGGTCTAGTTGAGGGTGGTCCTCTCTTGGTAGAAAGTGATCCTTTTTTGGACACAGCGGCGTCGTGCAAATGTCGTGGTGGCGGCGTGGGACCATGTTCTCCCATATGGGCAGGAATCATCAAAGCTGAATACTCTTCTATTAAAGTCGAATAATGTCATTTTATACAAACTTTTGATCGTTTCTTTGCTCTTTTCCGCTGAGGCTGAGGTAGGCTTGGATTTGACGAAGCTCTGCTTTGGTAACTGCACTTTCTTTGGACCTGAATGTGATAGATATGACCATTCAGCTAAACTGCATAACGCAGAATTCCCTAGCCGTGCAGTTATTTGTTTGGAAATTTTTCTGAATGCAACCGAATCCTTTGTCTGGTCATACAATTTCAAAAGGTTTTTTGATATAAAATGAAAAACCCGTACGCGTTAAAGGGATATCTATTACTCGCAAAAAAAACTGTTTCACATAATGCCCAACACTTTTCCGCAGTTTTTGGTAAGAAAGCAGAAATTTGAGCTCAAGCAGTTCTGCACGACTTGAGCTGATAAAATTTTTTAAAAGAGAGCAAAAGATTGCCCGATACGTGGAGAATGAAACAAAAGAACGTAGTCATTTTTGCAAAAATGCCTGTACTTTTCACAAGAATACCTCACATAAAAAACTCCTGCAAATATCTTACATAAATAACTCCATAGTCAAAATCCATGGATAGGGTCCCTTCAAGACAAAGAAATGGTTATCTCGGGGCTTGTAGTTAAAAATTCTCGCAAAAGTTCAAAGACAGGTATTGTATCTGGGCCACCTGTGGTGTCACTATCAACTGAAGTTTTAGTTGACAAGTTCCTCATAAGAATTAAATAGTAAATTCGAAGGTTAGTTTCAAAATGCGAATTGTGTAAAATGCATTGATTTTTAACAACCTATTATATAAGAAGCAAACATAGTAATGGAGTGAAGAATCTAAAGCAATACAAAATGCTAATTACTTTTTTCTGATACTGAACCGAAAAGGCACAACCTTGAACAATCGGCATAGTCCTCTTCACTGTTTTACTCGCTCTCGCTACTGTTCGTAGTGTTTTCGAACGTACTAGTGTAACTGCAATATTTTCTTTTCCTGAAACTTTTTGTTTAGTGAATTCCCGTAATGATCTAGAGATATCTTCCACCTCTAATTTCCGGCTTAACTTCGAGAGATGCGCTATGAGTCCTGGATTGCTTTGCACGCCTAGAAAAGATTGGCGGAGCTGGCATTCGTCCAGGGGTAGTTGTTTCCAGATGCTTTGCAGGCCTAGGAAAGATTGGCGGAGCTGGCATTCGTCCAGGGGTGGTTGTTTCCAGAGATTTCTATAAGGGATTAAAGACTCCTTTACTAAAAAAGCTGACTATGCGATCAGACCATTCTCATATCCTGCTGTGGACATTTACGTTCGTGAATGCAGATATCAGCTCCCTCAACGGCACGAACATGGTGTGGAAAACATCCACAGCCAGATGAGCATGTTTCGCACATCTAAACAGAAAGGGACTTCTGTCGAGGATATTTGCAACAATTTCCAGAATCCCAAATTTTTATAAATTATCTGACCTCTCCTTTTCCCCTAATATCGGTTGGGAATGGCATAGAAAAGCTATAAAATGAAAACAGATTCAAAAACACAAAGAGAAACTATCCAGAGCAGTGGCGCTACCTCCTAATAAGTCAGTTCACAGTGATGCCATAGGACAATTTAAGAAAAAACGAGTTCCTCAGAAAAAATAAATTTCCCCAATTTTCTGCCTCCATAGTTTGATGTACAATTGAACGTATTCTTTGGATCGATTGTTAGCGGTTTTGTTTATTATGAGATCATAAAACGTTTTAGACCCCGACTCGAGATTGAAAAAATCAAAAGGAAGTTGGATCTCACATCCAGATTTTGCTCGAGCAGATGTTTAGCATAATGAACACCACTTCAATGCAGACATCGGTCCAAATCTTTTTGAGGAAGAGGTAAGAGTTGAACTTTTTATTTCAATTCCTTCTCCAAAATCCATTCTTATTCAAAAAAACAGATTTGCACCCCTTTCACTTACTTTGCTTGACTGGCACGTGGAATCGCAGACGCATCGCGTAAATGACTGTCCTTGTCCGCATTCTGAACACTTTATTACGGCGTCATTGAAATTAAAAAATGAATAAATTCCTTGTGGAGGATTCCACCATTTACTTGGTGATGAACACATGCTTACATGACAAGGTATAAGGAATTGCGTTTCAAAGAATGGAGTCAGATGTTTCGAATGACATGGAAGATTAGAGTCTAAATTTTGAACAAATTGTGTCTTGCACAAATTACGATATCTATGAATAGACGCGGCCTTCACCCAATTTGTAAGCTTGTCCAAAGTATTAGAAGAAAGAGCTAAATTAATCAACACATCCCCTTCCTCTTCACGAAAATGAGTAAGCCAAATCCAGGGCCCTGCACAGCTGGCACGGTTCAAGCTGCATATGCTTTTTGGGGCAAAAAGATAAAGAAAAGCAAAGGGAGGATGTTGTTTTTAGCCGAAAAAACACAAAAATTGCGACGTTTTTTTAGTCGATGTTTCGGTTTTTTGAGGGTTTTCTACGTTTAGGATTTTGTCGAAGCCTTGGTACAAAAATTTTGAAATTAAAGGGTAGTTTGTTTTGAAGTTTCCTTGGTGCAAGCTCGCCGAGCTCTGACCAAGCCTCTTCTCCTCAAGATTCAAAATGCGGTACGAGATAATGGAGAATCGATTAGTTTCACAGAAAAGTTTCAAGACTAAAGTCACGCCCTTCCCGCATTCTGAAAACACCCCCCCCCCCCTCTCTCTCTCTTTTACCAACAAGAATTCACTTATGCGCAGTCATTACGTTATCTCAAACACATTAATCGCAGGAAACAGACAAGAGCGCAACCGCGATCCTATCTACCATAGATGCTCAATGAATTCAATTTAGGAGAAAACCAACGTGGTGGAGGACGAAGTGGACGTTGAAGTCCTGCGATACTAGATGTCTCAATAGATAGAGCAGTTGTTGAGATTATTGCTGCTTCTGTGGTTTCCGGAGGAATAGGTTGTATCTGAAAATTTGTCTAAAGTCATTTGAACAAAATCGCCCGTATCGCTGTAGGCCGAACGCAGCGAGCGTGCCTGCAACGCGGCTGCCAAGTACCGTTGTGATGACTCCATGTGCGCGAAGGCCAATGTAAGCCCGCAACAGACTCGCGGGCGTTCAGCTTATGGCGATTCGGGCGATTTCGTGCAATCATCTTTACCAGTTTGATGGCTGCAGTGTAACTGATTACCTCTTCTGCCACTTCCGCTTCCGCCTCGAGATCGAAGAACCTACAAGCCGAACTGGGTATGCACATGCCGGATTGGCGAACAGATCCACGTTGGCACATGCACACTGGCGGTCCACAAGTCGCAGAACAGACCTTTCAAATTTGAAGTTGAATATCAGGAATTCTCATTATGAATGTCCTGGACACTTACTGGAACCAAATGCATGCATGTCGGCTCACATGTTGGCCTGCAGAATCTTATTTCTTCGCCAAGTCCACACTCTAGAATAGATTATTCCTTTTCAGACAACACCGGAACTTCCCGACAAGCAAAATTTGCAGCGTCTCCGCAGGATTTTATTTATTATTGCAAAAGTGAAACGTTGAAAATGGGAACTTCCGCAGGCTTTTCACGTCGAGTGGTTGAAAATGGGAACTTCTGCAGAATTTTCTACAAAACGCTGCGGAACTTCCGAAAATGCCAGCGGTTCCGCAGTAGTTTGACAAGCCAGTACTTCCGCAGAATTTTGAATGTGTTGTCTCATATGATGTTGCCTCGCCAACCACTAGAGTGCATTTCGAACAGTCAGCCGTAGCGCAGAGGCTAGTAGCCAAGTCTCACAATCAACTAGTAAGTGAGTCTCACAGTCAATAGAGTAAGGTTCAAATCTCGCCTAGGTGTTCTCTTTTGCTGTTGTAGTTGGCATTCTTCGGAACTTCTGCACCACGTTTACGAATATTCCGCAAATGACCCGGCGGAACTTTCCCAAACGTTCTGCAGAAGTTACGGTCTGTTGTCTGAGTTAATGGTCACAGAAGAAAGCTCCATTATAGGATAGTGACTGTGTATCTACAAAGTATGTCACCAAAGCAGAGTTTATATCACAATTTATACGATATGGGGGAAGGAAAGGGGGCGCAAAGAATGGGTCGTGAAATCTGAAGTGGTGCAGTGAATTACAAGATTATGCGAGTGCTTTCTCCCATAAAGAATTTTCAAACATTATCAATTTTAGATGCGAATATGAAATTGAATAAAATGTATCCTATACAGAATACAATATGATATATTATGATATGAAAATTATATATTTTCAGAATCAAAATAATTTTATGAATCCTAAACTTCAGATTGGCCAAGTCCTATTTTTCTTCTGACGATGAGTGCCGCGAATTCTTAAAAGACTGGAAACTTGCCAGAAATAGCATCATCATAGTGGTAATCGAAATTGCTCAAAATACCTTCATTTTACAGTATCGACAATAAAATTTTTGAAGTGGGTTAAGGCAATTTTGTGTGCTCACAGAAAGAAGAGCACCTGGCTTTTTTTGTCGCTTGTGCTAGTTCTGGAGCATGACTCGTGAATGAGGCATGAGAAGAAATATTATCCGAATCAACGGAAAAATTCAGTATGTGGACTGTCTGTAAACTAATTTATTTTCTTGCATCTGCAAAATTTTACGAAAAAATGTTTTCCAGAATCCAACAAAAAAATCATTGCTAAAAATATCTTGATCACGATACCTGTGGAGCTTAGAAATAGTGACAGAGCTGTTGAAGGATGTACGAACTTAACTTGACTTGATTAAGATTGTCAATATCAAACTGGGCTGGTGAATTCTGTTGAAAAAAATTGAGCGAGAGATAAGCTGGCATCATGGCCCGGCGCAGATCGTATGAAAGCAGGCTGGACTTCGTTTTTGAGGCGAAAAAGCAGAGGCGATTTCGTTTTTTTGGCCAAAAATTGCGACGTTTCTTTTGAGTCGACGTTTCGTTTTTTGAGGGTTTTTTACGTTTAGGGCGGAGAGTCAAAGAAGACTTCGTAAAATTGCGCGAAAGTCAAGGGGGCGTTTTCAACAAGCCCAGAAACGAACTCATGCCGGGCTGGTATTCAGTGCTTCCTCAAACCCGTTTGGCGGCACTGCAACCCCAGTTTTGAAGAATTCAACTTCAGCCTATGCCAATAAGCCCCAAGCAGAAAAGGGTACAGTTAGTATCTTTAGCTTTCCGACGCAACATATCATGCGCTCCAAGCGCTATCAATCAAATCCGTTGCGCACGCCTGCTATCACTGTCGAGAACTCATCATTCAACGCAAACCAGTAGAAGATGAATGGAGACATATTTAGCCGTAATGGCTATAATAAATCATCTCTTACGAGAAAAGTGAAAATAAATGTAAATAGATCACAAAGTCGCTAAGCATGGATATGCTAAGCAAACTTACTTCCATCGATAGGAGGGTTAAATACTTCTACAGCATCTGCTCGACGTTTATGTCGTGACATGAGATCTGGAACAGGTTTAGTGAGATTTTTGAGTAGAAGATGAAGTCTTCAATTTCTACGGATCTAGCTGCATCACAGTGTTGGTAGAAGTGGCATGAAAATATGCGACAAAGAAATTTTTTTCTTTTATATGAAAAGTTTCGCAGCTTTCCCAATTAACCACGACAACGAATTTTCGATGACTGCCATTTCGGATTAGGGCACATTTCGCAGTGAGCTTGCTTAATATTTTCTGGCCATTGATGGATCCTATGCTCTGAATTGTTGACTTTTAAGAAGTATTCCAAGGGAGGTATACAGAAGTTTATTCAGTTTGTCCAAAAAGTTAATCGTATATTAGAAAAACAAAAACCTCAGAAAGCATACGACCCACCGGTGGATCATATTGTCCGAAATGGCAGGACACGTACGACCCACCCAACATAACGAATCGAAAAAGTGGAAACACGCAAAGTTTCGTTTAAGGTGCTAAAAAATTCCTGCTGAATTTGAAAGATTGGCACTAGTTAGAGTTTCCAAGAAATCTAAGCTCCCCGGGAAAGACTTGTGTTTCCTGAGGGTGCTTGAGTCAAAATTCATCGAAAGCATATGGCAACGATATAAACTGATTTACAGAAATGCCCAAAAGGTGATTTTTTAATTTTTGGTCACTGAAATTGCTAAAACGTCGGCTGAAATTCAAACATATTTTTGATCTTAGTTTCATGAGATACACTTTCCAACAAAGAGAGAAGCTGGTAGTGGTTGGATGTCTCTGCGAATACCCACGAATTTCGATTTTTCAAAATGATTTATTGACTTTGTTCTATACTGATTTTCTAGAATATATAGTACTATAAAATATCGACATACATAACAATAAGCATATTCTGTAAATTGGTTAGTCTATTGAAGCTTATTTAAACAATTTTCTTCCCTTTTCTGGTACAAGAATTGTGCATCAACCTATCAATATCGTTATTAAGTGATTTCTTTCTCTTTTATGCAATCCATCACTTTCCCAAGGTTCGCATTAGCATTTTCTCTTACGCAGGCTTCGACGTAATAATTAATGGATGAATTGCGGCATCGATCATAATCTTCACTTGAGATCACGTTTCACGATAAAGAACGAATGCAACATACTTTCGGTTCGTGAAAGTAAGTTACGCATGCGAGAATCATTACCGCCCGCTTCTGTTCGTATTAGGATCATCAAGATGAGGATCTGCAACAAATGTAATCGAATTAGTGAGCAGTTGATAGCGGAAGGATACATAACAATGTCACAATAGAATAGACTTTCACTTTTGTCTCACAATCAGATTAATTTCCTAATATTCTATTTATAACTTTTGAATTGACAGAGTAATGACTGAATTTCATCATGTCAAAAGAAAAATTCGGCGAACTTGCTTTGGAAATCCGGGTAACAAGAGGAGAAAGCAATATTGTAATACCCCAAGATTATAAAATTTTGACTTCAATTCCCACTTATATGGTAGCCTAAATATTGTAGAATTAAAATGTTTAATGTGTACAAAATAGAGTACCAAGCTTCTTAGATATATCAAAATATCAAATTGTTGGCAATCCAGAATTTTTAGAATAACGAACTGTCGATAAAGTAAAATGCCACTTTGCTCTTTACTGTATTGATTTCTAGTAAATCCACATTACCTTATAACGAAAATTTCCATTAGGAAGGAAATTTATGAAAAGTCATAGTGAGTAAGTAAGGCACTGGTGATATAATGAAATGCATTTTTCAGATTACAGCTTTAGACGCAAAAAATTCTATCATAAAATCTGAATAGTCTCAGCAAAATACTAATGCTGCACTAAACAAAGAATTCCTGGCTACGCCAATGCATATTGAATTATCTATGGGTACTGCATGATTTTGCTACAGGACACCACAGTGTCAAATTTTTGCAAAAGTTTAGGTAAAGTCCGCTTCAAGAGGTGATTGGCTATAAGAAGTGTGGAAGGATAAGAGCATATTTTGAGCTGAATATAGCTTTCTGGAATCAGACATGCTACCTTCAAAACAGCCATTCTCAATTTCAAGGCCCTTAGATTTTTTTTGTGAATTTCTGGGAACATTATTACTAACATGAAGGCAGTTTGAAAGCGTAGGCTTCTCAATAACGCAAGGGATATTTGCCAAAAAAATCGAGAAAATACTAGAAAAATCAAAAATTGCATTTTTTTTTGTGTGTGACGTGCACGTTTCGAAAAGTTACAATCCTGCACTCAATCTGAAGAAGAACAAAATTTTTCTGAAAAATTTATGAAGTCCTTCCATCGAGTGTAACAAAACTTGTGTTACGACCTTTAGCTGCCATTAATGAGAGCAGAAGTCAAAATCTTGTAGTATAAGGACACCACCAACGGCGCTCTTTGCTCATCACAAACTTAATATCTACGCTTTGAAAATTTCAAAAAATTCGCTAGATTTTGCTTTAGAATAAATGTGACCTATTATTTTATAAATCTAGAATGAGCAAGTCAAATTTTTAACGCTATTGAAACGACAACATTAAATTACATCAGTGAAAAAATGTTGGAAAATTGCGACTTGTCTGCTTGAAAAACTTTGACATGTACAAGTTGAAATAAAATAAAATTTAGAAGTAAAAAAATTACCTGAAGTCGCATTACCGAAATTAATGAACTCGTAATGCTTTTAGTCGTAGTAAAAGTGATTGAGGACTAGAAACAGTGATCTCACGAGCTTGCGCAGTTCGCACAGCGCTCGGCTACAACTATCTTCGTTCACCGCCCTCAATGAATCCATTACTGGTTTCGAACAAGCTAATTGCTGCGCGGACAATGACCGCCATTCCCTGGATATTGAAATAGAATATTGTAGGGTTCTTTCGCCCAAGGTAACAAGTTTGTACACCACTTTCCATTCTAAAAAAAAGAAAAAAATTTTTGAAGGAATTCAAAGATTTTGCAAGACTTCTTGAACTCCACTGTTCTGTTCTCACTTTTCTCACGGTCAAACACTCAATTATCTTTCGTCAAATAAAAGTATCTAGTGGTGTCATAGATAAATGATGATGCTTATAACCTCTAGTGATTAACTAGCGTGATTGCCTGACTTCCAAATCTCTCACATTCACCATCGAAAACACAAGCTATATACTAAAAGCTCAAGCACTTTGAGTTTGCTTCCCGAAAGTTGAAGTCTGTACAAATAAGCCCAGTTCCTTTCTCTTCGGAGACAGACAAATAAGGATGAAAATTCACACAGGAATGTCGTAATTCTTGAAAGTAGGCGTTGCTAAAATGCTCCAAAAACAAATTGCTTTTCCATGCTTTTGCTTTTGTTTCGCAGACTAGATCCGAAAAGTGTGCTGCCAAGCGTGAAATTCAAATTGACAAAAAATGTACCCCTGTTTGCCATTACAATTTTTGCTCCAAAATGGACACATGATGTGCATTGTTGAATCGTAGTTTTCAGCTAAGCTGCCAAAATTGTACATGAAAACGAGGGCATCAAAAATGCTTGCCAAGATGGTCTTTTTGACCACAAATCTGCAAAAAATTTGTTGTTTGCTTTTGCTGGAAATATGTTTCTTAAAGTTATTCAAGTTGGGTAATTGCTAAACTCCATCTGCTACTGTGCGCTCCACTGCTTGTGAAACCGAGAAGCAAAGCGTTTTGCAAAAGCTTTGAAAAGTAAGATATTATCTCGATTTTATAATTTGAAAATTATCCGTTAAGTGAAGGTCATTGTCGCCTATCTCAAACTATAGCTTACATTACGAGTATCCACAAATTACGTTGACAATTTTAAATTTGAAATTTCTTCTTTAATCAAAAGAGTTATAATAAAAGTTCAGTGTCATCTGAAAGATCTTTTCCTGTTTCACTCAGCAAATTACACTCTGTTAATCCAATAAAGTTCTGATTCTATTTAACCCATTGACGACAACGCCTAATTTTGCGCGGCGGCGCTGTGGGACGACGCGATTTTGCACAACACTTTCAGTGTGGGAAGGTTTCATGCTTGTTTAAGAAATGCAACATTGTTTTGTAAACAACTATTAACATTTTCTTGAACGACAGAGCCTATAGGTCCTATGAATACAAAAAATTGGAAAAAATGTGCATATGTGGAAGAAATACTAGACCTGCAAATAATACGACTTTGCGAGAGGTGTGGGCCACCGGGGGTCCACATCGTCCGCGGCAGCAAAAAGCGTGTAGGCCACCGGTGGTCCACATCGTCGTCAATGGGTTAAAATGGATTTGAGAGAAGATATCGACTTGCAAGGAAAAAAAGCAAAGCGACATCGCTCATGGTAGAGATGTTTTCTCCAAAGTAATTATATTTTTTGAAACTGCAGGACGAGGCCATTTTGATGGTACTCTTCCATATGATCATCTACAGGCTACAAAGTTGAAATCGTCTAAGCCAGCTTTCGCCAAGTACGGTGAGCAGTGTAAGCGGAAACTATTTTCTATCCAAGAACAGAAGACGAGATTGTTCCAGGAGATTCTTATCGCATACTAGATGGCAAACCCGGCTCCGCCCGGGACCAAACTTTGCACACATACACTTCGGGGCAGGGAGCGTGTCATAGTCCACTTTTCGTTATCGATCGATGTCGATTTTACCGATTTTTTGCAAAATTTGAGCTAGGGGGCTAGGATTTTGCACAGGGGGGTAATCGAGCATGCTGATCACCCCGGAGGGGTTGATCAGCATGCTCAAAACCTAGCCCCCTAGCTCAAATTTTGCAAAAAATCGATAAAATCGATATCGATCGATAACGAAAAGGAGCCTATGACACGCTCCCTGCCCCGAAGTAAATGTGTGCCAAGTTTGGTCCCGATCGGTTCAGAAATAAAAATTTCTATTCCGCACATACGTACAGACAGACATACAGACATACATACAGACAGACATTCAGCTTTATATATAAGATGCAAATACAGAAATTAAGGCATTTCATAGACATATTGTGGATTTATTCAGCACCTTCCGATTGCAGTCTTTGCATATGGTATCCATGAAAATCGGCTTACCTATCAGGGCAGATGAAAGAATGCATTGCGTGTTTAATCAGCAAATTTTATGATCACCGGCACATTACCACTAGCTACTCATATGCTATGTCATTTTCATTCGGAAGGACCATATAGTGCAACATCTCAAGTTCTTTTTAGAAATAAAAAGGTAGAAACTCCTTGCTAAAACATTCGAAGGTAATTCTTCCTCAATGTCAAGTACCCTAATTTCACAAGTATAGGACGCACCATTTTCCATTTTTTAAGCGAGCAGCTCAGTCCCTCGCTCTCTTTTGGAAAACGCGAATTATGCCGCACGATACTTCCACGCAATATGAACCACTGTATACATTTTTGGTGCTTTTTTGATACTCAGCTAGGATGTATCCTGGACTTCCTAAACACTCCGTAGTTTGAAAGTTGTCGTACACTCGTCGCATATCACGTTCGATAGTAGCAAATGGATATGAGGATAACCACTACGCTGAATATAATGGTCATACACTTAGCTCGCTCCTTTTAGTGGAACAACAAAAAAGCTACTAATACTTTATCAAGTAAACAAATTCACCTAACTTCAGAACACCGCAAAGTGTAGATCAAATAAACCCGACGATAACAATATAATGCCTGAATACCTCAAAAAGCAGAAAATACAAGAGAATGTAAAAGAGAGTACAATGATGCCCGACAAAGTGAGGAAAAATATCGCTTTTGGGACAGAAACAGAAGTAAAAATACGACCAGCAAAAAGAACAGAGCTTAAGATAATTGTAGTGGTGAGAATTTCACTACAAGTACTAAACGCTACAGCCTCTAGAAGCAGAACTACCTTCACTCCAAAATTTTCTTTTCGGATGTAATGACACGCAATCACATACAGCTTCTCCAAAGAATCATTCCATGAAGCTAATGTAAAGTTTTGTCCCAAGGGTTTGAGCTCAAGCTGTCAAACTCAAGATTTCATGGATTTCGGCGCAGAGTTGCCCTAATTGCTAGAAAAAAGTGTACATTTGCTCATAACGTTCATGAAAGACTCATCTGGAGCTGCTCTGTCCTTTATTTGCTACATAAAGGTTTAAAAATTACCGCACCTCTGCATACTTTCTCGAGCATGTAACTTTTTCTTCTTTTTCGCCACATACATAACCAACTTCAAATCTTCTGATTTGTCTAAGACACAGCTTAAGAGAATTTCGCTGCGCGAACTATCCCAAAGCATAAAATAATCAATTTTCAACAAACAGGAAAGAATGAAATTTTGATCTTCGCAAGATTGTCCTATGATTACTGTCTATTACATAAAATTTTTGATCTCAGCAACATTTTCCCAAGATTACTGCTGCCTATCTCGACAGTCACTACGCGGATGGTCAGGATGATGAGATGCCGATATACTTTCATGCACTTCCCGTGTTTTCATCGTAGAGCGCTCTTATCCTCTCTCCGTTTCCATTTTGTTTTGTTTTCCCCTCGCGTTGTCTCTCACATTCTTCCTTCATGCTCCTGCTCCTGATCTGCACTGCCGCTTCTCTGGTAAGTTTATTCCACGCACATGAAAAGACATAAAACGATAGCGCGTTATTAAAAACCAGTGCGTCACCTCCGCTTTGCAAAACCTGCGTTGCTTCTACCATCTAGGCCTTCCTCGTGTTTGCATGAAGATGGCTCTGGAACCCACCGCGCAGTGCTGGCCATCAATAATTTATCGTAAACAAGTGGTTACAAAAGCTTTTTCAAGTACGATCGGCTACTTTGAGAAAAGGAGACCTTTGTGCCGAAAAATGAGCGCGGATTTATTTTGGTCACCGCAGCTATCAAGCTTTATGATTGCCATAATATCAATAACTACCGTGAAGAAGTAGATATCTGGGAAAAAATCTTTTCATATTCTTAGTGAGAGCTACAATGGACCATCTACGCAATCATTCACTATTGGCGATAATCTCACAAAAAAATTGATTTTCGACAATTTCTCAAATTAAAGGCAATGTCTCAAGATATACATGCCAGGCAAATCCACAATCTTGCAAAAATAGCCACAAACCCACTTTGTACGCTAGAAGCCGCATGGAACCCTCTGGTGCAATTTCCGGAAGTTCTGCTCATCAAAGCGGCTTGTGCTTTTGCATGATGAACCTACATGCTGATAGGGTGCTATGACCAAAATTCTATCTCAAGATCTTCGCTGGAACTTGGATTTTGTTACAAACAGACACATATACACACAAAAACACGTAGACAATCCACCCTTAGCCCGTTATTACGAGTAATGAAGATAGTAGGGATTACATAAAACTGATAAGCATAAGAGACATAATTCTCCTCTGACCATTGCCCAGCTGTTTGAGATCATTGCAATGCTTCACACCGCAGTGAATATGTCTGATAATTTGGGAAATCTCTGAGATGCAGTGAAGAGTTCAAGGGTAGATCTGCAACGCCAACATTAGCTTTCCCATGTCAAAAGAAACACAAAAGGGTTTCAAACAATTTTCCGGTCCCGCCCACCTCATTTTACTTTGCAAAGAAGCGACGTCTCGAACAGTTCTACCCGGATTATGAGAGTCCATGGGATCGTGGATGAACACGGAAATAACTTCGCTGATGGGCGGACTTCCATCACGACCATCCCTAGAATACCGAGCATTGTCAGAGTTCTGATACTGAGCAGCTGGAAAACCATATGTACTGAGCTCACCTCCATTTAACTTTTGCATCGCGCATGCAGATATAGTGTGTTCTAAACTCAAATCTGCAGTAGTAGTCCAAGAAAAGTATGAAAAGTTGGGCAAGATTCAGTCGATTCTTTTCCACTTCTGAAATAAGGCGATAAGTATAAAGAAGCAAAAGAAATTACCAAAAATCACATTTCGAATCAGATTCATCGAGTCAAAAGACGCAATTCATTCCGTTAGAAAAAACTTGAAAATTATTTGCATAAAACCTCTACACTATAAATTGTGAACATTTCTGAGGAGGTTAGGGAGGAAACAAATAGGGTGAGGGGCTAGCATTTCTGCTCTAACTGGCGAACAGATGTTGGACGCATCGCAATGCGAAACAGGATAGTAATTGTGAGGTTACATACCGAAGCCATCTCGCGAGAAGGAATCATCCGAGAAATTCAAAGCTTTAGGAAAACGAACTGTTCCACCATCATTACGTGCATACCTATCTGGAAATGATATGGTTAGAGGGAAAAGATCACACAATCTATGCGTACCTGGATAGACTTTTTGTAGATTCGGTAAGATAGGTGGGGAGACCCCACACTGTAAAAAGTGAACGACAAGTAAAACCATTGCGTAACTGAAATATATCATCTGACGCTGTCTGAACAGATGCGAAATGAAGCACTACCTATTGAATCCTCCAAGTTTCGGATTTTTTACATCATTTCGACTTGCCCAATCTTTGACCAGCATACACAAAGGAGCAAACCTTTCATCCCATCTAAAGCAGGCGACAGTAAGGAAGAATCATACCGCCATATCTTCAGAATTATGGCGCTAACAAAGAAAGTATTTTAAAAAATTTACTCCCCTCTATATGAGTGCTGCACTACACCACTGCTAGAGACACCCAAATCTGCTAAAACTTGACGTAACGTGTTATTCGACCCACTCTCAAGAATGTATTGAGCCATTAGTATCGCTGTAGTCCACAAGTTGATTTAGAAAAAAATACGCATTTTTTTGAGAATGCCGAACGAAGGGTGACCTCGCTAAACCTTCGCGGTCTTAGAGTAATCCAACGCGCGTTCGTGGTGTAATGGTCAGCATGGATGCCTTCCAAGCATTCGACGGGGGTTCGATTCCCCCCGAACGCATTCGTTTTGGAGGTCAGCCACAAGATCAGGCGAAAATGCGTGACAGATAGCTGTCTCCGCGCGAACGTCTACGCGGTTTCGGAGAAATCTAACACGCGTTCGTGGTGTAATGGTCAGCATGGATGCCTTCCAAGCATTCGACGGGGGTTCGATTCCCCCCGAACGCATTCGTTTTGGAGGTCAGCCACAAGATCAGGCGAAAATGCGTGACAGATAGCTGTCTCCGCGCGAACGTCTACGCGGTTTCGGAGAAATCTAACACGCGTTCGTGGTGTAATGGTCAGCATGGATGCCTTCCAAGCATTCGACGAGGGTTCGATTCCCCCCGAACGCATTCGTTTTGGAAGTCAGCCACAAGATCAGGCGAAAATGCGTGACAGATAGCTGTCTCCGCGCGAACGTCTACGCGGTTTCGGAGAAATCTAACACGCGTTCGTGGTGTAATGGTCAGCATGGATGCCTTCCAAGCATTCGACGGGGGTTCGATTCCCCCCGAACGCATTCGTTTTGGAGGTCAGCCACAAGATCAGGCGAAAATGCGTGACAGATAGCTGTCTCCGCGCGAACTGCGCGGTTTCGGAGAAATCTAACACGCGTTCGTGGTGTAATGGTCAGCATGGATGCCTTCCAAGCATTCGACGGGGGTTCGATTCCCCCCGAACGCATTCGTTTTGGAGGTCAACCACAAGATCAGGCGAAAATGCGTGACAGATAGCTGTCTCCGCGCGAACGTCTACGCGGTTTCGGAGAAATCTAACACGCGTTCGTGGTGTAATGGTCAGCATGGATGCCTTCCAAGCATTCGACGGGGGTTCGATTCCCCCCGAACGCATTCGTTTTGGAGGTCAACCACAAGATCAGGCGAAAATGCGTGACAGATAGCTGTCTCCGCGCGAACGTCTACGCGGTTTCGGAGAAATCTAACACGCGTTCGTGGTGTAATGGTCAGCATGGATGCCTTCCAAGCATTCGACGGGGGTTCGATTCCCCCCGAACGCATTCGTTTTGGAGGTCAGCCACAAGATCAGGCGAAAATGCGTGACAGATAGCTGTCTCCGCGCGAACGTCTACGCGGTTTCGGAGAAATCTAACACGCGTTCGTGGTGTAATGGTCAGCATGGATGCCTTCCAAGCATTCGACGGGGGTTCGATTCCCCCCGAACGCATTCGTTTTGGAGGTCAGCCACAAGATCAGGCGAAAATGCGTGACAGATAGCTGTCTCCGCGCGAACGTCTACGCGGTTTCGGAGAAATCTAACACGCGTTCGTGGTGTAATGGTCAGCATGGATGCCTTCCAAGCATTCGACGGGGGTTTGATTCCCCCCGAACGCATTCGTTTTGGAGGTCAGCCACAAGATCAGGCGAAAATGCGTGACAGATAGCTGTCTCCGCGCGAACGTCTACGCGGTTTCGGAGAAATCTAACACGCGTTCGTGGTGTAATGGTCAGCATGGATGCCTTCCAAGCATTCGACGGGGGTTCGATTCCCCCCGAACGCATTCGTTTTAGAGGTCAGCCACAAGATCAGGCGAAAATGCGTGACAGATAGCTGTCTCCGCGCGAACGTCAACGCGGTTTTGGAGAAATCTAACACGCGTTCGTGGTGTAATGGTCAGCATGGATGCCTTCCAAGCATTCGACGGGGGTTCGATTCCCCCCGAACGCATTCGTTTTGAGGATTACCCACAACACGTCGTCTTTAGCAGCTAATCAAGACTATAGATGGGCCAGAAATAAGGTAAGTCTACCCGTCCAAAAATGAACAAG
This sequence comes from Cylicocyclus nassatus, assembly GCA_958299035.1. Taxonomy (NCBI): domain Eukaryota; kingdom Metazoa; phylum Nematoda; class Chromadorea; order Rhabditida; family Strongylidae; genus Cylicocyclus; species Cylicocyclus nassatus. The sequence continues at coordinate 36,593,465 of CATQJL010000001.1, read as the reverse complement.
GAAGAGGCCCAGCATAATTTGTGATGCAGATCAAATTACCTATTAAAAGCCCAGAACTCCCATGATATCCACCTTGATTACCTTTTTGGTGAACCACTGACAATTACCTAAATCGTCAGCGATGTATTGCTACCGTACTACTCAAAATCTATCCAACATGAGACTTACGAAACAAATCCTCGAATGAGAAAACTATTGTGTATCCCTGATACGAAGGAATCAGTGCAAGAGCTGAGATCAGCCTCAATACCCGCTTTGGTTTTAATTTTCAGTACCGGCACCTATAAAAATGAGGATAAAGAAAGCAGAAAAAGTGGATCGCTTACTTCACCTTGGCTTCGACATACTGCAGTTCTTCGATTTCATTCTTGAAGTCGTCGTCAGTCAGCAGAAAATGCCGGATTCCTCGCAAGATGTGATAAGCAGCGCTAAAACACACAATTCATACTACTGGTGTGTGATCAGGAAAAAACTTACTCCGACTCGTTAGGAAAAAATGGTCTAGCATCTGGGCACCAAAAAGTCACATCGAGATCACTCTTCCTTGAAGCAAGGCGAGTCATAGTTGAACCCGAGGGGAATAATTTGAAACGCCATCTCTGCTACGGTACTCTCTTAGTGGTTAGAAAAACTGACAAACGATAAAAGTAACCAAAAAGACTTGTACATATGGGTTTTTCATCAGCGTAAACAAGTGAAGCAAAGAAAAGGGGAATAAATATTTGATTCTAAAAAAAATCTTACCTTTCTTTTCCTGATTATTCGCGCTATACTATCCATAAATGCCATTTTAGCTGCAAACTCATCGTACGTCTAAAAACAACTAAGGAACAAGATAAGTCGTTTGACTGAGTGATCTTGTCATCCAATTTCTCAATTAACACGTTGACGACAGTGCCGCGCAATGGTGCGCGGCAGGCAGTCTGTCCCTGTGGACGACGCCGCGCAATGGTGCGCGGCGGCCTTAATTTCAATACTATCTGTACAATCCTCTCAGTTTTTGTTCATAACCAACATAGGCTCAGATGTATCTCATGTATTAGCCCCGCCCCTTTTTGGCAAACTCCGCCCACTTCTATACCCCTCACAGGGCCCCTTTTTGTTCATAAAAAGCTTGGATGAGGCCGTAGATGAACGCAAAGACCTCAAGTAACTTTTATATGGGCCCCGCCCACCGTCAGGCAAACTCCGCCCCCTGATTGGCAAGCTCCGCCCACTTTTCAAAAATGCCGGAATTTGCACGAATTCATTGATTTTGAGCGATTTCCAGCATTTTTGAAAAGTGGGCGGAGCTTCCCCGCCACCTTGCATTTTTGTATCTCACGCATAGATGCATGCATACATATATGCAGCCGGCTGTGAAAATGCCCGGAAACGGTTCGTCCACAGGGACAGACCTTCAAAAAATGGCTCGTCGCCAACGTGTTAATTAGCGCCAATGTTGAACAATCTCAACAAGTAGCGTAGCGAATCTGCCAATAAGCGTAGAACAAGACTGTATAGTTCACTTCAGTACGTCTTAGATAATGCGTTTAATTGACTCAATACTCATTCCACTCATACATCATTGTTTTCAGGCCTATAAAATTGAAAGAGAACATGCAAATATTTTACGAGAACGATCTCAATCAAGGTGGGAAGCGAACTGTAATAAACCGCATATCATTAGATGCGCCTTGAAGAGCTGATTCCGAATCTACTTTCCATATTTGCGATGCGGTTATTAAAAGTTACGAGCGTTCGAAAACCTAAATTTGGAAAATTTCCGAGCCTCAAGGATTAGTGTTGTTCAGAAACATTGTGTTTCCGGTCAATGTGAGCATCCCTTGTCGATGCTCTAATATCCCGTGATCACGCACTCCGAAAATGATAAAGCATAGTTTGCTTGAAAACCCGATGAACTCGCACTTTTAACCGTCAGTAACTTTTTCCAAAGAACCGCATCGTAGATATGGAAGGTAAATTTGGAATCAGCTCAACAAGGCGCACGCAATGATGGTATGATATGCAGTTCATTCCAGTTCACCACTCAAAGCCAGTGTCTCAGCAAATATTCGACTTCCAGTTCGTCAGCTTTCCGGAGCCTTCTCATCATAAGAAATCCATATCTGTGCTTTCCAGCGCATGGAAATGGCGAAAATGAGCTTTCTCCAAAGCTTTCCAGGTCCGCAATTCGCGAAAATATACCGGAAGTGTTCCGCGTCCCGCCTCCTTCGTTCCGGACCCCGCCCACTTGCACATACTCTCCACCGAACGCGGACCTGGAAGGCTTTGGAAAGAGCTCATTTTCGCAATTTTCATGCGCTGAAAAGCCCATGTATGGGCTCCTTAGAGCGAGCTCCGAAAGGGTAAAAATCTGTAAAACGAAATTCTGCCAGGAGACTGCCTTTGAGTTAGGATCGTTCCCTTGTCAGATCCTGAGGAAGGAAAAAGAAATGTTTATAAATTCTTTGATATTCTTACCTCCAGATTATCGAAATAGTATTCGTAGATCTGCCTTGACAGACTGTCCAACATCTCAGTATACCTTTCGTTGCTGAACATTCTGAAAAGCATCAAATGCACATGGAAGTTCTAGACCTACGAAAACAGAAATGAGCTATGCTCAACGTAAATTCCCGTTGAAGTAGTCTTACTTGGAAAAATACTTTAGACTGTGCTCAATATACTTCTTGTTCGGTGTCACCAAATACCCTGGATACACATCAGTATCTTCCAAATATTCCTTTCGCTTCCTTTCTTCTCCATTGGGAAAAGCCATTGTCTACAAATTTGCAGTTTGACGTAAGGTTTCATGTAGAAAAAGTACCTGTCAATACACTGTATTATAGATCCCAACTGGTCATCGACTTGGAACAGTAGTCAAAAGCAGGCGTAGAGGGATTGCGCAGCTGCTGTGACTGCACAAACTTCGCTAAAAATGTCTCGCTGAGGTTGTCCTTCAGAAAGGATGGAAATCAAGTGGTGCGCACTTGCATATGCTGAAACTGGGAATTCAAAAAAGTACTCAAAGTTGAAGTTCAGTAATCGTAATGAACCAATCACGATCAAAATTGGGATTTCTGTGTGTTCGAGGTTGTTCTTCTGCATAGCTATGATTGTTCGCAAAACAAAGCACAAAGCACTTTTTTCAAAGAACTTTTCAAAATCTAAGTTCAAGTTCAGTAATATGTTCAAAGTGAGTGGTTAAATAACGAGTTCATGCCAATACACATAGACATTTTATACGACATCACTAATCATGTATGGATATGTGTATGACAAGGTCGCGCCAACAGGTATATAGCTTGTAGCCAAGATGTAGGTTAGAACCTTAATGTGCCTGCGGCATTCTGCTCGAGGGAAACCTTTATGAGGTCATGACCTTGCAACGCGGAAGAGGGAAAACATGTAATCGAGTACATGGAAAACATAGAAATCCCAATTTTGATTGTGATTGGTTCATTATGATTACTGAACTTCAACTTTGAGTACTTTTTTGAATTCTCAGTTTCAGCATATGCAAGTGCTCACCACTTGATTTCCATCCGTTCTGAAGGACAACCTCAGCGAGACATTTTTAGCGAAGTTTGTGCAGTCACAGCAGCTGCGCAATCCCTCTACCCTGGTTTTGACTACTGTTCCAAGTCGATGACCAGTTGGGATCTATAATACAGTTGTCAATACCGACAACGAAACGCAGTCGTAACAATGAATTGAATATGTTCAAATTTGAATTGTGAAGTAGGCGTGAAGTAGAATGCATTGCAGAAGCGCGCAACTACAGAACCAAGTTCGAGCATAATTTTTTCTCTTCCGTTTTCATGCTAATAAGATCTAACGGTAAGTCCAGTTGTTTTGTAATTTGGAGGCTCTGTTTGTGCAAGCGATTACCTCATTTATCTAGCGTCTGCGAAGAGAGGATGAGGATGCTATTGTTTAAGTAATTCCTAAATTGTTTTGTTCTTGAGCGATTGTATGAGCTGAGAATTTTTTTGAGGGGGGAGCGTGTTAGTTTTGTTTAGTTAGATGCTGATGGTTTGTCAAAACCATCCCAGCAAAAGAAGTCAAGTTTTAATTTTTTGGGCTGAGCTGCAAAGATTTTTGGAAGATAGCAATAAACTTGCAAATTTCATCCTTGGTATGACCCATTTCATCTAGATGAGCATATATCGAAGATCTTCCAAAAATTCCTTTAAAAAGAGAAGAATTGCAGAAAAACTGACTTGCTGTTTTGTATTAGGTTGTTGCAAAAATAATGTCCGTTTTGCAAATTTTCACTCTGGAAGGCTATAACTTCGTTCAGTCTTCATATTTTTGAATGCAGTTAAGACCATCAGAAACAGCAAACCTTTCATAATTTAGCGCGCACCTGCTCGTACTGATATCGCAAACGGGAAGAAAACCATGCGTCAAAAAATTGGAAGTTTTTCTTTTGAAAACCTCTTCTTTGAGAGCTTACAACTCCCTTCAAGTTTTGTTCTTATGGCTGCCAATCAGCTTATTTTGTAGCAGCAGGCCATGAGTTTATGTTTGTATAGAAAAGACTCCAACGAAAGAGTTCTGCGGAAAGAAAAGATAAAAATTCAAAAATGTTCACTTTTTGATCCTATTTCTTGTAGGCTTGTGAGTGCCAAATTATGAAATGGAATTCTTCGTGCACTGAATAGCTAAATTTCTCTTCAGATATTGTAGTTAAGGTGTGCTTATCTCAAGCTTACAGATATGGGCGAAGCTTTGGCGATTGCCTTAATTATGAGAAATTTCTGACCCATACAATGCTAGCAGTAAGTATCTATTTCGAGGCGTCAATTTCTCAGTCCAGATATCTCCAAAAACCTAGATGAGCATGCAGTAGGTAAACAATCTTCATTCAATACAGATGCTATGTTTTCAGAAGAATTCGTTTATTTGCTCCTGAATTGTGGTCTAGAAACTGAAAGCTATGAAATTTCGATTTTGAGTGCGGATGTGCAAAATGCTGGTGAAATTCTGACAGAAGAGGATAGCAGCTTATTTTTACCACCGTTAGAAAGTACATGGAGGAAGCTTTTCAATGATATGCAGATTCTGTATTGTCATAGAAAGTTTGACGGAAAAAAGTTGTTTGGAATCTAGGCCTAGAAAAACGGACATTATTTTTGCAACAACCTAATATCATTTTGGAAACAGTGAACTTCAATAATGTTCATCGGCATACTGTTTGAAAGAGTGAGACGTAGATTACGCTACCCCTTAGCACTTGCTCGACCACTTCATTGTCTGCAAAACTTGGGTGAAGCTGGACCTCTGAGATATATCTATCAGCCCTCGAGCAATCTTCGGGGAAGTGGTTTAAAGTGGTTACGGATTGGAATTGGAGGGACAACGCTCTTACTGGATTGGGCGCAACTTTTTTCATTTGCAAAAAAAAACGATTTCTGGTAAAAGGCGTCTCGGCGAAACTTCGTTGTTCACTTTTTTACCTACTCGAAGCCTTCCCGCCATGAGGAAACATACGCGGGCTTTGCAGCGCGTGAAAATGGCAAAATGAACCTTTTCGAAGCTCTCCAGATCCGCATTCAGTGGAATACGCCGGAAGTCCTCCGCGCTCCGTTTCCCTCGTTTGGGACTCCACCCACTTACACGTATTTTTCAATAAATGATACCGGGAAAGCTTTAGAGAAAGCTCATTTTCGCCATTTTCATGCGCTGAAAAGCCCAGATATGGATTCCCCAGGGCGGGAAGGCTTCGAAAAGGTGGAAGACTGGAACGTAACTTTATCGGGACGCTGCCTTCAAACTTGGTACAAGCACGCGCACACTTCCCCCCCCCCTTTCCTTCTCTTCTCTCTTCTCTCTCTTATTTGTCTGATGTCTTCTTCATTTGTTTAGACAAAGTGGAAACTCTACCTTTGGTTTTTCAGCTTGAGGTAAACATAAATGGATAAGAAGAAGAATCGTCACCTCAAGAAGTTGAAAAAACAGATTAACGAATTATTTCTGATGGGTGGCATAACCCAAGAAGAAGCTGAGGCCATCGATGAGGCTGAATCAGCGATGATAGCACGTACTTCAGTCGAAGCTACATCGTCAACATCTACATCAACATTTTGTACAGGTCAGTTTCGGAAAGAATTTGATTTGTTGTGTCAACCTGTGAGTTGCAGATTCTTCGATGAAAATTTCAAGGAAACTAGCTGTTGCACGTTATCAACGTCAGCCTGGACCTCAGCTGACGCTTACTTTAGACCGACTAGGTGGCACCTATATGTCACATGCTGGTGAGTTATAAAATGAATCTCTTAAAAAAGGGCAATGAAAATTGCCCATACAGAGAGCGTGTTTATCGGCTGCCATTTTTGGCACAGGCTTATGCGTTTTGATGTTCAACTCAAATTTGTACGCTATGAGTCTTCGAACAAGACTTGAAGTACATTTCAGAGGTCAGTGAACTCGTCCAGTATTCTGTCATCGGCCCAGTGGTTAACAAACCAAGATGGGCTCATTTTCGTCCGTGGAAGAGCACCTCACAAACAGTTCTCATACGAGTGAATTGTCCGAATGACTATATAGCAAGTATTTGCTATTTTTCTTTTTATTGAAACTCATTACATTGTTTGTAATGAGTTTTTCAGGAAAATAACGAATTTTCGTTTTCGTTCATCGACCAGTTTTTCAACAAACAGTGGATCCGCATGGATCAGGCAATTGGAGATCGTGAAGCTTTTTGGAATCACATAATGCAAGTACCTGTGAGCATACAGGAACAAATACGGGAACGAGTTTTGGTCAGTTTTTGCCTATCTCTTAACGTAAACAATTTTTGCTAACAATTCAACAACGTTTTTTTCTTAATAACATTTTCCATTCTTATTTTCCGTTATTTTGTTATTGTCGAGGTTAGACATGGCGGCTTAAGATTTATTTCATGGGGTGAAGCGCGAGTTTTTGCGGATGGAGAGGCATGCAGTCCTCCGGCAAATTTGTGAAATACGTTGAGAGTCGAATACTTTCTGTTCTGCATCGCTGCTTCCTATGCGGTACTATGCGGTACTCGTTTGGGATTTTTGGCTTTTCGGGATAGATAGTACCAATTTCCAAACTCTTTGAGCATAGAACTTCGTTAGAGGTGCTAATGAGCCCGACGGTAGAGTCATCACGCATCGGCTTAGGGGCCATTTGAAACACGTTTAAATGATTCACTTATATCTTTCCGACTGCCAAACATGCTTTCTGTGTGCCAAAAGCGTTTCATCTGCCGAAACGTACCGTTTGCAATCTCATAGTGAAACCGGATATAAATAATGTTTGCTTTTCTGAATGGTTGATTTTGATGACAATGGCATGATATGAAGCTGCCAGTCACTTCTTTCTTTGGCATGTGAGCTTATTGCCACGTGGGTTGTAGCTGCGGTACTACTATATGCTTCCATTTTGGAGTGTTTATCTCTTCTCTTGCTTTGATAGACTCTGTCTATTTGATTCGTTTAGAAAGTGGATCCGATGGAAGGTATTGCGAAAGGTGAGGAACTGAGAACGGAACTGCTCATCACCACGCCTGAAATGGTGGATAATGGTTATCCTTTTCCTGATGGACGTAATATTCCTACCAAAGAAAAGTGTGTTTTGTTTCCTTTTGGTCTTTTTGAGTTCATGAGCCCATTTTTGCTTTGTATGATCTATGCGATGTTGTATGTACAGGAAGGCAACGCACCGCATGCTTTTTGATTTCGAAAGTCCATATAATGAGGCTGATTAAATTTTTCAGATATGTAGCAGTAACAAAGGACTCCCCTATTTTTGCGTTGGACTGTGAGATGTGTGTTACTTCGGTATCTGAACATGAGCTAACTCGGATATCTCTTGTAGGTTCACGTTGATAAACCTTTGAAGTTGAGTTCTCTCTAGCAATCAACGTTATAGATCAGGGAAGATGGGAGTGTTGTGTTGGATACATTGGTTAAGCCAGAAAACGAGATTATAGTGAGTTTAATTGTCAGCTATGACTATTTCATTACTTACTTTTCCTATCTGTGGGACTATCTGACGAAGTTCTCTGGCATCACAGCTGAACTAATGGAGCCGGTGACAACAACGTTGGAAGACGTCCAAGCTGCTATATGCGCCGTTCTGCCTCCAGATGCAATTCTCTGCGGTCATTCACTTGAATTTGATCTGCGTGCTATGCACATGGCTCATCCGTAAGGGCTCTTACTCCTCTTATTTTTTTTATTTTCTGCTGCAAATTATATCGGTAGTACCTGCCTGTTTCTATTTTATATTATTATTATTATTATTATTATTATTATTTTTCTATTATATCAAAACTTGTGTTTTAGATATTGCATCGATGTTAGCCTTATCTATAATCTCTCAGGCACTGTGAGAATAAAGACAAGTTTGAAAAACTTGATGTCGCTGTTTTTTGAAGAGGAGATCCAGGTGCGTCAACAGAAGAATCGTTCACTTCCATGATTATACTGTGTGCTTGCAGAATTCACATGGACACTGCTCAGTTGAGGACGCTTGGTGCGCATTACGTCTTCTAAAGAAAAAACTTGAAAATGGGTATGCTGTTTTTTCGATGTTCGCGTACTCAGAATCTTTACCCAAACTGTTTCAGACTCATCTTTGGCAACTGTCAGTACGGTTGGCGTTACAACGACTTTATGAAACAAAAGCATGCGCAAGATGCTCAAAATCTCGAAGATAAGAGTGTTGCCGATGTGCAGCCTGAAATTGCTGGGTCTGATGAAGGCGGTGACTCCGAGGCTGTAGTTGATACTCCCAAAAGCAGTGACTCAGAGCCTCCAACGAAAAAGTCTCGTATGGAGCCAAGGTAATTCACTAGTTTTATTCTGACTTGGTTATCTTCTATCTTTTCATTTTTCTCAATAGTTTTTGCAATTTTTCTCAGGAAACGTGTGTTCTGTGAGTGTGGGGAGGTTATCGGTGTTGATTGCATCTTGGAGAATTGCCAGTGTCATGCTTCTCCACCTTCCCAATGTCTTCGATGTCTGACCAAGAATGCGAGTTCGTTTCCTGAAGGAGATTTTGATTGGAGGTATGCTTTTTAAAACTTAAGTTGAAACATTTGTAGTAGTAGCTGCAGTGGCGGTCCCAGAATTTCCGCCCGGGGGAGGGGCAAGAATTTTTTTCCAGTGAAGGTGCGTGGCGTGAGCCATGCACTCCGAAAAAAATTTTTGGGATGTTTTTCAAAATTTCTTCCGGGCCCATAACTCCTAAGCCACGCACGTACGCGAAAACTTTTGTGACGAGGCTTATGTGAATTTTTAAATTTTCGAAAATGTTCCAATTATTCACAAAAATAAACACGTCACTTGCACATTTTTTACATCCTTTGTAAATAAATTTCAAAAAATTTCGTGGCTTATACTCGAGGGCTTCCCGCTCCCCTCCTCCCTGGCATTAGCTTGCTGTCTGTCGATTTTCAACGCGAGCACGACAAGAAAAATGGACGGGAAACGGTGTCATTTTGAAATCTTACAATTCGTATTAGGTCCTTTTTTCTTGATCCCATCCCTCTCTAACAACATTTACTTGTTTGGCGCCTCTGTCTCCTAGTCATATTTTCCTACCTCTTTGAGCTTATCATCATCTTTGCGTTTCCAGCAAAGCTGTGCGAAGCGAATACTGCTGCTCATATCGGCCACTTTCCTACTATCTCGTTGATTCGAAAAAGACTGTAATGGTCGGGTTCGCTGATGTGAAAGATCTTCATATACAACGAAACAAAGTGTAAGTTCATATCTGCAGTTATATGTATCACACATATATTATCGTTTAAAGGTTTACACTTCGTCGTCCAAGCTCCTTCCCCTCGCTTTTGGACTATGTTGATGAAGTCAGCTGCGATTTACTGGAGTATGGCTTAGCGCTAATTGAAATCGACTATCTGAAGCGGCAGGAAGAGGTGGGAATTGTACTTTCTCTGTTTCTTCCAAGCTTTCATATCACTATTGTGTTAGTCATCCGATTTCTTGTTACCAAATGATTGTAGTATTCCTCTGAAGAGGAGGAAGACGGTGAAGTTTGCGATGGCCGGTGGCGGATGCAGCGTGCTGTTCACGAACTTGATGGACATTTGGAGAAGGTAGTTTGAATTTTTTTTTTGTTTTGCGTGAAGACCACATTTCTGTAGACTGTTACGCTTCGGTAGTCATTCGTTCGTTTTTTAGATCATCAGGGCAGCGGCCCGCTACAGCCTCATTATGGTGGTTATGGCCAGCGAGAAATCGTCGGTGTGTTACCTAAAGGTCAAGCCGTAGCTATAGCTATTGTTCAAGTGTTACTATTAGAAAAAGTTCTTTTGTGCCTATCCAGCTCTACGGGTCACGTAGGCATGTGTTCGCATTTTCTCTTCTTCTTATAAGCTTTCCATCATATTTTCGCAAATTACCACAGCTTACACGTCATTTTACTTTTCAAGCATGCTTAGTAAATAAGGCAAAGCTACATTTTGTTTATTTCTTTCGTTCGCGACACTGCAATTTCGTGTTTGCACGTGATTATGGCGTTTCGAGGCGCCATGAAGTCAACCAGTGCTGTAGCTCATGAAAAGCTTTTTGTTTTATAAGTAGTGCGTTTCAGATAGAACCCTGCGTGTTCTCATTTGAGTTTGAGTTTTAGATAATCTTATTAGAGTTTCCCGCGTTGCCATCTATTGTATTGTAACGGTTTAGCACATCTACATCTCAGCATAGTGAAGTGTTGATTTGTATAGAAAAATGTGCCCAATTTTGTGGGTTATAATTTTCGCAAATTACATCGTTTATTATCCTGTAAGCTGTTATTTCTATGCTGTTATTGTTGTTTGTTGTTGTGAGAATTTGATTAATTTGGATCAAGGATAAAGAATTCTGATTACATACGACTACATCTTTTTTCTTCCAAAAAAAAAAACAAATAGCGGGGCCATAAAATTCTGAAAATATGGTAATAGAGACCGAGTTTGAAAATTGGGATTCCACTTGGAATGTAATTGGGAAAGGCAGCGCGTACATATTCAAATGTTTGAGTGCCGTGTTATCACAAGAAATTTTCTAAGCTACATCTCCATCGACGCGGGTTTTCCCGTTTCCGTGCAACCTGGTGTTTTTCTGTAATTGATGAGATCGTCCACACCTGATTAGCTTGTTATAATCGCTCGTATCCGAGTTACGGAGGGATGAGCAGGCGCTCAGTTCGATTGCATCTCCGCCTCTTTTGCGTCTTCGCATTTCATAATCAAACTTGTCTCTTTTATCATGTTGTTATACAGTGGAATTTGATGGTTAACTATTTGCAAATAGCATTAATGTTTGAATATTAGGTCGTTCCGAAAGTTCGTTCGCAATTTTCAAAATTTCATAACTTTCGATTTCTCCAGCCGATTTTACTGCCTTTGAATTTATATGAAAATGCCAAATCGTGCTCTTTATAATGACATCTTAGCCGTTTACTAACGGTCATCTTTTGCAGAAGTGGTAGAAGAAAATTGCTAAAAAATTTGAATTTTCTGTGTAGGGTCATAAAAAATCTAAAACTTGCAATATCGGAGCAGTTGGTATTATATGGTTACCTGCTCTTTCTATCTGTGTAAAGCCAGTGCTGATTGGACGTCTCTATCAAAAATAAAGTTTCACGAGAAAAAGGGCAAAATTAATCAAAATTGCGTTTTTGTACTGCTTCCTCGAGAATCTTAACTTTTTACAGAAATGTTCAATCAGACACAAACTTTGCACAGTTAGAAGAGTTAGGTAATGGAAACTATAATATTGACCGCTCAGATTTTTATTGCAAGTTTCAGATTTTTTGTGACCCTATGAAAATACATATTTTGAAAAATTCTCTTCTACCGCTCCTATCTACGCAACGGATGAGCGTTAGTAAGCAGCTAAGATGTCATTGTAAAGAGCATGACTTATTCCTTTATATAAAAGTAAAAGCAGTCAACTCAGTTGGAAAAATTAGAAGTTATGGATTTTGAAATTTGTGGGAACGAACTTTCGGGACGACCTAATAATTCTTGTTTTGCTTGACGAAGTTTTCTAAGACAAAATATTGTTTTGACGTATTATAATTACGGTTTCAATTTTTTTTAACTTATAAGTTGTTGAAAAGCAGCTCAAGATTGCATCTTTCTCAGTTTCACGCGGAAAAATGGCGGACTTATCTATTTGTAAAACTTATTTGTAGGCGTATAAATGTGTACAGTTCCGATTACGAATGTTAATTTATATAGATAAAACTTGAAAATTAACTCCGGATCGACATAAAGATTTTCTGGGCAGCAGTATGAGCACTCGCTTGGATTGGAGGTTGTAAATTGCACTGTAAAAACGGAACTTGCCTGTGAAATGAAGAATCTAGTGATTCGATTCTATATATACTGGCTTCGGCGACTACCGGTCTTTTCGCGGTAATGCATACATATCTTCGCGGAGTTTTTTTTTCACTTAGATAATTTTTGTTATCATCTTTCTGCACCTTTATGGAAGTGGTGAAATGAAGAACTTCGAAGTTTGAGTGTTATGCAGAGTTTATTCAAGACTACCAGTCTATTTGACACCTCATAGATCGTGAGAATGCTCCTGATACTTTTTCAAAAACCCTTTGTTTCAAGAATGCTGGTGAAGTACGGGGCCAGTGTTTTGCCATATGTTATGCGTTGATAGCTTTCAATTCAACTGGATTGGCGGCTAAAAGGCGGGGTCTGTGACCTAATTAAAGCCGCTCGCGCCCGCGACGCTGTCTGCGTCTCTCTCACGTCGCGCTCTCTGATCAGTCCCTAGCCTTAACTAGGTCACGAAGCCCCGCCTTCCAGCCTCCAATGCAGTTGAATCAAAGGGTATGTTGTTGTACGGTATGGTATGTGTTCCAATCAAATACTGTATGTAAGGACCAGTCAGCGCCCAGTGTAAGAAAATTATTCATGCCATCAACTAAGTTAGCACGATCCCAAGTAAAGGCATTATGGAAGAATCAGATGCAATTCGAAAATTAAGCTTAGTCTAGAAAGCTCCCCCACATTTGATTGTGGAGTGAGGCCTCGGACAGAGTTCACGCGATTTGATCATCGCGAGCAATCGCTACAAGACAACTGTTACGTGTTCATTGCATGCCGATCAGCTTGCATTTCGGTTGTGATACTTTTCCAGCTCAAAATTTTTTGATTGTAAAATGAAAATGAATGAAAATGGATGAAAGTGGCGGCGATTGAATCGCGACGATCAAATCGCATGACTCTGTCCGAGGCCTGATATCAACGGAGTCCTGGCGTAATGGCTTTTCCTGCGAACAAAATGGACTTAGTCTATGCTGTGTGATAAAATATCGCATTCGCGGATCCATTCATTCCATACAGAAATGCTTCAGCAAACTTTCTTCAACTTGCCTCAACCTGTTTACTCACTCGCAAACTCATTCCCACCAAGTGGTCGATATCTAACTAGGCTGACCTAACTTTACAATGTCAGTCATGTGAATATTCTATGCCTTTTCAGTTCGTTACACCTCATGTAAAACCATTTGTTATCTATGAGTATGCATCTAAATTACTTCTAGTTCAACTAAAGTATCAAGTATCTGGTCCACCGTATTTTAAGACTCCTTCTATGAATCTATTACAAAGCAAACCTTGGGTAGACTTGCACTGCAATTTGTGAATCAAAATGCTCATTTTATTAGGTTGGCTAATAAATAAATTCGGTTTGACATGCTTCTTCGAAAATCTGTAGCAATTCGACTAGCAGATATTTAGCAAAGATTATTTTGCCAAGCGGTAGCTTCAACCCTCTACTATCACATATCAAATAGTCGCAGTTTTTGGTCATCAATAATTAGCAATAATGCCCTTATATGGTTCGCCTTCTGAAAATTCGCTTTTTTGATTTTCTAAGTGTCGTTCTCAGCCCATAGTGAGCGCACAGGTGAGTAATGTGGTGGTTAGGTGTATACAACCTTTGGCTACATGACGAACCACAATGGGGATTGTGATCTGTTGTTTGTGAATTTCTGCAGCCAAAAATGTGAGAATTTCCAGGCATTTTCGCATGGGAGTCAGTTTTTGGGCAGGCCGAATCGCTCGAGTTTGAGCATCTGTAGCCATGCAAATTGTTGGAAATTTCAGAATTTGTGGTGTGGATGTCAGTTGTGCATTTTGCACCCAACTTTAGCTCATTTTTCGGGACATGATTTTTCTAAAATTCGATGAAAAAATCTGACTATTTCCAATTCCTGCACAATTTCGTCGTCAAAATGATGATTGGCGTCAAGACAGGGTCGACCATCCGATTCTCCCTGATTTGCTCTTTCTAATGGTACCAAACGTTCTTACAAAAATTTATTTGCAAAATTTCTACACACCGTTGAAAACGACCGAACTTATTTTTTAGCCAACCTAATAATAGGGAACCTTGCAATACACTACAACTCAAAAGGTTTTAAGGCTAGAAAAACTGTGAATCTGCAAAAAGTTGATTACTTCGCGAATGCTTTACTTTAACAATCCCCAAACTCCAATGTAAATATGGCGTTTGGTACGAAAAAAAGCTGTTCTTGCATCAACTGTATGAGTTTGAGGGGTGGGTACTAGAGTGATGCCAAAGAAATTTAATCTTCCGTTCAAGACTTATTCAAGCGGGTGCTCTCATTCCACGTCATATGTATTTTTTAATGATCAAAGTTTCCTTCCGTCTCAGTCAGCATTGTAGGAAGCGCTTAAATCAACGACTCTTTTTTACTAATCGCAAATCTTGCCATAAATTTTAAAAAGGTTTCAATTTATTTAGTTGTTGCAAAAACTCTTGCACAATTCAAAACCAGCTAGGTATATAACACTTTTCTCAAGCCTTTCGCTATAAGCTTTGCATCGGGCGTAAAATACTCAAAAGGAAGATATAGAACGCAGAAAGTACTGATCTAGTTACGCCTGCGCTCCATGACGACTTAAACGCTTATGTGATGTTAACAGTGCAAGTGCACTATCACCAAGGAACCTACTTTACTGTAAGTACATTCACTAATGCAGGTTATGCGCTAGCTGCAGCGACATTTGTCGCCCTACAAACTTTGTTTCGTTACCAATTGAATACTTTTTGCTTTTTTTATGATCTACACAAAATTAATGACGGTCTGTATGAATAATTTCACTGGATTGATTTTGTTACAAACTATCGTTGAGCTGGTTTTTTCCATTCAACATTAGAATGGCTGGGTAGTTAACAGGGCCATCGGCCCAATATAAAGTTTCTCAGAATGGGTCGCGAATTTTGAGATGTACACGAGTTGTAAAACTGTGCAAGTGACCTGCATCCACATATGAACAGCTGAAATAATTCTGGAAATTTTTTAGAAATCCAGGCACGAGCTTACGAAGTATCAAAAGCGTCTTAAAATTACAATTCGAAGACGTGACTAACGCTATAGCACTTTATCTAGAAAAAACGCAAAAAAAAACGCATCAGAGAAAAAAAAATTCTCTTGTCACTCCTCCCAACCACCCACCCCAGAAGATTTCTTACTAAATTGCGAAAAGGTGCTCTCACTCGTCCGACACTTATTCGATTTTCGTTGAAGTATTTGCAATCACTGCAAATCTCATGGCCACATTGTCGCCAAAAACGTTTCGGTAGAAGAAGAAATACAAAAATTTGATTCTCTTAATTTCGTGTTCAGGGAAGTTCCCTATTTTGTGCCAAAACAGAAAAGATGTTAGGTTAGCAAGCGAAGATTAGATGAGGCACCAATTTCCCGCTTGATCTACAATATTTATTTATTATAATATTGAAATCTCTTTGTCATAGAAAAACTATAGGTTGTCCCAAAAGTACATAAGTACACAATTTTTAATCATTGGTAGCTCTCTTCCCAAAAAGCCTTCTGCTTAGCCTCATGTGCTCTTCAATATATTCTACTTCTGCAGTAGATTTTACTATTCTTGTTGTGTATCCATTCTGGGGCAAGCTGTAGCCACTGACGGCTCAAATCCCTTTTCAAAGTTCTTACCGTACTCCTACAGTGAGTAATTCGCTTATTAATGTCAATATAATTGTATTTTGAAGCCTGCTCCACAAAATGATGTCTGAGCTAAACATAAGCAGAAGACTTTGCGGAAAGGGAGTTACTAACGAGTGAAAAGTGTGTACTTCTCCGTATAATGTAAATGGAGAAGAAATGCGAGAGTGATAGAAAGTCAGTGTCAAAATGGTCTCTTAATTTTAAATTTCTTTTATCTTAGGAGAGGGAACACAGACTTCGTTTTGATGTGAAAAGAACCTAAGTCTAAAAACGGTGACACCATCAAGAGATGGGTTAAATGCACATTGAAGGCAATTTGCTCTCCATGCTTTTTTTTAGGAAATGGCAAATCCTCGTATTCTTTGTCACTTCATCTTTCTAATGATTCCAACAAAAGCTTTATTTTCTAAGTCAAATTCTGGCTATCAACAATCTTGGGAAGAGCAAAAGAGAGGGCGTATATCAAAAAGTGCAGAAATAACCTAATTTCTCCATTAAAGTTTATCCCACACAAATCAATCTACCTAATCTAATCGCGCGCTCAAGACTCGTAATGTACTCTAATGCAACGTAAGACTGTCATTTATCTCACTTGCATACTTGTAATCACCTAGTAATCTCCCTAGCACATTGCTTCTTAAAACAAGTGCAAAATGTCATGCAAAGCTGATTTAATCAAGCAGCAAAAGGAGTGGAGAAGCTGGAAGAGAGAGGGGTTTAGGGGGCAAGATATCATAACTGCTATACATGGATTTTTTTTCCGAGAAAATTCAAGTTTTCGCTGCTTTCGTATTTTTCTTTATATCATGAGCAACACCTGAGCATTTGAAATTCAAAGAATTTTATTTTATGCGAAACAGAAAATTTCTCTGGACTGATTTAATACTTCGGATACATGTTGCCCTTTCACACTTGGAAGTGAATAGGTAACGAAACTACAAGGAGAAGAATAATTCGATCGAAAAATTATAGTCCGGGAATCTCATTGTAGTCTACAATCACGTCATGGACAGCTGTAGTGAGACAGAATGTGACTTTTGGAAAGAAAAAGCGTAAAAATTGGCTCGCATTCAAAAGTCTGAAGTCTAAATAGCAATTTTATTGTTCTATGCGTTAGATTGAGTAGGACACGAAAGACGTGGTTACTTCATCCCCATGTAAAAATTTTTGGGACTTTCTAATTTTAGATGATGTCGCATAACTCCTATACGCTACTCATTTGTATAGTAGTACTTTCCTCTAAATGATTTTTATTGTTTTTTTAGATTTATTTATGGATGCTAATATAGCCGCAATAGCCACATCGCTCTGTGCTTGCATAATCGCAGCATTCTGTGGCATAAGATATCTCGTCCGTCGATGCTGTTATCCACGGAAACGGCGGTCCCTGCAGAACTACACTACACAATATTATATTCACACAGCAAACTCTACACAGTGTAAGTTTATTGATGCTATAACAACATGGATGTTAAATTATTGTTAATGCAGTCAGGAAAGTTTTGGAACTTGCAAAAGAAAGGATGGTATTTTTGGACTCATTTTTGGCTCAAGGGTCTCGACAATTTTTCAACAATAAAGCTCTCGACCGACCAGTAGCAGTGCTGCTAGCTCGCCTTTGCTTTGACATCTGTAATTTACAAAAATACAGTATAGATACCAATTTTTTCCCTTTTTCAAGAAATAGCGTTATCTGTGGGTAACTTCATTTGGCTATTTGTAGACGAAACGGTAACGGCGACGTAAGTTATCTGTAGAGCAGCATGTAGGATTAGTTCGACTTATTCTGAGTGCAAGTTGATTCGTAATGTATTTTTCTCCTCCTTTACTCTCGATTTCTTTTGCTGGTGCAAGCACTAATCTTAATTAATGCGCCTTCTGCATTTGATCTCGAGTATATTAGGTCGTCCCATAAGTCTTTCCATTTTTGCGTTTTCGCTGTAATAAGTCATACACTTATTATCCTAAATAGATCTCAGGATACCATTCGATATAGAAAAGCAAGCTCTAAAAATGACATTTATGCCTTTGTACCAACTTTAATCCACCTCGTGTTTGAATTCGAATCTAAGAAGTTTCGAATGCCCACTGAAAATTTTTTTTGTATTTCCTTTCAAAAAAGTCCTCAGATCTCTCACTCGCTCACGCATACACACTCCACATCAGACACTTATATATAGTTGCTGTATTTTTTTCAGCTAAAAATAAAGAAAGTGAAAATTTCCAAAAAAGTACAGCAACAGCACATATGAGTGTCTGATGTAGAGTGTATATGCGTATGCGAGTGAGAGATCTGTAGGACGTTTTGAACGAAGACATAAGAAAATTTTACTTTTCTGGGCATCCCAAATATTTTAGGTTCTGGTTTTAGACTTAAAAATGATCGAAGCTGGTGCAAAAGCCAAAAGCATAAATGGCTTTCAAAGCTTGCTTTGCTTTATCGAATAGTATCTTGATGTTTAATTGGAATAAGAATGTATGACTTCACAGCGAAAACTCGAAAATAAAAAAACTTGGCAACCTAATTTTCATATTTTTCAGTCAGTTAAATTCATATTGAACCCTCATCCACACTATTGTAATATTTAGGTAGCCGATTCTATTTTGATGAGAGAAATCATATACGCAGCATGGTGATTACTGCTAGTATACAGCCAAACAATGAGCAAGGCGGACCACAATTTGTTGGTGGGTACTCAAAGAGACTTATAATAGCTTACAAGTTTTATTAATTGGCTGCTGTTTACTTATTATTTGTCACGACATCGACCCCACAAATATTCATTCGTATCGACTCGTAATTTCATAACTGCGGTTGCACATAATGCTAAATGTTATTAAAATTCTGAACTTTTGTGTTGCACATATTTTGGCAAACTGTACAATGTCTTTATTTGGGCTTAGAGAGAAATTATCGACGTATAGCAGAAAAACTTGAATTTAAGCCAACAAAGTTCTGGACTTCGCGCCCTAAGTGCATATTGTGCGGCTGCACAATAATCTTGCCCAACTTGGCATAACAAAGAAAATGCCACCAAAACTCTTTTTTTGCAAATAAAGATGCGGTGACTATTATGACGGATTCTTTTAGGATTCGTTCTCGAACCTTCCATGCTCGAGCCTGATCGCCCTGATCCATTGAGCCCTCCTCGGTACGAAGATGCTCTGAAAGCAGTAAGCGCTCCACCACGATACGAAGAGCAATCTACAGGATGTAAGCAGTTGCGAAGATTTCTGATCATCCGCAAACCAAGACATTGCCAAATTTAGCCAGTACTCCGGTAAGAAGCATAGAGTTACCGCCTAGTGGAAGAACAACAGCAAGAATTGAATCATCAGTCGATGAGATGTCTTCTATGGATGGTGAAGTAGAAGATGTGACATCACCAAGGCCGTCGCGGAGTACTCGTTAGAATTTTTAAGAACGTCGAAATATAGTGAAATATACAGTGATGCAGTATGATGCTCAATAGCTTGTTAGGGATAAGGCTATCAGTTTGAATTTAGAGTAATTTTATGGTCCTGTAAAGCTTTGACATACTTCTTTTCATGGAATAACTGATTGATCTCTCCTATCTAATCTCATATGTTATGTGATACTTGTATAAATCTCTAATAAAGTTCCCAAAAGATCTCCATTTACAACTAGTTTTACCAACCCTAAAAAGCGAATTCGGACGAAATAGATTGCATTGACTATGAATGATTTTGCACTATGAACTTGGCGGAATTTTTTTCAGTCACATAAGCTTCAAGGGATCATAATTTATGGCTTCTCTAATAATTTAGCTTGAAGAAGGTACAAAGTTTTTTGCTTGAAGAGATATCATCCTTTCTTAGCGAGGCTGCTAATATACTATATTTCATCCTCTTTGATGTCACGTGAAGATTTTGTGTGCTTATTGGGTTCCAGAAAAACAGATTCCTTGCTGAGATTATTATTCTGCATTATCATAGGCAGATGAGGCCTGACTAATTCCTTCTTCTGGGCATTTTTGCGACATTGCTTGATAATCTCCTTAAGAGAAAAAGATGTCTTACTGAAGCGTTTGCCAAAATGCAGAAAACGAATTATCGGATTTGCAATTTGATTGCAATCGATCTTCAGCAATTTTAGTATCATTCGTTGAGCGCACGGACTGGACATGACTGCGGAGCACGCGCCGCGCAGTAAAACGCTTGCCCCAGTACAAATTCGCCGTTGCACAAATCGCGCTCTCTCAACATTTCAGCAGCGCCGCGCGCGGTCCGTAGCGTTTGAGCAGTCCTCGCGGTCAGCGAATCGACGATACAGTATGTGCCAATTACGTACTACTCCCTTTCGCGTAAAGTGCGCATGTGCAATGCGAGAGCCTTGCGTGCAGACCGGCGATCGATAAGGCTAATTTGAATAGCAAAGCCATACGCGCGCGAAATCTTGGCACTTGCGGAAAAGGGAGCAGGTGATTGACACCTACTATAAATTATATTTTGATCTTAGGTAAGAAGATTTAGGAATTTTTTCATGCATAGCAGTGGCTGTGAACTTTTGTGCAGTTTATGATCTCAAAGCTGAGATAGTGCGCAGAAAGTCGTGCTTGAGAAAAGGCAACGAAATCCGATGTGAAGTCAGCTACAGGCTTCAGATTATTGTGTTTGTTTCAGCAAATCATTGGATCACGTCAGGACAGTCTGACCATTAGCAAGCCCGATTAACGTTGCATGTAGCCTCCGCGAGCTAGACGATTTTTTTGACATTGAAAAATTTGTTCAAGATGATTACTCTTACATCTTGAGAATGTTTGAGATGCCTGAACTTGAGCACTGCAATGATACTCAGACAATCGCAAAGGACTTCTGGGAAAAAGGCAGCGTCTAGGCAGATCTGGACCTATG
This sequence comes from Cylicocyclus nassatus, assembly GCA_958299035.1. Taxonomy (NCBI): domain Eukaryota; kingdom Metazoa; phylum Nematoda; class Chromadorea; order Rhabditida; family Strongylidae; genus Cylicocyclus; species Cylicocyclus nassatus. The sequence continues at coordinate 36,572,609 of CATQJL010000001.1, read as the reverse complement.
GGGATTTTAGGTGGAAAGTAATTTTGGGGCCCTAGCTAAAGCACTGCCCAAGCGGCAGCGCAGGTGAATCACTAACTGCTGAGACATGCGCCTCCAAAGTGGACCCCAGGATCGTTTCGCATGGATTCACGGCAGTTTCGCGCGAGGACCCACGCTTTGTGCCATGAACCATGCGAATTACGATCCTGGGATCCAGTTTCGAGGGGAACATCTCAGCCGTTAGAGCACTACCTGAGCTGCTAGTTGGGCAGTGGCTCAGCTAGGGCTCCAAAATTACTACCCCCGTGAGATCCCCATGTGTCCAAACTTGCCCTGGACACTGCCTTTAATGGGCCATATGGGTAGCTCCCGCCCTACTTGGCAGCTCCAATAGGAGTCTACCCCCGGAAGTTCTAGAAGTTCAATTTTTGCCGGAAGTCATTTGCGATTGTCTGAGTATGAAGGAAGACGTAAACATTGAAACTTTATGCCCATAAGAAAAGCCAATACTGTTATAAAACTGTGGTCTCTTAAGAAGTCAGAAGCCGATAGACTCTGTAGTGTAAGCTGCTTTCAATTTATCTACAACGAGGACTCCTTGACCTTGATTTATGATTGCTGTGGAACTAATTCCTACGCTGATTAAACAATGAGCTGGCAAAAACTAATCCATATGATGGGCAAAAACTACGAGTAGTTTCAATAATCTTATCTAGCACTGATTTGAAACACAACGAAGCTATTTATCATCCCAAGCAGCCTAATTGACGAACGTACATTTTTGAAGTTGTTGCGTGTATCGATGATTACTTCTGTTCTCAGATAATCGCCGGGGGCAGGCGGTCCGCAAACTCGCGCTTTTCTGCAGGCGGTCAGCAGAATTTTGGGGCGTGGCCAGACCTTCAGCGGGCGGCATTTCCTTTACGGTCGCGTATTCTGCCAGCGGGCAGCAATACAGCATTTTTTGCAAGCGCTCGGCAAATAATTTCTTTCAGCGAGCGCTGGCCAAACTTTCAGCAAGCGCTCGGACTCTTTTTAAGCATTTTCGGGCGTACGTCGAGCGAAGGTAAGACTCTGTGTGGCAGAGGTGTCACCGTTGGTTTAATTCCTCAAGTTTGAGGTACTTTCTCCCAGCGGAAAGTACCTGGGGGTTGCGCGGTCCTCCACAAAGGACCGGGCGGCCCCCGAAATTTTTGCATATTCTCGCGGAAAGTCCGCGAGAATGCGGCCACTGCGCCGCAGCTAATCCATAAAGAAACCGCGATTGTTCTTCAAGCATTCGTCTTTAATTTCGCCAACTTTCTTCCAAATCTGCAAGCGGGCGGCAAAAAATCAACGAACTATTTTTCCGGTGCGCGCTTGCTCAAAATTCGCATGGCCGCCTGCCCCCGGCGGTTATCTGAGTTAGAACACATGAACTATAATAGCTACTCAGACAAACGCTGGGGGCAGGCGGCTCGCAAACTCGGGCTTTCTTGCAGGCGGTTAGCAAAATTTTGGGGCCTGGCCAAACCTTCAGCGAGTGGTACTTCCTTTACTGTCAATGTCTGCCAGCGGGCAGCAACACAGGATTTTCCTGCAGGCACTCGTCATAAACTCTTTCAGCAAACGCTGGCCGAACTTTCAGCAGGCGCTCGGACTCTTTTTCCGCAGTTTCAGGCTTACGCCGAGCACAGGTAAGACTCTGTGTTTCAGAGGTGTCACCGATGGTTTAATTACCCGAGTTTGGGGTACTTTCTCTCAGCGGAAAGTACCTGGGGACTGCGCGGTCCTCATTAATTTTACATATTCTTGCAAAGAGTCCGCGAGAATGCGGCCACTGCGCCGTTGCTAATCTATAAATTAAAAAAAATATAAAAGTAAGAATAAAATAAGGAAACCGCGATTGTCCTCCGCGCATACGTCTAAAACTTCGCCACAATTCTTCCAAATATCTGCAAGAGGACCGCAAGAAATTTGCGAGCTATTTCTCAGGTGCCCGCCTGCCCATAAATCGCATGGCTGCCTGCCCCCGGCGATTATCCGAGTGGGCGTATGGTTGAGATAGATTCGCTTAGTTTTGATATATAGGGCTTATCAAATTTAGTGTCGTTTGCACCGGCATCTCCTTCGCGCTGGACTCTGCGTCTCTTCCACAGGGCTGCTCTCTGAGCACTTTCCCAGGGCGAGCGTGGGAAAGGCGGAGGATCAATCGATTAGAAGTGATTAGGGAGCATGAAGAGACGCAGAGCCCAGCGCGAAGATGGAGATGCTGGTGCAAACGACACTCAATTTGATAAGCCCTATACTTTTTTGCCTGGCCTCTACGACCATCGTTATCTTTGCTATTTTTCGATGTTTTACCTTCTACTTTAGAGAATCCCTCATGCAGTGTTATCGGTCTTGAGCAAACATTTGTGCATTAGTGCTTAGTTCGATTTTTATCTCTTTATCAAGCTTCACTTCCATCATTCACTTTTCTCATGATGATGGACACGCTTCGATAGAGTTTTTTTCCAGCACATCTTCAGTTGTAGTGTCTGTAAGCTCGCCTCGACTTCTTCGATGATTCTTGCTGACACACGGTGACTGCAGGCGCAGATCTCTCGTCGCGGTTCGTCATCATCTTGGGGAACGGTTTCTCACTGCTGTATGACTACTCATTCTATACTTCCTTGAAATTCTTGGCGTGCCGTCTGACTACTGTGGAGAGGCTGACGAAGAATGTTATCATGAGATGCCCGTTTTGTGCTGATATTAGAAGCGAAGCACCGTATCGACCATCATGTCGACCGCACCAAAATTTGAGTGCTTCCGACATGGTCCCGAATAATGTTGATGTGCCGTCTTGAAGCGAGGTAACGATTTTTTAAAAATTACTTCGCCAAGATGGATTCGACCAGCTTTGACACCACACTTTAAAAGCGTCACTGTTACCTCCGACAACATTTGAGCGAGAAATTGAGCACTGCAGTGGTAGGAACGGACCCTAGAACAGTGCTCACGAAAATCGCCAGAAATAAAATTTTGGCGTCCTAGAAGGACAAGTGTCAGAAGGTGAGCCTCTCAGTAGTTATCTACTTAGGGAATAATGGAATTAATGGAATTCTAATGGAATTACTAACCCTCTCATAGCCCATACATTTTTATCTAAAAACCTCGACTTCTGAACACTGTAGAACTGATCCTATTGATGAAACGATGAGCTAGCATGAATATGCTTCTTATTCTGACTGCAAGAATCACGAATACATGTAGTTATGAGCTCTGTTTGAAACACATCAAAGGCATTCATATCAGCCTAGCTGGCAAATGTATACATATTTAAATTGCTGCGTTTATCATGTTTACTTGTATTGCAACACATGAGCTATATGTAATAGCTATTTGGAGACAGACAACATGGCCGCATTGGAGCATTGTAGAATGTTGATGATAACAGGCGTAGTAGGTAACAACAGACTATTGCGGCAGGCCATGTTTACGGCATGAACTTGAAGGTACGTCGATGAGAGGTAGAGAGCTTGGAAGGAAGTGCCGATGTCAGCAAGTGCGTCAAAACGAGAATAACTCCAAATTCTGTTTTCACTAAAATTAAATCAAATGACGACTCACTATCACAAATTTAAGGGTAAAAATGGTGGAAACACTTTTTGGCGAGGATAATGAAGAGTCTTGTCATTTTCTGCAACATAAAGTTAAGAAACTTATAAGGTGCTTTAGACGGGACTGGAATTGATAGCAAATTGATGCTGTACAACAATGATAGTATGCACTGATTTCTTCCATACCAGCGAGAAATCTATGAAGAAGTTGAAAAGGTTTCGCTTACTTGGTTAATAGCGCCTACTTACCAACTAGGTTTGGCTCAGTCTTGTTTAAAGCCTAAATAAGTAAAATATTGTAGTAGCAACTTCTAGTTGAATGGCTGTAAAATTGTTTCTATAGTTGTCCCCGTGTTATCATAGCGACTTCGCAGTGGTAGCGTAGACGCGACGCCACACGTGGTGACCTAAACAAAGAAGCACATGTCATATACGATGTGCGTTGGCTCAAAGGCAGCGTCCAGGCAGAATCTCGACTTCTATTTTTTTGCCCCAGGCCTTTTCATGGCGCTGATTTCAAATGTAGCACTCAAAACGCGTGGATTTCTCAAAAAACCCAATTTTTGAGACAATTTTGTAGGAACCATGGACGAGTGCTCCTGATGCTATCCTTGTCGAAAGCAAGCAATAACAGATAGACACTATGTGTTCGATTGTGTATGCCCGTGAAAACACGTCAAGGGCTAGGGAAAGTTCAAGGAGGCGGGCCTTGCGAGGGAGTGGGCGTGGTCCTCGAGGCTCGACCTTTTCTGCGCCAATTTCCTCTTTATACAGGGATGTACAAAAGTCGGACTTGTGCGATAGCTCTAGATCGAGGCCCTAATACTCGGTCATGATAGAATCTTATGTTTTCCAATCTGCCCCCACGCTGCCTTTAAGATCGTACAGTCTGTACAAAAGGCGCTTTGGGCTGCTTGCATGTAAAAATGATGCTCAACTCCCATTATTTGCCCGGAAGTCCTTGCATGGAAGTGACAATAAATCTCATGGCTTATCAGAGGGCTCTAGAGGTGAAAGGAAGCGAGAAGCACCTTTTCAAATCCGTCAGATGATGTTCCTTTCGAATAGCGGATACTCGTAGAAACCCATGCACGCCCTTCTTATTACTGGCACCTTGTCAAGACATATATCGAGACTCTAAAAGGAAGTAGTTGCATCTATGCTGTAATCTGAAGCTGCCGGAGCAAAGCGCTGGAGAAGAGGCTTGTGTGCGAGTCAAGGTTCGGCACAGGTGCCATATAGGCAGGGTGGGTACCTTCTTGGGTAAAAAAGCAAAGGGGGTGCCATCTTCATCAAGTTAAAAAGGTAAACAAACAAACAAATTAAAGACTGTTGGCTGCATGAAAAAATTTCTTTGAAGGAGTCAAAACTCCATGCCACTATTTGAATCAAATGTTGCCATCCACTCTCTCTCCTCTCTTCTCTCCCCTTCCCAAACAAAATTTCCTCAATTGCCACTATCATGAAATCCATGCGTTTACGTATCCCTCCCCCCATTTCTCCATCTTCATCTGCAGTCCTTTGACGTCCTTGCCCTCGTAGATGATCAATGGGGCTTAAAATGATGTGGGTAAAATTATGAAAAAGTTCAGTGTTGATGATTTGTGTATTATCAACCTCAACAATTCTATAATCCTAATAGCCTACGGGTATTCTCCATAGGCAATATTCCTCAAACCGCTTATATTTAAGTGCCGAAACACTCAACAGTGAGTGGCACCTATCTTCCGGGGGCAGCGCCAAGCCGCGGCATCCTCTTTTTTGCATGTATTAGGTTGTTGCAAAAATGATGTCCGTTTTTCTAGGCCTATTTTCTGAACAACTTTTTTCCTTCATAATTTCTTTTTCGATATGGATTTTGCATATTATTGGAAAGCTTTCTTCATGTACTTTCTAACAGTTGTAAAATTAGGCTTCTATCTCATCTGTGAGAATTTCACCAGCGTCTCACACGGCTGCACTCAAAATCGAAAATTCGTTGCTTTAACTCCCTTGGCCTCAAATCAGGCGCAAATGAACGGGTACTTTTGGAAACATAGCTACTGTATTGGCTGAACATTGCTTACCTATAGCATGTTTAACTAGATTTTTAAAAAATATGTGAACCGAGAAATCGACGCCCCGAAATAGATACTCGCTGCTGGCATTCTATGGGTCCAAAGTTTCTCATAAGTAGGGCAATCGCCGAAGCTTCGCTCATTTCTGTATGCCTGAGGTCAGGACATCTTTCCCACAATTTTTGCAAAAATGCATAGCTATTTAGTGTATGAAGAATTTCAAATTTCCATAGTCCGGGACTTTCTGGCCTACCATAAATAGGCTCGAAAATGTGAGCAATTTTGAATTTTATCTTTTCTTTTCGCAAGACACCTTCGTTGGAGTCTTTTCTAAGCAGAAGTACACTACTAGCTTGCGTCTACAAAATAAGCTAATTAGCAGCCAAAGGAACAAAACTTGAAGGGAATTGTAAGCTCTCAAAGACGAGGTTTCCAGAAGAAAAACTTTCGGTTTTTTGACGCATGGTTTTCTTCCCGTTTGTGATATCAGTAAATGCAGGTGCGCATCAGATTAAGAAAGGTTTACTGCTTCATATGGTTTTAGTTGCATTCAAAAATATGAAGACTGGACAAAGTTACAGCCTTTCAAAGTAAAACTCTGCAAAACGGACATTATTTTTGCAACAACCTAATATTTCCTGGACAGTTTGATTGTGCACGGGTCAGCTCCGCCTTGCTACCTATATAAGGAGTCCTTGATTGTATTATAGGTTGCTACCACGGTTCAGTACCGGGTTCGTCTTAATAAACTATCCAACGACTCCACTATCTACAACGAGACATTGGTTTCTACCAGACTCAGTGAGTTGAGACGTGGCAAATTTTTTTCAAGCTGGATAGGCTCGAACCATACAGAGGCCGCCTGGGTGGCTCAGAGAAAAGAGAGATACAATTCTCCATTTTCATTATTATTACACAATCTACCATCTGAACTAAAAAAATACATGCTAGTGTAGGGCCTCGTCCCAAATGTTCGAAGAACGAAAGGAAAGTGCTGGAACATTATCAACTTAAAAGCAAAAGGATAATGTAACATCACGAATGATAAAATACAGTTGCTGTAATTTCCTACTGCTGCATATAAGTAAGTTGCAATCAGGGCCCGGCACGACAGTCGCAAATGTCAAGCTGAAACTTGTTCGGAAAAAGGCATAAGGGTTATCTTAATTCCAGTCCATATGCACTACATATCTTAAAAGTTGCTACGTGTGACATGGATCGCTCGCGCGTTACCTCTAATTTGATTTTCTTTCCATGTAGTAGAAATGAATTGCCTCGTTTGCAGCACGAGATGTGACTCGCAATTCAATGTTCGAACGAACAAGGGTTAGGAGTAGCTTAGTGCGGAACATCGTGGAAAAATCATGGGAAAGGTGAGCTAGCTTTTTCCCGGAATTTTTTCATAGAGTGAAAAAATGACTCGTTTGCAAAGCGCAGGTAGCGACTGGCTCCAAATCGGGCGTATGTATGCACAATCGGGAGTAACAACAAAGTTTGAAAAGATATGAAAACTTACGTGAATGAAAGCCTACCCTTGATACATAGAACCACTGGTAAACTTCACTTTGAGCGCCATGGCATAACGCAGTCTTCACCTGAGCGAAGCTCCGGATTTGTTGATCATAACTAGATCGGGATGAATGTAAATGAAGCACTTATGGGGAAAAATGTTTTTGGACTATCCCAGCAAAAACGAGAAATTTCGTTTTTATACCTTTTTAGCGCTGAAAACTAGGCTTGTGGAAGTTTTTCCAGAATTAAGAACAACATTTCTCATTTTGCTTTTCCTTGGACTAGGATTGAGTTTCAGAAATTCACGAAAGCTGTTGGAGTTCTATAGAAACAAGAATTGCGCTCAAACTTGCGCAGAGATTCGCAATGCTACTAGAGTGATCTAAAAGATATGGGGCACCTTGATTTTGTAATTCTTCAAGATCTTTTTCTGATTAACTATGAACAAGCAATTTGAACGCTTTTGTATAAAGTGACCTTCGCAGGTTATCTTGACTGCGCCTTGCAGCACCTCACCGACATTCCTTCGGGCGGCGCTTCAAAGAAGTCAGACAGACTTTTTTGAACGCCATCCGAATTTTTGCTGCTGCATCTGAGAGTCCCTCGACGTATGGCATACCATTCGAAAGAGCTTTCCGAGCTCTTTCTAATGATTATTTGCATATCTAGTTGCCCATTATTTCATACGAAAAATGCACTTTATTCGAAAAAGTGCGGTGTTTAGCGCAGATTTTCAGACTAAAATTCATGTTTTGGTCCACAATTTTTTGAAAATGGGAAAAGTCGAATTATTTTGCATATATATGGATAGGGCGTAAAGAGCACTGTAAGAAAGCAACTGCTAAGGTTGAGCTTATTTGATTACCTTGATGAAAGAACAAGTAAGATGTCTTTTGATACTCAATGCTATATCTTCTGTTCAAAGCCTTGGGACTACCGAGCTATCGTGGATTTGGTGACAGTCCCCGCACCCATTGTTGCGCAGATATCTTTAGTAGGCTCACTTGTTCTACTGCGGCGCTGCTGCCAAAGTTCAAAATTACTTGGAGTGATGAGCTTTACTTTTAAGCGCTTATAAAAATAACGCCATGTGACAGTGCCCAACTATAGACCTCGATCAGAAGGTTTTGTTATGTACAAGCATCTGCCAAAACTTGGACTTCCAATTAGCTTTTCTGTTTGAGAACACTGCATTTATTTTCTAGATGCCCCATTGCTTTTGAATCACCCTAATAGTTGCGGTTTTGTCTCGTTAAATTGTGATGGACGTGTTACGGTACATAGGACAAAACAACTCCGCATGAAAACGTCAAGAGCCAGAATCTCTGATATAAACCATCGAAAACCGCTTTACAATCGTAAAACGTTTTCTTCATCAAAGTTAGCCTGTGCACCAGCTGGAAGGGTCTGATCTGAAATATTCCCGGCAATGATGGAGCGAGGGGAGGGGGAAGGGTCGCAAGATATCGTTAAAAAAGTATGGAAAACATTAGAAAAAGAAAGATATGCTGCTATGTGTACTCAGGGGTGTGGAGGCGAGAAAGTATAAAACAAAGCTTTTTTCGATAATGATTAAATTGTTTGCAGATGTGATTCTGAACTTTTCTCGAAAGAGTGGGCTTACAGCCTTGGAAAGAGTCAACTTTAACAGAACTCATTGATTTATTTCAACCATTCATCACTCCTCAAAGATCTCGGATTTCAACATTTTCTATACCAGAAGTTCTTTGCTTTTTTCCTCCTCTAAGCTGCCAAAGATAACGATCGGGTTTCTCGCATCTTCGGCGAGAACTCGATGGTATTAGAAAAAGATGGAATGGTAGACAAACAATCATATAAGCTTTCAACTTCGAATCAATAAATTCTTATCAAATTACTAGAAAAAACTATAATAAGCCTGATGTTTTGAACTCACCGCCATCTTCACGAACAAACGACCAGAGTCTTCAAGGATTGAAGAAACAGCAGAAAAAGGCTGCGACTGGTAATAATAAGTACTGAATCTTTGGCTTTTGATTACAGATCCAGGACGGTTATGCCCTTACATATATTGTGAACATACATAGTCCTCCCATTTGAGAAGAATCACGAATGCAGTGCAGGAAGAAATTTCCATTCTTTTTTGTATTTTAGGTTGCTCAGAACCCGACCGTGTTTCGCGGTTCGTTTCTGCACAGAAATAGAAAGTGGTGTGCAATCTATATATAAATAAAACCGAATCTCTGTAAATTTGTTCGTTTGTAAGTATGTGGCTTATGGACTCTTTTGTGTGTAAACCGATGGGGATAAAATTCGTCCCCCTATAGATAAGGCACGGCGCAGAAAATAGGCTACTTTTTGCGACGATTTGTTAGGCCCTTCAACCGATTTATTGATTTCTTTACTTACATCGAGGCTTCACCGACCATTGTTGGATCATTTCCCCATACTCATGTAAGTTGGGGGGGGGGGGGGGGTGGGGAGGTGAAGTTCATCTACATTTTTTGGCGAAAAGGATCCGGTCAAGTCAGCAAGGAAGACATCAGCTTTCGACGCAGATAAGAAGAAGGGCAGTAAGTTTCAATGCGTTTGGGGTCAAGTAGCCCAAATCCCTGGCGGGACCGGGGGCGCCATCTAGTTACGAATATAATATACTGAAAAAGCTGATTGCTTTGAACGAAACTTGAGACGCAGGCGGCTATTCTGTGATGAGTTCGCTTTCTCCTGCCCATTCCATTTTCCCATTCCTTCTGTTCCCTTTTTGTCCATAAGCTTCAACTGCGGGACAATTATGGCAAAGGTCGCCGAAACTACAGGATTGAAGGTATTTTCTGCGATAATCAGACTACAAAGAACTCTTTGATATCTGGACAAACAGCAATCACATGGGGGCCATCACTGTGATGGCGCCAACAGGTACTCCTTATCAGTGAGTTTGGTAAGTGGAATCGAATCATCGAATCGCTGCCAGACAGCAGTAAGCACTGCTTTCGATGCGATGTCGATCATTCATCGTTGGTCTAGTCCTGCACACACTTATTTTGTTAGTTGCTAGCAGTTCGTTGCGGTTGATTGAACCGCCGCGATTCCTTAGCAAGGTAGGTCAACTGATTACCAAAATCATCCCTCTTGTAGGCCACTTTTGGCAGAGTGGTAAAGTGGTAGATTTACTTTTGCTTAGTAATTCGGAAAATACTATTTTGTCACTAAAAAAGCCGCATTACAAGGTTTAAATGAGCATGAGTAAAATTGCTGAAAGTTGCAAAATAGTCTCTAGCAAGAGAGCGCATGTGCCTAATTTTATGGGGAACTAGATGGCAAACCCGGCTCCGCCCGGGGCCAAACTTTGCACACATACACTTCGGGGCAGGGAGCGTGTCATAGTCCACTTTTCGTTATCGATCGATGTCGATTTCACCGATTTTTTGCAAATTTTGAGCTAGGGGGCTGGGATTTTGCACAGGGGGGTAATCGAACATGCTGATCACCCCCGTGGGGGTGATCAGCATGTTCGATTACCCCCCTGTGCCAACTCCCAGCCCCGTAGCTCAAATTTTGCAAAAAATCGATAAAATCGATATCGATCGATAACGAAAAGTAGCCTATGACACGCTCCCTGCCCCGAAGTATATGTGTGCCAAGTTTGGTCCCGATCGGTTCAGAAATAAAAATTTCTATTCCGCACATACGTACAGACAGACATACATACATACAGACAGACAGACATTCAGCTTTATATATAAGATTTTGTAGTTTCTCAACAATTCAATGATTATACGCGCACAATACTCGTTTCGCTTTTGTGGTAGATACTTTTGTTTTTCTGACAAAAAAGAAACGAACAATTTCAATTTTCTTTGGCATGGTAAATTCACCCAGTAGGAATTGGTCTTCATACGAAACAGAAGCAAAAATCAATTTTTTTTATTGAAGCATGGCATATGTGGCCTTCACTTTATACACTTTGTATTTCGCATCGTGCTGAATCCTTCCAACTTGAATAAATTTTTTTGGATTTTATTGTACTTCTATCTTCATGTTGAAATATTCAACACTAAGTATTGAAACTCTTTTAATAGCTCACTTCATGATTTAAACTCCCAATTACCTTTCAATGGACTTAAGGTTTCAATTAAACTCTACCGTTGCCCAATTTGCTCAAAATGGATGCTTTTCTCTTCTCTTGCACTCAGCGTTCAGCCACTTTCCCTGAACTTTCCCCGTTCTCCTCAGCGGATACTTGAAAAATAATTATTATAGCTACGAAGGTTATTGCATTATCATACTTTGTTTTTTTTTGAATTTTATTTTTTCATGTAACCGATTGAATTACTTTGAGTATCCAACCATTTTACCCGCCGCTTTCCCACATCTGTTCGGTTTTTTTTGTTTCTAATATGACGGAAGATTTTCGTCAACCTCATTCCTTTTTCTATTCTCTATAAAGTGTACGAAAACTAGCTCACCAAATGCGAGAATGTTTACCGGACCCTTTTCGGCGCTTTCCGTTTGGAAAATGCTTTTATCAGTTTGATAAGGCCTTAACGGGATTGAAGCATCGGCTATTTATAACATATGGTGCATATGATTAGATTACACAGAGCAGGGCAATGACCTTTGCTGTCGGCTACACAATTTTTTTTACAAGTGATTAGAAAAGAAGAACTGAGTGTGTGGAGCTTGCATATTCACGAATTTTTGTCCTATATTATCTAGAACTAAGCTAGTTCACATAGTACCCTAATGAAATTTTTTATAATTTTAGAAATCATGTCGCTTTCCTGGTGATGGATGTAACTGTATCGTTCGCCTTCGAGGCGAGTGCTGTTGCAAAGGAAATGAAGTCACTTCATTGCCGACGAATCTCACGACCACTATCAAAGTCCTGTGAGTTTTTCTTAGTTATCAGAAAGTAAACATGGAGTTTTAGATGAGTCTTAGCTATTTTCTTATTTCGAGAAAGTAGTTGGAGAAAATATAAGTTTAGAGTTGAAAAATATTGTTGCTTATCTATCCATCCTTTTTGTCAGTGATAGGCTCTTGGAGACCACATGCTATAAATTCTTATCTCGTATTTCATTAGATTTTCTACACAGTTTTTTTCAAATTATTTCACCCTTATAATAATAGTCTTGTGATATGCCGATAAGCTGATTAGCTGGCAGACTTATGAAGTATGGTTTCTGTTGCAGTAAGAGCAACTAAAAACTAAAGAATCGTGCCAACGATGGTATATGGCAGACAATCAGTAAGTTAGTAAAGCATCGAAGTATTCCTTTGGAAATTACGTTCAAGATCTCGACGAAAAGATCACTTCGTCAGGTTATAACTATTGAAAACCTACGACAAAATTGCTATAAAAGGTGTGTTTTTCAATCATTCTCTTTTTTTTCCTACAAAACTACTGTGTTATGTAATTAATGATATTTTGGCAGCACATTACTAGGGTTTCCCGCGAATATTTTTTTCTCCGATTAGTAATTTGCGCAAATTGCAAAAGAGCGGTGGTTTTTGTAGAGTGAAGATTGAAGAGCGTAGAAAATTGGTATTTAATTCATGTACAGAAAAGTTACTGTAGCCTTCATAGAGGTGATATTGAAGGGGCTAAGAGGGTATGGTAATAAATCAATTTATCGGTTTAATCAATGAGGGTTTGAAAGTGATAGCTACAAATCATTATATCCAAGTATTCTCAATGTTAATCAAAAGCTTCTTACAGGGTCATGTTCAATGTCAGTATCACAGCGATGGAATCGGATTTTTTTGAGAACTATACGAATTTGGAGGAGATGTAAGCACTAATGCATTGATAAATCACCCTTGATAGATTATATTCGAATTTATTGCAACTTTCAATGTACCGGTTCTCGCTATCGCTATTCGAATGCTTTTAGTGAGATATACGAAACACCTCATCTACACTCCTTTGATGGCAATTCCTTGCAGCACCTGGTCCATCTGCGAAAATTGTGAGGTTTCTTTTGAAAACGCTTTCATAATTTTACTTTTGTAGGGCTGTACAGAGCGTTAGATCAGTTACAATAGGATCAAAATAAATCTATCCTTTGTTTGATGTTCGTCTTTTTCAGGGCTCGGCACGAGGTGGCTTACAAGCAAGCTGGGTATCGTTTTTGGGATGAAAAGCAAAGGGGGTTTCGTTTTTGTGACCGAAGACACACGCAAAATTGGTGATTTGGCGACGTTTTTTTTTAGTCGACGTTTCGTTTTTTGGAGGATTTTTAGGGAAAATGGTTGGGGGTCAAAGGGGACTTCGTAAAAATACCCAAAAGTCAAGGGGGACTTCGTTTTTCGCATTTTCATCTAGCCACCTCGTGCCGAGCCCTGGTCTTTTTTCGTTATTGAAAAACTGATAGTGCGCGGATATCATCGATAATGAGGAAGGATCGTAATTACGGAATGAATAGTGTAGACAATAACATTGATTTCTCAATTCTCTTCTATTTATTTTTAGCAAGCCAGCTCTGTGATAGCATTGGTAGGGACATAAATCATAATTCATTAATCATACTGCTAAAGTAAATAAGGGCACACACACATGAAGCCCATGTGATTGTTCTGATTTGGAACAGTTCTGATTTGTGTTGCTTATAATTAATCTCTTGTGATATAATATGCAATAAGACCGAAAGTAAACAGCTTTATAATTAGATATGAATACTGTAGCTACACTTTTTCAATCTTGCACAATCGCCATAGAGTTTGAAGGATTAGTAACTGTGATTTGAAATGCATTAATTCTAATCATGTGATTTTGCAGCTCAATAACGAGCTGCAGAAATTTGGAAGAAATCTCGGAAGTGCTGCTGCAGAAGAACTTGAAGATTCAGTCATTGTAGGTCACAGAAATTTCTCAAAAACTTCCATGATTAGTGTTCATAGAATTCTTCGAGATAATGGATTGAAACGTATGCCTAGCTTGGAAATGACAGAAGAGCATAAAATGGATGTTGAGTACTCTGCGTTGATACCACTGCTTAATAATCATTGCTACATAATACGCACCATCTAAATGCTATTACATTTTTCGTTTAGTCATCATGTTGGTATACTTATCGCTTTCATATACCTCCTATTTCGAGCGATATAACCGTCATTTAGAGAAAGTAATGATCAACGGTTCACATATATCGTTATCCTTCTCTTCAGTTCTCTCAAATCAGTCGATAGCTAATCATCCAAATCAGTTTTATGTTTTATTCCATCGGTAGTCAATCCTTTTTATTCTTCCTGTGAATTATTCGCACGGGTTCTTCTCAATTCCTATAATCGCTAAAAGATGATTGAAGATTGCTCAATCGACTTCTTCACAAGCGATCAATAGGACAAATTCATGTATTCGTCATGCTTTGTATAGGACGTATGACTTGTGAGTTCTCAGCGAGTATAGGAATTGAGAAGAACTCATGTGAGTAATTTACAGGAGATATAATAAGGATTGACTATCGATTCAGTCATCAAACTACGTACTCGAAAAAACATGTGAATATCTTTTACTATAAATTCATTACTCTTTCACTGATTCCTTCCATCCATTTACTCATCTTTCTTTGATCAATCCAATCACTTAAAGGCGGCGTCTCACCAAAACTTAGTTGCCGAGACTTTTGCATTTTGCATGCCTGTCGGACCCTGTCTAGCACTGTATGGGCTCAAAAGTTCCCAGAAAAAACGAAGTTCCCAGAAACCCCGTTTTCTGGAGACCCCGCGGAAGCAACGTGGACGAGTTGTACCTTCCAACTTCAGCCCCAGTCACAGTGGCAGCAATAGAGGGAAGGTGGATACCAAGTGGAGGGACATGTTCAAACGCGTAAGGAGGGAGACCGAAGGAATCGTACCAAGTCGCTCTCCGCGTACCACTTTGAGCGAATTTTTTTCAGCGTGGAGGGGGTCAAATTGAGTGGAACTTGTTACAATGGCCTATTTAGAGGTCCCTATAATAGAATATGTGCAGATCCGCGCGACCTCAAATTTGGTGAGACACTGCCTACAAGATTATATAAGTCGACCATCGAGCTTATTCTTACGTCCTATTCACTATTCATTAAATATACGACTCACTTTTATTCACGCTCTATTTGCTCGCTGATTAATTGTTGTTTTCATCTGCACTAATTTATGCGACATATATTCATACTGCTATATAACCCAGTGACACCATTTATCAAACAAAGCATACGGTTGTTCCCCGTTATTCTTTTCTTTCAGATACAGTACATCGGCGATGGTCGTGTGAGATCTGTCAGAGCGCGAAGTTTGCGTCTAAACAATAATAAAATCAAGGAAATAGCGGGGTACGCATTCGCAGGAAGCAATTTCTTCAAGCTGTAGGTTTCTAAATAATATCACGTATATGCAACCACCACTTTGAGTTTTAGATCCTTGAGCAACAACGAGGAACTCACTGCTCTTTCAACCGATGCCTTCAAGGGAATCACAGAAATCCATCACCTGTAAGATCCATTGAACATTTGCCATAATAGGAAACAGTGTTCCTTTTCAGAGATTTATCAGACACTTCCATCACCCAACTGCCAATCATTGGTTTGAAAAACCTCAAGACCTTGGCGCTCAGAAATGTGCCAACACTCAAGAAGCTGCCACCAGTGCTAAGCTTTACTCATCTAGAGACTGCACATTTTACGTATCCGCATCATTGTTGCTTATTTAAGGTATCTTAAAAAATTTGTTGATCTCCCCAAGTGTATTTGATAGAAAATTTTTTAGTACGTTGACGATGTTGTCGAGGGAGAAAATGGTTTGTACAAGCAAAATGCAAGGGAAATACATCATAGAATATGCAAGCAGAGAGAAGCGAGAAGATCAAGAAGACAGGCTAACAGCCTTTTTCAGGTTTTCATCTGAATTTCACTACTTCCTTCCTATGTACTTGACTGTCTAACAATCTCAAGTATTGTGTTAGATTCACTTTTGACTAAAGAAAACCTTAACATTTCAAAAAGCATAAAGTCAAACGAAAAAAGGAACACGTGCAAGTTTTAAGGCAGATTTTCACTCATGTGATTAGTGAATTTTGAGAAATAAGCAAAACGGGTAGCCCACGAGACCCCATTCTATTAGACTTCGTCCTGGGCGGAGGGGGGAGGGGGTTTCAAGTAACATAAATTTTATTAAGAAGTTAACGATCATTGTCTCCCTTCTTGACATTTACGACCACTAGATATTATAGGTGACGAATTCCTCTATTACCCCGTCAAACAGCGATCTTTGGTCAAACCTTTTCGAGCAATGGCTGAGAGATGCGGATGAGCTTCTCGATGATGATGATGATCCACCGGGTATGGTAACATTGACCAACATTTTGTGAAAAGATGACTCAAATTCTTATTTTAGCCTTTGATCCATCAGAAATCGGAGCGACTCGTTGTTTGGCGGTTGAGGAAGTTGCTACAGTGCAAGGGTTTTACCAGAATATCACTTGCACTCCTCAACCCGACGCTTTCAATCCATGTGAAAATATCGTAGGGTAAGAAGGGTCTCGAATGGAAAAATCGCAATTCAAGCCGTACACATAAAATCTTAGATCAAAGAAAAGTCTTGAATCAACTTAGGATGAAAATACTTGATTTTAAATGAATACATTAAGAAACAAAAAAACTGAAGTACAATTATTTTATTGATATTTTATGTCATTCTTTCCATTAGAAGGAAACATTTCAAGATTTTACAATAAAGCCAAAAATTAGGGATTGCGCTGTTTGGAGCATACAATACCGCTCACAAAGTATGCAAAATTTCCGTGAATACCGCGATATTCCCAAAATTCCGCGAAGTTCCTGGAATTTCGCGAAACTTCGCGAAATTCCGGAAAGTTCGCGGAATTTTCGGAATTTCGCGACATTTTCGGAATTTCGCGACATTTTCGCAATTTCGCGACATTTACGGAAATTTTGCACATTCTGTGAGCGGTATTGTATGTGTATTTCCTTCCACTCACTCCATATACAATACCGATCATAATTCGTCAAAAAAGTCGCCGGAGTGCGGCGCACTCCGCCGCACTCCGCCGCACTCCGCCACACTCCGACGCACTCTAGCGCACTCCGCCGCAGTCCGCCACACTCCGCCGCAGTCCGGCGACTTTTTTGACGAATTATGAGCGGTATTGTATGTAGAGCAGTCTGTTATATCCCCCTTTTTCCACACTGGTATCGTTGCGCTCTTGTAACAATCGTTGGGCATCTTCTTGCATTCTACAATACCATTCACATAACTTGAAAAATTTCCGTGAATGTCGCGAAATTCCGAAAATTCCGCGGAATTTTCGGAATTTTGCGATATTCAGGAAATTTTGCACATTCTGTGAGCGGTATTGTACTCGACGTGCTAACAACATTTCTTACATTGTTTTGCTGCTGGTAGCACATTGTAGGATAGAATATCTGCCAAATTACACGACTTTCGAATTTGAAAGAGAATTCATGAGAAGGCGATTTTGTAACATCATAATCTGACGAACAATTCAAATAAAGATCTGTGCTAAGCATGGTCCGATAGAGGTGTTCACAAAGTTTTCAACTCACAAAAATATGCAGACAATTTCCGCAACAGGTAGGGGGAAAAGTGCAGGCGAAGTTGCGATCTTGATTGGTTCAGCTACTTCTATCTCACTTTAGCTTTACTGTAAGACTCTCTAGTGCAAAATAAATGGGATTTTCGTAAAGATCGGGACCAAGAACCACTATGAGTGAAGTTTGCGGTCAATCCGAAAACCTCAATATTTTGACCAAATTTTGCGCCGAGGCCAAGAGTGAGGAGCGATCGCGCTATATCAATGTGTATTGCTTCTAAGAAGCTGGAAAAAATATGTAATGTATAAGTATGAAACAGGTGTCTAACGTGATTTTTGGGGGAATTACGGGGCAACTTTGGGAGAGCCGATTTTACGTCTTGAGCATGCATGTTGGGGGGCTAATAACTCTGCGAATATTACAGCTACGGGGCTGGGGTTTGTTTTATTCGACAGATCTCTGAAAATATGATTTTTAGAGAGAAGGTCGTAGAATAACAAATTTCCATTAAAAGTGCCTAATTGACAGCCGAACTTGGGAAATCTGTCAACAAGGGCGACTTCGGCGCCTTATATCTCTACGAGTTGCAGGGTTGGGGTAATATCATGTGGTCATTGATATGCACTTTTGATAGCTCTATTTTTTTAGTGGTAGATCATGGCTGTAGCTCCACCGTAGGAGGCGCTATATAAGGGCGATGATGCATATTTTGAATTTTATCTCCGTGGAGAGTAGGGATAACACGCTAGGATGGCCATTCTTCAATTTGAATTCGAGGGGGACAGCACATATAAATCGGAGAAAATGCAGGGGCTCCGCCTGTGGGAGCCCATCTATAAACCTTCCCGGACGTTTTTTTTAGTTCAGGGTCTCGCAATTTCTCCTCTTTCTCCCCCCTCATTTTCCCCCTCTCTTTATTTGTGCAGCGCGTGTGATAGTTACCCGCGGCCATCTGGACCTGGTTAGGGGGCTGAAACCGGCTGGAAAGGGGTAAATAAGCTTAGAAAAACGCGATTTTCGCTTATTTTCCCTTATTTTTTCTTAATTTTTTTTATTTTCTTCAATTTCGATCGTGATGTGGGGGTATAAAGTGGGCGGAGCTTGCTTGGAGGAGATTCAGCTGTATGAAAGCACTGGAAATGAGCTTATTATGGAGTTTTTCGAATTTTTCGCTTAGTTTTTCGATAATTTTACCGATTTCCGAAATCTCGAAACCTGCAGAATATCGATTTTATCGATTTTTGTCAATTTTCGGGATTTTGCAACCTTCAAAATATCGATTTTATCAATTTTGCCGATTTTTGGGATATCGATTTTCGTCAATTTCTGGGATTTCGCAACCTTCAAAATATCGATTTTATCGATTTTTTGTCAATTTTCGGTATTTCGAAACCTCCAGGATATCGATTTTCCCGATTTTTGTCGATTTCCGGGATTTTACAGCCCTCAGAAGACCGATTCTATCTATTTTTGAGGATTTGGTGATTCGTCAACCTCCAAAATATCGATTTTTCGCTTTTTAGCTGTGAACTGTAAGCCCCGCCCACTTATGATATTACTATACAATACCGCTCACAAAGTATGCAAAATTTCCGTGAATACCGCGAAATTCCCAAAATTCCGCGAAATTCCGGAAAGTTCGCGGAATTTTCGGAATTTCGCGACATTTTCGGAATTTCGCGACATTTACGGAAATTTTGCACATTCTGTGAGCGGTATTGTACATTTTTCCAATTTTGTAAAAGCAATTTTCACTTTTGGGGAAAAGCTTCATAAATTACCATCCTATTAGTAACAGAATAAACTTTGCTCAACTTCTAAATTTAGAATTGGCATCCTTCGTCGCGCCATTTGGCCTGTTTGCTCAGCAGCTATTGTTGGCAATGTTCTGGTTTGGGTGATACTAGCGTTGGCTTTTGAGAAACGAATGCGGGTTCACTATTTGTTTATGATAAATTTGGCTATAGCTGATTTCATAACTGGTAATTTCAATGGAGAAAATATGAAAAAAAGCAAATAGCCCAAGTTTAGGCGTATATCTCGCTGTACTTGCTGTGCAAGATGTTCTTACTGGTGACGAGTACTACAGACATGCCGTTGGGTGGCAGACTGGATGGGGTAAACTTTATTCTTTCTTTAGCTAGCAGGACAATTGAAGCTATCATTTTAGGATGCGGAATAGCTGGTTTCTTAGCGGTGTTTTCCTGCGAACTCAGTATTATTTCAATGTTCTTTATCGCTTTTGAAATGGCTTATAACACCAGGTGAGTAAAGGGAGAATCCAGAGCAAGAATTTCCTCTTGTTGCTGATTAAGTTTCTTGCATATGACTAGAAAAAGCTGTAGAACTTCCTGCTTCTTCTAGGGGAGGAAGATCAACATAAAAATAAGCGGTATCTTTCTTTCACATGGTTTTTGGCACTTCATTTCTATAGCTTTTTCTTCATTTCATTAAAATCTGAATCCGGCGTTTTGTCTTTCACACTTTGGAGGTGCATAAGTGCACGCAAAGCTTTTACAAACAATTTTCATACCACAAGGAAGGGAATGAAACGGGTTTTACGGTCGCAAATTCTCCAAATTCTCAAAACAATCTAAATGATCTCCTTTACAGAAATGCTTTTTATGGACAACGATTGCGCTTTTCTGCTGCTCTAGGTATGATGGCAGGAGGATGGATATTTGCTTTGACCATAGCCACTCTTCCTCTAATTGGAGTCTCAAGCTACTCTACAGCTAGTATCTGTCTCCCATTGAGACTTCACAACATTGCGGACAGGGTACTTTTCTTTTTCTCTAAAATGGATGGAAGTTCCAAAACATTGAAATAAATGAAAACTCAGAATCAAACAAAGTATCTTTCCTTTACCAACTCTTTCTAAGGAACTCATCTCAAAGTGGCAGAAGCGTATACTCAGAAAAATGACCGGAACTTCCGCAGAGCGTTTGCGGAAGTTCCGCCGATTCAGTTGCTGAATTTCCGTGAACGTGCTGCGGAAGTTCCGAAATGAGGTCCTACGGAAGTTCCGAACAATGCGAAATACAACAGCAGGAAATACCTAAGCAAGATTTGAACCTCACTCTATTGACTGCGAGGCTCATTTACTACCCTCTGCACTACGGATGACATGTTCGGTAATGCACTCTAGTTGTTGGCGAGGCAACATCACACGGACAACACATTCAAAGTCCTGCGGGAGTTCTGGCAGGCCAAAGTGTTGCGGAACCTCTGGCATTTTGCGGAATTTCCGCAGGATTTTGAACAAGGTCCTGCGGAAGTTCCCATTTTCAACGTTTCCACTTTTGCAATAGCGAACAAAGTCCTGCGGAACTTCTGCAAATTTGGCTTTTGCTGCGGAAGTTTCGGCAATTTGTCTGAGTAGTCTAGCAGATTTAACAGTCAAGTGTGCTCTTATGTTGACGGTACCAAGTGCGTAAAAATGGCAGCAGAGGTACATTTCCAAGTTCGCGTTCCATGGCCATTCTTTACGGTCAAACGTTGTCATTACCGCACTAACACTATATTCACTCCATATTAACCGCACCGCACTATAAACTAATCCCATTTTCTTTTTTAGGCGTATCTTATCTTCTTCCTGTTATTTAATCTATTCGCTTTTCTGGCTATGGTGATCTGCTACGGGTTTTTGATGTTCATGTTAAAGGTATACATGACTATCGTCATAGTACTGTAAAAGGAATGAATGTCTGTTTAGGACCCAAGTACGCCATCCAGAGCTGAAGATAATCTAATTATAAAGAAAATGGTGTGGCTAGTAGGCACCGACTTTCTGTGCTGGTTTCCAACATTGTTTTTTGGTAATACGACCAGTTTTTTCGTTCATGATACCAATCTTTTTATTATAGGACTTTCCGCCGCCATGAGCCATCCTTTGATCTCAATTAGTAGCGCCAAAATATTTCTTGTGTTCTTCTTTCCAATAAATGCCTCTGCAAATCCGTTTCTATACGTGTTTTTCACGAAGGTAAGCGCAAAAATTGTTATAAAATGGTCTTAATTCTTTTGAATTTAGATTATCCAAAGAAATGTGAAAACAAAAGCTTTGCCGGTACTGAGGCGAATTACAAGTACATCTGGTGTAGCTCTCAAGTAAGTTCCAAAGTATTTGTTAAAATATGCATAAAGTAATCGTTAAATCATACAATTTTATAAAATGTAAAAAAACCTCTATATGCTCGTTTTGTAACCAGAGAATATTGATATTACAGCACGCTGTCCAACTTTTACCATTCACAACCACCAGGAAAGCGAGGAGAGGTATTTTAGTCGGACAAAATTCTGACAGAACTTTATTTTGTTAACATAAATTCAACTCAGGTGGGCAGCCCTACTCGCTTGGGTGTCAGTCAGACGACTTTGGTCAGCACGACTCCTCGTGGCTCTATCCGCTCAAGTATGCCCACTATGGACACATACATGTGCGATACACCGAGGAGGTAAAGACTTTGTATTTTCGAGAAAAAAAAGCTTCCAGTTCCTAAAACGCGACACCGGAGGATCACGATCGTATCATTAAAACTCTAGACTCTACGAAAATTTACAACTAAAGACCCAGATGCCCAATCGGTTTACGCATTGCGGCCAGAGGCAATATCATTAGTGGGGAAAATTCCAGGATAGTCATAAAAAATTTTCGAAATCTGGGAGAGCCTAAAATCGTACGATCAATATTTTGTATATGTTTAATAGGGCTTGGGACACATGTCACTTAACCTCATCAAAAGCCACTACATTCCTTCGATTTTTTCGCTGTGCACTTGAGGCTAAATATAGATGTACAAAGATTTTGGCCATGTTCCATACCAAAACCATCGAAGTAAGCAAGCAAGTACTCTTTTTCTACGAGTACTATTATGATTGATTTACTGGACTATCTATTTGACCTTTTACTCTAATGCTGTCATAATCTTATCGTTTTCAATTGTGGTAAATAATTTGCGTTGCTGACGTCGCATTCCCGGAAATATTTATCAAATCTCTTTGAAAAACTAGTCTAGGTGAATGACGGCCATTGACGTTCGCAAAATACAGCTACGATTGAACTATGTTTGAAAATTGGTTGTTTCAGGTCGACTCCGAGAGTATCATTTCAAGACAATGTCTCCTATTGTTCGCGTCCATCCTCAGACTCAGCACGTCAATCATTTGGCTGGCCCAAAAAGGTTTCCTTCATTCCTGAGGTAATCTTCACCTTTGACTGACTCGAACAAAATAGATAGTGCAGTAATTTCTTCAGGTTTCTGATTTGTCTGAGCACTCCAGCGAAAGTCAGCATGAACATATACCAACACAAACATTACCAGCAAGAACAGAGGTTTGTGGTGGCAATTATTATATTCTAATCTCTAATTTCTATTTCATACCCTTCGAAAAAATCTTTTGATAATTCCTCCCACACTAAAATAAATTTCTTCCAAAATATCTAGTTTGAGCAGTTACCAGATATGTATATTCTTGTGCACTTCAGAGCCAACGCTTCGTTTTGAACTTGAACCGCTTCGGTTTTGGTCGTCTCCGACAAACCAGTGGAGGTACTGATTCAGGAAGAGGCAGTCTTGCTTCTGTGTTGACGGTAAGTATTTATACCTCCTAAGAAATTATTTTGCACTTGGCATTACACCCACAGTTTCTGGAGAAGGGATGCGATTCTCAGACTTTTACTCCTAAATCCACTTTCCCATCCTGCCCAGCTTCGCATGCCCTAATGATCAATTTTTTTTACGTTGTGCTCAACTCAACTGGGCGGTTCTTTTCTCAAATTTGCAAAATTTGGGCTTACCCTAATTTATGTTACGAGAATATGCTTGATCTTGGAATAATCGTAAAGTAATTGCTGAAAACAAACAAGTCGAGTTTAAGTTTACGTATGGATCACAGAAGTTAGCTAAATGTACAACTAACAAAATTCTTCCAATTTAAGCAACCCCCTCCACTCGAAAATGTGCCGCGAAATTTTTGCAGCTATTCCACATTAATTTCCAAACATGCAAGTGACTCGCTCACTTCAAATTAAATTAATGACTTTCAAAATTCTATAAAACTCATAATCGCTTCGTTAAGATTTTTCGGGAGTGTGGCTGCTGGCACAAAAGAAAGCCAAAATTTTGGAAAGTATACCGGAATGCTTTCGAAGAGCTGACGCCATGCTCCTTCACTCAATAAACTTGTTGATTCCCCCCCCCCCCCCCCGTCTATCACCCGCGTTCGAAAGTCGTACCGAGAGTGGTGTAATGCGACAGGCTGCAACGAGTTTTGAGTCTCTCTTTTTTTCTGCAGAAACTGTGGGAAGCATATCCATACGAGGAGCCTCCAAATTTCCCTGTAGGAAACTAGCTGTTTAGTTCCCTGTGAGCTTTGCTGTGGCTTTGTTCCAGCGCGATACCGGAGAGCGCACATCGCTGACAAGCCGTGACGGTGCCGCCAGTGACACGGACGCTGGTGTCACGACGAAGTTCATATTTCCACCGTCACCACCGTCAACGTCATCGGAATCAAACTCAGTCAGTTCACGGCGATTGTCATGGATGCCACGACTGCTTAGCCGACAACGAGCGAATTCGTTGATCAAACCACAGTTGGTCGTGTCCGACTACACGGACGAAGAGACGAAGCTATAACTGTTAATCAAACAGCCTTGATCTTCATATGAATTTTGAATCTCACCTCACCTAGTCAAAAAATTTTGCTGTGATTCTGGACTGATTTTTCATTTGAATCGGTCACTGTTACATTGTACCCTAATTTCACGCGTATAAGGCGCACTTTTTCGAATTTTCAAGCGAGCCTCACCGAAAAGAAATCCTTACATTGCACGATTCTCTCAAGCAATATACAGCAAGTTATAGAGTCCTTTGATTGTAAGGTCCTTTGGCGTGTCTAGGTTGGTCGATTTTGGGAAGAAAATCCCCGCGCCTTACACGCGTGAAATTAGGGTAACTTTCGTTATGGATCTCCGAAACGTCCCTTGAGACTAATATTTAGTCTGAATATGAGTTCCAGTATTTTATTGGTTTTTCTTGGAATTCAAACAACAACTTTCTCTGTCGTATTCCATTGAGCAAAATTATCCCTTTTTGCATGTATAGAACCTGATTTTCAACAGTGTCAGGTTTTTCTTTCAATCACTCACTGCCATAAATTTTCCATAATTATCCCAGATTATCAAATGTTAATGCTCCTACTGTTACTTACAGATATGAGTTTACTCATCGTTAGAAATTTTAAAGATCTTCTTCTGCCGTTGTACCGGTTGTTCTGTATTTGTGCCTGAGAAGTCTTATCCACAAACATGCTGAAGTCACTTGCTCAAGCCAAAAATCATCATTTTTCTGGACGTTGAGAGCCAAAAAGCCGTACATCAATATCAAGACCTCATCAATCTACCACAAACATTAAGTATCTAAGCGCTGCATCCATTTGATTTAGCAAGGTTATAAATAAAAGAAATTGTATCTTGGACTTGAATAATCGGCTCAAATTGGTTAAGCGATTCATGAATGCTAAGTCGTGTTTACCAACGATGCATTTTTTTCAATGCGTGAGTAGAATGTTCTTTATCTACTTACGATTTTCTTGTATGTATGTATGTACATGAAATGTGTCGGGTTGTACTTGCTCAAACTGTTCGAAATAAAGTCTACGAAATCCAAACTTGACAACTCGGGAACATTGGGTGGACAGGATTAGCGGACCAAGAGGAGGGGCCTAACATGAGCTAACAATTGAGTGACTTGTTTTCATGTGTTATCAATACAAATTCCTCGAAGATTTTTTAAAATTTTCAAATTTACAAATTGGCCTTGCAAAAAAGTTTTTTTGGGGCGTTGCCGTGGCTGCCGCCCAACCTCCTTTTTTTGAGATTTTATGGTTGTTTCGCAAACTGCGGAGAGCACCATTCTTTCCCGGAAGCCCCCCCCCCCTGGCTGCTGACAGACGGTAATTACACATCTTACAGTTACTTACATCAAGAAGCAATGATGTCTAGATTAACAAACATGCATCGAGTTATCTTACTTACAAAGCAGACAACTTTGAAATTCGAAGCTTGTTTTTGATACTTGTTTATCATGTTGCAAGTAATTCATCAGCGATGACTAGTTTATAAAATGTTGAGACTCGTCCCTCTTTTGCTGATGTTCAACGATGACTACTTCGATGCGTTTATGCGCATCATAACGTTGCGGTTTTGGATCGTTTTCGGCTCTACAGGATGTAGCGTTTGAGGAAGCCATGCTCTATAATCTCGTCATTCTACATCTCCTGACACTTACTCACTTATTTCTTCCTTTCACACCTTATTTCTCGCTTTTTCTTTTCTCAGTAGTACATACTGGGCTCCCCCTATCAAATCCTTAACAGATGTTCGATTTCTTTCTTCCTGCAAATAACTTTGCTGTATGGGGTGTGTGCGCGTCAGTATACAAGGGGTGTTAAAGGCAGCGTCCAGCCAAACCTGGACAGATGAGGATCAACAGAGGGATAGTGCACTCGCGATTAAGGTAATTGTCCCGAACCAGGCTTCGCTGCAGTATTTGGCGGACAATTTGCATGCGTTCGCCTAATATTGTTACTCACCGCCTTCGTGATGGGCCCCGCGCATAGCCTGCGACCCGATACAGGTCGCCCTCAAACACGGATAGGTAATGGGAGGTGCTTGGATGCTGCCTTTGAGGGTCCTTCATGCCGCGTCGGCAATCGCCGCTAGCCGCTTTTGCGCACTATCCCAGTAACGAGCCTCGAAATTGAAACCACGAATCTTGCTCAAACCTGTAGTGAAGTTATTTGACACGCTGATTACGAACAGAAGAATTTTTTTTGGAAAGTTTTGGAAAGACTTTCTATCTTGGCGGCTAGTGGCGGTTGCCGGCGCGGTATTAACACGTTGACGACGGTGGCACGCAATGGTGCGCGACAGGCAGTCTGTCCCTGTGGACGATGGCGCGCAATGGTGAGTGACACCCAAAACATCACTTCTATTGTGTACAATGGTTCCGATTTGTGTTCACATAATCAACTTAGGCTTAGAAGTATTTTATGTTGGCCCCGCCCCCTTTTTGGCAAACTCCGCCCATTCCATTGCCCCCTACAAAAAACTTTTTTCGTCCTCAAATCGCATAGAAAAGCTCGTAGATGACTGAAGAACCTCAAATATTCTTAATTTTGACCCCGCCCCCTAATTCAGGCTCCACCCCCTCAGTGGCAAGCTCCACCCACTTTTCAAAAATGCCGGAATTTATATGAATTCATTGATTTTGAGCAATTTCCAGCATTTTTGAAAAGTGCGCGGGGCTTGCCAAAAGTGTGAAAATGCCCGGAAACGGTTCGTCCACAAGGACAGACCTTCAAAAAATGTCTCGTCGTCAACGTGTTAAGGCACTCTAACTTGTAAACACTGGCTTCCTGGATCATTAGCATGTAAATGGCTAAAACATTATAGTGCATTGCCTTTGAAGCACGAAAACTTATACACCCCAAGAGGTACTGCAGAAGAAGGCGTAGATCAAGACAACAAGCATTCAGTATCTTGAAAAGAACCACAGTGAGCTTTGAAACCAGATTTATAACTCGCTCAAATGTTTTGGCAAACGAATCTTGAACAAAAAATGGATGAACGAACATCTCCTTTTCAATCAATTAACATAATACCCTTCATGGTGTTAGGGTGGAATGTACCGCGAGGACATCTTATATACAGTGCGTTTCATAACTATACGACACCCCCCAAAACTTGGGATTTCCGGATTTACAAAAAAGATCGAGTAATCCAATCAGTGCCTGTATGATCCACATATGGTGCTGAATAAAATGACATCTCAATCAATATGTCTACTCACTTGCTTTTCTACATGTGAGACATGTTTAATCTTCCACTGTTTCATAACTATACGACACCTTTGAGCAAAGCACTTTTCCAGCGAAAAGAATACGCAAAACGTGGTTTTAATAACTAATCGGGCTACAGGGCTCTTTTACCCACTTCGCCAAGTCTATGGGAGATGCTTCTAATAAATTCAAGCATGTCTTCGGTTCACTGTTGTCACATGCGTACATAACGAACTGCTCCAACTTTTCCAATGCCTCATACTGCGCGTATCTGCTCAGAAAAGCTGTGTCATAATCTTCAAAGATTTTCTGAAGAATCTCAGACAAGACAGTATGGTCACCTTTACAGAAGCTGCTCGCGAGCTAGCGGAAAATGGCAGTAAGTGACCCGCGTGCATGTCAATGCGTTGTGCTGCCGAAACGTAGTACCGTCACCGGCGCTGCTGGAGGGAGAACAGTCGTGGGCTTTCCAGTACTTCTTGGGAAACTGCGCGTAAATTTTTTCACCGAAATTTAGGCTTTTGAACCATGCAAAGTGCCCCCCAGATTATAGAGTACCCTCCGCTAAACTTTCTCTTGCTAAAATGATGTGGGCTTTGCTTACGTCCGGCCAGTCGGTCCTTTACCAGTCCAAACCAAATTTTCTGATCAGATTACACTACCAAATCACTGGCTCATACTTTCTGTCATATTCTTAACGAAGCGCCTGTAACAGCACTACTTTTCGCAGTAGCACAACGCCTATAAACATGCACGCGGGCCACTTACTGCCGCTCTTCGCCAGCATCGTGAACAGCTCCTGTAAAGGTGACCATACTGTCTTGTCTGAAATCCTTCAGAAAGTCTCTGAAGATTACTGGCACGCTTTTCTGAGCACATACGCGCAGTATGAGGCATTGGAAAAGTTGGAGCAGTTCGTTATGAACGCATGTGACAACAGTGAACCGAAGACATGCTTGAATTTATTAGAAGCATTTCCCATAGACTTGGCGAAGTGGGTAAAAGACCCGGTGGCCCGATTAGTTATGAAAACCGCGTTTTGCGTATTCTTTTCCCTGGAAAAAGTGCTTTGCTCAAAGGTGTCGTATAGTTATGAAACAGTGGAAGATTAGACATGTCTCTACATGTAGAAAAGCAAGTGAGTAAACATATTGATTGAGATATCATTTTATTTAATACCATATGTGGATCACACATGCACAGACTAGAGTAATCGATCTTTTCTGTAAATCCAGAAAATCCACATTTCGGGTTTGTCGTATAGTTATGAAACGCACTGTATAAAGCTGAATGTCTGTTTGTCTGTCTGTCTGTCTGTCTGTAAGTCTGTCTGTCTGTACGTATGTTCCGAATAGAAAATTCCATTTCTGAACCGATCCGGACCAAACTTGGCACACATACACTTCGGGCCCCGGCGGGTGCCATAGGCTACTTTTCGTCATCGTTCGATATCGATTTTATCGATTTTTTTGCAAAATTGGAGCTACGGGGCTGGGAGTCGGCACAGGGGGGTAATCGAGCATGCTGATTACGAATATAATAATGACAGGGCCGGGCGGAGCCGGGTAAGTCAACTAGTACGTTATACTACAAAGTCCTCACCGCCGAAGCTCGCCGCCACAGTCGGCGAGCTCGCTTACGGTATTTTGCACCCATTTTGCACCGGTACGCATGAGCCATGGGGCAATCGACGTTGCCTCGTCCATCTTCGTCGCGTCGCGACGTCGCGCCAGATGTCGCTTTATAAAAAGTTACATGAAAACACTTAGAAAAATACTCTTCCAGATTTTAAGTGCGGCATCGTACGTTACACCGCGATAAGGTGTTACAGGAAAAACTTGCTCGCTTTTTCCCAAGTGCTTGATTCATTCGTTTTATTTTCAAAAAAAAAAGAAACAAAAGACTCGTTTGACTCCTAAACTGCAAGGTGTGACCTTGGCCCATGGAAGCTGAGATTAGTAACCCTTCTGCGATGCTGACTAGCGGCCTTAACTAGCTGGGACAAACGCCTACGGCGATGAGCAGAACTCCATGTTGCCGAAAGTATATAGACAAGGACCATTTGGATTACTCTGTAACATATATGTTTCTAAATAACGCTTTTACGCTGCTTATGTTTTCTTTCATTCTTCTTAGGCGGACATCCAGGAAAATTTTATTTGAGAAAACGTTTCAATTTGTATTTTGCGATTTTTAGGTCATAGCACAACGAGTCTATTTCAGCTGTTATAGACTTTTATTTCCATATGTCTATTTTGAAAATTGTATATAATTTATTCATTTATGACGTGACTAGGCGTAGCGTTCCTTCGTTTTGACAAGAAATTTTCATTACAATATTCCTTTTTTATTTGAAAATTAAAGGAATATGACACCAATTAAGAAAAATAAACATTTTTTAGATAATTTTGCACCTTATCGTGATGCGACGGACGATGCCGCACATTGAACTCTGAGGGAGCTTTCTTGAGTGTTTTTATGTATTTTTATGGAAGTTGCGACTTCTCGAAGCGACGTCGCGATGCGACGAAGCTGGACGTTCGCACGATTGCCTCATTCACGTGTATCGGTGCAAAATGGGTGCAAAATAGCGTAAGCCAGAACGGCCACGCCGCCAACCGTGCTTGAGCAACGCACAATGAAGATAGGAAGAAAACGAGAGGAAAAGGCTATAGGAGCGATCAGAGGAATCAGAAGCGATCGAGAGAAACTGAGAGGATACCTTATTCGAAAAGGAACTGCAAGAACCTAAGAGAGCACATTGACCCATTTGCAGCAAAGATAAAGTGCTAAAATGATACCTTTTGTTAATCAAAATATGGATAGAAACGGGAGATCATGACCTATCAAACAAAAGAAAACACAGCTTCAACTTTAAGAGAAGGAGCAAACGAGCCAATGAAATCCACGTTACAGCAACCATATTGGCCGAAAATTTCCCTACAATCCAGTTAGCACAGTAATTTTTGGAGGAAGGCGAAAAAGAAAGGAGGGTTAGGTAAAAGTGGAAAAGGCTACAATCATTGGTTTCAGAGGTACCAAACTCACCAACAAAGAATTTTAGCATTTGTTACGTCATTGCTTGGGCGACTGCTTGCAAGCAACGAAGTTGTCAGGAATTGAAGGAGTTTTATCCCGTGTAAGTTCGCCAACGAGACTATGAGCACAATCAAAAGGCATGGATCGTACATACATTCATACGAGAACGGATCCCTACTGCCGACAGAGATCAAGCGCAAAAGAGAGAACCGTCTGCCTTGACGAAGCGCCTTCAAGCTAAGAATGGCGTGCAGTTGTCGCTCGCCTGCAAGAGCTTAAAAAGAAGCTAGCGGAAGAACATGTAACGAGACCACAGAAGAAAGATATAGTTGATTTTGCAGCAGCGGAAAGTGCAACCATTGAAATGAGATGGCATGAGGAACGTATGCAGCCGCGGTGGCCAAGATTTTCCGATTTGAGAGATTTACTCAGTGGATGGAGAACATTTGGCACTTAGGTGATACTCTGAACTTTGAACGAAAAATAGATACAAGACTAGACAATGTCGAATAAATCAGCCTTGCTATTTTTAAACATCGAGGGAAGGCGGTACTGTAGTGATGCGTGTACGCCATGGTGGAGAGTGACCATAAAAGCTGGAGACAGATGCGAAACAATAAAGGGAATGGGGGTAAAGCCTAAAGTTCCATCAAATTTGGGACATCAGAAGCTCGACTACTTTATCTTTAGACGCCGCAGAGTACGTCGGTAAACAGGGGGGATGTTGAGATCAGCGGATGACCTATGACCTACTGAGGATCAATTGAGAAATCTCCTGGGACCGTTGCGCGCACGAGCGACGCGTTGGAAGCTAATTTCGCTCCTGCCTCACAGGGGGTCGGTGAGGGTCCTTCTCCAGTTTTTTCTTTTGGATTGATCTTTAGTTTTAACCTCACTTGTTGTTCCTCTTACATATATTAGGTTGGCACATAAGTAATGCAACTTTTTGTATAGCTTTTGTCTATTTGAACGTAGCGCATTCATTTTTTGGCAATATAAGGCATATGATGTAAGCTTCTAATGCACACATTTTTGCCGAATTTTACCATCTTATGTGAGGATTACGGTGGGTTTACGGTACTATGGGAAAAATTTTAGAATGCATCAGATGCTGCTGAAACTTGGCCTATAGGGCTTATTTGACATGCTGATCACAAAAATGAGATCCGTTTTGCATGAAAAGGCCTCGTTCGTGAGAGCAAAAGATGAATTTCATTTTAGCGACAAATGGATATGACATTCGTGTTTACCGCATAGGACTACCCTATAGTGCAAAGTTATAGCGAATTCTGACTTTTCGCAGCTTAGTTATTGACAAATTGCCTTCAAAACTTGACGCATTTGACTTGTTCAACTTCTCAAAGGCGCCCCACCTTAATTTGTGTTTAAATTTCATTCCTTTTTCACCGATTCCAATGTGCCAACTTCCACCTACATGCTGCCTTTAAATGCTTTTTCATATGTTTGAATTAGGTTTCGTAGGGCTTCATGTTTGCCAAAAAATCGTGAAACCTCGATCTTCAGCAGTTTTCAAAAATGCTTAGATTTTTTGTACTACGTTATCAAAAATCAAACGGTTTGCGCAGACTTGCAGCTTACATCACGATCTACATGATGCCACAAAATGAGATTGCTACATAAAATAGGAAAAAAGTTACGGCAAAAGTTGCAAAACTTATGTGCCAACCTAATATTTTGTTAGTTGCTAGCAAAATTGTTGTGTGTTTTTCTCTGTTCCAAAAAGCTCTTGTCGGTTCGGCTACAAGAGCTTTTCAATTAATCATATTATTCTTACATACTTCATTCGAGTTTAAGTGTAGACGAGTTTTCATGTATGAATCAGCTTAAAATATACCCGACCGCTGTTATCGAATCATGATAATTTTCGACCTCCACTACGCGATCTTCACTATGAAGGAGTCATGAAGTCGACTGACTACAATGTGCGACGTAAGTGCCTCCAACCTTCTGCTCCAAACTCTACCCTATCCGAGACCGGAAATGTGGACTTCCATCTCGCAACTGCTTCAATGTCACTCGACAGTTCCATTCAAGTGACGCGCAGAAAATGGCCTGAAAAATGGATGGAGAAAGATCCAGTAGTTCTGTTTCCCGGCCGCAGCATAAGAAAGAGAAGTCTACGCAGTGGAGGGAGAGGAAGGCGTGGTAAACAATTTCTGGAGTTCCGCCGGGTAGGTGAGAGCGTATGTTGCCTCGCTGATTTTTCTCGATTTGTCTAATCTTCATAAATTTGTGTATAATTTCTACAGAGCACTCATCAGGACAACGGCCGATCTTACTATTCTGGCGGCGGTGCTCATAGACAGTCGTATGGGCGCAACTCTGGCCCCCGGCATTTTTATGGTCATTCTAATGTCCGTGGACGTCGGCCATATGGAGACACCTGTCGAGGAGGTGCTGCACATTTCAGTATTATGACTCTATCAAGATCCATATATCCACGTTAGGTCGGAATTTCGGGTACGGTCGACAAGGACGAGATTTCACATATGGGTGGCGGCGAGGAAATGTGACAAGTGCTGGGGCTTCAAAACATCTACACGGTATACGGCACATCTTCTTAGCGCCCTCCGCAACAAACAAGACTTGAAGGAAAACTTGGAAATACTCCAAATTTACCATTCACGGATCTCTAGCTCCTTGCACCCCCATTCCACCCGACTTACCTTTACGGGTGGACCATGTGGACACACCTTAGCCGATCGAGTCGGGGCCGTGCTACGCAAGTGGACAATCACTAGATGTTTTGTGACTGCATCCTCCGCGATGCGCCAATGTACTTTGACTTG
This sequence comes from Cylicocyclus nassatus, assembly GCA_958299035.1. Classification (NCBI taxonomy): domain Eukaryota; kingdom Metazoa; phylum Nematoda; class Chromadorea; order Rhabditida; family Strongylidae; genus Cylicocyclus; species Cylicocyclus nassatus. The sequence goes on along the minus strand of CATQJL010000001.1, from coordinate 36,539,256 downwards.
AGTTGTCGTACACATTCTTGTAGTGTTGTAGGGTTTAGTCAGCGGCGGTTATGGTCCATTCCATGATTTCGTATCTAAGCGAGGATTCGTTTGAGATATCCGTCCACTTTAGTGATACTCTGCCAAGCGAAGACGGAAAACTGGTAAGTTCAGCTTTGCCGTTTTGTAAAAAAAGCTGTTATCCTATTTTTAGGTGATTGAAGCGGTGAGGGACGCCAAAGACAGCAATGATAAAAAGCTCTTCCTCATGGATTGGCTTTCGCAGAATGAGGGCAAATATTTTTTTTTCTTTTCCCTTCTAATAACAGGTTTTTAGAGGTATGGAGAAGATCCTCGGAGAGGGCGGCACATTACCGGAGGAAAGCGCGTCGGGAAAAGGACGAGAGACAAAAAGGAGGTGAAAACCCTCCGAAAAGATGATTTTTTCATGAGAAAAAGATGTTACCAAAGGATTGAATATTTGTGTAATCGTTTTTTTTGGTTTTGATAAATAAATGTCAACCCCTGTTCCAGTGTATATCTTTGTTTTGAATATGGATACTTATTTTAGATCCTATATGTTGTATATTGCACTTTGCACTTGTTGCCTAAACTTTTTCAGTTCAAATCTCTGTTTGGTAACTAACGGGCAACTTCTTAGAATATTGCCTAAGTGGCAGTGCAGCTGAGAGCCCACTGCCCAAAGGTGCATAGATTGGGATGCAGACCGCGAATCTGACGCGTTTCTCGGCATGCAACAGTAAGGTCGCAGGGTTCACTAGTACCATTAATAGAAAAATCTATTGATGTTGTTCTACTCCCAGGATAAAGGTCGTCGTGGTCCGTCTTCTCGACCTTGAAGAAAAAGTGGCCAAGCTCAATCATCGCTATGTTAGCGATCGAAAGATTATTAGGCCAGATGACAGCGTCGATCGACTGAAAAAACACGCGCTTTGTATTTCGCCTTGTGTCGATAATCATTTTATTCCTCGTTTTTAGCCTGCTTACACAGGATTTCTAAAAGAAGGCAGGACGTCTGTAAATGGATTTTCTATGGATTCCCATTTTCGGGAGTTCACTAAAATAAATTTTATTTGGGTCTTCTGTAATTTTTTACACTGCAAAGCATGATAATCTGAGGTTTTACATTTGTAATAATTTTTCAGCTTTCTGCGGACGCAAATATGTATGAAGGCTAGAGTAGAGTGGTCGTTCGGGCCGCGCAGTATTGACAAGCTGCAGTTAGTTTATGTCACTTTCATTGACAATACTGTTTACGGATCATCTCCGATCTCTTGTTTTTTTTTTCTGAAAATTGCATCGAATTGATATCAAACTTAGTTCTAAGCTTTTTCGAAGTTTGTTATCATGTCGTGATACCGTAATCTCATAGATGAATAAAAACGTTTGCCCTTTCAACATGTTCTACATCGAAGGCATAACACGCTGCCAAGTTTGATATCATGACTAATAATAACGGGACTAAGGGTTGTGAAGCATCTCAGGCAAGGCGATGTTATCTTATGCTCCATCGCCTCAAAGGAGATAGCTGTCGTCCTTGGGATGCTGTTCAATGCATAAACGGATAAATTGCGTTTTTGTGGGCGGAAGGGACGGAATTGCTTCTTCAGTTCTGTTTGAAACTTTTTAGACGAACGTAAAAATGTGTCTCGTGGACTCAGGTTCGATTCCCGCGCCTTGGCCAACCAGCTCTCTTCCTCTGGGACCAATAAATTGGTACGCATAAAAGCGCGGAGTTGCAATAATTGCTCATCAGAATTTACAATCGTGAATGGATGTTGCACATGCTCTTCATATACATACTTCAAGAGTAATAGCGATAGTGACTGTGTTTATGGAGCTTCAATGTTACTCAAAGTATACAAACTCTCTCCGAGTTTTCTGTACAGAAGCACCTTCACAGAAATTACGCAAAACACAGAAAATATTTCGTTTCGTTCCTATCCTTAGACAAAGAACAAAATATTTGCGCCTTTCGCCGTACTACATCAGCCTTAGGCTGATCGAGTGCAAATGCATTATAGTAGGCGCAAAGCGTTCGAAGTAGTAGTACAGACAAAAGAAATGATTATTTGATAATTTGGAGTTGGAGAAACTTTTGTTCTGTTGTTCTAACGCGTCTGTGTGTTATTTCAGTTAAGCAAAAACGTTGTATGAAACTTAACGTCAAAGCAGTTAGGCTAAAGTATGGCTGATGATAAAAAAATTATTTATTTATTTATTTGTGTAATATACCCGAGGGTGCGCCAATAAAAAACAGAAACAAAACAAAGCACAAAATAGAACGGGTACTACAAAAGCAATATAGATACAGAACTTGGTATAGGCATTATTATGCTCAGTAGGCAGATGAACCAGCTTTCTCCTCCGGGCGGTCAGGTCGTTCTTATACCAAGGGAGGTAAAATCCTTAATCGAAATCCCGATCCCAGCCCGGCAGTTTATACGAATATGCAAGAGCTTGAATAATCAACTTAATCCATAGCGGAGAATTCTTGGGGATCCTGGGCGAACGAAAATGGAGATTTTCAACATCAAAGGTTCACCAGACCTCGAATTTCTCGAGCGATTATTCCCGTTGATTAAATTGTGCATTCTTTCAACTGAAAACGACAAATTTATTCCGGTACAATTCCAATGCAACGATCCTAAACCGTGAACATCGCGGAATTCGATAATTTTTCGTATGTGTGTGTTGTTTTACATTCCTATGATATTTTCATACCAATTGATCACGATCGCGTCCCATTGCAGGGTTAGGATGGGCACACTTTTTTGCTGGCTCAAAGACGTAATTTCTTACAGGGAAAAGCCACTGGGCCGCTAGTAGAATAAGCAAAGAATACACTGGCTAACTCGGGAACTCGTCAGGCAATTATTGACGCCCCAGCGTTGTCGCGTCTGCAGGGACACTATATTAAGCAGGAAATCTACTCGACTGTACATTACATCATATACAGTTCAATAACATGAATCTCTTGGCTGATTTTGCCGATATGTCCAATTATGACATGACAACATTAGAAAAAACACATAATTAGGTGGTTCCAAAAGTTTGTGCCGTTTCTAGACCTATCCTCAAATCGCTCAAAAGACAAACACTCTAAAAAGTGTTCTATGCAAAAATTTCTCCTTTTCCCAGCATGTTTTTATTGGGATTTCTTTGATGGAAAATCGTCACGAAAAATCGTCAGAATCTTCAACTCATGGTTTTACCTATGCTAACTACTGCTATTTTTTGAAATTTTTTCCGAACTCCTGAAAAACAATGTGCAACGTAATAAAACCTTTTAGCATCGGTAGCTAGCTTTCGGAATTTTCTAAAACTATTATTTTGACGCTACCAAATTTGATATTTGTTTATATCGAACCTCGTAAAACATCAGACACAAATAGGTTGTCATTCGATGCAGCTTCTTCTCCTCTTTTTAACAAAAACTCTTTCTCTGATTTGTGAAAGCTCGAAAGGAACTTGCCATAATTCCAGCTTTTTGATCCGTACCAGGCTGTACACAAAAATCCCAAAAATCAATATTTCAAGGCGGTAGAGACTCATTTGCTTGTTGAGATTAGTGCTTGATCGCAATCGATTTTGGAATTTCCATTTGCGAAGATAGCATGGCGTTTGAAGCATTTGTATATCTCACGGCTTCGCAAATGTGAGTACTTTTGGAAAACTTGTTTTCAAAAGTACTGAAAAGCCAGCTATCGATGGCGGATGGGTTTTGTAGCATTTTGTTTACACTATCTAACTGTCATCAAAACTTCTCCAAAAGTTCAAAACAAAATTTGAAATAATGGCTAAAGTTAGGGTGCGTAAAATGCATGGCTTGGAGGTTGTGGCGACGATTATTCAGAAGCCAGAGGTTTTCAAAACAACATGCTTCAATTTTCCCCTTATTTTTATAAACATTAAAAAGGCAATGATATATGCGGAAACCCTTAGATTAGTGCTACTTTATCGTAAATACAAAATTTATGTACTCTATAGCATCAAAGGTGAGGACAACTGTAAGCTATGTATGGATAGCTACAATTGAGCCCCTGACTCATGGGAAAAAAACGGATTGCGACAAATTTTTCCGTCGCGACATATATATCTTCGCAAAATCGTCGCAATGCTATAACTTTCTTTGAACTAGTTTTCAAAAAAAATACGGAGAACATCTTTGGATTGCTGAGAATCTAGCGATTCAGAACAACTGTTAAAATTTCAAAATTGCTTTTATTTGAGCTGTCGCGACGTATTTGTCGCGACAAAACCGTCGCACCGAATTAAGTTGCTTAAACATAAGTTTTGTGGAGTAACAAGTAAATTTTTGGACTTCTGGCAGAATTTTGACTCAGAAGAAGCTTCAAAAAACCAAAAAAGCTCTTCCACGAAACATGTAGTGATTAATAAAAATTTTTTCATCAAATTTAGGTCAAATTTACGAAAATTTTGAATAAGCCTCAAAATTTTTATCAGCAATTGACAGCAATGAGCATTGCGTTGTTTCTTTGATAATTTCGGATCACCAACTATAATGCAGGCTGATTTGGCCCCTCAAGAATGACCTAGCCTGCAGACACGAACTGCGGATTTCAAGGCTTCATAATTTTCAACTTTATGCAGCTTTGGTCGAATAACTTTGCTATCAGTAGAGTACAATGGCTCTTTGAACAAGTCAAGGTGAGTCTGGTCTGTTATATGGAATGCCTTTCAAGATACAGGTACTTGAACTAAGGTGCACAAGCATCGTTGTCAATATGGTGTCATATTGAAACCGTATTGCAGGCAGTTGGAAAGTAGAAGAGCCGGAACTTCATCCACATCTGAAATGGTGCTTGCTGTCTAAGATTTCATCTTTGAAAATGTGATTTGGAAATAAGAAATGTCTGATGGTTCCGGGAAAAGGGCAAATGTCAACGATAAATTCATAAAATTTTCACGAATTTCAGTGTCGTCTTAGACTTCATAACTTCCATATTTCTGAATCTACGCAAAAAATGCTTCTAGAAAATGTATGAATTTAATATCTTAGCAACACACCTAAATATGCCTTATTTTTGCTTCTTTCCTGATTACGGCTGCCATACCCCTAATTGGGTGCTCCTGCACCCAGAGCTCTGCACAGTTGGATTCGCACCTAAAGGCATGTGCTCGTGGCCTAGCTATTTAGGAAAGACAGCATTTGAATCAATCCGCTCCAGTCCTTACTTTTGCTTGAAGTGCTCCTGGAAGAACCGTTTGGTTCATTTCATTTCATTTTTCAAAGGCAATTCATTTTTCATTAGCAGAAAATGATAGCATGAAATTTTGTTATACCTTCAGTATTTTTATACTAGATTGTCTGTCTTCACAAAATGTTCGGTACTTTATTTTTGGTTGGACCATGGAACTTACGGTCCAACCAAACGGTAATTTCAAAAATTTCGATTTTTTGAACCCTCAAATGCGCGTTGTTTTTATATTTTCGGAAACTGTATAATTGTATGATAACTGTGAATCATCGCGAAATCATGCATTCTTCTTTCATCATCTGGGCATGCTACTGAGAGATGGTCGAGAACATCTGACCCAAGTAACACAGCTATGACCAAGGGAGCGAAGTTATCGACGATGTCATCCAGATATCAATGCAAAACAATTGCAATGCAAAACAAGGTTATTTTAACTAAAACTTAGGAATTTCGAAGAAAAGAAAAATGGAAGAAATTTTCTGCAGCGCTGCATCTCGGAAACTTATCCATTGTCTTGCAAGACGCATTGCCCTTCGTTTGCTGTGAATGCCAGTGGAAACGAAGCAGGGCACATAACCATCAGCATAATTTACAAAAATTTTAGTGGGTCATGCCCCCTTGCTCTGAGCGATCAAATTTGGAGCTACAGTTTGGAGCTTTCTTGATTGAAGAAGAATTCAGAAACTGAAATAAATCGAACGAATTCAAAGAATTTCCATGTTGATTTTTTTTGAGATTCACATTTGGTTTTTTATTATTTTGAACATCCACAGCTAATCTTTTTTACTTGAGCAACATTATTTCATTGGAGTCTTTTCTTCCTGAGCTTAATTTAGACAAATTCTGCGACATTCAGAATGTACACTTTATTCACTCAATTACTAATCAATATCTGGATGACATTCGGTAGATAACTTCGCACCTTTGGGCTTGGCTGGTCAGCTGGCTGCAGGTGCTCTTGGCTATCTCGATTTGGCAAAATCGGACAGCGAAATAATCTATGATCTCTGATGCCAAGCTATCCGAGTTGTACTATGCCACAAAATATGGAAATTGCACATTTGAGAATTTTGAAAAAAATGCCAAAAAGACTTTTGGCAGACTTTTGGCAGAAGTTTCGTCGCCCAACCAAAAAAATGAATGTTTAAACATTTCGTGAAAATGGTAAGTCTAATATAAATAATTTAAATTGTGAAAGTATGTTCATGCTATCAATTTTCTGTTAAATCTAGTGTGGCAACTGGTTCTTCCAGGAGCACTTCAAGCAAAAGTAAGGACTGGAGCGAATTGATGCAAATTCTCTCTTTCCTAAATGTCATGAATATGTCTTCAGAATGCTTCAGAATAGCCTTTCAAAAAACCTCTTAGCTGCTTTCCTTGTTATTGTGCACTTTGAAGAGTTCAGGCAATTCGGCCTTTGCTACACCTTTATTTCTGCATAGTAAGTACTTGTCCAAATCACAATTTTTTGAGAGTGCAAATAACGCCCTTCGATGGGAATTTCAAGTTTCTAAGAACGCATCGAATTTTCCAAAGGTGTTAAGACAGTGTAAAATCTCATGAATTCCTTTGCGCAAAATAATCTTTCAAAATTGAGGCGTCGTGAAACAATCATGTAGCGAGAACAATATCCTTTACCGCTCATCTCTTCGGTGACGTACAGCAAAATTCTCTTGTTTACATATTTCTAAGCCAGCTTTATGGATTTAAGTTGCACAATATGTCCATATATGGACACAATGTTTAGGAAAAATAGCGCCATAAATAAAATTTTCGTCCCGAAATCTTCTGGAGCTCTAGCATTTTTATGCTTTCGCTGAGGCATCAGACACTTGTGTATCATGGCCCGCTCCACCGCTTTCACACATGAAATTATCAGATCTTCTAATGCGAAATTACGGGTAACTACTCTTACAATAGTAATTTAATCGATACATTTACAAAAAGCTTCTAAGGTCCTTGCGGCAGTACCGGTTTGAATAGTGTTGTAAGGGATCCCCTGCCGGCTTTTTCTGCACTCCCCGATCATGTTCGTAAAACAACTTAAAGTTATGTTCTCCTGAAAATATCAAAAGTGGGTTTCAGATAAAAATTATATTATGCTTGGATATATTGCTTGAGTCTTGTGAGCAGATGACATATCATTTTCTTGCGTTTGATTAGTCAATATCTCATATTTTCTTCATTAATCCAACTAAGGGCTATTCCACGCCGAAGGCGAGAAGCAGTATTAGTTACGTGGCCGCGAAGGCGGTGCGCGCTTAAGTATCTACATTGTTGTAAATCCTGCAACTCGTTCGCTCTGCGAATCCGCGTTCGCGCCCAAAGACATTGCACCTTCGTTATGCAGCAGCCTAAGAAAATGTCACGCAATTGGTGTAATTGTGCAGATTAGATATTTAGAAATTTTGTTCTACGTTATTACGTCATCGCGTCCCTCCCTCTCCTTTTCCTGCCATCTTCGCCCTATTACAGTTGTGCTTCCAATCATGTGTGGTCAAAAACGAAGTTTATGTGCAAGATGAATTCCCTTTGGGAAATGTGGGAGCCGTTATGAGTGTAAACTAAATACCGTTTTTGCACTTGCTCATAAGAAGATTTGGAAGAATTAGATTTTGCAAAGGGAATGATGCAGATTTTCAGACTCGGTGCTCTTGAGAATTCGCAGCAAAATCTTGCAGAAGTTGCCTCCAGCGATGTCACAAGACTTTATAATGGCTTAAGTATTGTATTTCATTACAGAACGCGATGAGCCATTTTTCATTTGAAGATGCTCCAATTACTTTTCCTTCCCACGTACAAATTTCTCACAGAAAAAGCTCCTGAATGTAAACGGGAGAGCTGCGCAATAGATGTAAAAGAAAGGACAATGCTTATATGATGTTTCTGAAACATTTTTTTTGCTTTTGCTTGCCTTGGGCAATAAGAGATCGCAAGTTCATGCTTTCACTCCTATGACTAGGAAAAATACATAGCATAAGGTGGGTGGATCACAGAAGGGGAGGAGAGAATCATTTTACTTTATCGCCTATTCTCTACTTTATAGTTCAGCTAATACTGTTCTTAATTTAAAAAACATCATATAGAAATTGCACACAATCAAGGTTATGCCATATTTGGCATGAAGCATCACTCTATCTGATCCCTTAAAATAAGTGCAAAAAGAGCTGTTTCATATATCTGATCCAAACAAACTCCCATGGGATCTTTCGAAAAGGAAGGATTACTTTCGTTTATAATAGTTCTAAATAAAACCACATCTGTCTAGACATAGATAAAATGTGTGGCCCTTCCTGCTTTCTTGCCTTTTGCTACTACTTTCGCTCAAATGAGTAATTGTATCAGGTTCTAAAGTCCCTCTGAATATTGAGGCTTCAAAACCCAAGAATGATTTACCTACTTCATAAAAAAATCAATACCTAATTTTGTTCGAATGCACGTTTGTTTATACTAGATTCAGAGTTTTGGTAGCGACTTCTGTCATTTCTAATTTCTTTTACAATGAAGTGTCATCTATTTCTCAAAGAAATGTTTCCCGACAAATGATAATTTGATTGTTTGTCTCGGTTACTTCTTTGGTTACTAATGAAGAGGGAATTAAGTTCATAAATATTCCCCTTTGTCCCTTTACATGGAGTAGAAATAAATTTCTAGGCACTAAGTTCTTATAGATTCCAGAATGAATTCTGAAAATAAAATCAAAATTTCGGAGACAGCTTGCAACAGTGCTTACAAGGATTGTAAGAATGTCAGTATTGGCAGAAAAGCGTGTGTGATCGTGGTATTTCAATGAAATTTCCCCTTTGGCTGTCAACAATACGATTTTTGTTTCCGCTATTTCACAAATGCCAAGCTTTAAAACCAGCAACTATCGATCGATATATCGATTTCCTGGATGCTTAAAACTGATTTTTTCCTTTCTGTTTTTCAATTACTCACAGTCGTTTGTGAAGGTTACTATCCAATGGTTCTGGACTTGCTTTGCGTCGCATCTGTCTTCTTTGCCTTTCAGTTCCGAATAAATTTCCAGCTCAAACACCCTTGCTTGAACCGACAACTTATATCAGTAAGTCTTTAGTCTGTTGCCAGCTACGTAATTTTATAGTCTGCTACATTCATTCGAATTCCAGTATTGTGAGGTATGTGGCTACTTCTCCGAGCATGAACAAAGTCTTGTTTGGAAAAGTTGTGGTGACATCTAATTGCTTTTTGAAGAAACGCGCAGCTGATTAACCTCTGAGACACAGCAGAACAATAAAACAGCTACTTCTATATTTATGTGGAGTAAGAAGGAGTATTCTGTGTTTTCGGTCCTTCTTGACCTATATTTTCTGGCAGATTCATTCTAAAAATGTCTGCCCTATGAATTATTAGGCTGGCACGAAAGTTCTGTCGCACCAATTTCAAAAACTCATAACTTTTGATTTTTCCAACCGATGTGACTGCTTTTATTTTTGTATGAAAGAGTAAGTCATGCTCTTTATAGTTGTTGGCTGCTTACTATTGGTCATCGCATAGATGGGAGCGGTAGAAGCAAATTACTCAATTTGAATTTTCTGTGTAGGGTCATGAAAATTTGGAGACTTGCAACAATCGGAGCAGTCAGTATTGTAGGTTCTTTCACCAGCTTTTTCTAACAGTGCAAAGTTTGCACTGTTAGAAAAAGCCGTCACAGTGCGCTGATTGAGGGTCTCTATGAAAAGTTATGATTTCCCTAAAAAATGCCAAAATAAATCAAATTCGCCCTCTTGTATTGCTTGCTCGAAAATCACAACTTTTCGCAGAGACGCTCAATCGGTGCAAACTTTGCACTGTTAGAAAAAGCTCACAAAAGAACCTACAATAGCGACTGCTCCAATTTTTGTTGCAAGTCTCCGATTTTTTATGACCCTACACAGAAAATTCAAATTCTGACCAATTTTCTTCTATCGCTCCTATCTATGCCAGATGATCATTAGTAAGCAGTTAAGATGTCATTATAAAGAGCATGAATTACTCTTTTACACAAAAATAAAAGCGGAGAAATCGGTTAAAAAATGAGAAGTTATGGATTTTTGAAAATTGTGAGACAGAACTTTCGTGCCTATCTAGTACAACCTTCACAAAATTAGCTTTTCACGGATATAAGGAAATCTACCTCCTCTTTTCCTCTAGAGTTTCGACCAAACGCTTCACTAAACATAATCGGAACTTAATGGAAACACTGGAGAGCATTGTCGCTACAGCATTCTTTAGTCTTAAGCAACAATGAACTTTTCAAAGCCTTCCTTCTTCATGCTTCAGTGGAGACTTTTTCGCCAAATCGGAAAGTCACAAAGCTTACAAAACAACAGCTTTGATTATTTGCTTGTACCCTTTTATGTTCTACTTCCATTCCTCCTCTTTTTTCTTCCGTCGCCTTGCTATTCGCTTACTCCTTCAGGCAACTACCAACAAACTATTTCTGTCTCATATATTCATTACTTGTTTCATACTATAGCACTCATCTTAAAGTCTTTTGAATACAAATTAGCTTTCCTTGCGCCTTCCTTTTAGATATTTATGAAGCATAGAGTAGAAGTTTCCTATTTCCTTTCGTTTCCTTTTCCTTTCTTTCGTTTTTGCGTAGTGCGAACAGGCATTTTTCCGTTACATTTCCTTTACGCGGAGAAGATAACGGGGCTCATTATAGTAAACTATGGTGTAAACAATGTTGAGTGTTTTGCTGCTCACTTTGCAGAACATGAACCTGCAAATCTTGTAGATCTTCGAGTGAAGCAGTTTAAAAGTAATCCTTAGAACTTTGAAATTGATGTTACCCAGTCAGCGTTTTGTTTCGTTCCGTCCTCTTTCCTACTCTGCTCTGCCCTTCCTTTTTCCTCTTTTTGCGCTATGCTGAAAGGCTAATAATTCTGTTCTCTCGATGTGTTTTTGAAGATTAAAAGCTAAAAAGTTCTAGAATTGAATGTTTATACTTGTTTGAGTCAATCTCGAAACATTTCGAAAAAGCACGAAGAACTCAGTTTGCAGGAGTTGAATTACTAATTACTAATCGAATAAATTATCTAATCATCTTTAAAACCTGAGCCCATTGTTGACATAGTGTACTGATCTGTGTGCACCAATAAGAAAGCTAAGTTTTCCATTTTGCAAATTTAAATTTTCACTTTTTTTCAACAGCCGTGGGACTTGCAAGAAAGTGCAAGCTCAAATAAAGTTAAGCCCTAAATTGCAATCAAGATTTTCTCGTTCTTTTGCAAAGCTCTTAAGTACATATGTGGCACTTAATTCTGCAATATAAGAAGTTCACTTTGCCTCGTCCGCAAAAAGTGCGACATTTTCCTCAAGTTTTGATGTGTTTCATGTCGAAATTGGCACTCTAGCAATGCTGATACTATTGTTCAGGGGAATAGAATCCAAATGAACTCAACAAAAGATCAAACTTGTCTTCTTTTATTTGTCTGACTACCGTAATGGGATATCGCAATTGTCAATACTACATTTTCCAAAAAATCAGGATAGTCTACTATTCAGATTCTCTAGAAACAATTCTGTTCGAAAGTTGCTGCTCATATGTTAATGAGTGGGTTAGTCAATTTTTCTAAAAGCATCCAGCAAGTGCAATTGCAACAGTTCATTTTTTCCAAAACCATTCAATCCAATGAGCGTTCCATTTCCGAAAAGGGCACGACTGGCTGCCACTTCTATTTTTTATTTACTATGCTTGATGTGCCACCTGCAAAAAAAATCTGATATTACCGTAGTTGACGAATTGGCACATTTAAATTTCATTCATTGGAATGTACATTCAACTTTTGCAAATGTTTGGTTAAGCCTGTAATTCTGCGCTTGCATCTCAACATACGTATGAGCAAATGCTAAAAGTGTTAAAGGTGCCAAGTGCTTTCCATTGGGCAGGGCTAAATGTGAAAAAAAGCTGGCCTTTTTCTTGTCTTTCTTTGAACTCAGAGAGATATTCCAGTTGTAGTTTATTTTCCACCACTCATTAACTGAATAAAATTCTGGTAGCGCAGTAAGTATACGCAGCTAGCTATGAACTCTAAGGTACAAATTTTCAATTAACTGCTGTGATACAATTATTGCATAAAATTTTTTTGGAACAATGTTCAGGTAGTAATTTCTTGAAGCAAGAGCTTTTACATCAGAACATGGTACTGGTGGACCGACCTCCCCCCCCCCTTCCTCCTAGAAGAGGAAAGGAATTTTTTGACTCCGACATGGGATAAAATTTTTGCAGCTACTTTTGTACGCTTGTAAATAATCAGAATGATTTTTGAATTATTTCAAAATTCAATGCAGCTTTCTAAAAATTTTTTCCCGGACGTGGCTGCTGCTATCTTCTTTTTAGATTTAAAGGTGATGGACTAACGAAAAGTTGGAAAGCATCCCAATATTTTTTTTTCCTGAAAGCGTGGTTCAGTCGTAAACATTTTTTCTCATCTCCCTTAACGAACAGAATTTCTCGAACTTGTGCAGCATGCACATCTGATTATCATTCGAAAAACTGGCTGATCTGTGACTCTTGGCAAACTGCAAAGATTGAAAAACGGGTACCCCGAATTCATTGCCTTTTTATCTTACAGTGCCAAACAAATTTGAATGTTCTGAGACAAAACATGGCTTACAGAGCTCGGCACAGGTAGCTTATAAGCAAGCTGGATATCGTTTTTGGGACAAAAGCAGAGGGGATATGGTTTCTGTGGCCGAAAAACGCAACTTAGGTTACGTTTTCTGAATCAAGGTTTCGTTTTTTCTGGGGGGGGGGGATACTTTTACGGTTTACGGTCAAAGGTCTTCGTGAAATTTTGGAAAAGTCAAAGGGGACTTCATTTTTTTTTGCATTTTCGGAAAGCCATTTCGTGCCGAGCCCTGTTCGCCACTTTGAAGCAATCTTGCACCAAACACCAGTGATGGTCAAAAATCCGAAGTAGCCTACTTACCAAATTATGGAGAACAGGCGATACAAATCCAAAAACTCTTGTAAGATGTTATCAAAAATTATTCTCAGCAGTTAAAATTTTGCACGGAATAAAGCAAGCATTCGTATACGTTAAACTCCAAGGAAAACGTATAAATGCGTTAGGGCACACTAATCATTTCAAGGCATTGTTTGTGCATCAGATTTCTTGAAATTTTTTTAGGCGTTAAAAAGAAAGAGTAAGGGGAAAAGAGGAGATCGAAACACTTGAGATCCTTGGTCGCGGAATGATTGTTTATATCCATCATCTCTGGTTGGAGAGAATTTTCGTCGTCAAAACAACACGCGTATGTGCGCCTTCATATTGGAATTTTACGTTTTTTTTCGTGTTTTAATTAGGCTTAATACCTAGCTAGCATAGTTGAAGCACTCTAGAGCGTACAATGAGATTTTTTTCTAGAAAGATGCAATCACTTTTGAGATTTGGGCTCTAACCTCTCTTTGAACAAGCAATCTTCTCATCCATCTTTGGCGGCTTGCTCGCTTCTTTAGGTGCGAATGCAGTTATATGCAGGAGCCCACAAATTTGAAAATCACTCAGCTCCGTTTCTCCATTCATGCTCTAACATCTCAAGCAGAAGACATTTTCAGTTTCTACCTCACATGTGTCGGTACTCGTGTTTGAATAATAAGTTAGTTTGACTAATTTTTTACTAAACATGAATTTTTTTGCGCTGAAATGTTATCAGGTCAAAAAATACGACTAATTTTGGGTTATTTGATGTTAATAATGACCCAATATTCAGAATGAAAATTGAAACGATGATGTTAATAATAAGGCTGGAATTGTTAGAAAATTGAAGACGAAAAAGGTAGGGAGGAATGCTTACAATCCTCATGCTCAAACAACTGTGTTTATGTGAGCCTGTAAAAAGAATCTGGGTCAGCAAATACAAGTTACATTCGAAATAAATGTGATATCTATGAGAACTGGTATCCAACTTCTGACAACGTATACCAAAAGTTTTTTTGTTTCCATTTTCCCCAGCTCAATTTTTCTATCACTCACATGTCCAATGCAGAACTTGGTGCAACGCATCTTCCTCCATTTTTTACGTCTATGTAGCAGTTACCTCATATAAAGTGCGGTTCATAATTATACGAACACCCAAAATTTTGTAAGTTTTTGGACTTTTTGGGAGAAACTCAAAAAGCCGTTGGTACCACGCGAAAGAGCACAGCCGAAAACGGTATATGATCCATAAGAATGGAAATTGATGTCAATCTTAGAAGTGTTTTTGCGCCTAATGCGAATTTTAGCGGTTCATAATTATACGAACACCTCAAACAAAGGTCCATTTTTCATCCAAGTTTGCAGTCATTTGAGTCCAAGTTTTTTTGTAGGGTTACAGTAACAAAGTCTGACATATCTGCTACACACTAAACCCAGTGCAGTTCAAAAAGAGGACCGTTACTTTTTTTAGAGGGCTCCAAATGCTTTTGGAGTGATTGAGCTCAAAAAAATCCGTTCTTCTGTGGTTTACGCACTCTGATTAGCTTCTACCAAAGCTATGAAATAAAATAAGCTCTTCCGATAAGTATTTTGTTTGATGCTTGGAAAATCCTTGCGTTTTCGTGCCGTTTTTCAACCAAGTTCCAACCTTACCTTAGAGTTAGCACGATTTCGAGCCTCAAAACTCAGCTTCTCTCTTGCGCAAACATTTAATATGAAGCCGCTGCATTGTTTGCGTGATGATGTATCTGTGCCAAAGTTTTTGGGTTTTTTGTAGAACTGATCTTGAGGCTATGGAGCTAAAAACCAAATACAGGTATGATTGCAATAGTAAAAACAGTGTTTTTGGTGAAATGACGTCTGCGTGGCCAAAACAAACGCTCAGCGCTGCTGATTTTTTCTAACCAAATATGCAGTCTTGTGAACTTCTACATACTATATGCTTACTTCATTGTACGGCTTCAGAAGCTGAGTTTTGAGGCTCGAAATCGTGCTAACTCTAAGGTGAGGTTGGAACTTGGTTGAAAAAGGGCACGAAAACGCAAGGATTTTCCAAGCGTCAAACAAAATACCTATCGGAAGAGCTTATTTTATTTCATAGCTTCGGTAGAAGCTAATCAGAGCGCGTAAACTACAGAAAAACGGATGTTTTTGGAGCGCAATCACTCCAAAAGCATTTAGAGCCTTCGAAAAAAGTAACGGTCTTCTTTTTGAACTGCACTGGTTCAGTGTGTAGCAAATATGTCAGACTTTGTTACTGTAACCCTATAAAAAAACTTGGACTCAAATAATTGCAATCTTGAATGAAAAATGGACCTCTGTTTGAGGTGTTCGTATAATTATGAACCGCTAAAAACTTGCATTAAGCGCAAAAACACCTTTAAGACTGACATCCATTTCCATTCTTACGGATCATATACCGTTTTCGGCTGTGCTCTTTCGCGTGGTGCCAACGGCTTTTTGAGTTTCTGTCAAAAAGTCCAAGAACTTCCAAAATTTGGGGTGTTCGTATAATTATGAACCGCACTTTAGTCACACCCTCGATCAGTTTTTTTTCTAAAAAAATCACCAAGGCTTCGCCTGAACTTAGCTTGCCATCTCAGTAAGTTAATAGAGTAGACAAGCCTAGTTACGTCAAGTATTTTGCGGCTGATGAGACTAGAACCAAAAAACTTGATAAACCGACCTATTTTGACGTAACATGTGCAGTACTTCATGAAATTGAAATTTGTTGATTTGACAGGTTTATTTTTAGTTTGAAGCGTTCGTAATTCATAGACATACTCTTTAGATCTCCAGATTTCAATGTCATCAACAAATTTAGAGAAAGCAAATTGGCTTATTGAAGTATCACCGTCTATTGTCTTTTGTGGAAAAGAGATCTCGTTGTGAAAAGATAGAAAAATATATAAAGATTACATACTGAATTTGATATTTTTTAAATCCTGTCAAATTGGCGTTGTGATAGACAAGTCCCGTTCAACAAGCGCGCAAGCCTTCTTACTTGATCCTTACTTTACGACACCCTTTAATTTCCTCGAAAAACACAAGAAAGTAAGATGAGAGCTTGCAATTTCATTCAATGCAAGTTTTTTATCAGGATTAGTAGCAACGAGGTGTATTTCTGCAGAACAGTCATCTTTCCATCTTACCTTAAGCCCGAGTACAAGATTTGCTTCCAAATGTCTTTTTATCCAACCAACTTCCCAAGGCGCTAAGCTTTCTCAAAAAAACGTTTGTAGAAAACCTATGTTAAAGGCACTGTCTAAATAAATCTACATAAGCGTGTGATTTCTCTAATAACTGACTGGGAACCCTCTGCCCTGAAAGCCTATACGAGAATTCGTAACCGAAAATTTCAACTACAAACTCAACTACGGATTTCTTTACCGTACTCTACGACGCTGATTGGTCCGCCAAAAAAATTCTTGTCTGAGAAGATGTGCAAGTTGAGTTTTTTTTTCGCATACGGATATGAGTAGTCATCGCTTGTGCGACGGCTCAACTAATCACACCTTTAATCAGCACTTAGAAAAGCTAAAATTCCAGATTTTCTTAGACACTGTATGAGGGACTAGTAACGGAAGATTGCATAAAGGGCCGGGCATACTTTACGTGACGCGATTTGGCAATATTCCAACTGTACGTAACTCATTGTAAGCACATCTTAATTGTACAGAAGATAGGACATTTTGTCAATCCACGTAAGATATTTGCTAGTGTTGGATTTGAAGACTTTTGGCAGATTGTCATATCACGTCGCGACTGAAATCGCGTGAAGTATGCCCGGTCCTTAAGGAGGATTTCGAGTCTTTGAGTATTATGAACATGGAGCCCAGTTTCAGACTCAGTTTGCAGGTTCCTGTTATTACCTTTTATTGCAACGATACGACCAATATACAAACTCTTATTTGTTCGAAAGAATGTATCTTCATTACAGCATTTAATGGGCTCTATTGAGCATAAATTGGATGGATAGAAGATGGAAGAAAATCATTCAAATTTTGATTTTTCCATGTTTGCTTCAAGGAATTCTAGATCTGGCAATAGAGATTTGGCGCAATCGCTTTCATAAGTTGAATTCCTGCTCTTTCCAAATGACCGAAGTTTTGTGCTGATTGAATGTCTCCAAAAAAGTTTGTGAATATTTTGCAGAAAGTACAAAACTGCAAAATTGGTTTTTTTGGCATGTTTTCAACTTTACCATACAATGAGACCTTCAATCATTACAAACTTTGTTCAGTTGGAAAAAGCAAGAATTCAATAAAACCTATAATATCGATACTGCTTCGATTATTGCAAATTTTAGGTTTTTACGACCAGGAACAGACCTATGAAAATTTTAGTAATTTTTTCCACTTTCCATTTTTTCCCACTTTTCCATTTTTTTTAATCTATGCACTAGATGCTTAATAAAAAACTGCTAAGATACTGTTATGAATAGCACAAATTACTCTTGCAAGCAAAAAGGAGAGCAAGCAAATTGGATGAGAAAGCAAGAAGTTATGAATTTTTCAATGCAGCAGTATTTACATGCCAACCTAATATTCCACTCTTTTTACCTCTTTTTTTTTCTTTTTTGTCTCCCGCCCACGTCAGCTAGGCACTCGGCAGTTTGTTTCATTGAGAATTGCTCTACTATGTATTAAATTTCGTCTACTTCACACCCTCGACTTGCGTGAACGCAAATTCTGAATGTCAGCTGAATGTGTCTGCGTTTACTTTGCAAGAAACCTTTGCTCTCAGATTTCCTTCGCTAATGGAAAAGAATTTAAATAGCTAGAGTCTCACATAATGTGATGACCAGTTTGGATTATCAATCAGATGACGTGTTTCCTGCCATATGACCTATGCCAGACAGAAAAATAAAAAAAAATTTGTCGTATAAATTGTCGGCCTTACAGCACCAGCCATCATTTCCGAGACATGTCACTTCTTATTCTTCATAAAGGTTCATCACCACAATTTTTTAAGAGTGTGGGGGAGTGCTATGGAAGGAAAAGCATGAACAAAATTGCTAGTGTTTTCGTCGTTTTCCACAACTAAATCTTATAATGAAATTCTCCTTGCTGGTGGAGTGAAATCAGATTTGAATTTTCACGGAATTTGTATTTTACTGACTCTAAGCCTTTCGTATATGATCCTGACAGATTTCAAAATGAGAGCATATATTATGAATTTCATTTTTCTGGTTTTGCAGAAACTTTTCTACCAGCCAATTTCTTCAAGTTCTTCTTCTTCGAACTATCTCGGACTTTTTGACCAAATATACGAGTATATCGAAAACATTCTCTTTAGTTGTTGATTTTTCTGTAGATGAGCTTATTCTATTCTTATTGAATCGAAATCTTCGGTATGAAATATCTTTACGGTTCCTGCTTTTTGAATGAACAACAGTATACTAGTAAAAAAAAGTAAATTGCTTTCAAAGCTCATTTATGCCGGGAAAGCAGAAATTGGAAAAGAAACTCTTTTTTTGGAGCCAGCGCTTTAGGCTATGTCAAGATAGACATCAACAATGTTTTTTTACTAGACCCGCTCCTTTCTCCTCTGATTCTCACAAAGAAAAAAACCAAAGCAGCTTAGAGGCCGGTTTTGAATTTCATCTATTCTCGTTTATTTTCTTAGCCATTTGTCAAACTAAAAAATCATTATAGTTTTCGCCTAACGGAAAACGTCTTTCAATTCAGGCTTTTCCTACCAAGATTTCTGCATCTGCATATCTAAACAAGTTTGCTATTAGAGCTTTTTTATTCAGCACATCATTTGCAAATTCTTAATTTCAGTCATTTTTTTCTCCATGCAAGTCGCTCTAATTCTGCACATTTTAAAACTACGGATATGTTTGGACGCACTTCCACTTGCAGTTTCCGCTCATCTAATTACCGAACTCTTAAGTGATGCCTCCTCTTGACATCATATGCTTCACAGGGGCATGTGAACTCATCTGGGCATTTTCGTTCTATAAATGTCAATTTTTTCGAGTCATGTATGTTCGCTAATGGAACATGCTATTAGTATTTGAGTTATGGGAGGACTTCTGAAGGCGTTTTTATCTATCACCATTATTATTACCTATCTTTGCGGAAATTACCTACTACAAGTATCGTTATAACCATCTTTATCTATCATTGTTACTCATTATGTTGTATTATTCCTTCTGATATTTTCATCTATTCAAAGAATTAAAATAATGAATAAATAAATTTTACTACCAGACCCAATGAAAAGAGGCTATCAGGTCATATATTCAAAGTCACAATGCTTTTTTGGGCATAGAGACGAATTTTATCATGGTCATGATTAAATAAGTGTACTCAACGGAACTCCTGTCAAATAATCATGCAAGCATTTTTTCTTCGTAAAACATCACAAACCTAGAAAGTAAAAGTAATCCTGCGCTCATGTTGAGTCGACTATATGGCTGTTCATTTTTGTACAACAAATGGCTTTTTCGAGTAATCTAGGCGACACTAATGCAAGATGCTATTAGATCATATATTCAAACTATTGGACGATTTTTGAAAAGAAATTAGCTTACTTTCTTTACGGAATTCTCTAGTTACTACCGGTCCAATGTTTCGGGAGAAATTCGTCACGAAGCTTTGGGCATAGAGATTTTATTTTAGTTACGATTGACTGTTTTGCATTTGACTGTCAAATAATCATTCTTGTCATGGCATAAACCGCGACGGCATAAAAACCATAAGGAGATAAATTTGCAAAAAAAATTCTCAAAGATGAGGGGTTTATGAAGCTAAAACTGCCTACCTTATTGTAAAAAATTGAGGAAAATTTCATAACGTTGCTCTAGAGCAGAAACGAATTCATTGCAAGTTGTGCTCTCTCTCCTGATTACTTCACTTAAGGTACACAACAAACTCTAACGACAAACTCACCCAGCACCACCATCAAAATTTCGCTATTTCCAACTTCTTTTTTTACTGTTTGCTCAAATATTCCGTCAATATTTTTTTCGACTTTTATTAATACATTGGCTTAGAATTGGGAAGAACTAGTGTTAAGTCTTACACGAAAAGATTACATTCAATGAAAACAAATTTTCCCAGCTCTCAAAGTTGAAAATGCAAAGGTTGAACCCAATATAGTAGATTACTTGCCAATTGGTTCTTGTTCTCATTTCTAAATCCTCAGCTCTGCATGTCGTACTCGTTCCCAACAATTGTAGCATCAATGGATAACATTTTCGCCATAGCAATTCTCTTGCACCTTCTTCTAAAAATTGAACTCAATACTTCTTTTTGTGCGTAATGTGAAAAAATTTATTTCTCTATAATGTGGTGAGGTATTATAAGTATGGTTTCAACGATATAAGAGATAAGACAATGACTCCCAGAATATTCGGCTTAATGCACATTTTTTTGCAAGAAATGTGAGAGCTATGCATGGCAATGCTTCCTCATCATCTATCCTCCAGCATTAGCTCCTTCATATCGCCAGTAAAAGTATTTTTGGAAGTAACTTGTGACCGTAATGGTAAGAATCTAAAATTTAATCTTCTCATGTTCTTCTGAACCAGTTTTACATTTCAACAAATCAAAAAGTTCAATTTATTATTGTAGAACCGTAATTGCTAGCCGCACAGACATTCAAATCAATGAAAACACTTGAAAACCCGAGACTAGCAATAAAATCGGTTTTTTCAATATCGACAAAATTTCGATTAAATGCAAGAACCATTGTAAAAATCCTTCTCCTTATCACCTCACTGTATATCGCGAATTAGCCATGACCAACTTTCTTAAAACAACGCTAGGAGCATTGACATCCCCTTCACAAAATGATTTGAAACAGACGAATTTAACAAAACTGGAAAGGATTACATTTTTCTAGAAAATTCGGTACAAGCTCTGAGGCAAACCCAATAAATTAACAACAAATGATGCTCACAGGCTATTTATTAGGTTGTTGCAAAAATAATGTCCGTTTTGCAAATTTTCAGTTTGGAAGGCTATAACTTCGTTCAGTCTTCATATTTTTGAATGCAGTCAAGACCATCAGAAACAGCAAACCTTTCGTGATTTAGCGCGCACCTGCTCGTACTGATATCGCTAGCGGGAAGAAAACCATGCGTCAAAAAAGTGGAAGTTTTTCATTTGAAAACCTCTTGTTTGAGAGCTTACAAGTCCCTTCAAGTTTTGTTCGTATAGGTGCCAATCAGCTTATTTTGTAGCCGCAGGCCACGTGTTTACGCATGTATAGAAAAGACTCCAACGAAGGAGTTGTGCGAAAAGAAAAGATAAAAATTCAAAAATGTTTACTTTTTTGAGCCTGCTTCTTGTAGGCTTGTGAGTGCCAAATTATGAAAATTTGGAATTCTTCGTGCACTGAATAGCTAAGTTTTTCTTCAAATATTGTAGTTAAGATGCGCTTATATCAAGCTTACAGAAATGGGCAAAGCTTTGGTGATTGCTTTAATTATAAGAAATTTCTGACCCATAGAATGCCAGCAGCAAGTATCTATTTCGAGGCGTCAATTTCTCAGTCCAGTTATCTCCAAAAATCTAGATGAGCATGCAGTAGGTAAACAATCTTCATCTAATACAGTTGCTATGTTTTCAGAAGAATTCGTTTATTTGCTCCTGAATTGTGGTCAAGAAACTGAAAGCTATGAAATTTCGATTTTGAGTGCGGATGTGCAAAATGCTGGTGAAATTCTCACAGATGAGGATAACAGCTTATTTACACCACCGTTAGAAAGTACATAGAGAAAGCTTTCCAATGATATGCGGATTCTATATCTTAATAGAAAGTTTGACGAAAAAAACTTGTTTGGAATCTAGGCCTAAAAAAACGGACATTATTTTTGCAACAACCTAATACTTGATTTTCAAAAAATCGATTTTTTTCTCTTAAGCCTTCTTACCAAACTTTGATGAGAAAAAGTATTCCGTTCGATTTAGCGGCTCTCACTTGTGATTAACGCTCAACCACTCCTTTCTAGCCGAATTTATACTTGAATTCCAAAATTAAATCACTCTATACATATTTACCATGCTCAAAAGTTGATTGAAAAGTAAAACCCGAATAAAACCCAATGAACTGCTCTACTTCTGCTTTTTCTAATTGGTGCTAGAGCGATCTTCAATCTCCAAGTTTCTCAGCTCCCACTACAAAGGAGAGTGTCATACATGGTCTTGCGGCTAATTTGTAATTCGTAGAACGCAGATTATTCGCTATTTGATAAAAATTTTTCTACTCTTTTTTCTCTTTCAACAAGTTTCTCCTATCTTTGCATTTCCTTTTTGAGAGGTCAACAAATTTAGCTTTTATTCACGTTTTTACGACAGCGCTGTGTCACTAACGATAACTTTGTAATAACGAATGAAGCATACATAGACTTTAACGACAACTGTCACTTTCTTGATATCATTGGGTGGGTGGGAATTTATTTTTTATTATTATGATTAGCAAAAAAGTCAAACTACAAGGCTATGTCTGAATTCCCAGATAATCAAATTTCTGCTATCATGTAGCTCACTGTAACATTTTAATTTTAAAGCTGAATAGAAATAGTAGGTTCGTTATGTAAATAACATTATATGTTGCGGCTTGGTGGGCCCAGCACCCCTAGCCGTGTGCTCGACTGCCCTACACTACAGTCCTACGCCCTAGGACGTTACGCGTCCGACACCGACGGTACCTTCTGGCGCGTCCACTCGACGCGGTCACCCAACTCTCCTACCCGCGACATAACGCGCGTCTGGATTGATTAAGTTTATAAATAAATAACAAAATACAAATATACGACAAAATGCAGATATATACGACAAACACTATACTAAACTACTACTAAGCTACTAAGTTCCTAGACTACTAAGGAAAAGAAGAAAACAACGGAATATAACACGGGGCGAGCCGCGAGCCCCCGTGCTGCCTTTGGTGGGAACCAAGTGTCGTAGACGATAGTGGTGTCGATAATAATTTATCCACGGACGAACCCGGTGTTGAACCGGGGAGAGCAACCTATAATACAATCGGGGGCTCCTTATATAGGTAGTAAGGCGGAGCTGACCCGTGCACAATCAGACTGCCCAAGAAATATATGCAAGAAAGAGGATGCCGCGGCTTGGCGCGGCCCCTAGAAGATAGGTGCCACTCACTGGTGAGTGATTCGGCACTCAAATATAAGCAGTTAGGGAATATAGCCTATGGGGAATACCCGTGAGCTATTGGGATTATAGAATTGCTGAGGTTGATGACACATAAATCATCAACACTCCGGGCGAGCAAGAAGGAGGCGAAATCTGTCGAGATGTAAATAAATAAATACAATAAAACCTCCTAAAAGCATTTGTACTTAGAAATTGAGATATAGCTGTGTTCATGAGTGTAAGCTATTAGGCTGGTTGTCGAGGTTGATGATTCATAGATCATCAACACTGCCGATGCATGAGAGAATTTACTCCAACTGTGAAGTTCTGGGTCCTCCTCAGAGCCGACCGCAAGGAGGCTCAGTCCAGTGGAACGGCGCACTCACCAGCTCCACTCCCGCATGATGTTCATCTACAACTTTCGAACTTCCTTGCGCCTACGCGCGTCTGACACACAAGATCCGAAAGAAGACTCAACCGCTCAACCAAAAGTCCTCGAATGCGGGAGCTGCTTGAAATGTAGCCGAGTATGATAAGATAATCGATAATCACACGAAACTCGAAGAGGAAGAGGCGGCGGCTGCTCTCCCGGCAGCTTTATATACCCCGCCGCTTGGCTACCTTCCAAGCCGGAGGTGGTCCTGCAGCAGCCTACAAAAGGCGCGACAGGCAAATGCGGCAAACAGCGCCCCCGGTCTCCTGTTCCGAGGAGCGCTCTGCATCGCGGAGCCGCGACATTATATAACTTTGTGGTAATTGAAAGTACATAAGTGTTGCCCTTTGACTATGATGTAAGTGTTGATAGTATGATAAGATATTTATGCCATAAAATAACGCCATTTGTCTCTCAACTTTATTCCACCAATGTGTTTCCAATATAGAAAATTGTGACGACACTTTTCGCCATTTCTTTGCAAGATGTAATATCAACAAATCATTTGAAACTTGTTTCTTCTCACGAAGCGAAAATTTGCACTTTTCCGAAATGTCGTGGTCAAAATTTTCCTTACTATCCATCTGGTACGAGGTGAAAGAGGAAGAGGACAATACAATTAGATGTAAAGAAAGTTTTTAGTTATATACAATCGTGATTCAAGACTTATTGACCGCTTACAGTGTAACCACTTTCTGAAAAGTGTCCCCATTTATCGAAGCTTCTTCTTTTTTTCATGTGTTAAGTAAAAGGAACAAAATGTTTATCGCAAACCACTTCCTTATCCTATGCAAATACCAATCAGCAAGACAACATATTCTTGGACAATTAAGTAGATTCATAAATTCGTAGTGTATCAACATCCATCGACAACAAGTAAGCTTTGACTGAATGCTACATTTCTATGCAAGTTATTCTGCCAGTGATCCGTACAAGCAATCGTGCTGGGATAATTTCCAATGCGACTTTATTGTTAGAATGTAATAGCATTGAACAGATTCGTGTGAAGAGGTCTTCTGCTGCTGATGCGGAGAATGGGCCAAATAATCTCAGGGCCGAAAAAAAGCTTGACAACCCTTTAATTTCATCAAAAATAAGCGAAAAATGAAGACAGGAACTAGAACAGTCCAACAGTAAACCTGACCTTCTTCCTTCAATCATTTTCCTTTGAGCACCACTAGAATCTTTGTATGCTTTTCATAATTTTCGCTAGTCGTAAAATTTTTTGCAAAATTTATCTTTTTCATTTTTGCAACGCATCAACGACCTCTTCACGATATTTGTGCATATTGGATTTATAGTGCAATGTCTCTGCATTCTGCAGCTCTTTCATTTCGTTAATGAGCACTGTAATGTTGCACACTTTGAAATGTCAATATTTGTATTCCCCATCTGTCTTAATAGGGCAAAAATTGGTTAGAGGTGAAATTGTAGGGTAACTCCAAAAAGAGTGTATGCTTTGGAGGTATATGCATGTGCTTACAAAATTTTTTTTATCCATTTTCGGACTCTCAAAAAAAAACACGATTTCGTAGCAACGACTCGGAAACATCAAAGCCTTATCTTAATTTATTGAAACCATAAAGCTAAATTGGGCTTCAATGTGTCTACTAAGCCTAATTTATTCTGGAAAAAGACGTGGGTAAACAATTTGACATGTGCTTTAATTTCGAGCATAACGTATAATTCTAGTATATGAAAAAAAAAACCTATAAGTCGTCAAACGCCTTACGATATAATGAACTTCGTAATGCGATCATTTCGAGCATGCGCCTCCTTTTTGATGTAAATTTTTTGCTTACTCTTCCCAATAAGACTGGACGTAGCCAAATCTAATAGCTTTGCTTTAAAACGTGCACCTCAAGCTTTCGTTCTCTGTTCCGGGGCTTTGGCAAAAAATGCGTATTACCTTTTCCTTCCATCTCGTTGTGTGGCTTCCAGCTATCTTGTAGCATCAGTTATTTTACCCCCTACTCAAATTTCCTTGGTAGTTTCGGTCCTTCTGATATTTTAAGTGTGTGGAAGAGAACTTTGGTTCCATATCTCAGTTGTAGAAATTGCACTCTTATTTGTCCTCACGCATATTATATTAACTTCAAGATTCTGTATTTTAAGGGGTGTGTTGAACCTCTGATGAACCTATGCAAATGTTTACGCTGCCCATACATCATGGTCCCGTTCCGTAAGCAATGACCCTGAGGGAATCAGCCTGCGATCAGCTTTGGCGAAATCCTTGGACATGATGTATGTGCGACCATTCCAAACATCTTGTTGTTTGGAGCAACAATTTTTGGGTACTGTAAAGCTTAATCTATCATTTTATGGGTCTTTTGATCTCCATCCTATGCACCCCTTATTTGTTTTAGCATCATGGTGGCAACTCCCTCAACTTCTGCATTTTCTTTGCTTTCAAGATTGCCGATTGGGCAGCATAACAGTGAGAAATTTGAAAAAAAGTGCTTTTCCCTTATTCGGACCTATCACTTCAAAAAGGGATATTGCTTCTTTTCTTTGGATATACCTGGTAAATACTTCACAAAATGGAGAGTTCAACCTCCTGCCACGTGTCAAAAAAATTGGCATGTCATCTACATGTTTAACAAGTTTTACCAAGAGTTTGCTTAGCTTACCTATCAATGTATAGGCTGCTGCAGACAAAGGAGCAATATCTTCGGGTGCGAACGCGGTTTCATTAGCCGCGGAGCGCATGAGGCGCAGGATTTACAAAGGTGAGGATACGCGCGCGCCCAGCGTTCGCGCCCGCTCAACTAATACTGCTTGTGCGCCTTCGTCATGCAGCAGCTTTTAGGTTTAACATGCTTTTTATTCAATAATGACCCCATTTCTATATTTTACAACATTTTCGACATTTTAATAAACGTTCGAAACTGTTTTGCTTCTCTAACACCTCTGAACAGCTTTCGAGTTATTTGCTCCCGTACTTCACCGGAAATGATTTTGAAAAAACATGTTAAACTGGCAGCAAACGTGTTAATTTTTATCTTGGCGCATGGTAAGGAGACAATCCTCACAGATCCATGAAAAAATTTTCTAGGCTGAAACACGTATTTTATGAGAACATTTTGAAAAACTGGATCCGGATAACGGAAAAGTATCAAAAAAGAAACATTCAATTCATCAGAACTAAAAGAGAAATTTTTTTAAGAGTGAGTAACCGTGGGAGTTCTACTCAAAGCCAAGTTAGCATGTTGATCGCGAACGTTTTGGCCGAGAACATATTAGAGCTCATTATAGCGTAAACAATGCTGTAAACAATGTCGACGTCTTCGCTAATGTCGTTTACTCTGCAAAATGCAGCTAAACCACATTTTTTCTTTTGCTCCAGTCCACTATAAAGCAGGACCTTCTACTTTTAGCTATAGTGAATTTTCGGGAATTCGAAAGACCCCTATTTCTGCTGTTCTCAAAAAACTAAACTTAGGCGATTTCCTTAACTATACCGTCTATATAATCAGGAAAGCTTCTCTGCATCTTCAAATTTAATAAAAATCTTAGTTGGACTTGGTACGAGTTCTTTTTTGGAATTTTTTTCTTTTTAAAGCCGATATGAACGCACTAGGAGAGGTATTGTTATCCTTCTATAGCAGACACGTGTACTCCTACTTTTGCAAAATATAAGCGTTTACGTAAAGTCACTAAGGTTTCGGTTAGAAAAAAACGACAGCAAGAAATAAGAAAAAGTGTGTCGTATTTGCTGAACTTGCAATTAGTAACATTACAATCTTAAAAGTAGTGCAATTACACAAAGGCAGTTCTAAAGGGAGCAAAAGTCGCCGACTACCCTAAGCTCCAAGCTTCTTCATCTAAGTCTACACTCTGTTATAGCAGAAATGCTGCTCTTCACATTTCAATTGTTTCAAGGGAGCTTGCGAGGTGATTTTGTAAATTTTTCAAAAAGTTTTGCTTTGTGGTCGGTGGGTCAAGGAATGGCTAATGTAGGTTAGGTGCGGGGCTCAATTGAAGAATTTAGTTGAAGGGAAAATAAGCTTTGAAGTCTGCAGGGTTCATGAACATCTTTCAAAAATGACAATGATTCTTCAATCAGACTGTGAAAGAGCGTAACTCAAGATTAGGCGGTGTAACTAACTGAAATTACATTTTCGGGCCTTTCACTCGTGAAAACTTCAGTAAGGACTGCTGCCCTAAAATCTACTCATCTACAGCGCCGCAAGGATCCATTCTTGCTTGACTTTGTAAGGTATTCTTTGTAAGGTATTCTCGCTGCGATTTTGGCTTCAAAACTCGGTGTTTTCATATAAACTACATCTGTTTTTCAAATCGTGTGGTGAAAGGGCTTCGTAGCTTAACTTCTGTCTGTATGAATACTATCATCTCCCTATACTAGGCCACTGCGGAAGTCACACATCATTGAGTCATTTTTGAACGTATTGCTTTGATGAACCAATCTCATTATAATTTTTTGCATTTTCCAAAAAACTTGCCATCTCGAAGGGGGTTCCCCCCGCGTTCGTGCTAAGTTCTAATGAGCAGGATCGGTAAATTCTCCAAAATACTTTAGTGCTTAACCTATCAAGTAAGAGCTGAAATGTGATGGTACCTGGCATCCTTGACAAACTAATTTATTCGCATCGTATGCATGACTGAGAAAATAAATAATTGATGTGTGTATCGAACCCGGAATAGTTGTCGGGGTATAATAGCAGAAGGAAAATCGACTCATTCTGCTAGAAACTCCTCCTTGTAAGATTAGTCAGAGTTTATTCGTATCACTCGATATTTTTCCAAGAAGTTACTTTCATTTCCCTTTTGGAAATTAACTAATGTAAATCTATAGCGTTATCAGACCTTGTCTCTTGTCTTCTTTCAACTTGGCTTGGAGACATTGTAAGATACTAGGTTGTAGAAAGCTGCATTTTTGTTCCAAAATTTACCTCAAAATCTTGCCGATCTTGCCAAGCCAGTTGAATCAAAGGATGCTCTATGTTCTGTCCTATCATGTTCCATGCTCCTTAGTTCGAGTTAAAAATAAGCTTGCTGCTTATGCTTTAGCCTTTGATGTTTCGGAACAAGCATTATGATGACGATGCGATAAAAAGCAACGTCGAAAATTGCTTCCGCCTGAAAAAGTACGGCAGAAGTGATTTTTTAGATTCCGATTATAAAGCCTAGGCAAAGCACTTTTGGATATTGGCTTGGATATAAGTCGTTCATCCAAAATCGCTTGCCTTCATTTCTACTGAGAGAAGCTGAGTTCAAACATTTTTACATGCAAATGTCATCAAAACTGAAATCGAACTTGGTAACACCTGGCGATAAATTATAACGATTCAATGACATGACCAAGTAGAATTAAATCATTTGCACCTAATCGGAAGTTCAGCCTCTTTTAGTCAAAATAACTTCCACTTAATCCAAATCTCATTTTTACTTGATTAAAAATTTTCAATTTTCATTTTCATTTTATTGAATGCGATAAATTATTGCATTTGGAGTAATGTATTATTCTGACTCTATACTTTCAGATTACCCTTCCTTATAAAAAAAGAAATCTTCGCTATTTTTAGATTTAAGAAAAAAACTTATCTTGTTGCTTACAAATATAGTATTCAAACACTTGATTTTTTGGTGCGGTTAAACTTTTATGGTGCGCACTGTTATGGATGTATATCTGAACCCCCCCCCCCCCCCCCTAATTTTATTCTTTTTTTCAATTTCAGTTTTTTTTGCTGCTGCATAATTTGTTCAGACGGAAATTTTGAAGAATCAAGACGTATTTGAAGCCAGGAATTCGAATTTTGATGGACATTTTCGAAGCCAAAAATAAACACGGACGGACGCTTTCCAAGTTTTTCGAGTTTTTTGTAACGATTTTGCGTGTCGGAGACAGCTTAGAGAAATTTCAAAGACTCACAAAGCTCCCTTTTTTAGGAATACTTCTCTTTTCTTTCTTTTCCCAGCTCTTTCGTTTTCCAAATGTACCTGTGATTTCCCAGCCATATTTGGCAACATTCATGTTAGATTCACTCACTAGAAAGCTTATGAATGGGATAAACTATGAATGAGTCGCTAATTACAGTTTGTTTTCACAACCATTAGTGAACATGTCTTCTCAACTTGATTAAGAATCAACAACGGTTCCTTCTACCTTTACAGAAGTGGCTTGACTTTTTGGAAAATAAAATTGCTAAGTTTACATGCATTTGCTTTCGTCATAGTATAAATTGTGTTTGCTGCGATTCCGAAAACTTGAAAAAACATTTTATGACTTTCTTCCGAAGTTTTTTTTGTGAACCCAAAAGTCAGGGTTTTTGTCGTGTTTTCTGTGCTTTTGAGCTCTAAGTTCAAAATCAAATGCAGCTACCGGAAAGTCGTTTTTTTTTTGGAAAATAAATCCAATAGTGTTCTTTCTGTTGACCGTTTGAAATGCGCTGATATGTTTGCGTAAAACACAAGTTTCTAGAATTGTGGAAAAGTTTAGACGAGTTCCTATAAAATCTTCTATGTACTAGATTGAAAATATACGAATTATTTTGGCTACTGCATGCATCAAAGTGGGTGTTTTCCGTGAATTAGTGCCCTTTCACTTGTGCATATATATAGTGCATTTTCCCAATGGGTGGAGCTGGAATTCGTACACGCGGAGTTTGCCACTTTTGATTTCCTTTGCTCTTCCTGATCACAATTCTTATTCAAAACCAATTCTCATGAAAATCATGCTCATTCACTGTACACACGCATGTGAGGAGAAGAAAGCACGTAAATATCGAGAAATTTTGCGGAGTTTTTGAAATTTCCACTCAAATTGTTTATGGAAGTGTTTGTGTCTTTACAAATGTTTACCCTACGTCTTCTCTACAAATAATCAACTGCCTCTATAACGTTTATGTGCAAAACTTTGATATCAAGTCAAGAGCTTCTTCATAGCTTCTAATTTATCGGCTGTTTTTCTGATGAGCTAAAGAAGTTCCTGCTTGTAAGAACTCCAGACTCTTGCCAGGTGCCGGTGCCGCTCCAGCGCCGTGTCAGCGCGATGCTGGCGCCATGCCAGGCCGGCGTTCACGTGGGCGCCCTGTATCTTGAATTAGCTTCCAGTGCAGCGCTAAACGCGTTTTCAATATCGTAACATAATGCTAGCATCGTAAGCGATGGCATACGTAACATTCTGGTTCTTCTCTACGGAACATTTCTTTTGTCTTCTTTTTCAAGTGTTTCCTTTGTAGCTTTGAAAGCATTGTCTGCCCTAAATTAGGGCAGACAATGCTCTTGAGCTTTCGGTACCATACAAAAGCACGGTCGCCTACCAAGAAATTACCCAAATCGCGAAAATATCGCTTTAGAAGCGAGAAAAACGCGTTGAAAACGGAGAGAGCAGAGGACCCTTAGGCGGCAACGCCCCTCAAGTAATGCCCGCATCCCTGCACGCCCATTTAATCGCCGTTCCCGCGGGAATCCGATCCGCGGGTTCTCCAAAACGGGGATTGTCGGGATTTTTTCGCAAATTCTCAATTTTTGGAATCAGGGACTGAGAAGACCCCGGACCGACAAAGCGGTCACCTTGCCTCGGCTTTGCGCTGCGTTTGCGACGGTTTTCTAAGCACTTTCCCAAGCTCAATTATTGATTGAAACACGTCTCTGATTTTTTTTTCGAATGTTCGTGGGAAAATGATCAGGCAACCCGTTCGCGACCGTGACGTCGGGTCCGGCGAGGCGGCTGCGCGGTACCTGAGCAGTTCGAGTCGGGCTCGCTTCAAATGACAAAGAGGGTAATTTAGTTCCTGCAACTTCTTTTTCCGGTTCCTGCGGAGGAATTACTTTAAAAGAGCGCAGGAATTCAATTTTAACCTAATCTCAGCGTACGACGCGCACCTTTCTCGAATTTCCAAACAAGCCGCTCATCCGCTTCACTGTATTTCGGGAAGCATCTTGTGCCGCACAATTCTCTCAGACACGGCCTAGGGTCCTTTGGTGCGAGACCTTTCTCGCGTTTGGGTTGGTCTACTTTGAAAAAAAAATCCCCCGTCCCTTGTATGCGTGAAATTAGGATGATAATTACCGAAGATGACCGAACCTGAGCGACAGACTTATATTGAAGCAAACAATAAAAGATGGTCATAAAACTTGTGTATATCCAAAATCCCCCATCGCAGCGCATGCCGCCTGTGATATGCGCTCGCTGGCGTTTGCAGCGCGGTGCCCTGTGTTGGCACATGGACAACTATGTACGAACACAGCCTTATGCACGGACAAAAACAAAAACAAAAACATTGTAGGAACTGTGAATATGTGAGGTTTGATCAGCACAACTCGATAATTTCCTAACCTCCTTCTACGCACATACACCACTGCCGCAGACTCAGGCGTATTTCAATGTAATTGGTGGGCGCCTATAATTTCAACATCTGAGCAAAATAGTGATGTTTCATTAAAATGGTATGATGAGAAGGGGGAAACTTCCATTACATAGCTCATTTCAATGCGAGCTGTTATACTCTTCCTTAATGTGTTCGCTTCTACCCAGGCAGTAGTCTTCGACACAGATCATGAGACACCGGTAAGCGAAATAAGTTAATGATTGGCACCAACAAACGTTTATGCAGCTTGTACATATTCTTTTTTTAGGATAAACGCGCTATAATCGAGCAGTATTTAGAATGCTTAAAGAATTGCGTTAAAGAGCCTTCTGGAGACTATCAAGTTGCTTGCGGTAAATGTGTAGCACTTCTCCCACAAATTCCTAAAAATCCACATGAGACACCGGTAAGCAAGAAAGGCTAATAGTTGGACCCAACAAACGTTTGTACAGCTTGCACATATTCTTTTTCCAGGACAATCGCGCTTACCTGGAGCAGTATGTAGAATGCTTGAAGAATTGTGTGATAGGACTTCCTAAATACAATCATTTTGCTTGCAGTGATTGTGGTTTCCTTTTTTCAAATGGAACAGCTCTTCCTCCAAATTCTGTAAATCAACTTGTACCAATGTGGTTTCCTTTTTTCAAATGGAACAGCTCTTCCTCCAAATTCTGTGAATCAATTTGTACCAACTCACCCTCGAAATCCTTCAAATCCGGGTGGACCAACTTACCGTCCAGATTATGTGAACGCAATGGAACTTATCTTCAAGGCTCTATAAATCCAAATGGACCAGCTAACCCTCCTAATTGTGTGAACCCAGACGGTTCAACTTATTCTCGAGACTCTGTGAATCCAAATGGACCATCTTACCCTCAAAATTTTAATTCAAATGGACCAACTTACCCTAAAAATTTTGTGAATCCAGGTGGATCAACTTATCCTCCAAACTCTGCAAATCCAAATGGACTAATTTACCTTCTTTTTCCTGTAAAACAAGATAAACTAACTTATCCTCGAAATTCTGTAAATCCAAATGAACCAACTTACCCTCTCGTGTAAATCCACGAAAGTCAGATGATAGAAACACTATAGATTCAGATGAATTAAGTTCTATGGGTAAATATGTCCTCCCAAATTCAGATGAACTAGATTATCCGTATCGTTTTGTAAAGCGTTGAGTTGAGAAATAATTATTTTTCCATTACTGGCAAAACAAAGGATAAAGACTCGGCATTTCTGATATTCTATGCGAGCATGTGCCGAACGCATTCTATTTCTTATCAAAAAGGCTGTTGAACACAGAAGAAAATCCGTAAGTTGCTCATGAGTAAATCAAAGGGTACTTTAGCAGACGTGAACTACAGTAGTGTCTTAGAATTTCACATGTTTTTCTTCTTAGTGGGGCCAAAAAGTTGGGATTGCTTTTCATTCCAATTTCTTGCTCTTGCTAAGCCCTTATGTCGCGTTGCGCTTTGCGCTGTTATCATTCTTGTAAAACAGTACCTTCCTCGATATTGCCATTTTCACATACATTCTTTTTAACAATATCGACTGCAAATTTTCCTATAATGACGCCCCAGCACTATGTTGTTTCCGTTTTTTGCTCATATCAGCAAAGATCTTGACTGATACAGCGCTAGGCGCCGTAGCTTCAAATTAGGCTACCCTTAACTGACCTAGGATGACGAAGGTTTACTACGAGCTATCGTCTTTGATACTCAAGCTTATTTCATCTAGATTTGGAAAAAAATGGCTACATTTCGCGGTGTGCTGCTGTTACAGACATGAACCACAATTTCTCATGTTCAAACAAACGTGATGCTTGCTGCCCGCTTAACTAAATTACTGACTTCTCTCAAAAACGAATTAAAAGAGGTGTAGATCGATTACAATAATCTGTCGAGGCATTTACACAGAAGACCAAAGTCTCTCTTCACAAACTTTGGGCGGCTTCCGCATAATCAGTAGGAAGAGAAAAAATCTGTCGCGCCCGCGACACCTTCAAACAACTCAGGTTGGCTGCTAATTACTGCGCAAAACTGCTTTCTCCCTGTTTAAAGCCACACTCCCTTTCTGCGAAACCTTGCCTCAACGCGACATTCAACATGGGGTCCACTGCTGAGTATAGGGCTTTCTATAGTACTTTCAAATTTTTTCCTCTCCGAATAATTACACTGAAATTCTCTTTCTACAGAACCTACACTGATCTGAACTGCCATTTTTGCCATTTCATAATGAACGCTCTGAAACCTTCGAAAATAAACACGCAGAAAGATGCATTTGTCACCTTAGCCTGCGACCTTTGCGTCCGCATTGCCATATTTCGATTTCGAGCCTCGCATTTTGTCTGCGGTGGCTTTTGCTCAAAGAAAAAGACTTGGAAGGAGATTTGAAAAGGAGCTTCTGAAGAAGTAATGCTTTCTATGTGTCCATTTCTCAAATCGGAAAAACCGCATAACGCAAAAGATGGAGGCGAAGAATCTGGTCGCAGGCTGTCTTTAAGGATACTTCATGAGATTTCAGCCGCCTTTTGCGATTTGGCACTTTGCCAGTCTTCTTCATATCTGACACTGCAGACCATTAATATATAGCATGCTTGAACTTTCTTAGATCAATAATAAGGCTTATCGCTCTCCTTACCGAAGCCACTTATGGAGACGTCTTCTTACGTGTATCTCGGACGTTCGATGAACATGGAGAACGACTTGAGGGAAGAACTTAACAGGAGAAGAAGAGCAGCCTGGGCCGCCTTCGGGCCTCTGAAGGAAGCCACCGACCAACTGACGGACTCGGAGCTTCGTGCCCACCTGTTCGACTCAACCGTTCTCCCAGCGCTCTGCTACGCAGCTGAGACTTGGGCCGACACCGTAGCCACGTCGAAAGCTTTAAGGACCACCCACAGAGCGCTCGAGCGCAGTCTTCTGAAGATCTCCCGACGCAAGCAACATCCAGTCGGTCTTTGCAGCACGGATATGAGAAGAATGTCCCGTCTTCGTGACCCAGCGGAATACGTTGCGAAAGCGAAACACCGATGGGCCGGTCACATAATGAGAAGAACGGACGATAGATGGACACTAAGAACATCTGAGTGGATTCCTCGTGAAGCCAAACGTCCTCGAGGAAGACCACCGACGAGATGGGCAGACGTGTTCGTGGAACGGATGGACCAGCTGAGAAATCAGCTGGATACGATTTTCGCCCCTGGAACTCGTGGACGCAGCCACCGACGACGACTAAGAAGATCGTAAATGTCCGAAGCGAGGGACAGGGATCAATGGCACCTTCTGTACTGGGGCCCGCACGTCACGTGAGGACGGGCCATCTAAGTATCTAAGTAAGTATCTAAGTATCGCTCTCCTTTAATATCTGCTCCAGGACGAAGGGTCGCCCAAATAGGTTGAAAGCATGCAAGGCTGCTGCGCGGGGCAATTGTCAACCACAGGGCGCGCGCACGCACCGTCAACGGTCATCCACGGGAGCGTGCGCGCGCCCCGTGGTTGACAATTGCCCGCGCGACGCGTGCGCGCCAGCCTTGCGTGCTTTCAACCTATTTGGGCGACCGCCTTCGTCTTGGAGGAGATATTACATTCATGCGCTCACGATGATTAACAAACAATTGGTGCATTTCAGCGTTGCGGCTGAAATCGCATGAAATACGCCTGGGACCTAGGTGCCGCATGCATGAACATCCTATGGTGGAAGGGCATAGCTTAAAACAAATCACCTTTAAGTGTTTTTATTTGTCTCTACTATAAACATAATGAGTAGGAGCGCATTGTCGAAAGCTTCATTTTTTAGCTTTTCGTATTATATCCGGTAATCCGCGGTGGCCGACTATCTTTTCTTCAAAATCACTTTGCATTTTATGAAGTAAATGAAAACAACTAAGTTGTGCACAACTAGTTACTTAAACCCAACGGTGGTATGTTTTTTTCCGAACTTTAAATGAGCCTCAAGTCAAAGTCAGGTTATCAAAATTCTCGATGTTCTAACAACTTTGAAAGAGTGTTTAAAAATATTTTCTAATTGCTATTTAAATTCTTTGTTTCCAGCAGCCAAATGGGTCCATATTGACACTGACTGCAGCTCATTCAAGTCTTTAGGTGTATGGATTTTCGAAGAGCACATCTTAGAATTTGAGGTGTCAATTGGCACGTAGAAAGATGTTGACAGTAGCGGAAAGGATAGCATATCAATTTGTTTTCGGCTGAGTAAAGGAACCGCTAAAAATGACCGTCAGCAGAAATGGATAAAGCATTTTTTTCTTTTTGAAAAGTGCAATGAAGTCGCTATACTGCAAAGCACTTTTGGATGCAGTTTGCTAATTAGCAAACTATACTCGTTAATTACTATTTGCCTTCAACTGCTCTAAACCGGAAGAAAAAGGTTGAGGGAAAATTGTTCATACTGATATTTATGGCTAAATGTGCGTCTTAGGAGTGTTCCATCTATTTATATCAGATAATAAAAGTCACTGCTAACTAGAAGTTCGTTTTATTCAATCAAAAACTTCAATTCTTAGTTACAATAAATCGCTTTTACTGATTTGAGAAAGCAATAAGGCTTGAGACGTGGCTTAGGGGTAGTATACAATTCCAATCAAAGGCGGAACTCCCTCTTTCTTAGATGGCATACTGAATATCTTTCGACTTTTGAAAATTCCGAACAAAGATCTATTTTTCGTTACAAGTGCATACATCACGCATAGACATAGGATCTAAATTATCCTAATTTTTGAATCGGTCTACCTTACACTTTTTCCTGAATAGACTCTTGATCTCTGGATTTCTTATGCTTTTGCCAAACGTTTCGAGAACAGAATCTTTAGAAATAGGCAAAATTGTTATGAAAAGACAGATAATTTCAAACGGAAGTAAAATAATAAAAAAAACCGTATTTACGAAGCTGACAGATCACACCATTCTTAATCTTTTTGAGTTTTCAAAAGGCATATCAGGAGTGCAAACGACAGCTTTGTGCTGAGATAGTCAGTATTGACATCCTTCGACTACAAGTGCGCTTTTACCAAATAATACACTTTTTGCAAATTATTTCGCTAATCGATTCATAACAATCGTGCTTGGATGTTATTCTATGCGATCTTATTGTTAGAAGGCAATAATATTGAACAAATGTCGTGTGACGGAGTTGCTCTTGCGAAGAATGGGCTATGAATCACTTCAGGGCCGAAATAAGCTCAAGAGGCTTTTGATTTTTTGATCGGACGTTAGCGGAAAATAAGGACAAAGGAACTAGGATAGTTTAAGAGTAAGCCTGACCTTCTTCCTCAAACTCCTTCCTTTCACTATCACTAGAATCTTCGTATGCTATTCAAAATTGGGTTAGTTGTTGAATTTTCACAATTTTTATCTTTTCCGCTTCTGCGATGCATGAACGACCATTTCATGATACCTGAAATTGCCCTAAACTGCATTTTTTGGATTCAAATATTAAGGCGTTCCATAAGTTCGTCGTTTTCAATTTCGTCCTCATATCTTTGTGAGGCGGTTGATTTGCGGCAAGATGCGTACATCATTTGGAAGGGCTGATTGTGCTTTTTAAAATATGTATACCGATTCCAGTGGAAAGCTGATTCACTCAGATCTCGTAGCTTCCAAATATGGAAATCTTGAAAGGCAAAAAAGAGCAATTTCGACATTTGCGCGTTTTTCCTTGTAAAAAGAAGCGTTTTGCACCGATTTTTCTGTCGATCATGAAACATGGCGCTTGCACATCAGTATGAGACAGAAAAGGATTGCATTGCTACAAAAGATCAGGGGCGAGCAGGGTATCCCTAAACAAGACTTTTCGAGGGACGGGGGGACGTCCTGCACTGAAAATTGCTGTACTAGTAGGCGATGGTCAAACATACCGTAAGCAATCCAACTGCAGGGTCTGAACCAGGTTTCACCGCAGAAAAAGCCTATCGGAGAGATCTAGTGAGTTTTTCTGAGAAACGAAAATGGCCTCATACGGCAAACGTCGTCAAAATTGTCCTGCACGATTTCACAGAATGGCACTTCAGTACCCAACGTACTCTTCAAATTTCTCGCTATTAGATTATCATTTGCTCCGCTCCTTAGCAGACTTCATGAATGGTGCATGTCTCGATTTCAGTAAGTAGTTTGAGCGCTGTTTACATGACTTTCTTGGGACCCGGCGAGCTGCGGTCTGAAAAATTGAGATTGAGAAGCTAACAAGAATGTGCCAAAAGGTCGTAAGCTACAACAAGGATTATAATTCTTATTGATTTTCACTGTAAACTGATAATTTTGTTGGTTTATAAAAACGCTACGAACTTATGGAACGACCTAATTATAATGTCTCCGCATTTTGCAGCTCATTCATTTCAGTAATGAGCATTGCCATCTTGCACGCTCATAGAAAAGTCTTTAAAGTTTGCATTGATCTTTGCAATCCAAATCTTCTCAAAAGAGCATAAGGTGATGAGGTTTGAACCGGTGGGGTACCTCGTCAAGAACAGTGTTATTGCTGAGATACGTCGTTGTGGTTACAAAAAGAAGAAACACGATTTCACAGCAGTGAATTCGGAAAACATCAAAGCCGTACCCTAATTTATTGAAACCATAAAGCTAAATTGGGCTTCAATGTGTCTACTAAGCCTAATTTATGCCAGAGAAAGCAAGGAGTAAACAAATCCGGAGACGTTCGTAGATTTGGAGCCCTAAAGGCTTTTTACTCAAAACCCTTACATGTGTATGAGAAAAATGTCCTTGGGATCTTTAGCGAAAATTATCAAATATGCTTTTGTAATCCTGTCACTGCATGTAGATATGCATATTAAGTATTCTTGTATGATATATTGGTCTTTATAAAGAAATAACTTAGAGGTTTTTCGGTCATGTGAAAAGGGGTTTGAGTGCCATCGAACTCTTTTCTCTAAGTTCTCATCTAGTAATTTCCTATCGGATTAGTTGAGTATCTTGCAATTTTTTGAAACTTGCACCCTCCTCTTCAGAATGCCTGAACTCTATAGTTTTCTCAGACTCGTTTGAATATTCGAAATATATTATGGCATACATCGGCAAGTAATTTGAAATATTATTCGTTAATCAACTAGAATCTCAACCAGATACTAGAATAGAATACATGCTTTTTTTTGTTGGTGGTTTTTCCTAGCTTCCGTTTCTTTTAATTTCATTTCACTGGCTTATGTTTGGGCTTCATCTTGGTCATACGGTTATCATGTCACTCATGTTTCCAGCTACGTAACTTTTTGTGGTTTGTTACAGAAAAATACATTACTGCAACTGCACAGATCTACCGGAAAGGTTGATGCTTAAATCTCAAGATTTTGTTCATCTCTTCTGCTGATAAAAGTAAGACCGAGTACTAATTTTGGAGATTTTCGTCCTTTTCATCCCTATGCTTACTTGTTACATTTTGTTTCCACCGATTTTCAAAGCTCTCAGCACTAAGAATTCAGCCAAGAGTTAATTCATCATCGATTGTTTTTTTTGCTTCTATCTCCAAGTGGAAAAAATGTTCCAAGATTTCTCCATGCATACTCTTTCCAACAAATAAAGCATCTTCAGAAATCTTTCTGGTGACCTTATGCAAATGTTTACGCTGCTAATACATCATGCTCTTCCGTAACCATGACCCCTGAGGGAATAGTCTGCGATCATCTTCAGTGAGATTTTTTGGTCGTGATATATATGCAATCATTCCATACACGAAGTTTGGAGCAACACAATTTTTGTGTACTTTGGGTAATGTAAGTCTGTGCTGTACTCTATCATTCCACCGTGTACGAATGTGCTGTACACCAATTCCACATTTTTGTGTCTCTTTTGATCTTCGCCTATTGATTAGGCCTTCCTTATTTTATCATCATGGTGCAACCTCCTTCATATTTCTGCATTTCCTTTCCTTTCGAGATTCCCGATTAGTCAGCATAAAAGTGAGAGATTGAAAAAAAGAACAAAACGTTATCTAGACCCATTTTTTTTAAAAAAGACATTGCTTTTCTTCTTGTACGAAATTTGCTAAAAACCCCTAAAGCCCCAAGTTCCAGTAGAAGGATTATTGCCCCTTTATCATAGCAGTCACATGTGTATTTCTACTCGTGTAAACTGCACTTCAGTAAGCCGGTTACCTTAAAGGCACTATCGTTTTGAAAAACACGACTAAGCTATTGCGAAAGTAGAAAAGTTGTGTATTTGCTGATCTTGCAGTTGCCATTGCATACTCGTAAATTAATGCAATTACACAAAGTCATTTTACACGCATAGCAGAATTCACTTACTATTCTGAGTTTTCTCAGCTTGAGCAAAAAAATGCTGCTTTCACCATTGTAATTGCTTCAAGGAAGCTTGTGAGGTGATTTTGTAAATTTTCAAGAATTTTTGCCCAGTGTTCGATGGGCCAAGGGATGGCTAATGTAAGTTAATCGCGAAGCTCAGTTGAAAAGTTTGGTTGGAGGGAAAAATGAGCTTTGGAGTCTACAAAGTTCGTGACCATTTTTAATAATGACATTTGATTTTTAATCACACCGTGGAAGACGCGTAATTCAACATTAGGCGGTGTAACTTACTGCAATTACATTTTCGGGACTTTCATTCGTCAAAACTTCTGGGTTGCAAGGACTGCTGTCCTAAAATCTACTCATCTACAACGCCGCAAGGATCTTCTCTTGCTTGAAGTTTTCTTTGTAAGGTATTTTGGCTGCGATTTTGGCTTCTAGAATCCGGTGTTTTCATATGAAGTACATCTGTTTTTCAAATAGTCTGGTGAAAAAGCTTCATAGCTTAACTTCTGTCTCTATGAATACTATCATTCTGCTTTCACTATGCCATTGCGCAAGTTACACATCATCGAGTCATTTGTGAACGTATTGCTTCAATGAACCAATCTCGTTACAATTTTTGCATTTTCCAAAAAACGTGCTATCTCAAAGGGGTTCCCCCCCCCCCCGCTCGTGGCGAGGTCTAATGAGCAGGTTCTTTAGATTCCCCAAAGCACTTTAGTGCTTAACCTATCAAGTAAGAGCTGAAATGTGATGGTAGCTAGCATCCTTGACGAACCAATTTAATCGCATCGTATGCATGGTTGAGAAAATATGATGAAATGAATAATTGAGTATGTGTGCATTGAACCCGGAATAGTTGTCGGGTAATAGCAAAAGGAAAATAGACTTATTCTGCTAGAATGGTCCTTGTAAGTTTTGTCAAAGTTTATGAAGTTCATTCGTATCATCTAGGTAATCTTCTAAGCAATTACTGTCATTTCCGAGCTTCGAGAATTTACTAATGTAAATCTATAGCCGTATCAAACCTTGTCTCTTCTCTACTTTCAACTTGGCTAGGAGACATTGTAAGTCATTTAGATACTAGGTTGTAGGTGAGCTGTATCTTGTTCCAAAACCATATTTACCTCCAAAACTTGCAGATAAGTCAGTCGATTGTTTAGATTTTTAACTTCAAGCTTATGTACATTCTATGAAATTGCAAGAATATGAAGCCTAATGCATTTACAAAGGCTCTTAACTTTTCCAATTTTTTTTTCTGTATGCAATGTACGAACATCACACAAATGGCTGAAGACCGTTAGCAGTACTGTGAACTGCTTAGGCGAAGACGAAGTTTGAAAAACCTATACAAAGAATCGGAATTAATCAGTAGTTCCTTTATCAATAATGGAAGCCCACCAAGCGTTTTCAAAGTGAGTTTTTTAAATAATTTCACTGGTTCCACATAATTTCAAAGTTAAAAAAACCTAGGTTTAAGGGATACACTTTCAAAATTCTAATCACAAATCGTAGCGCATCCAAGTCATACTTTTTTCAAAATTCGATGTATATGCTTAACCTATTCAACTGGCTTGCAGCCTTTGACTAGAGTCTACAAAAAAAGGATTTTGTCGTTATTAGCATTTTGCTATACAAATGTCACTTTTAACCTTCGATTTAACTGGCTTGGCGTTGGAAGGTGGGGCTCTCTGATCTAGTTAAGGTTGCTCGCGCCCGCGACGCATTTTGCATCTCTCCCACACGCGTGCTCTCTGATCATTACCTAGGCTTAATTAGGTCACAAACCCCGCCTTCCAGCCGCCAAGCCAGTTGAATTAAAGGACTCTATGTTCTGTTCTGTTCCATACTCTTAGTTCGAGTGTAAAAATAAGCTTGCTGCTTATGGTTTAGCCTTTAATGTTTCGGAACAAGCATTATGATGACGATGCGATAAAAAGCGCGGTGGAAAATTGCTTCCGCCTGAGAAAGTACGGCAGAAGTGACTTCTTAGATTCCGATTATAAAGCCTAGGCAAAGCACTTTTGGATATTCTCTTGGATACAAGTCGTTCATTCGAAATCGCTTGCCTTCATTTCTACTGAGAGATGTTAAGTTCAAACACTTCTTACTTGCAATTGTCATCAAAACTGAAATCGAACTTGGTAACACCTGGCGATAATTTATAACGATTTAGTAACATGACCGAGTAGAATTAAATCATTTGCACTTCACTGGAAGTTCAGCCTCTTTTAGTCAAATCAATCTGTAGGGTTAATCCAAAATTCATTTTTACTTGATCAAAAATTCATTTTCACTTTATTGAATGCGATAAATTATTGCATTTTGGAGTTCCTTAATGCATTATTTTGACTCTATACTTTCAAATCACCTTTCTTATAAAAAAGAATTCTTCGCTATTGTTGAATTCAAAAATAGCGAAGAATTCTTCAATTCAACTTATCTTGTGTCAGTATAATGTAGCCAGCACGAGGTTTGGGCGAAGCAATTTATTACATCAGTGGCCT
Organism: Cylicocyclus nassatus; assembly: GCA_958299035.1. NCBI lineage: Eukaryota > Metazoa > Nematoda > Chromadorea > Rhabditida > Strongylidae > Cylicocyclus > Cylicocyclus nassatus. The sequence goes on along the minus strand of CATQJL010000001.1, from coordinate 36,496,443 downwards.
AACGCGTTTCGACTACTCGTCGTCTTCGGAGGCCTAAAGTGGTGCGGGATTAGTGATCTTATGTCTGCCCCACCAAGTGCTTCGTCAACCCTCGGTCAGCTTCTCGATCCCCTCTCAAGTTTTACATGCAAAAGTCGCTAGATGGGAGAAGACGAACAAACCTTTGCTCCACCGCCGGTCACTTGATGATATAGTGCGACCGCTTCCTTGGTGACAGTAGTGCCAATGAGTCACATTAAGCGGCTCATTGTAGATGTAATCATCGCACTACTCTATCATAGCTCACACAGTGATAAAAATGGCATGAAGTCATTCGTAACGGCTAAGCACTCGTTTCTGTTGTTCATAAGCGGCTTTTTGCGTGTGATCCAGAACGCTTCGAGAGCTTTCCGCGCAGACGTATCTTTTTCGTAAGCCAAAATTGTACATTTGATCTTTGTTGTATATCTTATATACAACAAAGATCAAATGTGTATTTAAATAAATAAATATAATTTAATTTAATGTATATTTAAATAAATAATAAATATCTTATATCTTTGTTATATTCTTTATCTACATTTTATCAATGTTGCACTGAGCATCGCAAGGAAAAATGGCTATCCGATGCACCACGCTCGGGGTAGACCATTCCCTTCACGAAATACTGCTCAACATAACAACAAAATAGCGCTCTGTCTTCCTTTCATTTCGGATGAAATCAGTGTTGCAATACGGCACAGCATTAAACGAGCACAACTGAGCGACGATGTCATTTTAGTGAACATTCCGAGCGACAATCTCAAAAGACGACTTGTACGGAACAGGCTTTATGACAAATACTGCATCTCGAAAGAGTGCGTAGTTTGTCCACATAGCAGCATTGGTGATTGCGCGAAAACAGGGGTAATATATCAGATAGAATGTTTAGTTTGTGGTGCTAGCTATATAGGAGAAACCGGAAGACCACTTGGCGTAAGAGTTAAAGAACACCTTGCCAATAAACGAAGAGGTAGTCTAATTTCGCCGCTCGGTAGACATAAACATGAATATCACCGCGATCAAGACTACGAGATCAAATGTACAATTTTGGCTTACGAAAAAGATACGTCTGCGCGGAAAGCTCTCGAAGCGTTCTGGATCACACGCAAAAAGCCGCTTATGAACAACAGAAACGAGTGCTTAGCCGTTACGAATGACTTCATGCCATTTTTATCACTGTGTGAGCTATGATAGAGTAGTGCGATGATTACATCTACAATGAGCCGCTTAATGTGACTCATTGGCACTACTGTCACCAAGGAAGCGGTCGCACTATATCATCAAGTGACCGGCGGTGGAGCAAAGGTTTGTTCGTCTTCTCCCATCTAGCGACTTTTGCATGTAAAACTTGAGAGGGGATCGAGAAGCTGACCGAGGGTTGACGAAGCACTTGGTGGGGCAGACATAAGATCACTAATCCCGCACCACTTTAGGCCTCCGAAGACGACGAGTAGTCGAAACGCGTTAGGCCACTGATGTAATAAATTGCTTCGCCCAAACCTCGTGCTGGCTACATTATACTGACACAGTTTGAATTATGCCGAGGTTTCAACAAGAGAGGACGATAAACTTATCTTGTTGCTTACAAGTGTAGTATTCAAACACTTAATTTTTTGCTGCGGTTAAATTTTTATTGTGCGCACTGTTATGGATGTATATCTATCCCCCCCCCTAATTTTATTCTTTTTTCAATTTCAGTTTTTTTGCTGCTGCATAATTTGTTCAGACGGAAATTTTGAAGAATCAAGACTTATTTGAAGCCAGGAATTTGAATTTTGATAAACATTTTCGAGGCCAAAAATGAACACAGACGGACGCTTTCCAAGTTTTTCGAGTTTTTTGTAGCGATTTTGCTTGCCGGAGACAACTTAGAGGAATTTCAAAGACTCACAAAGCTCCCTTTTTTTAGGAATACTTCTCTTTTTTTTCCCAGCTCTTTCGTTTTCCAAATGTACCTGTAATTCCCCAGCCATATTTGGCAACATTCATGTTAGATTCACTCACTAGAAAGCTTATGAATGGGATAAACTATGAATGAGTCGCTAATTACCGTTTGTTCTCACAACCATTAGTGAACATGTCTTCTCAACTTGACAAATAATCAGCAACGGCTCCTTCTACCTTTACAGACGTGGCTTGGTTTTTTTTTTGAAAATAAAATCACTAAATTTACGTGCATTTGCTTTCGTCATGGTATAAATTGTGTTTGCTGCGATTCCGAAGACCTGAAAAACATTTTACAACTTCCTTTCAAAGTTTTTTTGTGAACCCAAAAATCAAGGCTTTCATCATGTTTTCTGTGCTAATTTGAGTCATAAATTCAAAATCAAACAGTTCGAAGTAACCAAAAAGGGATTTTTTGAAATCGATCTAATAGTTGAGATTGTGTGGTCAGTATTGTTTTGCCAACTCGAGGTTTTGGTGAAGCTCTTTATTACATCAGTGGCCTAACGTTTCGACTACTCGTCATCTTCAGAGGCCTAAAGCGGTGCGGGATTAGCGATATTATGTCTGCCCCACCAAGTGCTTCATCGACCCTTGGATAGTTTCTCGATCCCCCCTCGAGTTTTACAAGCAAAATTCGCAAGATGGGAAAGACGAACGCACCATTGCTCCACCGCCGGTGCACTTGATGGTATGTGCGACCGCTTCCTTGGTGACAGTAGTGCCAATAAGCCACATTGAGCAGCTCATTGTTAGATGTAATCATCGCACTACCCTATCATAGCTCACAGAGTGACAAAAACGGCATGAGGTCATTCGTAACGGCTAAGCACTCGTTTCTGTTGTTCATAAGCGGTTTTCTGCGCGTGATCCAAAATGCTTCGAGAGCTTTCCGAGCAGAGGTATCTTCTTCATAAGCCAATATTGTACACTTGATTTCGTAGTCTTCGCCGCAATGGTACTCATGTCTATGTTTCCCGAGAGGCGAGACTAGATTACCTTTTCGTTTATTGGCGAGATGTTCTCTAACTCTCACGCCAAGTGCTCTTCCGGTTTCTCCTATATAGCTAGCTCCACAAACTAAACATTCTATCTGATATATTACTCCCGTCTTCGCGCAGTCACCAATGCTGCTATATGGACAAATAACGCACTCTTTCGAGATACAATATTTGTCATAGAGCCTGTTTCGTACAAGCCGTTTCTTTAAATTATCGTTCGGAACATTTACTAAAATGATATCGTCGCTTAGCTGCGCTCGTTTAATACTCTGCCGTATTGCAACACAGATTTCATCCGAGACAAAAGGAAGACAGAGCGCTATTTTGTTGTTATATTGAGCGGTATTATGTGAGGAATATGGTCTACCACGAGCATGATGCATCAGATAGCCATTGTTCCTCGCGATGCTCAGTGCAACATTTCGCGACTCTTTCTGCTCTTCTTCTCCCGTACACACTTGTGTTGCTGTTCTAAACATATTTCGGATAACGGCATTCTTGACGGCTGATGGATGTGCCGAGCGAGCATGTAATAAGATGTTTTTAGAGCTATTCTTACGATACCATTTAACATTTGTGTTGCAGCCAGACAGTTTGATTTGAACGTTCAAGTACGGAAGCCAACCATCAACCGGCTGTTCGCGCGTGAATCTTATGTACTGAGACTGCTGATTGAGCAATCGGAAACACTCGTCCATTTCGGACTGAGTGGATGTTACAATACAGCAGTCATCTATGTAGCGACAGTACATAAGTGGAAGTCTTGACAGCACGGGTTGTTCGATCCTGCTCATGAAACATATTGCAAGAACTGGAGCAAGCCGTTGTCCCATTGCAAGTCCTCTTACTTGAGCAAAGTAGGTGCCTGACCATCTAAAGATATTACAATTCAAACACTCTCGGATCAGGACCATGATGTGATGCTTGCTCAATCCAAAGGTTTGAATGCTCGCACTAAATTCATCCATCATTTCAGATACCGCTTGTAAAGCGTCTTCATTTTGGACGTTAGTATACAGAGATACTACGTCAAATGATTCAGCTATACATCCATTTTCAAATTTACACGATTTTAAGCGGTCGAGGAATTGTTTAGTGTTCGCAAAATGGGAAGGTATTTTGTCCAGTAATTGCCCAACAATCTTATTCAAAAACCAAGATATTCTATCGGTTGGACCCCCAGTACAGCTTACTATAGGTCTTATCTGAAACTGTCTGGCTGCCATCGAGCAAATGTCGTCATCTTTTGTAAGCTTGTGGGTCTTCAAAAGGCTATAGAAATCCGGAAAACTTGGCGTATCGAGCTTGAGTCTGCTAAGAAAGCTTTCGTTGAGGCCAGCTGCTTTGCCTGTGCTCATCCAAATATGATTCAATCTCTTGTACTGCGAATGATATTCCTTTTCGGATACTCGCTGGTACACGCTCTTGTCATTGAGATGAAGCTCAGTGATTTCTCGATCGAGATTCTGAGGTATGACCACAAATTCTCCACCTTTATCACTGACGGAGATGCGCACTTTCTCAGATCTTATCAAATCGCGTACTTCCCTATATCCAAGCATTTCCGAGTGAGTCAAGTTAGTGCGGCGATATGGTTTTGGCTTTTGGAAGCGGTCGCACATACCATCAAGTGCACCGGCGGTGGAGCAATGGTGCGTTCGTCTTTCCCATCTTGCGAATTTTGCTTGTAAAACTCGAGGGGGGATCGAGAAACTATCCAAGGGTCGATGAAGCACTTGGTGGGGCAGACATAATATCGCTAATCCCGCACCGCTTTAGGCCTCTGAAGATGACGAGTAGTCGAAACGTTAGGCCACTGATGTAATAAAGAGCTTCACCAAAACCTCGAGTTGGCAAAACAATACTGACCACACAATCTCAAGTATGCCGAGGTTTCAGCAAGAGAGGACGAAAAACTTACGATCTAATAGTGTTTTTTTTGTTAACCGTTATGCGTTGGTATGCCTGCGTAAAAGCACACGTTCTCAAAGATGACCATTGCATGCACCAAAGTGGATATTTCTCGTAAATTGACCATTCAGTTATGCATATATATAGTGCATTTTCCAAATGGGTGGAGTTGGAATTCGTATACCGGAATTTGCCACTTTGATTTCCTTTGCTCTTTCTCATTACAAGTCTTATCAACACCAATTCTCATGTAAATTATGCTCATTCACTGTACATACTTATGTGAGAAGAACAAAGCACGTAAATATCGAGAAATTTTGCGAAGTTTTTGACTTCGTTTCACAACTAAAATTTTTTTATGGAAGTGTTTGTATCTTTACAAATGTTTACCCTGTGTCTTTTCTACAAATTATCAACTGCCTCTATAACGTTTATGTGCAAAAATTTGATATCAAGTCAACAGCTTCTTCATAACCGCTTCTAATTTATCAGCTGTTTTCCTGATAAGCTAAGGAAGTTCCTGCTTGTAAGAACTCCACACTCTTGCCATGTGCCGGTGCCGTTCCAGCGCCGTGTCAGCGCGATGCTGGCGCCATGCCAGGCCGGCGTTCACGTGGGCGCCCTGTATCTTGAATTAGCTTCCAGTGCAGCGTAAAGGCGTTTTCAATATTGTAACATAATGCTAGCATTGTAAGCGATGGCATACGTACCATTCTGGTTCTTTTCCATGGAACATTTCTTTTGTCTTCTTTTTCAAGTCTTTCCTTTGTAGCTTTTAAAGCATTGTCTGCCCTAAATTAGGGCAGACAATGCTCTTGAGCTTTCGGTACCATACAAAAGCACGGTCGCCTACCAAGAAATTACCCAAATCGCGAAAATATCGCTTTAGAAGCGAGAAAATCGCGTTGGAAAACGGAAAGAGCAGAGGACCATTAGGCGGCAACGCCCCTCAAGTAATGCCCGCATTCCTGCACGCCCTCTAATCGCCGTTCCCGCGGAAATCCGATCCGCGGGTTCTCCAAAACGGGGATTGTTGGGATTTGCAAATTCTCAATTTTTGGAATCAGGGACTGAGAAGACCCCGGACCGACAAAGCGGTCACCTTGGCTCGGCTTTGCGCTGCGTTTGCGACGGTTTTCTAAGCACTTTCCCAGGCTCAATTATTGATTGAAACGCGTCTCTGATTTTTTTTTTCGAATGTTCGTGGGAAAATGATCAGGCAACCCGTTCGCGACCGTGACGTCGGGTCCGGCGAGGCGGCTGCGCGGTACCTGAGCAGTTCGAGTCGGGCTCTCGCTTCAAATGAGAAAAAGGGTAATTTAGTTCCTGCAACTTATTTTTCTGGTTCCTGCGGAGGATTTACTTTGAAAGAGCACAGGAATTCAATTTTAACCTAATCTCAGCGTACGACGCGCACCTTTCTCGAATTTCCAAACAAGCCGCTCATCCGCTTCACTGTATTTCGCGAAGCGTCTTGTGTCGCACGATTCTCTCAAGCACGGTATAGGGTCCTTTGGTTGCGAGACCTTTCCCGCATTTGGGCTGGTCAACTTTGGAAGAAACCCCCGCCCCTTGTACGCGTGAAATTAGGTGATAATTACCAAAGATTACCGAACCTGAGCGACAGACTATATTGAAGCGATATTGAAGCAAACAATAAAAGATGGTCATAAATCATGTGTTCCAAAATCCACCTATCGCAGCGCATGCCGCCTGCGAAATGCGCTCGCGGGCGTTTGCAGCGCGGTGCCCTGTGTTGCCACATGGACAGCTATGTACGAATACTGCCTTATGCACGGGCAAAAACCAAAACAAAAACATTGTAGGAACTGTGAATATGTGAGGTTTGATCAGCACATTTCGAAAATTTCCTAAACTGCTTCTGCGTACATACACCAGTGCCGCAGACTCAGGCGTATTTCAATGTAATTGATCGACGCCTATAATTTCAACATCTGAGCAAAATAGTGATGTTTCATTAAAATGGTATGAGGAGAGGGGGGAAACTTCCATTACATTGCTCATTTCAATGCGAGCTGTTACACTCTTCCTCAGTTCGCTTCTACCCAGGCAGTAGTCTTCGGCACAGATCATGAGACACCGGTAAGCAAAATAAGTTAATGATTGGCACCAACAAACGTTTATACAGCTTGTACATATTCTTTTTTTTTAGGATAAACGCGCTATAATCGAGCAGTATTTAGAATGCTTAAAAAATTGCGTTAAAGAACCTTCTGGAGACTATCAAGTTTCTTGCGGTAAATGTGTAGCACTTCTCCCACAAACTCCTAAAAATCCACATGAGACACCGGTAAGCAAGAAAGGCTAATAGTTGGACCCAACAAACGTTTGTACAGCTTGCACATCTTCTCTTTCCAGGACAATCGCGCTAACCTGGAGCAGTATGTAGAATGCTTGAAGAATTGTGTGATAGGACTTCCTAAATACAATCAAGTTGCTTGCAGTGACTGTGATTTCCTTTTTTCAAATGGAACAGCTCTTCCTCCAAATTCTGTGAATCAACTTGTACCAACTCACCCTCGAAATCCTTCAAATCCGGGTGGACCAACTTACCGTCCAGATTATGTAAACGCAAATGGAACTTATCTTCAAGGCTCTATAAATCCAAATGGACCAGCTAACCCTCCTAATTGTGTGAACCCAGACGGTTCAACTTATTCTCGAGACTTTGTGAATCCAAATGGACCATCTTACCCTCAAAAATTTTAATTCAAATGGACCAACTTACCCTAAAAATTTTGTGAATCCAGGTGGATCAACTTATCCTCCGAACTCTGCAAATCCAAATGGACTAATTTACCTTCTTTTTCCTGTAAAACAAGATAAACCAACTTACACTCGAAATTCTGTAAATCCAAATGAACCAACTTACCCTCTCGTGTAAATCCACGAAAGTCAGATGATAGAAACACTATAGATTCAGATGAATCAAATTCTATGGGTAAATATGTCCTCCCAAATTCAGATGAACTAGATTATCCGTATCGTTTTGTAAAGCGTTGAGTTGAGAAATAAATACTGTTCCATTACTGGTAAAACAAAGGATAAAGGACTCGTTTTTTTTGATATTCTATGCGAGCATGCGCCGAACGCATTCTATTTCTTATCAAAAGGCTGTTGAACACAGAAGAAAATCGGTAAGTTGCTCATGAGTAAATTAAAGGGTGCTTCAGCCGACGTGAACTACAGTAGTTCTTAGGATTTCACATGTTTTTCTTCCTAGTGGGGCCAAAAAGTTGGGATTGCTTTTCCTTTCAGTTTCTTGCTCTTGCTAAGCCCTTTGTCGCGTTGCACTTTGCGCTGTTATCATTCTTGTAAAACAGTATTTCCCTCGATTTGCCATTTTCACATACATTCTTTTTAACAATATCGACTGCAAATTTTCCTATAATGACGCCCCAGCACTATGTTGTTTCCGTTTTTTGCTCATATCAATAAAGATCTTGACTGATACAGCGCTAGGCGACGTAGCTTCAAATTAGGCTACCCTCAGCTGACCTAGGATGACGAAGGTTTACTACGAGCTATCGTCTTTGACACACAAGCTTATTTCATGTAGATTTGGAAAAAGTGGCTACATTTCACGGTGTGCTGCTGATACAGACGTGAATCACAATTTCTCATGTTCAAACAAACGTGATGCTTGCTGCCCACTTAACTGAATTACTGGCTTCTCTTAAAACCGTAAAAGAGGTGTAGACCGCTTTCATTAATCTATCAAGGCATTTACACAGAAGAGACTAAAGTCTCTCTTTACAAACTTTGCGGCTACTTTGGCATAATCAGTAGGAAAAGAGAAAATGAAAAAGAAAGCCCGCGACACCTTCAAACAACTCAGGTTGGCTGCTAATTACTGCGCAAAACTGCTTTCTCCCTGTTTAAAGCCACTCCCTTTCTGCGAAACCTTGCCTCAACGCGACATTCAACATGGGATCCACTGCTGAGTATAGGGCTTTCTACAGTACTTTCAAATTTTTTCCTCTCCGAATAGTTACACTGAAATTCTCTTTCTACAGAACCTACACTGATCTGAACTGCCATTTTTGCCATTTCATAATGAACGCTCTGAAATCTTTGAAAATAAACACGCAGAAAGATGCATCTGTCACCTTAGTCTGCGACCTTTGCGTCCGCATCGCCGTATTTCGATTTCGAGCCGCGCCACTTTTGCCTGCGGCGGCTTTTGCCTGAAGAAAAGACTTGGAAGGAGATTTGAAAAGGAGCTTCTGAAGAAGTAATGCTTCTTATGTGTCCATCTCTCTAATCGAAAAAAACCGCATAACGCGATGGAGGCAAAGAATCTGATCGCAGGCTGTCTCTAAAGCTACTTCATGAGATTTCAGCTGCCTCTTGCGATTTGGCATTTTGCCAGTCTTCTTCATATCTGACACTGCAGACCATAAATGTATGATCAATAGTATGGCTAATGCTCTCCTTTACATTCATGCGCTCACGATGATTAAAAAACAATTGGTGCATTTCAGCGTTGCGGCTGAAATCGCATGAAATACGCCTGGGGCCTAGATGCCGCATGCATGAACATCCCGTCATGAAAGGGCACAGCTTAGAACAAAGGTTTATTTCCAAGTGTTTTTATTTGTCTCTACTACAAACACAATGATTAGGAGCGCATTGTCGAAAGCCTCAATTTTTAGCTTTTCGTATTATACCCGGTAATCCGCGGTGGCCGACTATCTTATCTTCAAAGTCACTTTTGCATTCTATGATGAAGTAAATGAAAACAACTGAGTTGTACCCAACTAATCACTTAAACCCAACGGTGCTATGTTTTTTTTTCGAATTTTAGATGAGCTTCAAGTCAAAGTCAGTTTATCAAAATTCTCGATGTTCTAACAACTTTGAAAGAGTGTTTGAAAACATTTTCCAATTGCTATCTAGATCCTTTGTTTCCAACAGTTAAATAGGCCCAAATTGACAGTGATTGCAGCTCATTCAAGTCTCTAGGTGTATGGATTTTCGAAGAGCACATCTTAGAATTGAGGTGTCAATTGGCACGTAGAAAGACGTTGACAGTAGCGGAAAAGATAGCTTATCAATTTATGTTTTCGGCTGAGTAAACGAACCGCTAAAAATGACGGCCAGCAAAAATGGCTGAAGCATTTTTTTTTTGAAAAGTGCAATGAAGTCGCTATACTGCAAAGCACTTTTGGATGCAGTCTGCTAATTAGCAAGCTATACTCGTTAATTACTATTTGCCTTCAACTGCTCTAAACCAAAAGAAAAAGGTTGAGAGAAAATTTTTCACACTGATATTTATGGCTAAATGTCGGTCTTCACTGTAGGAGTGTTTCATCTATTTATATCAGATAATAAAAGTCACTGTTAACTAGAAGTTCATTTTATTTATCAAAAACTTTAATTCTTAGTTGATCAAGAAATCGCTTTTATTGATTTGAGAAGGCAATAAGGCTTGAGACGTGGCTTAGGGTAGTATACAATTCCAATCAAAAGCGGAATTCACTCTTTCTTAGATGGCATACTGAATATCTTTCGACTTTTGAAAATTCCGAACAAAGATCTATTTCTCGTTACAAGTGCATACATCATGCGTAGACATAGGATCTAAATTAAGTAATTCTTGAATCGGTCTACCTTACACTTTTTCCTGAATAGACTCTTGATTTCTTAATTTCTTATGCTTTTGCCAAACGTTTCGAGGACAAAATTTCTAGAAATAGGCAAAATTGTTTTAAAAAGACAGATAAATTTCAAACGGAAGTAAAATGATAAGAATTTGTATTCACGAAACTGACGATCACACCATTCTTAATTTTTTTTTGAGTTTTTCAAAAGGCATTTCAGGAGTGCAAAAGACAGCTTTGTAAGTGCTGAGATAGTCAGTTTTGACATTCTTGGACTACAAGTGTGCTTTTACCAAATAATACATTTTTTGCAAATTATTTCGCTAATCGACCCATAACAATCGTGCTTGGATGTTTTTCTATGCGATCTTATTGTTAGAATGCAATAATATTGAACAAATTGTCGTGGGACGGAGTCTTTTGCTCTTGCGGAGAATGGGCTATGAATCATTTCAGGGCCGAAATAAGCTCAAGAGGTTTTTGATTTTTTGGTCGGACTTAGCGGAAAATAAGGACAAAGGAACTAGGATAGTTTAAGAGTAAGCCTGACCTTCTTCCTTCAACTACCTTGCTTTCAATACCACTAGAATCTTCGTATGCTATTCAAAATTGGGGGGGTTAGTTGTTGAATTTTCACAACCTTCATCTCTTCCGCTTCTGCGATGCATAAACGACCACTTCATGATGTCTGAAATTGCCCTAAACTACACTTTTTGGATTCAAATATTAGGTTGTTCCATAAGTTCGTCGTTTTCAATTTCGTCCTCATATCTTTGAGGGGCGATTGATTTGCGGCAAGATGCGTATATCATCTGGAAGGGCTGATTGTGCTTTTCAAAATATGTCTACTGATTTCATTGGAAAGCTGGTTCATTCAGATCTCGTAGCTTCCAAAGATGGAAATCTTGAAAGGCAAAAAAGAGCAATTTCGCCATTTGCGCGTTTTTCCTTGTGAAAAGAAGCGCTTTTGCACAGATTTTTCTGTCGATCATGAAACATGGCGCTTGCACATCAGTATGAGACAGAAAAGGATTGCATTGCTACAAAAGATCAGGGGCGAGCAGGGTATCCCTAAACAAGAGTTTTCGAAGGACGGGCGAGACTCCTACACTGAAAATTGCTGTACTAGTAGGCGATGGTCAAACATACCGTAAGCAATCCAACTGCAGCGTCTGAACCAGGTCCTACCGCAGAAAAAGCCTACCAGAGAGATCTAGTGAGTTTTTCTGCGAGACGAAACATGGCCTCATACGGCAAACGTCGTCAAAACTGTCCTGCACGATTTGACAGAATGGCACTTCAGTACCCAACGCACTCTTCAAATCTCGCTCTATCAGATTATCATTTGCTCCACTCCCTAGCAGACCTCATGAATGGTGCATGTCTCGATTTCAGTTAATAGTTTGAGCGCTATTTACATGACTTTCTTGGGACCCGGCGAGCTGCGGTTCTGAAAAATTGAGATTGAGAAGCTAACAAGAATGTGCCAAAAGGTCGTACGCTACAACGAGGATTATAATTCTTATTAATTTTCACTGTAAACTGGTAATTTTGTTGGTTTATAAAAACGCTACGAACTTATGGAACGACCTAATACAATGTCTCCGCATTCTGCAGCCCATTCAGTTCAGTAATGAGCATTGCACCATAAAGCTAAATTGGGCTTCAATGTGTCTACTAAGCCTAATTTATGCCAGAGAAGGCAAGGAGTAAACAAATGGAGATGTTCGTAGATTTGGAGCCCTAAAGGCTTTTTACTCAAAACCCTTACATGTGTATGAGAAAAATGTCCTTGGGATCTTTAGCGAAAATTATCAAATATGCTTTTGTAATCCTGTCACTGCATTTAGATATGCATATCAAGTATTCTTTTATAATATATTGGTCTTTATAAAGAAATAACTTAGAAGTTTTTTTTATCATGTGAAAAGGGGTTTGAGTGCCATCGAACTCTTTTCTCTAAGTTTTCATCTAGTAATTTCCTATCGGATTAGTTGAGTATCTTGCAATTTTTTGAAACTTGCACCCTCCTCTTCAAAATGCCTGGACTCCATAGTTTTCTCAGACTCGTTCGAGTATTCAAAATATATTATGGCATACATCGACAAGTAATTTGAAATATTATTCGTTAATCAACTAGAATCTTAACCAGATACTAGAATAGAATACATGCTTTTTTGTTGGTGGTTTTTCCTAGCTTCCGTTTCTTTTGATTTCATTTTACTGGCTTATGTTTGGGCTTCATCTTGGTCATACGGTTATCATGTCACTCATGTTTCCAGCTACCTAACTTTTTGTGGTTTGTTACAGAAAAATACATTACTGCAACTGCACAGTTCTACCGGAAAGGTTGATGCTTAAATCTCAAGCTTTTGTTCATCTCTTCTGCTGGTAAAAGTAAGACCGAGTACTAATTTTGAAGATTTTCTTCCTTTTCATCCCTATGCTTACTTGTTACATTTTGTTTCCACTGTTTTTCAAAGTTCTCAGCACTAAGAATCCGGCCAAGAGTTAATTCATCATCGACTGATTTTTTGCTTATATCTTCATCTTCAACGAGATTTTTTGGTTGGATATACATATATGCAGTCATTCCATACACGCTGTTTGGAGCAACACAATTTTTTAGGACTTTGGGTACTGTAAGTCTGTGCTGTACTCTGTCATTCCACCGTGTACGAATGTGCGGTACACCAATTCACATTTTTGTGTCTCTTTTGATCTTCGCCTATTGATTACGCCTTCCTTATTTTATCATCATGGTGCAACCTCCTTCACATTTCTGCATTTCCTTTCCTTTCGAGATTCCCGACTAGTCAGCATAAAAGTGAGAGATTGAAAAAAGAACAAAACGTTATTCAGACCCATTTTTTTCAAAAAAAGACATTGCTTTTCTTCTTGTACGAAATTTGCTAAAAACCCCTAAAGCCAATGCAAACGTTCCAGTAGAAGGATTATTGCCCCTTTATCATAGCAGTCACATGTGTATTTCTACTCGTGTAAACTGCACTTCAGTAAGCCGGTTACCTTAAAGGCAGCGTACACCCAAAATCTAAGTTACCGAATTTCCTAGATCTTTCTATACCGTGTATATACTGGGCCCAGAAGAAGACCAACTGCGTTGGTCCGGTCTCCCAATGTTGCTTTTGAGCGGAGAAAACCCCCTCAATTTCCTTCCACTACGCCACTTTTCTTTCGCTCCGCCTCCTCCGGACGAATCCACGACAGCGTAAGCTTCAGTTGCCGTTGCAGTTGCTGTTTCAATGCTGCTGCACCTGCAACTGCAGTTGCAGCAGTGCAGTTGCTTTTTGCGGTGCGCCTCCTTCGGGCGACGAACCACGACAGCATATGCAGCAGTTGCAGTTGCAGCTGCAGGCTGTCATGCTGTTGCAGCTGCTGGCATGCCGACAGGGGCGAGCAGTTCGAAACTCGTCCGCCCCTGAAGAGAGGGTCCCCGGAAATCGGGGTTTTTCGGGACTTTTGGAGGATTTCAATGACATAACTGTAATCAGCGGCACGGAAGGGCCCCAGAATGACAAGAACATCGAAGGTGAGATTTTGGGTGTACGCTGCCTTTAAAGACACTATCGTTTTGAAAAACACGACTAAGCTATTGCGAAAGTAGAAAAGTTGTGTATTTGCTGATCTTGCAGTTGCCATTGCATACTCGTAAATTAATGCAATTACACAAAGTCATTTTACACGCATAGCAGAGTTCACTTACTATTCTGAGTTTTCTCAGCTTGAGCAAAAAAAAATGCTGCATTCACCATTGTAATTGCTTCAAGGTGATTTTGTAAATTTTCTAGAATTGCCCAGTGTTCGATAGGTCAAGGGATGGCTAATGTAAGTTAATTGCGAGGCTCAGTTGAAAAATTTGTGTGGAGGGAAAAATAAGCTTTAAAGTCTACAAAGTTCATGACCATCTTTTAAAAATGACATTTGATCTTTAATCACACCGTGGAAGATGCGTAACTCAACATTAGGCGGTGTAACTAACTGAAATTACATTTTCGGATCTTTCATTCGTCAAAACTTCTGGGTTGCAAGGACTGCTGTCCTAAAATACACTCATCTGCAGCGCCGCAAGGATCTGTTCTTGCTTGTCGTTTTCTTTGTAAGGTATTCTCTCTGCGATTTTGGCTTCTAGAAGTCTTTTCGTTTAAAGTACATCTGTGTTTGGTGATAAAGCTTCGTAGCTTAACTTCTGTCTGCATGAATACTATCATTCTGCTTTCACTATGACGAACTTGACGAACTAATTTATTCGCATCGTATGCATTTGAGAATATGATATAATGAATAATTGAGTATGTGTGCATTGAACCCGGAATAGGTGTCGGGGTATAACAGCAAAGTATAGACTTATTCTGCTGGAATGCTCCTCTTAAGAACAGTCAAAGTTTATTTGTATCACTTGATATTCTTTCAAGAATTTACTGTCATTACCAAGTGTTTGAAAATTCTTTAATGTAAATTTATAGCTAATTAAACCTTGTCTCTTCTCTACTTTCAACTTTGCTTAGAGATATTTATCTGAATGCTAGTTTGTAGATAAGCTTTTAAGGATTTTTAACGTTGAACTCATATGTGTTTCTAAATTGAATAAAATTGCAAGAATATCATGCCTACTATATATTCTCAGACGTTTTCAAAAAGCTTTTCCTAATCTTTTTTTTGAACGATGTACGAACTTCACCAATATCTGAAAACGTGTCACGCTATGAAGTGCTTAGGCGAGGACGATTCTCAGAAAAAATTGAATGGGATTTGAGCAATAATTTTTATGTCAATAAAAGAAGCTCTTTGGGAGTTTTCAAAGCGAGTTCTTGCAATTTAAAGGGTTTCACGTGATTTCAGGATTAAAAAATCTAAGGTCTTGAATAAGGCACGTATCTTCCAAATTTTACTACTAAATCTTAGCAATTTAAAGATTATCTTTCACTTTTTACTTTACTTTGTTTACTACCATTACTTTTTCAGAGTTGTAAGGATGTTCATACATATTCTATGTCCTGTTCTGTTCAGTCCATGCTTTTGATTCGAATGCAAAAATAAGCTTCCTGCTTATGCTTTAGCCTCTGATGTTTCGGAACATGCATTATGACAATAAGATAAAAAGTGGCGCCGAAAATTGCTTCCGCCTGAAAAAAGTACGGCGAAAGTTATTTTTTAGATTCCAATTATAAAGCCTGGGCAAAGCACTTTTGGATATTGATTTGAATAAAACTCGCTTATCCGAAATCACTTGCCTTCAATTCTATCGAGAGAAGCTGAGTTCAAACATTTTTTACATGTAAATGTCATCAAAATTGACATTGAACTTGGTAACATCTGGCGGTGATTTATAGAGGTCTAGCAACATGAGCGAGTAAAATTAATTCACTTGCACTTGATCAGAAGTTCAGCCTCTTTTATTCAAATTATTTTCTAATTGATCCAAAATTCATTTTTACTTGATTAAAAATTCATTTTCATTTTATTGAATACGATAAATTATTGCATTTTGGAGTTCCTCAATGCATTATTCTGACTCTATACTTTCTCACCCTTCCTTGTTAGAGAAGAAGTTTTCGCTGTTTTGGATTTGAAAAAAACTTTACTTGTTGCTTATAACTATAGTATTCAAACATTTAATTCTTTGTGCGGTTAGATTTTTATTGTGTGCATGGTTATGAATAGTATTGAGAATCCCCTTTCTTATTATTTTTTAATTTCAGTTTTTTTCTGCTGTAGGATTTGTGTTCAGGAGTTTGAACAGTCAAAACTGTATCTAAGGTCAGAAATTTGAATTTTGATGAACATTTTCGAAGAAACCAAAACTAAACACAGACTGAAAACCCCACACTTTTCAAGCTTTTCGAGTTTTGTAGAGATTTGCGTGCCGGAGACAGCTTAGAGAAATTTCAAAAATTCACAAAGCGCCTCTTTTTCTAGGAATACTTCTCTTCTCTTTCTCTTCCAAGCTCTGCCTTTTGCAGTTCTCCCTGCTGTAATCCCCCAGCCATATTTGGCAACATTCATGTTAGATTCATATACTAGAAAGCTTATGAATGGGATATACTATGAATAAGTCGCTAATTACAGTTTGTTTTCACAACCATTAGTGAACATGTCTTCTCAACTTGAATAATAATCCGCAACGGCTCCGTCTATGTTTACAGGCGTAGCTTGGTCTTTTTTGAAAATAATTGCTAATTTCACGTGGATTTGCTTTCGTCATGGTATAAGTTGTGTTTGTTGGGATTTGGAGAACCTGAAGAAACATTTTAGGGCTTTCTTCCAGAGTCTTTTTTTGTGAACTCAAAAATCAAGGTTTTTTATTATTTTATCTATGCTAATTCGAGTCATAAATTCAATATCAAACGGTCCGTAGTTATCGAGAAACTGATTTTTTTGAAATCACTTTAATAGTGTTTTTTCTGCTAACCGTTTGAAATGCCTTGTATGTCTGCGTAAAAACAGAAGTTCGCAGAATTGTGGAAAAGTCTAGACAGTTTCCATAAAATCTTCTATGTACTAGATTGAAATTATAGGAATCGTTTTAACTATTGCATGCATCAAAGTGGATATTTCCCGTGAATAAGTGCCCATTTACTTGTGCATATATATTGTGCATCTCCGAAATGGGTGGAGCTGGAATTGTGTAGGGGGAGTTTGCCACCTCTAATTTCCGCTTTTATTGATTACAATTCTTATTTAACTCTCCGATTCTCATATAAGTCATGTTCATTCACCGTACACATGCATGTGAAAAGAACAAAGCCCTAAATATCGAGATTTGCGAAATTCTTGAACTTTGTTTCGCAACTTAAATTGTTTTGGGAGTTATCTTTACGTTTACTCTACGTCCTCCTGTCTCCATAACGTTTATATGCAAAAATTTGATATCAAGTAAAGCTTCTTTATCACCTCTTCTAATTTATCAGATGTTTTCCTGATAAGCTAGAGAGGTTTCTGCTTGTAAATCTCTGTGCAACGCGCCGGTGCCGTTCTAACGCCGTGTGTGCTGGCGCCATGATAGGCCGGTATTCGCGTGGGGGCCCTGTATTTCGAATTAGCTTCCGGTGCAGCGCTAACGCGGCCTTTTCAATATTGTAACACAATGCTAGCATCGTAAGCGATGGCAGACGCATTGATCGTTTTTCCAAGTTTTTTCCTTTCTCTTTCGGGTGTTTTCCTTGTAGATTCAAAGGAACTGCCCTCTCTTAGGGGTCTTGAGCTTTCCGCACCGTACAAAAGTAGGGTTGCCCACCAAGACAATATCTAAATCGCGGCGCAAAATCTTGCTTCGGAAGCTAGGAAATCGCTTTGGAACAACGGATAGAACAGAGGACAACTAGACGTCAACGCTCCTCAGTAATGCCCGCCCATCCGTGCACGCCCATCCAATCGCCGTTCCCGCGGGAATCCGATCCTCGGGTTCTCCAAAACAGGAGTTGCTGGGATTTTTTGCAAATTCTTGATTTTAGGAATCAGGGACTGAGAAGGCCCCTGAACGACAAAGACTGGAAGTTAAGAATCTCAATGGACGGTGCTTTCGAAGATTCGCTCATATTGTTCCAGTACTTCTTGTCATTTCCTTATCCCCATATTTCTTGTTTCAATATCTCTGTCTCAATCGGAGTGAGCCTGACGTGAGCGGTTCGAGTTTCGCGCGGACACCAGGCCTTGGCTTTGTGCTGCGTTCGCGAACGGTCTTTGGACACTTTCCCAGGCTCGTTTATTGAATGAAACGCGTCTCTGATGGTTTTCCTAGGTTCATGTGAAAATGATAAGGCAAATCGGTTTGCGACGTGGCGCCGGGTACGGCGAGGCGGTCGCGCGGGGCCTGAGCAGTTCGAGTCGGGCTCGCTTCAAGTGAGACAGAGGAAACTTTAGTTCCTGCTATTTCTGTTTCCGGTTCCTGCAGAGGAATTACAGGATAGAAGCACAAGAATTCGTCTGTTCCTCATTTCAGCGTACAAGCACCCCATCCTTCTCGAATTTCCAAACAAGCCGCTTATCCGCTTTACTGTATTTCGGGAAGTGATTCTTGTGCCGCAGGATTCTCCCGAGCACGGTATAGGTTTCTTTGGTCGCAAGACCTTTCTCGCGTTTGAATGGTCAACTAGAAAAAAATTCCCCCGCCCCTTGGGGATAATTACCGAAGATGACCGAACCTGAGCGACAGACTTATATTGAAGCAAACAATAAAAGGTGGTCATAGAACATGTGTATATCCAAAATCCACCTATCGCAGCGCATGCCGCCTGCGAAATGCGCTCGCGGGCGTATGCAGCGCAGTGCCCTGTGTGTTGGCAAATGGACAACTATGTACGAATACATCTCATGCAGCGGTTGCGGAAATTTTGTACAAACCGTGAATGTGTGAGGTTTGTTAGCAATTCGAAAATTCCCTAGAGTGTTTCTGCATACACCACTGCCGCTGAATAGGGCGTATTCCAATGTAATTGATTGACATTTATAATTTCAACATCTAAGCAGAATACTGATTTTTCATCAAAATGGAATTAGGAAAAGGGGAAAACTTCCTTTACATAGCTTACATTCAATGCAAGTTGTTCTACTCTTTTTCAATGTGTTCGCTTCTACTCAGGCAGTAGTCTTCGACACAGAGGCACCACCGGTAAGCGAGGTAAGTTGGTGGTTGGCACCAACAAACGCTTGTACAGCTTGCGCATATTCTTTTCCAGGACAATCGCGCTAACTTGGAGCGGTATGTAGAATGCTTGAAGAATTGTGCGACAGGAATTCCTGAATACAATCAAGTTCCTTGCAGTGAATGTGGTTTTCTTTTTTCAAATGGAACAGCTCTTCCTCCAAATTTTGTAAATCAACTTGGACCAACTCACCCGCGAAATCCTTTGAATCCGGGTGGAACAACTTACCGTCCAGATTATGTAAACCCAAGTGGACCAACCTATCCTCCGGACTATGTAAATCCAAATAGACCAACTAACCCTCCAAATTGTTTAAGCCCAGGCGGACCAACCTATCCTCCGGACTATGTAAATCCAAATGGACCAACTAACCCTCCAAACGGTGTAAACCCAGGCGGAGCAACCTATCCTCCGGACTATGTAAATCCAAATGGACCAACTAACCCTCCAAACGGTGTAAACCCAGGCGGAGCAACCTATCCTCCGGACTATGTAAATCCAAATGGACCAACTAACCCTCCAAACGGTGTAAACCCAAGTGGACCAACCTATCCTCCGGACTATGTAAATCCAAATAGACCAACTAACCCTCCAAATTGTTTAAGCCCAGGCGGACCAACCTATCCTCCGGACTATGTAAATCCAAATAGACCAACTAACCCTCCAAACTGTGTAAACCCAGGCGGAGCAACCTATCCTCCGGACTATGTAAATCCAAATAGACCAACTAACCCTCCAAATTGTGTAAGCCCAGGCGGACCAACCTATCCTCCGGACTATGTAAATCCAAATAGACCAACTAACCCTCCGACCGGTGTAAACCCAGGCGGACCAACCTGTCCTCCGGACTATGTAAATCCAAATGGACCAACTAACCCTCCAAACGGTGTAAACCCAGGCGGAGCAACCTATCCTCCGGACTATGTAAATCCAAATAGACCAACTAACCCTCCAAACGGTGTAAACCCAGGCGGACCAACCTCTCCTCCGGACTATGTAAATCCAAATAGACCAACTAACCCTCCAAACGGTGTAAACCCAGGCGGAGCAACTTTTCCTCGAGACTATTTGAATCCAAATGGACCAACAAACCCTCCAAACGGTGTAAACCCAGGTGGACCAACCTATCCTCGAGACTATGTAAATCCCAATAGACCATTTAACCCTCCAAATTGTATAAGCCCAGACGGATCAACTTATCCTCGAGACTTTTTGAATCCAAATGGACCAATTAACCCTCCAAATTGTGTAAGCCCAGGCGGATCAACTTTTCCTCGAGACTTTTTGAATCCAAATGGACCAACTAACCCTCCAAATGGTGTAAACCCAGGCGGAGCAACCTATCCTCGAGACTATGTAAATCCAAATAGACCAACTAACCCTCCAAATTGGGTAAGCTTAGACGGATCAACTTATCCTCGAGACTATTTGAATCCGAATGGACCAATCAACCCTCCAAATTGGGTAAGCCCAGGCGGACCAATTTATCCTCAAGGTTTTGTAAATCCAGATGGGTCGACTCATCCTAGAGACTCGTTGAATCCAAATGGACCAACTAACTTGAATCCAAATGGACCAACTAACCCTCCAAACTGTGTAAACCCAGGCGGACCAACTTACCCTGAAAATTTTGCGAATCCAGGTGGACGAACTTATCCTCCAAACTCTGTAAATCTATGTAGACTAACTTACCTTCTTTTTCCTGTAAAACAAGATAAACCAACTTACCCTCAATATTCTGTAAATCCTAATGAACCAATTTACCCTCTCGTGTAAATCTAAAGGCGAAATGATAGAAACCCTATAGATTCAGGTGAATTAAAGCCTATAGGTAAATCTATCCTCCCAAATGAACTAGATTATCCTTGTCGTTTTATAGAGCTTTGAGTTGAGGAATAAATATTGTTCCATTAGTGGCAAAACAAAGGATAGAGGACTCGGCGTTTTTAATATTCTATGCGAGCATGGCCGAACGCATTCTAATTGTCCCAAGAATAAACCGTAGTTCTAAATAGTTCAAACTGCTTTTATTTTCCCAGCAGACTTAGGGTACCACTCGATAGAGCGAAGCAAGCTCCACAAAATGACCCCAAAGATTCGTCTCATTGTCAGTCGTGATCCACGTAAAATGGATCCAAAAATCAAAAATTTTTCAACTACCTACAAATCGGATCTCTTTCCATGAATCTTACGGACCTCCTCTGGTAATTATACAGCAGACACATAGTAGTACCCAAAAGTACTTGATGGATTTTTTCCGGGGCTCAAAAATGAGTAATCAAAATGGCCTAGAAAATGCAAAAATCTCTTTTTTGGGTTTATGTTAATCTTGGTATTTCTCAGTTGCCAAAGAAATAGAGATAACAGTCCAAGTTTATACTTACTAAGGCTTGTAGTATACAATGACATATGTGGGAGGAGCTGGAGGCGGAGTTTGCCATCTATAGACTAACTCTTTTTTTTCGCGTTCTAAGCACGAAAAAATCCAGTAAAAGCATTTTGGAGCCCACTGTGTGTCTGCTGCATAATGACCCAGTTTGAGGTTCGTAGAAATTTTCTTCCCAAAGATTTTTATTTTTGCTCCAAATTTTACATGGATTACGACTTAAGCGGATTACTGATGGTTGTTTTGTAGAGCTTGCTTCCTATCGATATCCTAAGTCTGCTAGGAAAAAAGAAACAATCTGATTTATTTGGAAACACGTTTCTTTTGGGACAACCTAAACTTAGTATCGAAAAGCTATTGAACGCAGAAGGAAATCGGTTGCTCGAGAGCAAATTCAAAGGACACTTTAGCTGACGTGAACTACAGTAGTGTCTCAGAATTGCATAAGTTTTTCTTCTTGATAAGGCCAAAAGGTCAAAAAGATCGCTTTTCTTCCAACTTCTTCCTCTTGCTAAGCCCTTGTCACGCGTTGCGTTTTGCACTATTATCATTCTTGTAAGACAGAAGGCAACTTAATCTGTTTATCTCCCTCCATATTATCAGTTTCACATGCATTTTTCTTCACCACACCAACTGCAGATTCTGCTACAATGAGCTTCAGCACTATGATGTCTCCGTTTTTTGCTCATATCAAATCAAACATCGATTGATACTGCGCTCAAGCGCTATAGCTTCAAATTAGGCTATCCTCAGCTGACCTAGGATGACGAAGGTTTACTACGAGCTATCGTCTTTGACACACAAGCTTATTTCATCTGAATTTGGAAAAAAGGCTACATTTCACGGTGCGCTGCTGATACAGACATGAATCACAATTTCTCATGTTCAAACAAACGTGATGCTTGCTGATCACTTAAAGGCAGTGTCCGGGCAAAAAGTCGACTTTGGGATTTTGTGCTTACCCGGGCCTACTCGCCATGCTGAATCCGAAAATCCACACTGGAAAGCGCGAAAATGGCGAAAAAGGGCTCTAACACAGGAGTGAAATCAAAAGTGGGCGGGGTCCTCCCCACGGTGAATTCACGGTCCCAGCTTCGGGGCGATCTTTTTGATTCCGCTAACCGTTCTGACATCTCCACAGATCAAATGCGAACGCATGATCTGAAATCGGAAGCGAGAAGATCGCTCCGGAAGCTAGGAGCGTGAATTTACCGTGAAGAAGACCCCGCCCCCTTTTGATTTCACGCCTACGTTAGAGCCCTTTTTGGCCGTTTTCGCGCTTTCCAGTGTGGATTTTCGGATTCAGCATGGCGAATAGGCCCCAGTAAGTACAAAATCCAAAATCGACTTTTTGCCCGAACACTGCCTTTAACTAAATTACTGACTTCTTTCAAAAACGAATCAAAAGAGGTATAAACCGATTCGCACGACCATAATCTGTAAAGGTATTTACACAGAAGACCAAAGTCTCTATTTACAAACTTTGCGGCGGCTTTCGCATAATCAGTAGGAAGAGAAAAAATTTGTTGAGCCCGCGACACCTTCGAACAACTTATGACAGCTAACTAGTGCGCGAAACTGCCGTCTCCTGGTCAGAAACCACCTCTGCCTTTTTGTGAAACTTTCATAAAAAAACAACGCGACAATCAACATGAGATCCACTGCTGTTGTATAGGGCTCTATGGTAATTTCTTCGAAATTTTTTCTCCGAATAATTACACTGAAACTCACATTCTGCAGAACCGCATTGAGCCATGATCCTGAAGCCATGTTTGCCATTCTTGCTGTACCCTTGCCTTGACAATTTACAGCAATACATTACCCTCAAAATGTGTGAAAATAAAGGCGCAGAGAGATGCATTTGCCTTAATCTACGACTTTGCATCCGCTTCGCCATATCTCGGTTTGGAGTGGACTTACTGTGTAACCAGCTCAGCTCGAGCCGCGCATCTTTTGTCCGCGGCTGCTTTTGCTCAAAGGAAGAAAAACTGGAAGGAGATTCGAAAAGGTGAAGAAACCACGCCTGCTATTCTCCAATTTTTTGAATTGATAGAGCTGCATAACACAAAAATCGGGGTCTGAGAATTTGGCGGAAACTCTCTCTGAGGCTTCGGGATACTTCACGGGAATTCGGTCGCCTCTTGCGGTCTGGCAATTTGCCAGACGTGTTTATATCCGACAATGCAGACCATAAATGTATAGCATGTCTGAGTTTTCCTAGATTAATGATGTGGCTTCTTGCTAATCTCCTTTATATTCATACATCACGATGACTAATAAACGGAGCATTCCAGTCGCGTTGCGGCTGAAATCGCATGAAGTGCGCCTGGGTCCAAGGTACCGCACTCATGAACATCCTATAGTGAAAGGGCATAACTTAAAACAAAGGTCCATCTCTAAGTGTTTCTATTCGTCTCTACTGTAAACATATTGTACATGAGCGCATTGTTGAAAGCCGCAATGTTTAGCTTTTTGTATTATTCCGCAATGGCCGGCTATCTTTTCTTCAAGGTCATTTTGCATTCTATGAAGTGAATGAAAACATTTGAGTTGTACCAATTACCTAAACCTGACGGTGCTAACCGTGTTTCTGATTTTCAGTGAGCCTCAAGTCAAAGTTGGGTTGTCGAAAATCTCAATTTTCTATAAATTTGAGAAAATGTTTGAAAAAGATAATTTAACTTTTTCTAACTCCTTTGTCGGTAAACATTCTAATATTCAGATTGCCTTTACGAAAAAATTATTTCAAAGGATTTACAACAGTACCAAATGAGCCCAAATTGACAGTATTTGCATCTCCTATTTGTTTAGTCTTTTGATTCACAACTTCACGTCTTAGGTGCATGGATTTTCGACTTTTGTAGCACGTCTCAAAGCTTATGGCATAAATTGGCGCGTAGATAAACAAAACATGTTCCTGAGAAATAACATTATGCTTTGCAAAGGCGTTGATAGTAGCGGAAAAGATAGCATATCAACCGATGTTTTCGACTGAATGAGGAAACAGCTAAGAATGACGGCCGGCAAAAATGGCTGAAGCATTTTTTTGAAAATCGCAATGAATTCTCTATACTGCAAAGCACTTTTGGACCAGGGCTCGGCACGAGGTGGCTAGATGAAAATGCAAAAAACGAAGTCCCCCTTGACTTTTGGGTATTTTTACGAAGTCCCCTTTGACCCCCCACCATATTCCCTAAAAATCCTCCAAAAAACGAAACGTCGACTAAAAAAAACGTCGCCTCGCCAATTTTGCGTGTGTCTTCGGTCACAATAACGAAACCCCCTTTGCTTTTCGTCCCAAAAACGATATCCAGCTTGCTTGTAAGCCACCTCGTGCCGAGCCCTGTTTTGGACTTAGTCTGCTAATTATCAAAAACTATACTCGTTGACTATTAGCCTTCAACTGCTCTAAGTAATCCGGAAGAAAAAGGCTGAAAGAACTTCTTCATATTAACGATGTTTATAGCTAAATGTGCATCTTAAGTGGTAAAAGTGTTTCATCTGTTTATCAAAAGCTAGTTTCATTCAGTCAAAACTTCAACTCCCAGCTATGCAAAAATTCATTTTCATTTCTTTGAAGAATCGTTTTCAATTTATTACAAGCAATAAATTTGGCTTGAGACGTGGCTTAGGGATAACATAATATCGACTCAAACTAACTTTTCCTCGAATGGCGTACTAAATCTTTCAAAATTCTGAACAGAATTTTATCTCTTGGTTACAATTGCATACATCACACATAATCAAGTTCTAGATTAATTCATTCTTGAGTTGGTGGTTTTCTACTGTTCTAAATAGACTCTTGATTTCTTGATTTCTTATTTCTTGCCACAGGATCTTGAGGGCAAAATCTGAGATAAGCAAAATTGTTTTAGAAGAAGACAGAATAATTCTAAACAGAAAAAAATTTCAAAAAAACTTAAGCACAGAACTGAGAGGTTACACCATTTTTGAGCTTTGCGATTTCGAAAGGAATTTTAGGAGTGCAAAAGACAGTTTTGAAAGTGCTGAGAAATGGCTGACAGAGCGTTTTTTTACGAGAGTCTCAAGCTTTTCCTTCGTGTTCTCCCATTCTCTCCCTTTGATAAGCCTTCAGTCTATGGTAGACTCCGTGAATACAGTAGGAATAAAGAGGATACTATGAATATATTGTTAATTAGCGTGTAAAGTCAAAACTATCGGTGCATGCATTTTGGCAAATATTCTGACAACAAAATCGTCTGATTTTTTATTTAGATTTCACTAAGACTCGATGCAAACATGAAATTCTGCTCAGAAAGGCTAATTTGTTCCAATTAGTTTATCATCTATTCTGCGACTATGAGACGCGTGACCGCATTGCGGACACTGTCTTAACATGTTTAGTTTGTTCTTTCCTGTTTCCAAAGAGTGAATAAACGTGGACGAGATAAATGACAAGTATAAACCTGCTAAGTACACGATTAAGCTTGTTTAGACAATGTGCGCAGAGCGGTCTCGCGTCTCCTAGTCCTAAAATACATAAATGATATATCAAAGACATATGATGCCCTTTCTTCGAATAGTTTCATTATTATCATCACATGTGTGTACATTACATAGAAAATATATTTACCTAAAAGTACGAATTTCTGAACATATTCTTATCTACATATGGTTCTTAACTTTTATTACCATCAAAATTTTATTCCTTTTTCTACATTTTTCCTCCTTATCAACTGTGTAGCCCCAAAACCGGACAGTGTAAAAAAGTAAGTAGAAAATGTTTCGTGGCTCTCCTCTTTTACCGTCATTTTTAATACGCTGTCTCAATCTCCTCCTATAACTATAGAAATTGAGGGTTTTTCACTTTACAGTATCATTTATAAAGCGCTTTAGATGATTTTTTATGTCTGCATAGGAACTCGGGAAGAATCAGGTAATTTTTGAGCTCCATCACGAGTTGGACGAGAAAAAAATCTTGACTACAAATGTACAAAAATGGAAAAAGTTTCCACCAAAGCCGGCAACAACTGCGTGACACATCGTTCAAACCCCGGCATAGAGTGGAAAGATTATAAAGGGTTTTGCATTAAAAGTCAAATGTCCAAGCTTAAAAATCAATGCGGGAGCTGCAGAAATATTTGGGAAGAGTATAACTCGTACGATATCACTACACCATTCATCTAATAGCTTTGTATTTCACCCTATTATGTTGCGTTCCGACAGTGTTAAGTGAATAGATCAGATTTTGGGGTTTGTTACGCCTCCGAGAGTCGTCGTTTTTGAGTGTGGACGCGAATTTTGATTCCGTACGAAAAAATTTTCAAGGTATCATACTTCGTATGAATCACTCCGGTAGCAGAAAAGTGTCAAGACTAAGTTTTTCTTTGGATCAAGGTGATATTTTGAAAGATTAAGTGGTGGAAGCAATTGTGATCTACTACAATTTCTCCGATTTCAGAGCAATTATTCAAGATGTAAATCTCAGAAATGTTTTGAATGTTTTTTTTTCAAGTTTTCAAATAATCCGTAAAAATATTGAGTTACTGGTCCACATAATTTCAATTTTTCCACTAAACACTTACCGTACATAGCTTCCTAGAGGTAGAGCATTGCTATCGGTCCTGTGCAAAGACTTGAGCATTCATTGAACGGATCTTGCAACTCACTTTTAAGCTAGCTAGAAGAGCGGTATCTTTTGAAAATTTAGATTAGATACAAGTTTGCTGGTGTTACCCTGCTTCACTTACATGTTCCTTGTAACCATAATTTGGACTGAAGATTTTCGGCTGGGTAGATGCGATTATAACGAGGAGCACTATAGCTTTTCGCATCGTCTAGTTGTAAATGAAACGAATATTGCCTTTTTTTGCTTCTGGTTTTGATGATCAGCATGTTGCTATACCCTTTCATTCAACGGGATTGACGGCTGGAAGGCGGGGCTTCGAGGAAAAATCAAGGCTAAAAAATGACTGGAGAGCATGCCCGGCGAGAGAGAAGACTACGTGGCGGGTACGAGGGGTCGCCTTCCAGCCGCCAATCCCGTTGAAACAAGGTTACGAATGGCTCGAGGATACACAAACTTGACTGACATTTCAAGCTAGGCATTTCAAGTCTCCCTTTTCATAAAAACAAGTATCTCGATATTGCTTTTTTTATCTCTAAATAATCTTCAAAAAATCATAAAAAATTTTTTACTGTCTTTTACACTTTCGCTGTCATACTACCAAAATTTCAGCCAACTCTTGAACTTTTTCTTTTTATCTCGATTCAAATTCTCCTACATCTTCCACGACAAGCCATTCTCAAACTTTGTGATTGCTTTGAAATTGAAAGTGTTCTGTCCTGGATGCAATGCGGTGTTCTGGATACAAGCAGTATGCCAGGATAAGCCTTTTTGTCAATCTAGATAATTTGATTTTGATTTTAAAAGGTACCGCAGACTTTGCCGGCAACAGCGTCCTTCTAGTCACTGCTTTACCAGAGCTTCTTCAACTTTGCGATAATACTTCTAAAGAGCTGATGATTTAAAGGCCTTTGCTGATTAAGATATTAGGTAAAGAAAGTTCTGCCAATCCTTCTCGTAAATACAAAAAACCAATGCAGATGCAAAAGGTTGGTTTGAAATGTGCTCTTATTGGGAAGGCCCCACCTCCTAACAGCTATTCAGCTCGAAAAAATGATGATCAATTGGAATAAAATCCCAAAAAAGGAGAAAAATCCGTTGCGTTCAGGTCGGCGAAAAGGCACAATTTTCAGATTATGGACGCGCAGAACCTCCAGAAGTGATCTGAAAATTCGTTTTATACCCTGCGTATTGGCTAGATAAAGCAAGATCCGGCTATGACTTGCCCCCGTATTTGGCTTTTTTTGCAAGCAAGAAATAACTCATCGATTCAGGGTTCAAGAAATCGAACTCTACATGTTTCAAAACGCAGCCAGCGCGCTTTTTGAAAAAGAGCATCTATAAAATACCTATTCAATACTCTAAGGTTGTTAGTACACTTGACTAAAATATCGCTAATTGACAGCCATTCATGATGAAGATATAAGTAAAACAATTTAGCTCAGTGTCTATTGGCCGAACGCTTTATAACCTGATCAATCCATTTTTGAAGTCTGTCTGCTGAACAACACTTTTTGTAGGATCATTCAGAACTTTTACAATAGCTTACGTATTCTACTCCCAAAATCAACGGAGTAATTCTTTTCTTGGCAGTAGTCCTCCAAATAGTTATGCACCATGATCAAATCGAATTTTCTCCTTTTGTAAGCAAGACTAGGAATGCCTAAATTTGCATTGCGAACCCGACTGCTCAATATCTGATCGTATCTAAATCCGACCGTCCTGATCAACTGTTTTCTAGTGAAACTATTTTAAACCTTTTCTAAATAATCAATTGTTTTTTGCGTGTACGGACCATATACAGTACCGTATTCCAAGATAAGACTTATGTAAGTCTTATGTGCCCTCATTGACTTCAGGATCGTCATTGATAGTCCTCTGTAAAGATTATAGATAGCCATCGTTGCCTTATCCGCAATTATCTTCCAATGTTTGTCAAAAGAAAGATTGCTTGTAACCAGAAAACCCATGTTCCTCCAACGAATAAATGTTCAGGATTGCTTGAACCTATGTGGAGTACTTTGGTTTTTTCACGTGAAATAGGCAGATCTTATTCCTCTGACCATTCAAAAACTCCATCCAAGGTGTCTTGTAACTGCTTATGACTAGCTTCATCCTTGACTGTTCTGTACATTTTAAAACCGTCAGCAAATGCGCAGCAAGAAATACCTTTGGACAGCGGTATAAGCGGGAGCTCGTATATATATGTTGAAGAGTATAGGCGAAAGTACTCCTTCTTGAGGGAACCCACATTCAATGGATGATGTATACCTACAGCCCTGAGCTTGATCATCAGTTTGGTATGTTGCAGTTTATCGAACGCTAAAGTGAAATTTAGATAGATAACGTCAATATTTTATCCCATATCTAATTGCAATGTCCAATCATTAACCGCTTGTAACATTGCTGTAACCGTCGATCTACCACATTGAAATCCAATTTAGTGTTTAATTTATCAAGTAAGAGCGGAAATGTGATCCTGTTAGCATCCTTGACAAGCTGATTATTTTGCATTGTATGCATGACTAAGAAATGAAGATAGTTGAATATGTGTGCGTTGTGGAATAGTTGTCGGAGTACATAGCAAAAGGAAGGTGGACTCACTTTCCTAGAATGCTCCTCCTTGTAAGATTAGTCAAAGTTTATTTGCAACAACGATATCCTTCCAAGATACTGTCACTTCCGCGTTTGAAAATTTAGTAATGCAAATTTATATGTAATCTCAAACCTTGTCTCTTCTCTACTTAACTTCGCTTAGAGACATTGTAAGTCATCTTGGATGCTAGGTTGTAGATAAGCTGTATTATGTTCCAAAAACATCATTTACCTTAAAATCCTGCAGAGATGTCATCCTTGTTTGCATTTCTGATTCTAAATTTATATGCGTTTCATAGTGCTGCAAGAATATGAAGGTACTAAACTTTTTTGTAAACGACTAGCATGAACCTCACACAAACTGCTGAAGGCTGTACATGATCCTAGAATTGAAAACCCAAATATCAAAATAAGAGACGTTTGTTCAAAATTTCAACTACGAATCGTAGCGCATTTCCAGGAATATCTTTTACTTTTTATATTTAGTACTATTACTTTTTCAGAACTCGAGGGATATCTACGTAGCCTATGTTCTGTTTCGTTCGGTCCATGCTCTTAGTTCGAGTGCAAAAAAAAAATGCTTGCTTCTTATGGTTTAACCTTCGGTGTTTCGAAACATGCATTATGACAATGCGAAAGAAAAGCACCGCCGAAATTCCGCCTGCAAAAGTGCGGCAAAGTGGTTTTTTTCAGATTCCGATTGAAAAACCTAGGCAAAGCACTTTCGGATATGGGTTTGAGTAAAGCCGTTCCTTCGAAATCACTTGCCTTTATTTCTACTGAGAAAAACTGAGTTCGAACATTTCTTACATGCCAATTTGAATCAAAATCGAAATTGAACTTAGTAACGCCTGACGATTATTTGTAGAGGTCTAACAACATGACTAAGCAGAATTAATTCACTCGCACTTGATCAGAAGTTCAGCTTCTTTTAATCAAATTATTTTCTAGTTAATCAAAAATTCATTTTTAGTTGATCGAAAATTCATTTTCACTTTATTGAATGCCATAAAATTGAATTGCATTTTGGAGTTGAGTTGCATTTTGGAGTTCCTTAGTGCATTATTCTGACTTTAGCTTTCAGATTACCATTTCTTGTAAGAAAAGAAGTCTTCGCTATTTTTGGATTTGAAAAAACTCAACTTGTTGCTTACAAGTACAGCATTTGAACATTTGATTTTTTGGTGCGGTAAATTTTTATTATGCGCACTGTTATGAATGTTAATCAGGACCCCCTTCTGATTTTATCGCTTTTTAACTTCATTTTTTTATTACTGCAAGATTTGTATTTAGAACGGAAATTTTGAAGTATCAAAACTGTATCTAAACCCAGAAATTCGAATTTTAATGAAAATTTTTAAAGAAACCGAAAATAAACACAAACGGAAACCCAACACTTTCCAAGCTTTTCGGTTTTTTTGTAGCGAATTTGCGTGACGGGAACAGCTCAGAGAGTTTTCAAAAATTCACAAAGTGCCTCTTTTTCTAGGACTCTTCCGAGCTCTTCCGTTTTCCGATTTTCCTGTTGTAATTCCCCAGCCATATTTGGCAACATCCATGTTAGATTCATGTTATTGCGGCTCGGTGGGCTCAGCACCTCCTTGCCTCGCTCGACTGCCTGCACAACCCTGCACCTACTGCCTACAGACCTTAGCGCCCGTTAGCTACTCCGGCGCCTCCGGCGACTACCCCGCTAAGTGGCAGTAAACCATAACAAGAAACGCGCGACTAGATTACTCATACTTATTTAAATAACAACAAACTATGTACACTACACAGGAAGCTAAGCTAGAAAATACCTAAAGAGCTAAAGAGAAAATGATACACGGGACGAGTCCGCCTCGTCCCAAGCCGCCGATCATCACCAACCTAATTCCAACACATGATGTCAAGGAAATCCACAAGGGTCGACGGCTTACTCTCGTCTCCGCGTAGGAAAGGTAAGAGCCCTCTCCGCTCCCAGCATCAACCTCACACAAACTAAACTTCCCACGCGCGTTAGCGCGGTACAATCCAAAAGCTCTAACAATCACTTAGCTCAACCGCTAAAACAAGATTTCATCAATGGGAGCTTACTGGGGGGAGCTGCCAAGTGCAATCAATAAAATACGCGAGAGATAAAAGGTGATTTTAGAACGAGGTCACGGAAAATTAAAAAGGCATATGGCGCGGGTTGCGCGGCCTTATATATCCCTCGACTTGGCAACACGCCCGCGAGGAGAGGTCTGGAAGCGAATGTAATGGCGCATCCGATTCAGCGGCATGCAGCGCTACCGGCACCTGAACAGAGGAGAGGCTTGCATCGCGCGAGCCGCGAACATATACTAGAAAGCTTATGAATGGAATACCATGAATAAGTCGCTAATTACCGTCTAAAGTCACAACCATTAGTAGAGAAGTTTTTTTCCTCAATTTGCCTGATAACCAGCAATGGCTCCTTCTACCTTTACATGCGTGGCGTGGTCTTTTTTAAACGTTGCTGAACTTACGTGCATTTACTTTCGTCGTAAATCGTATTGGTATAATTTGTGTTGTTGTGATTCGGAGAACCTGAAAAAACATCTTAAGACTTTCTTCCGAAGTTTTTTTATGAACCCAAAAAATCAAGGTTTCTATGTCAAAAGTCCTCCTTTCTTGTAACCTGGGCATTCTAGTACAACTTCACTTGATAAACAACCTTGCCTGACACCTTTCCAGGCCTCTGAAGACGGTGTGTAACCGAAACGTCAGGCAATAAAGTGTGTCATCGTTAAAAACCTGTACGGCACAGAAAATCAAGTCAAGGTTTCTATGTTTTATTTGCTAATCTGAGTCATAAATTCAATCTCAAACAGTTTACCGAAAAGGGATTTTTTGATAAATCAGTTTAATAGTATTCTTTCTAACCGTTTGAAATGCGTTGGTATGTCTGCTAAAAACACAAGTTCGTAAAATTGCGCAAAAGTCTGGAGGAGTTTCTATATAATCTTCTATGTAGTAGAAAAATATGCTATTCTAATTTCACGCGTACAAGGCACGGGGGATTTTTTTTCTGGAATCCGCCAGCCCAAACACGCCACATCACTTCGCGACCAAAGAACCTATACCGGGCTCCGTATTGCCTGAGAGAATTGAACGGTTTAAGGTTCGCTTTCCGAAACACATTGAAGCGGTTGAGCGACTTGTTTAGAAAATCGAAAAAGGTGCGCCTTGTATGCGTGAAATTAGGGTAAGTTTTGACCATTGCGTGCACCAAAGTGGATATTTCTCGTGAATTATTGTCCATTTACTTGTGCATATATTAGGTGGGTCACAAAGTTCGTTCGCCAGATTTTCAAAAAATCATAACTGTTTAAAAGAGGAAACCTTTCTTTTTACAACAGTACCTTTGGCATGAAATAGCGTGAAAAAGTTCAAAAGTTAAAAGCAGTTGAATGAAATCACTCAAGATCAGCACTTTTCAAGCAGGGTCACGAAAAATTCTGGAAGTAATTTTATTTGATAGAGTAAATTTTGCTTATTACAGTGGCACCTTTTTCATGAATTAAAACGAAGTAGCTCGAGAGTTAGAAGTGAATAAAGAGAATTTCTTCACTTTTGCAATTTTTGAGCATGCTCAAAAGAGCTTGAAAACGTCATAGAATAGGCGAAAAAGTCACAAACATGGGTTTTGTGACCTTCTCTTTTTAGCTGAGCGAAAATCGTGCCAATCGGGAGCAATTCTCATTTTCGCGATTTATTCGGATTTTCGGGTCTGCGTTTTTCACGAAAATGAAAATTGCTCCCGATGGCACGATTTTCGCTCAGCCAGAAAGCGAAGGTCACAAAACCCATGTTTATGACTTTCTCGCCTTTTCTGTGACGTTTTTAAGCTTTTTTGAGCATGCTCAAAAATTGCAAAAGCGAAATTCTCTTTATTTACTTCTAACTCTCGAGCTACTTCGTTTTAATTCATGAAGAAGGTACCACTGTAATAAGCAAAATTTACTCTATCAAATAAAATTACTTCCAGAATTTTTCGTGACCCTGCTTGAAAAGTGCTGATCTTGAGTGATTTCATTCAACTGCTTTTAACTTTTGAACTTTCTCACGCTATTTCATGCCAAAGGCACTGTTGTAAAAAGAAAGGTTTCCTCTTTTAAACAGGAATAAATTCAAGAAATTTCACCGAGAAGGAAGGAAGTTATGATTTTTTGAAAATCTGGCGAACAAACTTTGTGACCCACCTAATATAATACATATGTATATATATGTATATGTATATGTATATATATTGCATCTCCGGAATGGGTGGAGCTGGAACTCGTATAGGCGGAGTTTGTCACCTACCGATTGAACTCTTATTCAACTCTAATTCTCATGTAAATCACGCTCATTCACTGTACACACGCATGTGAGGAAAACAAAGCACTTAAATATCGAGGACTTTGAACTTTATTTCGCAACTCAATTTGTTATGGAAGTGCTCGTATCTTCACAAATGTTTATTCTATGTCTTCTGTTCAAAATATAAACTGCCTCTATAACTTTATGTGCAAAGATTTGATACCAAGTCAAGAGCTTCTTCATCACCGCTTCTAATTTGTCAGATGCTTTCCTGATAAGCTAGAGAGGCTTCTGCATTTGAAAGCTCCGTGCGACGTGCCGGTGCCGTTCCAGCGCCATGACGCCATGCCAGGCCAACATTTACGTAGGCGCCACAGCTTGTATCTCGATTTAGCTTCCATTCCAGCGCTAACGCGGCCTTTTTAGTATTGTAACATAACGCTAGCATTGTAAGCGATAACATACCTACTCCTGGATCTTTTCTACGGAGCTTTTAGCTTTGTCTGTCCTAAGTTAGGAGTCTTGCTTTCGGCACCATACGATAGTAGGGTCGCCTACCAAGACAGTGCCCATACCAAGACAGTGCCCAGTGCCCGGCGCAAAATGCCGCTTTATAAACGAGAAAATCGCTCTGGAACAACGAAGAGAGCAGAGAACCCCTAGGCGGCAACGCCCCTCAAGTAATGCCCGCCCGTCCGCGTTCGGTCAACCAATCGCCGTTTCCGCAGAAATTCGCTCCGTGTGTTCTCTAGAACGGAGGTTGTTGGGGTTTTTGCAAATTCTCGATTTTTAATCAGGGACATGAGAAGGCCCGGAACGACAAAAACATGGAAGTCGAGAATTTCGGTGGATGGTGGCTCCAAAGGATCGAACTGTTTCAATGTTTCATGTCATTTCCGCATCTCCTATGATTCTTGTTTTTTGCAAATCTCTGCCTCAATTGCAGTAAGCCTGATGAGAGGGCGTCAGATTCCGCGCGGCCACACTGACTCGGCTTTGCGCTGCGTTTGCGACGGTTTCGCCTTTAATCTTTTTCCAGTGTTCATAAAAACATGATCGGCAACTCGTACGCGACCGTGACGTCGGGTCCGGCGAAGCGGCTGAGCGGCACCCGAGCAGTTCGAGTCGGGCTCCCTTCAAGTGAGACAAGCTGTAGTTTCTACAACTTCTGTTTTCAGTTGCCCGCGGAGCGCGTAAACTCGCACCGCAAAGAGACGGTTTTTCCGCACGAGCGGTCTTCAGCGTCACCCTGTTTTTGTGTCTCAACGCCGCGCACGCCACAAATCTTCTCTCCCCTGTTTTGCTTACAATTAGGCAAAAGCCGCCGCAGTGTGTGTCGCGCGCTACAGTGGTCCTGTACGGAAAGCCTTACGGTCGTGCAAATCGCCCTACACCCCACCGCCACAATGAAAGGCCGTTGACTCCTCTGAAGTGAACATTTCACGCAGTACTAACGATAAGCTACCCTAATTTCACGCGTATAAGGCGCGGGGGACTTTTTTCCAAAATCGACCAGCCCAGATACGCCAAAGGACTTCACAACCAAAGGACCCTATAACATGCTGTATATTGCTTGAGAGAATCGTGCGATGTAAGGATTTCTTCCCGGGATACAGTGAACCTGCTGTGCGACTCGCTTGAAAATTCGAAAAAATGCGCCTTATATGCGTGAAATTAGGGTACTTGATTATGGAACTGCGATGCCATGCTGCAAGTTTTTCCACTTCAGGGATTGAATGTTGCGTGATTTTTGTGCCGCACGATTCCCTCAAGCACGCGGCACCGCATAGGGCCTTTGGTCGCGAAGTCCTTTAACGCGAGTGGGCCGTCGACTTCATTAGAAAATCCCGCTTACCTTGTACGCTTGAAATAAGGGTGTTAATTGCTGAAGATGACAAACGCTGAGCGACAGACTTATCTTGGAGCAAACTATAAAAGATAGCATAAAATTGCATATATATAGAGGTGTCCCAAAAAATGTATCCTCTGTTTGGTTGTTAACTCTCTTATTATGAGGTTCTCCTAGAAGCGGTAAACGCCATTTTGTAGAGCTGGCTTCAACTTAGATTAGCAGTATGGAGCGAATCATTCATCTCTCTTCATTACTGTAGGATTACGGTGGGAACTTCAAAGAGGGTTTTAAGCGGGGCCATATTTTGCCCCAGAAAGGAAACGATACAGCACAAAAACTTTTACACTAGGCTACTTAAAGTTGCTGATTTTAGCTGTAAAGTTTCCAACTTATTATGATGCTTCATTGAATAGTTATGCCAGGTTGGAGGTAACGGCCATTATTTCAGTGTTTCTAGAAAGTGCGGTTACACCGTTTAAAAGTTTCGCAATCTTGTGAATAGTTGAGTGTTGAACTCAGCGTCCATAGAAACCCTGTTACACAAGTTTTCACATCTTTTCGAAAAGTTTTGAAACGGCAGCTTCTTCCACATTGACACCATATGTTTCAAGTTTCTACCGTAATCCTACAGTAACAGTGAGTGATCGCTGATTCGCTCTATACTGTAAATCTAAGGCGAATCTAAGTTGAAGCCAGCTCTACAAAATGGCGTTTACCGCTTCTCGAAAGACCTCATAATAAGAGAGTTATTAACAATCAAACAGTGGATACATTTTGGATACCCTGTATACCGTGACCGCCAAAAAGTTGCGGAGCCGCCTTCCTCTTTTTATCGCTCATTTTCGAATGGAAAACAAAGATGAAAGGAAAAAATGTGTGGATTGCATGAGACGATAGAGCTCTTCAAGAGCTACAACCCACACATTGTGCTTTTTGGAAAACATGCATTTTAAAAATTTTAAAAATCTTTTTCTAAGAAAAGTCCGAAAATGGCCGCGTCACAATGTCGCGGACAATAATTCTTCGAACGCGAAAATTTCCTTTTGGGTCCTATTTTTGAGTGGAACCACACGTAATCCGAACAGGTACATACTACATTATAGAGCTCATCGAGGACAATGATCAGGTAGTGGTCATTTCCAAAAAAACCCAAACTTGAATTTTATTTTGCTTTTTTTTCAAAAAATAACTTTCAGTTCCCTTTTTCAAGCCAAATTTCTTCACATGTAAACCTAATGAAGACATCCTAATAAAGCTTTTCGACTGAAATGGATGCTCTTTGCTATCCTCTATATCGGACGTGTGTTGGTGAATTTCTTTGCTGAAAATGGCTCTTGACAGTACGTGCACATAACCCCACCTGCACCACACCACTGAATTGCACCGCTTTGCAGGCCTGTAGCTCGACCGGCAGTCATTCTACGAGCCTGCAAGTAGGCTCATTTGAAAGAGCGTGACTATCTCTACACGAGGGTAGGCAAATGAGTTCAGTTTCAGGAATAAGAGATTTGGCGGATGGGGTGACAAAGCGCAGCCTTAGAGGTGATTGGAGTGAAGGCTCCTATCAACGCCAGAACAGTCTTAGAGCTCCGAAATGGATCTATTGCATATAAATTGACGTTTTTGAACTTCCAGAATGGAACTAGTAGCGAAAGGAGCTTTGCTCAACTTTACCATACCACAGAAGCTGCGCTCTGTCACCGCATCCGCCAAATCTCTGTTATTCCTGAAACTGAACTCATTTGCCTACCTTCGTGTGGAGAAAGGCACGCTCTTTCGAATGAGCCTACTAGCAGGCTTGACTGCCGATCGAGCTACAAGCCTGCAAAGCGTGTAATTCAGTGGTGAGGTGCAGGTGGGGTTATGTGCACGCACTGTCAAGAGCCATTTTCAGCAAAGAAACTCACCAGCACACGTCCGATGCATACAGGATGGCAAAAAGCTTCCATTTTAGTCGAACAGCTTTGTTAGGATGTCTTGAGTAGGTTTACATTTGAAGAAATATGGCTTGAAAAAGGAAACTAGAAGTTATTTTTTGAAAAAAAGCAAAATATAATTCAAGTTTGGATTTTTTTTGGAAGTAACCACTACCTGATTATTGTCCTCGATGAGCTCTATAATGTAGTATGTGCCTGTTCGGATTACATGTGTTTCCACTCAAAAGTAGGACCTAACAGGAAATTTTCGCGTTCGAAGAAATATTGTCCGCGACATTGTGACGCGGCCATTTTCGGACTCTTCTTAGAAAAATTTTTTTTAAAATTTCTAAAATGCAGGTTTTCCAGAAAGCACAATGTGTGAGTTGTAGCTCTTGAAGAGCTCTATCGCCTCATGCAATCCAAACATTTTTTCATCTTTGTTTTCCATTCGAAAATGAGCGATGAAAAAAGGAAGGCGGCTTGTCCGCAACTTTTTTGGCTGTCACTGTATATCCAAAATGCACGTATCGCAGCCGCCTGCGATATGCGCTCGCGAGCGTTTGCAGCGCGGTGCCCTGCGTTGGCACATGGACAACTATGTACGAATACAGCCTTATGCAGCGGTGGAAAACTTTGTAGGAACTGTGAATGTGTGAGGTTTGATCAGCAATTCGAAACCTTCCTAAAGTGCTTCTGCATACATACATCACTGCCGCGGAGTGGGACGTATTTCAGTGTAATTGATCGACGCATATAATTTTAACATCTAAGCGGAATACTGATTTTTCATCAAAATGGGATGAGGGGAAGGGGGAAACTTTCTTTACATAGTTTACTTTCAATGCAAGCTGTTATACTTTTTCTCAACGTGTTCGCTTCTATCCAGGCAATAATCGACTTAAGGCATGAGACACCGGTAAGCAAAATAAGCTAATGGTTGGCACCAACAAACTCTTATACAGCTTGAACATATCTTTTCCAGGAAGATCGTGCTAGGCTGGAGCAGTTTGTAGAATGTTTGAAGAATTGCGTGAAAGAACCTGCTGAAGACAATCAAGTTGCTTGCAGGGAATGTGAAAACATTTTTGTTGAAACAGCCTACCCCCAAGATTTTGTAAATCAACATGGACCAACCCACCCTCAAAATCCTGTAAATCCGGGTGCACCAACGTACCCTCCAGATTTTGTAAACGCAAATGGAACTTATCCTCAAGACTCTGGAAATCAAAATGGACCAACTAACTCTCCAAATTATGTAAACCCAGACGGAACAACTCATCCTCAAAATCTTGTAAATCCAGATGGATCAACTAATCTTGGGGACTATGTGAATCTAAATGGACCAACTAAACCTCCAAATTATCTACACCCAGACGGAACAACTTACCCTCAAAAGTTTGTAAATCCAGATGGGTCAACTTATCTTGGAGAACATCTAAATCAAAATGGACCAACTTACCCTCAAAAGTTTGTATATCCAGATGGGTCAACTTATCTTGGAGAACATCTAAATCAAAATGGACCAACTTACCTTCAAAAGTTTGTAAATCCAGATGGGTCAAGTTATCTTGGAGAACATCTAAATCCAAATGGACCAAATTACCCCCAAAAGTTTGTAAATCCAGATGGGTCAACTTATTTTGGAGAATATCTAAATCAAAATGGACCAAATTACCCTCAAAATTTTGTAAATCCAGATGGATCAACTTATCTTGGAGACTACCTAAATCCAAAGGGACCAAATTACCCTCAAAATTTTGTAAATTTAGAATCTATCTTGGAGACTATCTAAATCCAAATGGACCAAATTATCCTCAAAATTTTGTAAATCCAGATGGATCAACTTATCTTGGAGACTATCTAACTCCAAATAAACCAAATTACCCACGAACTTTGTAAATCCAAATGAATCAACTAACATTCCAAATTGTAACTCAGATGGACCAACTTACCCTCAAGATTCTGTAAATCGAAATAGAGCAATTTACCCTCGAATTTCCGTGAATCCAGATGGACCAACTTATTAGCTTACCTTTTTTCCTGTAAGACAAGATAAACCAACTTATCCTCAAAATTCTGTAAATCAAAATGAATTAACTTACCCTCGATATCGTGTAATCTAATAAGTCCAGATGATAGAGACTCTATAGAATCAGATGAGCTAATTCTATAGGTTAATCTATCCTGCCAGATTGATGAACTAGATTCTTTATCGTTTTGTATTATGGTGTTTCAAAATAAATATTTTTTGATTGCTGGTAAAACAGAGGATAAACGACTCGGCGTTTCTGGTGCCTTGTGTTAGTATCCGCCGAACGCACTCTACTTCGTATCGAAAGGCTATTAACGCAGAAGGAAATCCGTAAATTGCTCAAGAGTAACTGGGTACTTTAGCTGACGTGAACTGTAGTGTACAGTAGTGTACAGTAGTGTACAGTAGTGTCTTGATTGCAGACGTTTTTCTTCTTGATGGAGCCAAAAAGTCGGGAAAATTGCTTCTCCTTCCAATATCTTCCCCTTGCTAAGCCCTTACGTCGCATTGCGCTTTGGACTGCATTTTTGTAAAACAGAAGGCAACTTTATCGTTTATCTCCCCCCATATTGTTAGTTTCACAAGTATTCTTCTTCACAACGTCAACTGCAGATTCTGCTATGATGACACTCCAGGGCTATGATGTTTCTGTTTTCTGCTCACATCAAATCGATCATGATTGATATTGCGCTCAGGCGCCATAGCTTCAATGTAGGCTTTCCTCAGCCGACTTAGGATGACGGAGGTTTACTAAAGACCATTGTCTTTGACATGGACTCATATTATCTCGATTTGGAAAAAATGACTACATTTCACGGTGTGCTGCTGATACAGACATGAATCACAATTTCTAATTTTCAAACAAACATAATGCTTGCTGCCCACTTAAAGACAAGTAGGTCAGTAGGAAGAGAAAAAATGTGTGTGTTTAGTAGGAAGAGAGAAAATTTGTTGCGCCGGCGACACTTTGAACAATTCACGCAGGATGGCTGCTTATTACTGCGCATCACTGCCTTCTCCCGGTCCAAAGCCATACTCGGACTTTTTGCGAAACTTTGCCGCAACGTGACGATCAACAGGAGATCCGTTACTGTTGTAAAAGGTTTTCCATAGCAATTTCTTTGAATAATTACTCTGAAGTTCTTTTTGTGCAGAGCCTACATGATCCGAACTGCCATTTTTGCCAAAAGCAGTACGCTTTCCCTCAAAATGTGTGAAAATAAAGACGCAGAAAAGCAAAGTTGTTACCTCAGTCTACGACCTCGTCTGATCGCCATAGTTCGTTCTGAAGTGGGCTTATGCTTTATCCAGCTCAGCCCGAGCCGCGCACTTTTGTCAGCGGCGGCTCTTACATAAAGAAAAATAAGTGGAAGAGATTTGAAAAGTAGAAATCACGCCTGGTATTTTCGAAATTTTTTTAAATCAGACCTGCATAACCCAAAAATTGGAGTCTGGGAATCTGACCGAAGATTTTCTCTGAGGCTCCGGGATACTTCATGGGAATTCAGTCGTCTCTTGCGATCTGGCGATCTTCGAATCTTGAAGCTCCAGATATCTGGATTTCAGTTTACCTATCCGTAAGTGTTCCCATCATCCTTCACTATGAACATATTGAACAGTAGCGAGAAGCTGCACATGTCGCATATTCCAACTTTTCGCATTAACCCTGGCGATCCACAGGGCCGACTATCTCTTCTTCAGAGCCGTTTTGCTTTTTATGAAGTGAATGAAAACATCTCACAAGGGAACGATCCCAACTTAAGGTGGCGAATTGGAATGAATCGCATATCATTAGGTGCGTCTTGATGAGCTGATTGCAAATCTACCTTCCGTATCTGCGACAACATTATCTGGAAGAAGTTATGAAAGGTTAAAAACGTGAAGCAACGAGGGTTTTAGTGCATAGTGTGCTTCAAAATTCAACTTGGGAGTGTATGACTAGCATGATATTGAGTGTACTAATTTCAAGGAATGCTCACACTCTAAAGAAACATAAATAAGTGTTTTCGAACAACTAATTTTCGAGGTATTGCGCAGTATATTTGCCAAATTTGGACTTTCCATTGCTCATAGCTTTTACCAAAGAACTTTAGTTGCTTTCTAGCTATTCAAAAACATTTATTTGCCTTTCTTTTGAATGTGAGCATTCCGTGGAATCAGATATGATGCTAGTCGTGCACCTCCAAGTT
This sequence comes from Cylicocyclus nassatus, assembly GCA_958299035.1. NCBI lineage: Eukaryota > Metazoa > Nematoda > Chromadorea > Rhabditida > Strongylidae > Cylicocyclus > Cylicocyclus nassatus. The sequence goes on along the minus strand of CATQJL010000001.1, from coordinate 36,454,414 downwards.
GCATTTTAAAGCAAATTATGCATCAAAACCCCCGTTACTTCACATTTTAAACCTTTCATAACTCTTCCAGAGAACGTTGTCGCAGATGTAGAAGGTAGATTTGGAATCTGCTCATCAAGACGCATCTAATGGTATGCGGTTTATTCCAATTCGCCACCTTAAGTAGGGACCGTTTTCTTGTTAGAATTGTACCTATTACCTAAACCCAACGGTGGTATGTTTTTTCCGAACTTTCGATAAGCCTCAAGTCAAAGTCGCGTTATCAAATTTCTCGATGTTCTAACAACTTTGAAAGTGTTTGAAAACATTTTCTGATTGTTTTTAGAACCTTTCTTGTTATAACAGCCAATTGAGTCCAAATCATAGTAATTGCATCTCATATGTGTTTCGTCTTTCGTTTCACAACTTTAAGTGTATAGATTTTCAAGTAGCACACCTTAGAGTTTATGGTATCAGTTATCACATAGAAAACCGTTGACAGTAGCGGAGAAGATAGCATATCAATTTGTTTTCTGATTAAATAAGGAAATTGCTAAAATTCATCTGCCAACAAAATTGACTGGAGCAATTTTAATCTGAAAACTGCAGTGAAATCGCTATACTGCAAAGCACTTTTGAATATGTATGCTGTTTAGCGAAAACTATACTCGTTGACTACTATTAGCATTCAAATCTCTAACCCGGAAGAAAAAGATTGAAAAAAACTTTTTCTACCAACGATATTTATACCTAAATGTGGACTATTTTAACTGGTAGAAGTGATGTGACTGTTTATATCATATAATAGAAGATTAATGCTAATCAATATTTCGTTTTATTCAATCAAAACTTTAGTTCCTAGCTAAGCAAAAATTCAATTTCGTATATCTGAAAAATCGTCTTTACTTTAAAACATGCAATGAATTTGGCTTGAGACGTGGCTTAATGAAAACAAAATTTTGACTTACACTCACCTTTCCTGGGTGGCGTACTAAATCTTTTTCGATTTTTTAAAAATTTTAAACAATCTTTTTTCTTGGTTACAAGTTCATAGATCACATAGATAACCGCAAGGTCAAGATTGATTCAATTTTTAGATTGGTAGATTTCTATCTCACACTTTGTTCTGAACAGACTCTTGATCTCTTGATTTTTATGCTTTTGCTACAAGATTTCGAGGCCGAACTTATAGAGGTGAGCGAAAGTGTTTCAAAAGAAGACGGAAATTTCGAACTCCACTTAGACTAGAAAACTAGAAAAAGTTAAACTAGAAAAAATCTCGATTACAAATGTACAAAAATGGAAAAAAGCGATTTACACTGGAGCCGGCGACATCTGCGTGACATCGTCAAATCTCAATTTAGAGTGGGGAGATTATATTTGTGCATTAAAAGTCAAATGTTCAAACTCATAAATTAATGCGGAAGCTGCAGAATTTTTTTTTGGGAAGAGTGAAACCCCAAAGATATCACTACGTTATCCCTTGAATCTCTTTGTATTTCACCTTATTCAATGTTGCATTGAGGCAATGTCGAATGAATCAGATTGTGGATTTTGTACCTTTTCTGAAAGTTTCGATTTCTGAGTGTAGACGCAACGAAAAATCTCCAAGGTATTATATCTCACAAACAATTAGTCCGGAAGAAGAAAGTGTCAAGGCTGAGGCTTTTTTTTGTATCAAGGTGATTTTTTCAAATGAGAGGCAGAAGAAAACAGATTGTGTGGCAGCAACTTGATCTACCACATATTCTCCACTTTCAGAACTACTGCTCAAAATGTGACTCACAAGAATGCTTAGGATGCTTTTTGTTTTACTCCCAAGTTTTCAAATGATCCGTGAAAATATCGAGGTATTGTTCCACATAATTTCGATTTTTCCTTCAAACATTTATGGCAAGCAGCTTCCTAGAGTTCATAGAGCATTGCTAACGGTCTCTTGCAAAGACTGAGCCTTCATTGCACGGATCTTGCAGATCAATACTTTTAAGCTAGCTAGAAGAAAGTATCTCTCAGAAAAATCTGGATTAGGTATAAGACATTCGAGAAATCTGGCGATCGCGCGCGACATGCACGCACTTCCGCTAATCGCATTTTCTCGGTTTTTGTCTATGATCGAATGGTTTTTCTGCTTACCTATGGTAGTATTTAGTCACTGGAAGTGACTGAGTTCTTGAGGTGATGCCTTTCTGTATCAAATCCCTTGCCACGATTTTATAAATTCTATTCGATTTTGTAAATGTTCCAAGCGTTTGTTGTTGTCACCCTGATTTACTTACCTGTTTCTTGAAACCCATAATCTGTGCTGAAAAGTTTCGCGTGTATTGCACCATTTGCTTCTGCTTTTGATAATTAGCATTCTGCTGCACAAAGGCTTTAGTTGATGAGCAGCATCTGCATAATTATTGCGTATAATCACCACATTAGGAAGCGTCATTTAGTGGAAACAGGGCTCGGCATCAGCTGGAACCAGGACTTGTAAGGAAGCCCCTTTGCTTTTCAATAATTCTTAAGAAGTCCCTTCAATTTTTACTCCCCCCCCCCCCACCCCCTTCACCCCCATCACTATTTCTCGCTTTCTTTTTTGCTTGTGTGTCGTTTATACCAGAGTAGAAGGTGGGGCTGAAAATTCCTCTATTAGTATTTATCAAGCAGAAAATTTCGAGAAAAATTCTGATCACTTCCCGCATCATGCGCCGAACGCGTTTTGCTACATGGTTGGAGCCTGAACGTGCCGGTCTAGCACTTGTCTCCTCCCTCCACATCTACCCTATTCACTTCCCAATTCTTTCCCCTCCTCTCTCCACCTCATCCCCCTCCCCTTCCCCCTCCTCTGAATATGATAACAAATACGTATAACAAGTAAGAACATGAAAAGAAAAAAAGGAGGCAGAAAGGCGAGCACAACCAAGACCGAATTAAACTGCTTGGGGAGGGGGGGGGGGGGTGCTTTGCGATCGGAGCAGGTTGCGTTGCCAATGTAAATTGTTTGAGGGTTATAGAAAAGCCTAACATAAAGATTATGGAATGGTTTTTGCTTGTATGAAAATATTCACGGAGTCATTGATATATGCAGAAAGTACGAAAAAATTATGTGAGCTACGGTGCCATGGTGCCGGCGTTAGAATCTGCGAAATATATGCGATATCGCGTCGGAAACACCGTATCCCATGTGAGTTTGCTTAAAGTCAGAATTTCACAAAGAAAAGCACATATTCGGAAAAAGCTCGGAAAGTTCAGAAATCTGTCGAAACGGCGCTATTTTTTTGCGAAACCCGTGTTCCTTGCAAAATTAGGTGACCGTAAACTCAAGTTAATCAAGGATACCGCGTAATCAATTACAGCTGCAGTACTCAGGATGTGGGTGCATAATTTTAGCGTCAGATAAAGTTGAAAGGAAGGTTTTGCAAGAAAATAATGCATTTCTGGATAAGTTAGAATGAGCTTTTCCAGAGGATATGCCTCTCTTGTTTAACTGATTCTGACTTTTAGGAGAATAACCCTGACTGCGCTTCCGCCGCAATATCGCATTTATTTCGCAGTATTTTAATGGCAGCACCGACGGTGCTGTACCAGCTGAAACGGTTCCACAATTGGAGAAGTTCAGCACGGACACTTTTTAATCGTTAATAACTCTTCAAACAAAGCCTTTTGCTCAGCTTCAAGTACCATAGACCAGCTTAGATTTACAGTATGGAGCAAATCATCCATGACTATTCTTAGTGTAGAGTTACGTTGAAAACTTCCAGCTCACAGCGTCATTGTGGACTAGCCGAGTTTCAGAAAAAAATTCCCAAAAAATTGAAATGCTGTGTACTAGGGTTTTCACAAACGTTGATTTCATCACTCAACTTTTTACAAGTTCTGATTTTTTTAATCTTCATGAAAATTCAGCATGCTCGTTTGTGAAACAATCACAACGAACAAATTATTTTTTCCTCGTTTTCCCCTTGGATTGTCTGGTGGTCTGGAGCGACACCTGAACCTGCACTGAATTTTGCCAAATAAACTAAAAGCGATGTCCCTCCTGCTTTTGATACATGTACTTATTATGCATAGCTTTCTCTTTCCTGATTTCCTATAAGCACCAACTTTTTATGATGGGGGGGGGGGAGATAATTGAACACTTTTGAGGCCCTACCTCTAGAATATCGAAGAAATGATAAGAACTATATATTACGTATCTATATGCAGATAGACCGTGTCGCAGTAACTCGTCTTCCGTACGTTCGCGGGCGCACTGCCCTGTGCTAGCACATGGGCAAGTATATATGAACTTAGGCTTATAATGAAGCTGTGGATAAACGTTGTAAAAACTTTGAATGTGTGTGGCTTTACGGGCAAATCGAAGATTTGTCTTTGCATACATCACTGTCACGAAGTGAAATGCACTATAATGTAATAATTATATGTGATGTATGTATGATTGACGCTTATAATTTCAACACCTGTACAGCAGAATACTAATTCTTCATCAAAATAGATGGGATGGGAGGGGGGCAAATCTCTTTTCATAACTCACTTCAATGCAGGGTGCCATCCTCTTTGTCGTTGTATTCGCTTCTACCCAGGCAGCAAACTTCGACTTAGGTCATGGTGCACCGGTAAGCAAAAGGCTAATGGTTTGCACCAACAAATGCTTGTACAGCTTGTACATATTTTTTTCAGAAACACCGCTCTAGTTGGCTTGCTGAACAAGAGCAAAATTTAGAATGCCTAAAGGTTTGCGTGGATGAACCTACTAAAGGCAACCAAGTTGCTTGCAATGAATGTGGAAAACCTACAAGGCGAAATGGACCAACTTATCCTCAAAACTATATAAACTCAAATGGACCAATTTACAATCCAAATTCATTGAAACCAGCTGGACCAACCTATCCTCAAAATGCAGTGAATCCAGATGGACCAATCTACCCTCCAAATCCATTGAATTCAGATGGACCAACCTACCTTCAAAATTCAGTGAATCCAGATCAACCAATTTACCATCGAGCTTCTGTAAATCCATATGGACTGAGTTACCCTCGTAATTTTGTGAATCAAGATGGACCAACTTACCCTCAAGATTCTGCTATGCCGTATTCAACTTACTTTCTTGTTCAAACACCAGATGGACAAACTTATCAACCTCGAAATCCATATCCAGGTGGACCATCTTACCCTCAAAATTTTGCAAATTTAGGTGGACCAACTTACTCTCGAAATCCTGTAAATCTACATAGACCAAATTACCCTCAAAATTTTGCAAATCCAGGTGGACCATCTTACCCTCAAAATTTTGTAAATTTCGGTGGACCAACTTACGCTCGGAGTTTTGTAAATCAAAATTACCCTCAAAATCCTGCAAATCCAGGTGGACCATCTTACCCTCAAAATTTTGCAAATTTAGGTGGACCAACTTACTCTCGAAATCCTGTAAATCTACCTAGACCAAATTACCCTCAAAATTTTGTAAATCTAGGTGGACCAACTTACTCTCAAAATTCTGTAAATCTGCATAGACCAAATTACCCTCAAAATACTGCACCAAATGGACCAACTTATTTTGGAAATGCTGTAAACCCAAATAGACCATATGGTCAAAGCCCTGTAGGTTCAAATAAACCAAATTTCATAGATGGTTCTATCCCAGAAGTGGGTGAACTAGATTATCCTCACCGTGTTGAAAACCAGCAAAGGAAGAATAAAAAGGAGGAAATAAAGGAAGAAACCCAGGATTCGGGATCTGAGGAGGAATAAACATTTTTCATTTACTTAACTATAGTTGGTTTTCGTTCTTCTGTTTCCCTAAAATGCAGGATAAAGTATTCGACGTCCCTTATGCCTGTGCCGAACGTATTCCACTTCGTAGTGAAGAGGTTACTGAATGCGTGAAGTCTTCTAGAATGACTTGTAAAAATCAATCCATTCCAAGTCAGTGCTTCTATCCTCCGATTACTTTGAACCAATTCACCCGCGAGAAACAAAGGACTCGGTTAATCCCAAGGACGAAATCGAATCTTGGTCCGATCTGGCTATAGCGGCGCCTTATACTAATATGCCACTCGTCCCCACTGGTGAAATATACAGGGTGTCCCAAAAAATGTATCGAACGTTTGATCGTTAATATCTCTCTTCTAAAGAAGTCTTTTCCCTTGCTTCAGGTATTAATCTGTAGAGCTGGCTTCAACTTAGATTTGCATTATAGAACGAATCACTCACCTCTCTTCGCTACTGTAGGATTACGGTAGAAACTTCAAAGAGGGTTTTAAGCAACGAAAGGCCACATTTTGCCCCAGAAAGGAAACAATACAGCCTGAAAACTTTTACACTAGGCTACTTAAAGTTGCTAATTATAATTGTAAAGTTCCCAATTTATTATGATGCTTCATTGAAGAGTTATGCCAAGTAAGAGGTAGCGGCCATTTTTTCAATGTTCCTAAAAAGTGCGGTTACACCGTTTAGAAAGCTTCGTAATCTTGTGAATAGTTGAGTATTGAACTCAGCGTCTATAGAAACCCTGTTCACAAGTTTTCACATTTTTTCGAAAAGTTTTGAAACGGCAGCTTCTTCCACATTGACACCATATGTCTCAAGTTTCCACCGTTTTACTACAGTAATGAAGAGAGATGGGCGATTCATTCTATAATGCAAATCTAAGTTGAAGCCAGCTCTACAAAACGGTAGTTGAAGCAAAGCAAAAGACTTCTTGGGAAGAGAGATATTAACGATCAAACGTTCGATACATTTTTTTGGGACACCCTGTAGAAGCGAATATTTTATTGACATTTACAGCATGAAGAGTAGCTCTGGCATGGAATTTACTTGATGTCCTACCTGCTGCCTTGAAATGTTGACCCGCAGTAAATCTTCCTCAGTTCAGATGACTAAGCTGACCCCTCAGATGAAACCACTAAACTATAGGCTGTATCAGCGAGTATCGGCCCGCACTAGCATGCCGTGCGAGGACGCACCGCCGCATACGACGAGCTGTAAAGCACAGCAGAGTTCGCACGCGTTGCATCGCAACGTCGCAAGTCGCCGCAGGCGCGACGTCGCATGTTGGTTGATGCAACATATATTAGTCTTGCGACCCATTTGCTCCGGTGCTATAAAAGTGCAAGGTGAGCTGACTTCTGAGCGGGCGGTCAGTTGCCCGGAATGTTCTGCGATGCCTGCCGTAAGCGGAGCGATTACCGTTAGCTCGGTTTGCGCAGACAGTATGCCTGCAAGGAGATGCAGAGCAAAATCCGTAAGCTGCTTGAGTAGCTTATGGAACGCGTTAGCTGACATGAATTGCAGCACATGTGCAACTCAGAATCGCACATTTTTTTCTCTATGGTGGCACCGAAAAATTTTTGAACGAACTGCTTTTTCTTCCAAATTTGTCGTCCTAAGCCCTCACATAGGTCTTCAGCTATCTCGGGACTAGGGTTTACTGCGGGCCGTTGTCTTTGCCGTGGTCTTAGATTAGTTCGAATTGGAAAAAAATGGCAATTATTACATTTTTTCATTGTGAAATTGTTGCTGATACAGACAGATATGAACAGGTTTCTCAACTCCCACCTAACATGATGTTTGTTGCCCACTTCGCTAACTTACCGATTCCTTCCATAAACAATCAGAAGAGGCGCAGGCTGCTCGCACGACCGTAATTTTGAACCATTTTCACTCTAAACACTCTCGACAAACTCTGCTGCAGCTTTCGCCTAATCAGTAGGGCAAGAAGAGATTTGCCGCGCGCGCGACACGCTTAGAAAATTCACGCAGGGTGGGTGGATACTGTCGCACCCCAGCAAGAGATCCACTGCTGTTGTATAAAGCTTTTTCCAAGGTCTCGTTTTTCTATAGGTTGTCCCACAAATTATTCAATCGACTTTTTACCGCAATAAGTCATACATTTTTCAATATTGATTGAGATGCAGGGTACCGTTCGATGAAGCAAAGCAAGCTCTATAAGATGGCATGTAAATGTTTGCACCAGATTCAGCACATCAGGGGTTAGAAGCCGAAATTTGAGAACTTTTGAATGCCCAAAAATCAAAAATTCTCTATAACTTCGTCCAAAGAAAAAAATTATCAGGTCCAAAACTCGCTCACTATACCTTCCCACAACACATTCTTACGTGCCCGTTGCTGTGTTTGTTTCTGTGCTAGCAACCGAAAAAATCAAGATTTTCAAGCTTCCAAAAAAGCGATGCTGCGCTGTTTTCACACAGGCAAATGTACGCTACTGGCTTCCAGTAAGACATGAATAAATTTTCGGCTTCTTGGAAGCGCTAGTTCTTGAGAAATACCGAATTTAGCTTTTTTGTTGAGGTATTTTATGTTGAAATTAATATTTCTCGGGAACTAGAGCTCATAGAAAGCTGGAAATCTGTAAATGTCTCCTAAAGGCCTGTAGTACACATTTACCTGTGTGAAAACAGCGCAGCAACGTTTCTTTGGAATCTCGAAAATTTTGGTTTTCTCGGTTTCTAGCACAGAAATAAACACAGCAACGGTACATATGAATGCATTGTGTGGAGTGCATATGCGTGAGCGAGTTTGGAATCTGGTAAGTTTTTTAAGAAAAAAGTTATGAGAAATTTTCAATTTTCTGGGCATCCAAAAGTTCTCAGATTTTGGCTTCTGACTAGTGATGTGTGAATGGTGCGAAATCTTACATGCCATTTTGTAGATTTCGCTTTGCTCTACCGAACGGTACCCCGCATCCTAATCAAGAATTAAATGTATGTGACTTATTGCTTTGAAAAGTCAAAATTGAAAAACTTATGAGACAACCTAATAAATAGTCACACCCGCCATACCTCGGTTAAGGCTAATCAGATTTTGCATCCAGCACAGTCGAGCCGCGCACCTTTGTCTATGGCGGCTTTTGCCTACAGAAGAAGAAGTGAAAAGAGCTTCAAAAAATAGTTTCCGGAGGTTTTGCGCTTTTTATGTGCCATTTGTCAAATCGGAAAAACCTCTAAAAAATGAAGGCTAAGAAAAAAAATTAGAGGCTAAGAGTCTCACTGGGGCTGCCTCTGAGGCTGCGAGTTCCCGGGATTTCGGTCGCCACGCGATCTATCAATTTGCTAGTCTTCCTCATATCCGGTTCTGGTAGACCACATATAACATATTCAAAGGCAGTGTCTCACCACTGCGGGATATACCGGATTTTGCGGATTTCATCAGGCGCCCCTATTGGGCCTATGCCCCATTCGATGAGCTGCTTCCCACGCAGAGAATGCTCAAAGGCCCGTCCACCCAAAATGGGATCTATGAGATTTCGATGTCTAACAGTTGCGGGGTCCTCATCTGCATAATTGCCCAACTTGCGCTGTCTCAAGTTGCTTCCAAAGCGAAAAAATCGCTGTGAAAATTATTCGGAAGACGGTCGCCACGTTGGCTTCTCCTTAGCAAGTGGGCGGTGCGTTCGTCCCGTCCACTCAGCGACGTCGCCTAACAGGCGCAAAGCTTAGAAAATCGATCAAATCGTGCGATAGAGCTGTCTGCCCTGCCATGTGCGCGCAGTAGGCCCGCGGCTGACCGGAAGGCGCAAGGAGTGCTCGTCGTCGGCGAATTCTGAAGGATTCGAATCCAATAATTTGAGACTTTCTTTCAATTTTAGGCCTGGATTCGGACTCAGCGGGCGCAAGAGGTGCTGAAAAGGACAAAAACTAAATCGATTATTTGATGGACGGTGCTTTCAAAGGCACCGTCCATCAAACTGGGGTTTGTGAGGGTCTAACATGCGGAGCCCCCAACTATATAATTGCCCAATTCGCGCTGTTTGAAGTTGCTTCCGAAGCGAGAGAATCGTTTCGAAAACCCTTCGGAAGGCGGTCGCCACGTTGGCTTCTCCTTAGCAAGTGGGCATTGCGAAATCACTGAGTGGGCGGTGCGTTCGTCCCGCCCACTCAGTGATTTCGCCTAGCATACGCAAAGCTCAAGGAATCGATTGAATCATGCAAAAGTGCGTCCCTGCCCAGCCATGGACCCGTAGCGCCCGCGGCGGGGGGGGGGGGGGGGGGGTGCTCGTTTACTGATTCTGGAAGGCATCCGAAGCTCAATAAGTTGAGGACTTTCTTTTGATTTTAGGCCTGGATTCGGACTCAGTGGGCGCAAGAGGTGCTAAGAAGGACAAAGACTCAAAACTGAAGATTTGGGTGGACAAAGGCCTTCAAAGGCAGCCCGAGCAAACACTCGACTTCCGCGTTTTGGGGTTTTTGGCCCTTTCGACGTCCCTGATTCCAAATCCAAACTGAAAACTGCGTGAAATCCTCGTCTGGAATCTTTTTTGAAAGCGTAGACAAGTATTTTAACGCTAACTTGTTGCAGTGAAACGAAAACATGTATCATAGAGAGTGGAGGACTATATTCGCCAAAAGTTAGGCTGTATCAGCCAGCATCGGTCCCGCGCCAACATGCCTTGCGAGGACGCACCCTCGCATGCGACGTGCATTAATACTTGGCAAAGTTCGCACGCCTCACATCGCATCGTCGCAAGTCGCCGCAGGCGCGACGTCGCATAACCGATGCTGGTTGGTACAGCTTATATAGTCCTCTAATTTATCATAGATAGTGTTACCTTGCAATGTGAAAGGTAGCGCGCGTAACCTGAAAGCTCGTCTGTACAGGTGTTGGAGGAGCGGAAGGTGGAAGGGGAGCGACGCTTATCCCTCCCACATAGCTTTCAGAATTACAATTCCGGAGCGGAGCTTGCTGTTTTGCATAGTTGAGAGGAAAGCGGGTGCCTTCAAGACTTCTCCCAAACTGCGTCACATTTGAGGTAGGGTGGACAATTTTGCCCTAACGCTGATTTTAAAGTGGTGCATGGCGCGCAGTTCGGCGATTGCTGGAGGACTTTTCATTTTCCCATTGCCTCTGAACACATCTTTCCAGGTACCGCCATTATTCTTGACGTGTTTGCGGCCAAAGCTAGAGTAGAGCGAGACAACACGTCCGCGTTTTTCTACGGGACGTTTTTCTACGTTTTTCTACCTTCGGAAAACAGAGTCGTGGAGTTTTTACGCGAATTTGTGCTCGTATAAAATTATGCAAAGCCGGAAAGTCTTGAATTAATTCCGAATTCCTTCTGCTGGAACGCTGCCTTAGCTCCACACTTTTGGAAATTACGCTATCTTTGCATCCTCAAGTGCTTTCATTTATCCGTACCATAAACATATTGAAAACAGGAGCGCATCAATGATAAGCTGCATTTCCCAGCTTATTGCATGATTCCCGGTGATCCCCAACTGCAAACCGCCTCTTCTTCAAAGGTTTTTTTAAAGTAAATGGAAACTTAGTTGTACTGATTATCTACCTTAACTGTGCTAAGCGTGTTTCTGACCTTAGATGAACCTCAAGCTAAAACTCGCAATTTGCCTAAATCCTTAATTCTAATGAAGCATTAGAAAAGTTTTCAAAAACTCATGTTTTCTGAATCTTTTGCTTGTGTGAAATCTAATAGTCAGATCATCTTTAAAAAGAAACCTATCTTGAAGAAACTCATGTTCAACGTTTTTGGTGATTTTTTGCAACGGGGGTAAATCTATCGCGGATACTTTATTTTATCCGAGTTGAGAACTTTGTATACTCAGAACTAGAAGCTTTTCCCTATTAGGAAGGTGGCCATTTAAAATTAGTCCTTCTACCGTCAGAAAAATCTCGCATAAGAAACAGTATTTTCTTAAAAAAAAACCCTTAATCGATGCAAATTTCAAAAGCTTGATCGCACTAATTCAAAAAATCGGCTGTTTTAGCAATGTTTGTTTGAGGAGGCGCTTAGATTCGTTTTCTTCATGGTTTTAGGAGTTTTATCAACTGTATCAGATAAGCCTAGAATGATTAATTGCTTTTCATTGCAAGTTTGTTTTATTTTTTTGATGAATCAAGTTTTTGAGTGCATAATTGTTGAAATTTTATTGCACACTTTGGAACTTATGGAATGGATTGATAGGTAAATAAAGAATACATCCTTTGAAAATAACAAATAAAAATCCTTTGTAAAATCGTTGATGTTAGCAAGAGAGGTAGCCTATCATTCGATGTTTTCGACACCACATGAGGAGATCAAAAGTTACGTCAAATTATTTACGCAAGCAAAAAAGCTGAAGCAATATTCTGAAATTAGAAGACTATGATAAAAAATTGATATTTTGGGACAATTTTGGATATAGTCTAGTCAGCAAAAACTACATTTATGATTACTATATGTGCCTTCAAATGCTTTCACACAGAAGACAAACAAAGTCGAGGAAATCTTCCTTATACTAATAAATTTCATATTTAAATGTGGATTTCTATTAGTGTAAAAGTTTCATCTGCTGTATTAGATGGTAAAAGGTCACTGCTGCCTTTTAAAACCCAAAATTGAACTTAGTGACACCTGGTGCATGTTCAAGAGGTATTAATTCACTCCTACTTAATCAAAAGTTCGTTTTATTCGAGCAAAAGTTTATCTCTAGCTAATTAATTGTTAAAAAACTCTATTTTACTTTACATCTGCTATGAACTTGACTTCTGCTGTAGAGCTTTGATATATGACTTTTCAAAACTCAAACTTAATCCTCAAATGGTGTACTGAATCTTTTTCGATTTTGGAAATTCTTTTCAAAAACCTCGTATTCTTGGTTACAAGTAATATCTGGTAAATACAATATATTTAAGCGTCAATTTCTATTCGTTCGGACTCCTGGGTTGGACCCTTGGTTTTCTTAACTCTTACGCCTTTGTTTAAAGATTGATGGTAGAAAAAAGCAGGAAGTCTTAAGAAATGATAAAAAAAATTTCGAGCATAAATAAACATTCTGAGAGAAGAACATTAAACACAAAACTAAGAAATCACCACTCACAAGTTTTACGAGTTTTTTGAAGGGAAGCTTTGTGTTCGGAGGTGGCTAATAGAGCGCTTCTTTCAAGACAACGTATTTTAGGCTCTTTCTTCGTACGTTCTTATTCTCTCCCTTTCAGAGACTCTCAAACATTTACGGTTTGAATTTTTTATCAGACTAACTCAAATTTCTTTTAAAATTCATAACAAACATGAGATTCTGCTCAGAATGGCTATTGAAAGTAGGAGAAATTGAGAATATTTCCGCAAATTTCGAAAATTTTCTTATGTTTGTGTGCATTTATTTCATCAAGAACATATTCGTGTAGAAATGCGTAGCTGAATTTGAAATTTTTCTGTTCACTCAAATTATCTATTTTTCACTATCTATGAGTTTTGATTCTTCCCTATTTCTGCCTTTCTTATCACTTGCATAGTTTTTGAACGCAAAACTTAGAGTGAAAATAGGTGCGTTAAATTTTGTAACCCTTTTGTGGTTTACTGTGATCTCTTCCAGTGTAAATTTTGAGGTAGAAATATTTTTTACTTTACAGTACCCTCTTGTAAAGCGTTCAGAATATTTGATAATTTGCGAACTCAAAGTCAATGAAAATTGTGAAAGAAACACGTAATTTTTGGGGTCCATCCAATCTTCTACTCGTCAAATTCAAAAAATTTTTACAGTGATCTACAAGATGAAAAAAAAACACGAGAGATTATGAAGGAAGGGTCATACGCATTTTATCGAGCGCAGAGACTAGACGTCTCCGCGTCCAGTCAAGATAGTTCGTGTTTGAGACAGACAGCAGACGTCTGGAGGACTGAAAGTGTGTTTGATCGCAGAGACGCCGACAGAGTCCGCAGTTGCGGCCAACCTCTGCATGCAATGACTCGCACATACTTTGCAGGATAGATATCTAATTGTAAGCTCAAAAATTCCTGCAGGTGCAGCAGAGTAAAATTTTGTAGAAGTAGATTGAAAAACCGAAATTGTAAGAAACTAAGCCACCAATTCAATCGCTTTGTATTTTATCCTACTGAATGTTGCACTGCGGCAGTGTGTTTTGCGAATAAATTAAATAGTGATTTCAGTTTCGTTTTCGGAAGATTTTGTTCCTAGCGTTTGATGCAGATTCTGATTTCACATGAAAAACTCTCACTGTATTATACCTCACGAACAGTCCGGAAGCAAAAAAATGTTAAGATTGAGTTTTTTTTGAATCAGGATGTGTTTTGAGCGATTCTTAAGAATACAATCGCTGGTTCTAAGTTAAGCTCATAATCCTCAGAGACGATGAAGATTGTTTGAAAGCAATTGCGATTTACCACAATTTTTTCTGAGCTGCTCTTGTTTGAATCTTAGAAAATCAATTGCTAGTTCTGAATTCTCTAGATTTGTCAAGAAATTATTTATTCTTCACTTAGGATCTAAAGTCGTCTTCATTTTAAACACTGGATAAAATCTTGACTTTCCCTCCAAACATTTACCGCACTTAGCTTTATAGAATTCGTCGGTCATCATTATCATTCTGCACAAAGCCGGGCATTCGTCGATAAAGTCTCTCTCAAAAAAACTTAATAAGATACAAGCGTTTGTGAGTGTCAACCTGCTTTACTTACCACGTTCTTCTCCTTATCTGGTATTGGATCGTAGAGATCACGTGGTTTTGGTTTGTAGAGTTTCGCTTGAATAAAGGCGATCATAATGAGAAGCACTACAGCTTTTCCCATCGTCTCAGAGATGTGAATGAAGCAAATGTCTAGCCTCTTTGCTTCTGCTGCTGAAAAATTTGCATTTTGCTGTACAAGTGTTATGTTGATTGAGCGTCAACAGTACAGTTGTTGCATATAAATACTTCATTAAAAAACGTTATCTCGTGGGAATGATACAAGCAAAGATAGCAAATGTTAGACTTGATGCCGCGTGCATTAATACCCCCCCCCCCCTCCCCTGCAGAGGGAAACGTAGTTTAAAGGAAAGCTATAAATTCGAATCTCTAGGGGCAGTATTTATCAACCTCCTATGTAGGAAGGGGTTCCTGTACAGGTGACAGCCCGCACAGGCGCGAGCACTGGCGAACGCGATATATAAAGCCAAGCTATGATCGGGCTCCTGTCTATTGAACAATATGGTTCGATCTGGCAAGTTTGGCCATGTCGGGCACGACACTCGGGCAGCGGAGCCCGACCCGTCGAGATCGGGCTCTGCTGCCCGACTGCCGTGCCCAACATGGCCAAACTTATCAGATCGGACCATTTGTTGAACCCACGGGTTGGCGCTCTCGCCTGTTCGGGCTCTCGTTAACAATGGCCCGAACAGCGAGTGGGAGATTGATAAATTGGTAAATACCACTCCAGATGCCCGGATTTCATACTGTCTAGCATTCGTATTCCTACTATCCTTCACCATAAACCTATTGAACAGAAGCGAGAAGTTGTACAAGCCGCATTTTCAGCTTTTTGTTTGGTCCCCTTATGATTCCCGGCGGCGCCTTCTCTTCTTCAGTCATTTTTTTCCAAAATCCCCTGTCATACTTCACGCGATTTCAGCGCAAGGCGACCTAGGAACACTCCAATTGTTTGACACTTATCTTAAACACATTTCAAGAGCACAGAAGATAGGGCTTCACACCAACTTAGGGAAGCTAGACACGCCATGCATCGGTAGCGTGCCGGTGTTGGATCTAAGGACTGGCAGGTTGCCAGATCACATGGTGACTAAAGTCGCGTGAAGTATGCACGAGACCTCAGATTAGTACAACTTTGAGACATTTTCATTGAATTCGAAGAAAAAAAAGACTTCTGTCAAGGAGGCTTGGCTCTCTCGGGTCACGCGATAGGATACCTCGGTTGGGCGCTACTGCGGAGGTTCATGTGGTTGTCTAGAGGTTTGATGTAATCAATTCCTATATTGAAGGACGGCGGTCCTCCGGCGATTGGCGCTTGCACGTCTCCTCGGGTTGGCTTCGGTTTGATCCAACCCCACTCCTCGTAACACCGACGAGAAACTGATTTGAGCCAAGCAATCCCCCCTTTAGCGGCCCGAGAAGACGTGCAGGCGCCCGATCGCATGGAACACGGATCAACCAAAACATAACAAAAGGATCAAAACACCAAATTAGCGCTCACAAACCGACTTAAAAAGACTAGACAACAGGCAAGAAACAGGTAAAGGATCACAGGAGCCCTGCGACTTTACACTTCAAAGAAAATTCAGCCGGCCGCTGAGGATCGTGAGAGAATCACATGGAAATCCGGAAAATGCTAGTTGTACAACAGTGCTTAGTATAAGGCATGTTTCTGATAAGAAATGAGTTATTGAAAAATTTCTTCCTTCATCGCAATTTTCTAACTTCGAATAATTCGTTCTTATCGGGAACATGCTTAGCACTGTTGGATCAGATAATCAGTACAACTTTGGAACGTCTTCGTTGACTGCGAAGGAAGAAATACGATTTCGAAGAAAAGACGGTAGCGGATTATTAAGGGATCATACAAAGCTGAAAAATCTGGCTCGTACAACATAACGCGCCTGTTCAATATATTTATAAGGGAATACTTAAGAATGGGTAGACAGTGTGAAATCCAAACATCTGGGGCTTCAGGATATGCAGCTTTCTTTTAGGCAACTCCCCAGCGGGTATGTTAATGGCCGTTAGATAGGCTCTAACGGCTTACAATTAGATACGCATCAATCGTGCATCAACTTAATATTCCGATGTATGTTATGATTGAAGCGTATTTGAATATGACATTTACACAGCAACATGCTAATCATGGAAAAGCTAGATGAAGGAGGGGAGGGGGGGGTGCAAAATTCGTTTCATCATAGACTAGTCAAAGGCTAGAGCAATGCAAGCAGCTATACTGTTCCTCATTGTGATCGCATGTGCCCAGGCGATATTCGTTGCAGCTCCTTTTGATATACCGGTAATCGAATCAGGCCAATTTGGCTGATTTAGCTACAGTCTACTTTGCAGACGACCTATAAGGAATGCTTGGAGATGTGCAGGGATGACACGTTTTCCTACTATTATCCTTGCAGTTACTGCAAGTATTTCACAGAAAAACCAAAACGTAGATCAATTCACTCTTGGACTTCTCGTCCGTATTGAAACGCCTTGAATTAAGAAAATAAACTTTTTTTAGAAAATGGATTAAAGTGTAAAATTTGCGGTGTTGGCTCTCTTAAGATTATAATTTTGAAGGTTAGCTCAGATTTATAATAGTAGGAACTGCCATGAATCAGCTGGTGGCGTAGAATACCAACTTCTACGTGACTTTTCAACATATTCAGAAGAACTGCAAACTTGACATTTTCATTGTTATTTGCTGCTGATAAGGGCGCATCAATTTAGAATTCCTTTCATAAAAATCGTCTTCTTTAATCTTTTTAGTCTGCCGCTGAGATTTATATATCCCATGAGTTTGAAAATTCGTATTAGATATTTGGTTGACTTTGCTAAATTTCGCATGTATGGCGCATCGCATCTTTTGCGACAGAATGACCACGAAAATTAGTGAAAGGGGTATTAGGTGATAGAGCAAAACAAGCTCTACAAAATGGAGTTCGTCCAAAAACTAAAAAATTTCAGAAACTCGCAAATTCGTACCTTCATCCAAAAAGTCTTAGGGATCTCCATTTGTAAAGGCATGTACTCTCCACATCAGACATTCGCATGTAGATACAGTTTATGAAATTTTCTCATGACTAGAACACGAGAATTAAGAGCTTAAAAGTGCAAATTTTCAGGACACTTCAATAATTTTGAAACTCTATTTTTACCTATTTGTAATTCCTTATCTTGACTTTTCCCAACTAATTCCCAAGGTTACGGCAACATTTGTAGCTACAAAATATTATGGCTACAAACTATTGTTGTAGCTACAGTTTCAGGATTATGTATTTGGCATCGAGTACAAATCTTGTAAAGCACTTAAAGTACATTGCTATAATTGTAAAAACGTACCATATGTTGGCAATAATTTTTTAAAGAACCAGTGGAGGTAGCTAATTCTTTAGTGGGCCTGTGCAATATTACTGCCTACAAGCAGGTTTAAGGAAAATTTTTGAAAAATGCCCATATATAACGATTTTTGAGAAATTCAAATTTATTTATTACTCTACCATTACAAAACCAGTAACAAAATTTTCCTAAGCATCTGCTACTATTTTTTTGATTTTTTTTTGGTTCTTCCCGCATACCAATAAAAATATGTGAGCTGAGAACAAAATTTATGGGAGCAAGGGGTGAGAGTCATCGAGTATGGCTTATAAATATCCTATGTTTGTTTGATTGTAAGTACTGATAAATTCGACGAAGTTACAATTTAAAATTTTCAGAAAATCCTAGGGATACAAGCTCGAATAATAATTGAGGGCATCCAAACGTGAATAACCTCACACATCCTCATGGATGTAAAGTCGATTCGAACAACCGTAAGCTGCCGCAACATTTCCACATAGGACCCAATCGCGCACGCGAGCAAGCACATGTAGGCTGCTGCATGGCAAGGCGCAACATCTTTAGGTGCGAACGCTGCGTTATTAGCCGCGGAGCGCGTGAGGCGCAGGATCTATAACGGTGAAGATACGCGCGTGCCGCGTTCGCGCCGCTCAACTAATATTGCTCCAGCGAGTTCGTCATGCAGTAGCCTTTAGGTGTAAAAGATATTGCCGTTAAGGCCACTCAAGAAGGGTTCTCATGGTTACCGTTGTGCGAAATGTCCGACTCCCCTTTTTGAAGGGAAAACTTCTTCACGTTCTGCCTCCGATATTGGAGTGCGTAAAGTAGAGTCGGTGTCAATCATGTGCTCCCTTTTCCATAAGCGCAATGAGCTTTGCGCCACGTTCATGCGCGTAAGGCTCGGGCATTCAAATTGGCCTCATTGATTGGAGGTCTGCGCGCAGGGCCCTTGCGTTGCGCATGCGTAGTTCCAATGCGAAAGGGAGAACGTAATTGACATTGACTGTAGGTAAGTAACCTGATGTATCAAGGAATCCTTCCGCAAACTCCGATCTCAGTGTCGAGGCGGCACTTCCGCCCACATTTCCTTTTTTGCATGTTTGATAAACGGCATTCAAAACTCCGTTGATTATTCTGACGGAATATCATATGCACATATGCAACGCTCCTTAAAGGCAGCGTCCAGGCAGATCTGGACCTATGGGGCTTTTACGTGGAAAGTACTTTTGGGGCCCTAACTAAGGCACTGCCCAAACGGCAGCTCAAGTAGTGCTCTAATGGCTGAGATATTCCCCTCGAAACTGGCCCCCGCGGACGTATTCGCATGGATTCATGGCATTGTCGCGCCAGGATCCACGCTTTGCGCCATAAATCCATGCGAAACACGGTCGCGGGGTCCAGTTTCGAGGGGAATATCTCAGCCATTACAGCACTACCTGAGCTGCCGCTTGGGCAGTGCCTTAGTTAGAGCCCCAAAAGTACTTTCCACGTTAAAGCCCCATAGGTCCAAATCTGCCTGGACGCTGCCTTTAATGAAGCTCGGTTAATTGGCTTATCTAATGCGACACTTACTTATAATATAATCAAGTTCTTGCAACCACTAATTCTTATTACTACGTCAGGTGAAAGTCAATTTTTCATTTTCATTTTCATTTGTACGCTCAAGGCGTTCCATAAAAAAAAAACACATTGAGAAGTTAGTAATACAGCGGAATGAACAAGAATTGTAGACGAATATAGGCATCATCATGTCAGTCCGAGTCTAATCGGTAGTCAGACTAATGCAAGAAAGATGAAAGATATTGATATTTCTTCTTGTAATTTTTGCAAATATAGTCTCTCAAAGCAGTAATTGTTTTTTTTCTTTTATTTAATCATCGAATCGGTTTGGGTAACGACAGAGTAGATAGGGGGACTTTTTCGCCTTTACTTCCTAACTCTTTCAAACCAATGTTGGGAACCTATGCTTCATGCTCTTTTTGATAGTGACCCAAGACTGTTTACTTTCGCACTTGACTAAGAGCAGGATTAACTAATTTAGCGCAGACCCTTGTTGATGAGTTGCATGATCCTTTTGACAAAATTTCAAAATTGATATTGATGTTTACAAAAACGTTATCTATACCGTATTTTCTTACCATATGAGGCCTATGGTGCATTATATTATATTATACAAATATATCTAGATTTTACTTTCCTAAAGTCAAAAACTCGAGAAAGTCTGAAAATTATAATTGCTCAAGTGATTCAAACCGATTATACCATCTCTAGTCCACGAAAGTAGGCTATTAAGCAGTAAGATTGAATCATCTTGAATCTTTAGTAATTCCAGGCGCCAAAAATTAACGAAATTACCGGAATAACAAATTGCAAAATTCAAGATGGATGAAAGAATATTTAGTGTCTCTCCTTACTGAGTTGTCGACGCAAAATGTTCATAATAATTCATATTTTGGATACCACTAGATGAGCATGTATCTTTGTTCCTCATATTCAACTATTCATTTAAACCAGAAGAGATGACGTACCCTGAAGATCTAATGTACGTAATATTTTGAGAGAACGAGAGGATAACAACATTAGAGTAACCTCTTAAAGTAATCATCCTCTATGCTTTTACACCATTTACCCTAAGATATTCGTAAAGTTTCCCTAGTTTGTAGCAGGAACCCTCAGACTAGGCAATCGTCCCCAAGGAGCAATTTACGCTACTTAAGCGACCTCTTTCTCTGATCTGAGAATAGCTAGCCAAAAAGTCATGCATGGTATTGCAATTTTCAGTCTATTTTGAATTATTTCTTTTTGCCTTTGTTTACCTAAATCTTGAATATGCTAGGGAGAACATCACTATATTTTTTACTTGATTTTTTCGGAATGCTATGCTTTGCTGCTCAATGACGCAGTTTCCTCAAAAGCATAATGTCCAAAGATCTGCGGTTCCATCCTCGTCAAGAAGCTATCAGCTTTGGAAGATTTACTCCAGCACGTAAGAAATTCGATTTGCACTCGCCTTCATGCAAGGTATCGTCGCAAATAGGATTCGTATGCCTTCAGCTCATGCTCCCCAGTGGATTCATGGTCTTTATCCTTTTTTCTGTCTGAAAACATTTTCGAAGACTCTATCAACACTGTCTCGCCTAAAACTTCGTCGAATATACTCCTAGTGTGAAAATTCAAAAAGTTTTGGAAATTCAGCTCGGGTGCTGCTGTAATATTCATAACGATTTCTAGATACAGGTGATGGTTGATATTGAGCATTGGAAAGTATTAGGTCGTTTCAAAAGTAATTTCGCTTTTTTCAAACGGTTGCCACAATCGATGGAACAAACCTTTCTAAGAGATCTTGGTAGCGTTCGATGTAGAATTTCATTCTCTTTTTAACGGTTATAAAACTGTTGCAAAACAATCAATGAGATTTCAGAAAATAACCAAAATCTGCGACCCATGCCTTTTGAGATGGTTATGTCACAATTTTTCAAAACTTTCATATCAATCCTCAGAAGGAGTTCAAGTAACGATTCGGTAGAGTAAACCTTATAGAATACAGCACTGGTTTTTTCACTTTCTCGTAGCTCGCCGTGATTTTTTTTGAAAGATTTTTTAACAGAACCATCGGATTTTGGCAGGCCCACCTCAGCCACAATCGCATCAAAGGTCATAATTTTTCGAAATTTGAGACTACCAAGATGGTGCTATGAGTTAGCATCAATTTTACAAAGCAAGTGAAGGTTTACGGGTTGAAAATACCTAATTTCGATTTTTCCGGGTCCAGCCCGGAACGCGTTTGAAAATATGATTTATGATGATTTTGTACGCGAAAACTCCACAAAAGGCAGACAAAAGACATCCATTAAAAAGAGGAGAACAAGCCGCATCGAATAATGCGCGAGCTGCTCTTCTTTTGATGTTCTACGAGGATTTAGCTGCCCAAGTATGGAAATCGGCAGCATCAGTTAAAATTCTGTTAAAAATGTATGGCAAGCTATGAAAAGGAGAAAAAAGTAGTACTGTATTCTATAAGGTTTACTCTATCGATTCGTTACTTGAGCTCCTTCTGAGAATTGATCTGAAAGTTTTAAAAAATTGTGAAACTTGACCATGTCAAAAAGCACGGGTCGCAAATTTTGGTTATTTTCTGAAAGCCCATTGACTGTTTTGCAACAATTTCATAACCTTTAGAAAGAGAATGAAATTCTGCATCGAGTGCTTCTAAGAACTATTATAAACCTTTGTTCCATTGCATATGGTGCCCGTTTGAAAAAAGCGAAATTACTTTTGAAACGACCTAATATAACCATCGTTAGCGACTAGAATGCAATGTGCAGTCACACACCTCATGAGCAGGCGCCAGACTTATACGCTTCAACTGCTTCATCTCATTCGCTATTGGCCAATTCATTGATTCAACCAATAGCGAATGAGTGAATTGGATTAACCGTTTGAACCGGATAAGTCCGGCACATACCGTAGTTAGTAAAGGTTAGAGGGCTCATTCCAGTGATCTATGGTATTGAACAATTCACGCCTGAAAAGTTACACATCAAAATTATATGCGCATCCCCCCCCCCCCCCGCCCGCCCCGAGGATGGGTCGCAAAATTTTTGAAAGTAACCTACAGGAGTTATATGAATGTGCAGATGACTTTTTTTACTTATAGATGATTGAAATCATTTTTACACTGTAAAGAATATTTTTTGGGGGAGAAGGGCGTGGCCCCTTCTTCTGGAATTTTGGGGTCATGGGCACACAAAAATCTAAGGATTTACCCCAGAGAAATTTTCGGGGTTTGTATTTCACGCCACGCACCCTCACTCGCAAAATTTTTTTCTCCCCCCCCCCCCTGATCGAAAATCCACGCCACTGATATATAATGTTTAGTACAATTCCAAAAATATCGGAATAGAAAGGTTCTAACTTTGTTCTATCAATTTTCACCTTCACAAATTGTTAGTGAATTCTAGACTTTCCTTTCTGCTCCAGGAGTTATGTTGGATTTGCACACAATGACTTTGTTGGAGTAAAAAATCATCATTGGTGTATTATTTATCCAATTTGAAATGGTAATTCTTTTTTCAAAACCTGACACAAAAAGCTGCAAAGCCTTTTTCCGAGCTCAAAAAACTGTTATGCTTTGGAGTTAATAGAATTTCTTCACCTTCCAAACCAACTATGCGTTGCGTTTGAGCTCAAAGGCAAATTGCTTTACTCCAGAATGCTGCCATGGGCAAATTCAAGCATACAAATTATATCGGAGTCTTTTTTTTAAAAGTTTGTCCGAATATAGTTTGTTGAATTGTGTAGGTTGTTAACAAGTGGTGAGTGGTGCTTATCTGGTCTCATTTTGTACATTACTTCTAAATGTAAATTACAGCCATCCACAAATTACCAAAAGTATATCATGTCAACTGGTTAAATAATTACAGGAGTCTCCTTTTATAGAAAATTCCTGGATAGGTAAACTTGAAGAACTAACTTCAGATGGTGCGAATTTCTACACATTGATTCTTACTTTCTTCAATTTCGCCTTATTCCTTCTTCTTATCTTCTATATCACTCCTCGAGACCATTCTCATTTTTGCAAATCTGCAGGTCAAGTGCTATTCAGAAAACGCTTTTGCTGGAGAATTGGGTACCACTGACCAGTTTTTGTAGAGTATCTTCCATGTGGTACACCGTGAGGGTACGTCAGGACAAAGCAGCAAAAGGAACCATTGAGAATGTATAGAAAATTCAGATGATGTGCGATGACCCACAAAAAGAAATGACAAATCATTTCTAAGGTTTTCGGTAAAGCGACAAAATTCAAGTCAAACAAAATTAGTCCAATCATAAATCAGGATGCGTTGCATTTGAAAGAAAAACTTATTCTTGATTGAGTAGGAACTCATTGGACTTCTTTTATTGGCTGCAATATTCTTCGTTTTGCTTCGCTTTTCACAGATTGACGATTGCGTGACCATATGACGGCTTAAATAAACAAAGCAGAGCTTTCAACCGGATCTCTTAAACATCATTTTGAAAGACTAAAACTAAAGATTTTCTCGCCAACTTAAAAACAATCGCTTACCGTTTGGTTGCACAGAGTACCACGGTGTTTACAAACTCGAATCTAAACGTTTTAATGGAATCTCTAAGAAATATCATGCAGGCAGAGTGTTTAGTCAGAAATTCATAACTCTTCGTTTATTACACAAAGTACTGTATAATGTCAGCGCAGGAAGCTCCCACTATTTCCCTCCCCCTCCGTCTTGCCGTTTTCCTTTTCCTCAATTCCATCCCTCGCTCTGTCAAAATTATGCTTCTTTAATAATATTAAGCTAAGAACATAACATTTTTAGCAATGAGCTATGCAGTTTTGTAATTTTTCAATAAAGCGTGAGAAAATGCAGAATCCAATAGCTAAATTCTTGGCTACTTCGTCCCGCCTCCCTATTCAGTTTCCAGCTCCTCCCACTTTCTTCCAATGTTGCACACCTACTTCAAGAGTATCACACAGTGCACCTATACCTTTTATATTCAATTCTTTAGAAAATGGCACAAGCTCTAACTTAACCACGTACAGGTGAGTGTTGCTCATGCTACTTTCATGTCATATTAACAAGGGAATAACTAGAATGAGATGTCTAGAAGTTTAGACTACTTATAGATTTGTACAGATGATTGAGTCATTTTTAACTCAAAATTTGAGCCTGCACACCATGCGCGGCAACTGACGACACCGTTAATGGTAACCCCCGAGTAGAACATTTTCTAGCGTAACAACTGTAGAGAAATGTGCCGCTAACAAGTAATATATATTCCATCAAACCAAAAAAGACTAGAAAATCGCGAAAATTCATTGGAAATGAGCAAATTTCTAATCTTAAACCGTAAAGTAGCGCGTATAGTGTGCAATACGCATTTTAGGTTACAAACGACTCGTTGAATATTATGCTGTTGTTATTTATAAACACTAACTCCGCAAAAAGTTGAGATAGGAATAGCGCACATTCTTTCATTGTTAATATTGAAAGACTTATGGGTCCTCATCGTATATCATTTTGTGTACTCGTATGTCTGGTAGGCTGCTGGAGTATTAGATATTCAAAACCATCAAACTTTTTTAGATGCAAAAAACTCAGACCTTACCGTAACCTCGTTATTAGAACGGACAAGTGGTCATTAACAAAGAATTGCTCCTCGAAGTGTTCCCAAGACATTCACAAAGCGAAAAAAGCGCACTAATGACCCACCGAATTTTTTTAAGACAATGAAAGAACTGCCGCATTCTTTTTTTTCTTTGGGACCACACGTCCTCAATAATGTTAGTTCTTACTTATTCTTAAGCTCTACAATACGCTGGGATTGTTTGCTTCGTAACTTGATATTTAGCTTTTCACAACTGCTTAGAAGATGCTGCGATGGACTGCATGTCAATGTTATAACCTCAAAAAATGCCTTGTATTTTTGACACTCATGTTAAAGAAAGAGCGCGTAATTTCTGCCATATGGGACGGGAAGTGATATAGCCAAATTGTTTACACGCTTCATTGTATGCAATAAAAAAGGATCGGACTTTTTGAGGAACTTTTCTCAACCCCTCACTACCCAAAAACTCAAAGCATGAACTCTTAATTGGGATTTGATAAGACTAGTCGACCATGCTACTAATGAAGCAAGGAAAATTACTTGAGCAGCAGTTGAGTTGATGGTTCTTCATAAATTGCTCATCTAGTACCTCGTAGTAACCGAGGTAATTTCGATTTGCCTAGAATTAATAAAAGCAAGCTTAGCCTCACTATAAGACTCTTGCCAAACTTTGTCTTAAATTTCATCCTGCGCTCAGAGAGTGCTTCACTTTTCAGACATACTGTAGGGTCCCAAATGATGGAAGTGGACGCAGTTTGCTGGCCGGATGATTAGTAATATTTCATTTATGTTCAATGGAGTTCTAGTTGGAATAAGATGCTTGAAAATTATTCACATCCCCTTCCACCCGCCTTTATGCCTACTTGACTTCACATTACCATCGGAATGCCTTCGGATTTGTCTTCAAAGACACTTTTTCTCTATTTGCATTACATCTCCAAGACATAAAATCATTTCTTCGCAGATATTGGAAGGCTCAGAGATAATGGAGCGGAATGAACTCAAATGAGATTTGCTTAATGAAACTTTTTATACGTGATTTTTCGCATGCCGTAAAAGATGCCCACGCTGATTTGAGTTTGTGTCTAAATAAGAGAGAAAGTTGTTTTTCTGAACTACATGTGGAGTGAGCACTCTAGAGCGCATTTCTCTACTTCTAGATTTTATTTTGCTTCTACATTTGCTGGAGTGTGTCCTTCATGGTGCATTTTTCTTGTTTAAGAAGGAGATTTGTACTTGTTAAAACACTTAGCCTTCCTTTCTTGATGTTTTAGAGCAGAATAACGCTAGTTTTCACCAGGACTTGATTTCTGCTAATTTCTACCTCCGAAACACTACTATTTGAAATTATTGTATCCAATCGAACAAGCAGCATAGACAAGCAAAGGAGTACCGTATCATATGTAGCAGCAGTTGTGGTGTATTGACATTCATTTCAGCTTTCAAAAATTTTAGGAATGGAAAACCGCCATAACATGCTAATAATCGTACGATTACTCGCTTCAAATTCCAAATTAGTTGTGGAAAAATAAACGATGGTCAAACTCCGCTTCTAGCAGTCCGGAAATTCGCTCACATAAATATTTATATACAACAACCCTGAGAATTAGATTCAAGATCTTGTACATAACCGCACTAGCCCCAGGAATATCTATTTCAGTTAACACGTTTCGGACCGGTACTGCACATGGTGCAGCACGCTGCTTTGAAGGATCTTTCTGGCGTTTGCAGGAGATTTCCTTCTAGTCCAAAGTTGTTGAGTCAAAGAATTAAGCTCCTACTTTTCAAATGACTCTGTAGAGTTGTGCCGCTATATTTGTTTAGGAGATATGAGCACAAATCGAACAACAGTTGCAACGAAGTGCGGCGACGCGAACGACGCGTGCGACGTCGCAACTTTCCTTTGCTTCGATATCGAAGAGAAAAACCGTAGTTTTAATACTGATGTGTACCGTGTACAAGATAGATACTTTTGAATACTATTAGAATCTGAGTTCTTGTTCCTATCTTTCAAGAAAGCACAAAAGTCCCTCTCACGCGACAAAATAACACTTCGAATTCAGTCAGAACTTTAAATATGGAGCTTATCTGACATGCTGATTACAAATGTGGCCCACAGGCTACGAATTAAGGTCCCTTTGTAGGCTAACCGCTGAAAGTACACTCTTTTTCGCCGCGCGCGATTTCGCGGTCCGAAACGTGTTAAGAAAAAGCCAGAAGAAGAGATTATTCTCCTGAAAACCTCATACTTGCTAAAGCTTCAAAAAGTCATCGTTGCCACAGTAGCATGTGCCTTTTCAAATAGGATATACAGCATATGCTTAGTCTACTTATACAGCAGCTATGCGCATTTGTACACTATTTACAAGTGCTTAGCCTTTGATTCAACTGGATTGGCGGCTGGAAGGCGGGACTTTGTGACTTAATTAAGCTTGCCTCGCGCCCGTGACGCAGTCGGCGTCTCTCTTGCGCTCGTGCTCTCCGATTATTCTCTAGCCTTACCTAGGTCACGAAGCCCCGTTTTCCAGCCGCCAATCCGGTTGAATTGAAGGCTCAAAAGAGGTTCAATTTCAACAAACTAAACATATATCAAACCTGTCCTGGCTTGAGTTTTCTACAAGCTCTGCTATCTTTGAAAATGAACCACAATTCTGCCTAGTTTCTTGCGCTGTACAGGGTTCATAGAAGGCTAAACAGATGAATGTATACAATAAGAGTGAAACAGTTTATAAATTCGCTTTTTTTGCTCATACTAAGAAACCCTGCAATGTAACTTAACCTCCAATCATTGAAGCACTAGAAATGTTTTCTTTCTCTGGCGTTACAATAGTTCACTAGGGCAAAATCTGATTTGAAGAAACAGCACTATCTTACAATGTTGAACGTAGTAGATCAATATATTTTCTGTACGACAAACATTGTGCAAAACCACTTTCAAACAGCTTACTAATCCGGAACAACGAAAGGAAATCTTCACATCAATCCGAATCTCACGCTTTCTATTGGGAACTACGAGCGAAATAATCATGAGAAACGCATTTCTAATTATTTTTCCGCACTACTTATTATAAATTGACAGCTCACCTTGAAAACACTATAATCTCTTGTTATGACTTCTGAGGTATATGAAGCCCCTTATCTCGTAGATCATAGATAGCCTTGGTTATGTGTCGATAACACCTTGTTATTTCATCATTTATGCTAGTAGTTGTCGTAATCCGTAATTCCTACACATGATATACTTCCTGCTCAGTTCATATATTCCAGTACCCCTATGTATCCATTCAAGCAAATGTCGGTAGGAGAGGATGTGATCTACGATAGCGAAAACATTCCCAACGGTTTGACGACGGACACCCTATTGTCGAAGGACAGCAAAGATGTCGAATTGAATGGACGTAGTGTGGATGCAGAACGGCAAAGCCTTCGATCCGGCACTTATTGCAAGTAGGTTTGGTAAAACGAACAAATTTTCTAGAATTGAACAATATATGATTTTCCAGAAGTGCATGCGTTTCACAATCTCTGAGTCCAGTATTCTTCACTTTACAAGTACTCGCACTATTTCCAAATCCGAACTCGAAGAGAAAACATCGTTGGAGGAGAATTACGGTCAGAATTTCTGTGTCATTTCATTTTTATTTAGCACAGAGGGTAGTAAGGCTTGATACAATCTATAAAATTATATAAATGAACATTATGACTACATTAAGAGAACAGGAGAACCAAATGGCACTATTCCACTTAATACAAGCCAAAAATTGAAAATCACGGATTTCGCTAATTCGCCCAAAGGATCACTTGACCTCCTGATCACGAAAATAATATCTATTTTGCATGGTAAGGCTTTCTTTGAGGGATTACGGTAGGCATGCGGTATGGGGTCAGGATTTCGGAATTCGCTAAAACTTTGCGTAGGAGGTTATTCGACATGCTGATCGCAAGTGCCACACTTTCGGTAGGTATATGGTAAAGGGTCAAAACCGTATCTGCCTGAAATTTTGTGCAGGGTCTGATGTGCTCAATAATACCGCACTCAATTCGCTTATAACGCGTTTTCGTGAATTTTTGGGATCTTGATTGGTCTGAAAAGCAGGGAAGATGCTTTCCTAAGCCCTGCAAATTGTCATAACTCCACAACAAAGCGTTGTTGTAGCGAGCAACCCTGATATTCGCTATCAGCATGCTTGAAAACCCCTCTAGGCAACGCTTTGAAATTTCCCCCATGTACCGTGTTCCTACCATAACTCGAGAAAATGGCGCCTGTACAAAGTCAATATGATATCCATGTTCAGCATGCTAAACAATTATTCCAGAGCAAATTCCAGCCAAACCTAGGTTTTGACCCCTACCGTACACCTACCGTAACCATACAGGGAGAGGTTTTCGTGCCGAAAAAAATGATATTCATGATGAGCATGTCGAATAACCCCCCTACTCAAAGTTTTAGCGAATTCTGAAATTTTGACCCTATACCGTATTCCTACCGTAACCCCTAACCCCCACCACGCGAAATGGACATAATTTTCGTAATCAGGAGGTCGAATGACCCCCCCCCCTGGGCGAGTTTTCAGCGAAATCCGTGGTTTTCAATTTTTGGGTTGTATCAAGTGGAATAGCGCCGAACAAATTATGCAAAAGAAGTGTTTTTTTATCGTTTTGCAAGAGATTCAATAACAATAAATTGTATCTTACAATTTGATGTGATCAAAGCCCTGTTTTGAGCGGAAAATCACGAAACTTTCTCACCACTTCCTATTAGTGTTTATAACCATGTCATTCTTAAAAATAATCCAAATTCTCACTTTATAAGCGCGTTAGATTTTATAATTGTGGAGCGTTCAAGCATAGCTTTGCAATAGTCTGAGGCATTCCGGCTCTGCTTTTCTGGAACCACTTTTGAGTCGATTGTTCGATCATGCCTATTGCAGAGACTGGTTTTCATGCTCAACTTTTCTGCTCTTGCTCTACTTTTCAACACTTACCTCCTCAGTAAGAATCTGTGGCTCATAACTGCTTATCAGGTATGGTTGTAGACCTTCACCTTAATTTTACGTTAGTTTCAAGAAGTTTTAGGAACGATTTGGATTGATGCATGCATCCACTGTTTCATGCATCATCACAGGCATTAAACCAATGATCAACATTTTCATCATTGGACTGTTTGCGACTCGAGTACGACAACATTTGCGATTGATAAAGGTATGAATGCAATAAAATAAAATTTTGGTGTCTTCATTCCGAACTGGAAGCGCTGACGCATTTTAATTCATAAAAAATCAATTTATTCTTCAAACATATGAAGTCGCTCATGTCCGCTGCTCATAAAAGCAACAATTATTGCCTTCATAGAATTCAAGCAAATGTCAATTTTCAGCAAAAGTCAAATGTACCATTATTACGAATTCGCAAGCAAGTAATGTAAGTCGGCCGAGCAGAACAAATTTGCCATTTCCTTAAGTTGTAGATGCATTAACATTAGTGGAGAACGAAAAAATATATGAAGAATGAATATAAGGCCCTGAACTGCGGTATCAATAGTCTTGAAGTTTCGAGAGTGGAGAGCGCTAAGCCTACCAAGCTCCAAAAAGATCTTTACGATGCTACCACTATGTTTTCATGAGATGAGAGTTCAATTGGGTGGGTGAAAAATAATTTCGGTCGTTTTTGCGGCTTCTACAAATGCTGAAGACGGGCTCCCCTGTTTTTGTATCTCTGGAAAGAGCACTTCGGTGAGAATTGGAATATAAAATTCGTTTGAATAAAATTTATTTACTCATGAAAGAAACGCATAAAGAATGAGAAACTCTAGTTTTCTCATGCGCAAACGTAAGGAAATTTCATTTTTTGATTAGCGGATCCGGATCACAACTTTCATTGTTATTTACTAAACGGAGAAAACTTGTGTGTAGCTAAATACCAAACTACTCATTCCTACGTCCATAACAGTGAACGAAGCTTAGAAATTCAAGGAATTGAGCTTCTAGAGAATTGATTATATTGGACCAAAACTGTCTTTAACTGAAAGAAGAAATTCCAAATGAAAGTTATATGATAGTAGAAGCTTTGAGCTACCCTCTCTCAAAGAATCATGGGTAAAAGACAGCATGAATTATTTTTATAAGGATTCATAAAAAAACGAAGTAATTTTTTAGCCAAGCTGATAGTTAATATAAATAAAAATAAATGCATGAACCACAATGCTTTGCAGTCATTTCTTCTTATATAAAAAAGGATAAGAAATACAACAGCTAGGTCGAGAAACATTGTAGAAAAAATCTGCTTTTATCACTAATATACCACTAAAATCCAGAGACCGATAGCAAGTAATGATGATGATGACTACGATTACGTATTTATTCAATAGATTTGCAGCAATTGGAAATTTTTGTGTACGTTTTGTGAAATTTTGAAAATGAGATGGATTTACAAGTTCTCCCTTGCATTCTAAAAGCTGGATACTTCTCCACTGACTGTTTACCAGCAGAATTTGAGTTTGAAAATCAAAGTTCCGTCCAATCCCTATTGCATTTACTTGAGATTTTAGACCCTCGATGGTATCGATGCTTGCTTTCGGAACGCATTCTCCCTTACTCCACCAGTCCGCTGCTATTCCGCCGTATTCTTCGCTGTCATCGCCTTATTTACTGCCCTACCGTTCACATTCAGAGTCTTTGAATTTATTTATACGGATCAAAAGTGAGTTTTTTTGTTGTTTTATGCATTCGCAGCTATCTACAGTGGGCTTGATATTGTATACAAAATACGACTAGGAGTCCTTAGTTGAGCCATGGTGCAGCTCATATCATGCATTAAAGATTTAACACTAAACCCTCGCTCAGTATCGTATCTTCAAATGTCCAAATGGTGTCTTGAGTACCATGAAAAATTGTTTGGGCATTTATAAACTTGAATTTTTCGGCCACGAATTAATATACGAGCTGCAGCCTGAGGACTGCAGCATATAAAAAAATTCGAAGGTTCGAGGCAAAAAAAAGTACACAGAGTTGGTCGGAAAGTTTCCAAACTCTATTTCTTATTCATGTCAATACATAAACAATAGGTAGAAACTTTTCTTTGTTACGGAAGATTCAAGTCCAAAAAGTCAAAGTCTCTCAGATAGTTTTCACATTCAAAAAAAACCAGTATTCATGTCATCGAGAACTGTTTCTAAAAAATGGTCTTGTACCTTAGGCGCTGAAAAAAGTCGATTTGAAATACCAAACTTAGCAAAATTCAAATAAACACTTAGAAAAAGAGACTGAGACTGTAAAAGTTTGTAATTTAACACATTGAGCGCAACTTCTAATTCTTATCTTGAGGTTCGGAACGAGTGTGATTCAAGACACTTCCTTCATCATTGTTCCTGTACTCACTTTATGGAATCTGATACCTCTTCTGTACTACGACCTGTACAACCGAATCGTACGGTTCTACATCAGGTAATTAGTTTTCTGCTGGTTACAAAAATGGTTCTTGATTTTCTGCAAGCATTATTTTAGGACATTAATAAAGTCGATGAACATGGAGCATAGAAAACGTCGCTTTAGTCTAAAGTTCTACTATGACCAATTTCTCAGGATTACAAATGTTCAGGTGGGTCTGGATCTGTTAAAGTTTTTTTATCAAAGCTTATTTATTGTCAGGAAGAAGTGGGTAGATTGTTTAATCCATTTATTCTTTTCTCTTTGGCCTGGTCTATACTAGTACTGTGCTTGACAATATACTTCATCACGCAGCCACATTCAAGGTAATACATGCTTCTTTTTTGCTAGCTTATAGGGTTTTGTTCCAATAAAAGAAATCAAGAAACTGTCGAGATCAGTCTTACAAGTACCTTCATTGCTATCAGATAATGACAAACACACAAAAATATACTCAGTACTCAGTAGAAATAGCAATTATTTTCTTCGACTCAAAAGAACCCGCATGCAGTAGAATGCAGATCTGCATTATATTTTAAACTGAAGATTTTGTATATGAAATCAGCAGTAGTTTTGTATATCTCATATGATGATATAAGTATTTCGTGCGCCTTCCATTTTTTTTCAACGAAAAGAAAACAGTGGGTTTGTCACATGCTGAATATATACCGTGTCTCTTTAGCTTAAAATCTTGAAGCCTTAAGCCTAAGAAGTGGATTTTGTCTCATCGCTGAATAAATCTCAAATTCATGACGTCCAGATGTAATACGCTCATCAAGCTGAAGCCAAATCTTCTCGCAGATTTTAAATAAATTGTTTTGAAAGAAGTTATAACTAAAATCCCGCAAATCCTGCAAGTCCCGCAAATCCCGCGAATCCCGCAACTTTGGCCGGTTTCCACCGATACAACTGTAGATAAGACGAGATGTCATTCTACTTACCCTTATAGCGAGGGACAGCGTAATTTACCTCAATCACATGTGTTTTTCTATGTTTTTAAGGTTTTTTGGTGCAGTATTCTGTGTAGTTCATAAGCAAGTAGAAGATAAGTGTTTGAAAAGTTCATGTGATCATATCGACCTTAGTTAGGAGTTCAGATGCATGCTAGCGAGCTCCTGTACACTTTTCCAATCTTTTATTTATTCTTATTTTTTCTTTTCAATAACATCAACAGAAAGCTCCAATTCAAAAGTGTTTTGCCAAATTTCTTGAAATTCTCAAACTCACATAAAATTTTTCAGTCTCCTGCAGCCTATCACGCCTGAGCAGATTACTGTACCAGAGATCAGACGTAGGCTAACGAGGAGTGTCCATTTTACGATTTGTTGGGCTGGATTGCAAGTGGTTGTAGCACTCATGCATATTTGTCTGATCTGTTATACAGGCATGAGCACAAATGAAACTGTGAGATCTTCCAGCATTTTTTGCCCTCAAAAAATCACGTAAAAGAACTGAGTAGTCAAATGTTTCAGACTCGAGGCATAACAAATGCTGTGCTACGGATAGTTCCAGCTACAAATGCAGATCTTGATCGTTATCAGGTAAGTGTTCGTGGTTAACAGCAGTGTCTGGGTAATTGGTATATTTGGGTTTTTCATACGGGAACAGATTGGGAGGCCCCATTTGAGCCACTACCCAAACTGCAGCCAATAAGATCAATTTGTGACTAAGAAATGCAACGCTAAACTCCGGCCCATACCGTACTTGCTTCCGTATTCAAGGACGCTGATTGGTCCATTGCATAGAATACGGTCTTGACTGGAAATCAACGCTGAATTTCTTTTCTGCCAAAAGGAACTGTGAGCTGCTTCCTTGTCCAATCACTTCGCTAAGGCCTTTATTATTCCACATGCTCTCGTTTGCCTGGACACTGCCTTTGACCTTCTAAATTTTTGGAACTTTATCGGCATTCAAATTTAGCTAACCTGTTTTGTATCGAAAATGTCCACGCAATTCATGTGGGGAATGACTGTATGGAGAGCTTTCCCGCTGGAAAGGACCACCTTCTTCACTGTAAGCGACTTTTTTACTCAACTTATCTCCCACTCATGTTTCTCATTTCAAGCTTGTATCCGTCATCGTCACTTACGCGTTCCTTCTGCTGAAACTGAAAGAAAATCCAGCAATGACGCCAATAATTCGTTCCTTCGTCATCCACAATGGAACAGCTTTGACAACACCGAAGCCATGAACGAAATTGCTTGATTAGGTGTCTGGAGTGCATTACTTTCCTCTAGAAATGATTCTTCTCGGCTTGCTAATTGAATGTACAAACTGTTTACTGATACTCAAAGATCTCAGCGTTCAGAAATTGTATTGAATCCATTGAATTCATGTACAGAATGAAATTGCTTATATTTTGTAAAAGAAAGCATCAGACGATTCATTCATCATATCAAAGACAATCAACTTGGTAGATCGGCACTACATCGTGATGCAAATAAAAACTACTCTTCAAAAAACGATTGGAAAAGTTCAAAAATGTAAATTTAGAAATTAACAGACGACAATTGCACAAAGTAGGAAAAAGAATCTCGTACATTTTAAAATTGCATTGATAGTGCAAAAAGAACCATCAACTGAGCGGTGGTACAAAGCAAAATGAATTTTAATGTAGATCTGCGGAAATTCTACTATTACTCAAGTCTCTAGAATTTTTTTCATTGATGGCATTTTCTATATAGAATCATGACATACTGTCATTAAAAGAGAACAGTAGCTAGATCTACAGTACCGCTGTAATTCGTCAAAAAAATCTACCGACATAATTTTACGCATTATGAGCGGTATTTATAGAATTTATTTTATTTATTTATTGAATGCATTCATTGATGCGTTAAATGCGTTAAAAGCATGGTTATTACGAAAAAGGAAACATCAAATCATATCACCTCCTTTCAAAAAAGGCCACACAAAGCGATTTCCCAGGCTTTGATCTTCAGATGATCAACTGTAGATGGCATAGTTATCTGCTTGGGCGCGTGCCATGGTTATGACAATGTGAAAATTTGAAGTGTAAATAGAAGTCATCCTGCTTTACTTGTAATCAGAAGTTCTCCATGAACTACACTTGTTGGGGAACTCCTATGAATTCAAAAAATGGATGCCAAACATATCGACATTACTCTAGCTAGGTAATCCATGTGGACTGGACAACAACCCAACCAAAAACTTGTGTAAATAATGACTAAACCATCGCTCGACTACCTCCATGACAAAGAAAAATGAAATAAGAATAGTTTTGAATGACTGCAAGCCGTTACTGAGCTCAAAAGTGGCATGCATAAGTTTATTGCTCGATATCCTTTTTCAAAAAAAGTCGAAGCCTTCACCTATCTATTGAAGGGTACCCTAATTTCACGAGTATAAGACGCAATTCTTCTTTTCTAAGCTCGACCAACCTAAACATACCAAGTAATCTTGGCACCAAACTGTCCTTTAACGTGCTGCTCCTTGCCTGGAAAATTATGTGCGAGAACGATCATTTCGAAATGGAAAAAAGGGTCTTGTAGTGGTGCAATCAGACTTTGTTTTGTTTGGTACACTTCTGGTTGTCATGATTGAGTTTCTCAAATTAAATTAAGGGTTCCCACATCCACGACAGTGCGACCCTGCGAAAGGGATGTTTGGTAAAATGATGTACGTATGTAGTTTGAAAAAGTTCGTAATATAAGTTGATGGTCTTGTACAGAATCCTCCACAACTATCATGTTTCGACTCTAAGAATTTCAAGCACAAGATAAGCGTCTTCAATAATCCTATGCGATCACCGAAAACATTTTTATTCTTCCAACAAAAAAAGCAACCACGGACATGACCACCCATCACTTTGATGTAATTTTGATAATGTGAAAATCAAATGGTCCACAATGACAGTTATCGAGAAAAAGGCATGGTCGTAAATGTAATCTGCTGGTTCACAATAACTCAAGTATAAGGCCAATTTGTGTGTTTTCGTTGAAAAGATGTTCTCTTCAATTTGCCCTCAGGATAAAAGAAGTCATTGCAAACAATTATCTTTGAAAAATCGCCGGTAATTTTGATTTATTCGAATAAGAATATTTTGCTGTTTTGGCAGATGGCGATGGAAGGGCTCCTGCTCAAAATGGTGGACTGTGTAGACATTGGATAGGCATACATTTCATTTATAAAATATGTGAAAACCGTAATTTTTAATCTTTGATATTTTGATACTGCGATCTGCTCAAAGCTCCGTTACAGTAACAACTTTTATCATAAGCTTACTAATCATGGCCGATAGCAACCAGACTAAGGCGATTATGGTACATCATGCTGTACGAAACAAGAGATAGGAAGTCCCTTATTCCATTCCTTATCTGATAGTAGAGAAAGCTTTTTCTTAAGAAATAGTATAATTTCCCATGTCTACTAAATCATTATACGTCAAATTTTTAGATGGTGAAGTTCGTTATTCTTTGTGCCTTTGTTGCAGGGATCTACGCTGACGTTAGTAAGTCGTTATATCAATATCAGAGTAAAGTTGATAGAAACTTATCTTTAACGCGCTTTTTATGGAAAAACTTGGAGAATTTTCTAGAATGCACTTACCCTGCAACTGGAGATGAAACCTTAGAAAATGCTGTTCCAATTGCCACGTTTCGCACATCTGGAAGCGATTTTGTCAGGTTTGTTCATTGATTTTTTTCTAGAAAATTCATCAAGACTCACAACATTATAAATACTCACAAATTTCTTAGGCCAAGCTGGTGTATTACCCACTGCAACGATCGCAAATCTATCAAGGCAGAAATGAACTTTCAGCCAAGCAACAGCAGTGCTCGTAAGTCTCTAGAAATTTTCAAATTTTCTCGTCAAATACATAGCATGGTTTTTAGCTCGTTACACAGTGAAAAGCTACCGTATGACGAAAGCAAATAGAGTTTACACTGTAACAGACGCTAAGGGACAGAAACTGGACGACGACAATTGTAACACTCAAACTTTTTATCGAACGATTTTCAAAAGTTTATTATTTTAGCGTTCTGCCTTGATGACAGCGTTGCTGCAGCTGCGGACACCGTCTTTCAAAATTATACCGATGTAGAAACAATTTCCGAAGCCCTCAACTACTACATCAATAAGCCAGGATGGGCTTACCTCGTTTACCAGGCAAGAACATACGCAAAAATATTTCCTGACCGAACGGTAATGAGAAATGTTCCAGATGGGACCCCCACCCTCAATCATCTCTACTGTAAATGCACAACAGGATCCTAACTTCTGCATGAAGACCTATGTAACGGTATGTTAGTAGTAAAATAATTCGTTTATGAAAAGTCTTAAAGCGGTATCGGAAATTTATTTGCTACCCTCAGCTAAAGCAAATTACTATAATATTTCACTCAATGCTTAAAATTTACTCTCAGCCCTTTCTGTACTTATCCCTATTTTCAGCTCGTCAACGGCCAATACCTCGAGTTCCAGATGTTTGCTGGATTAGTGAAGAACTAAACTCTTTGAATAAAACCTTCATTGCATTTCTTTCTACACCTTGTATGCGGCAAAAAATCGAATACATAATAGAAGACAAGCAAAGACCTTTCATAGCCTTTTAACCTTACGCCTCGACCTAATGCCTTTTTCAAAAGCATGAGAGAAAGTCCTACGTTCATTTCCACTTTATCCAAAAGAGCTTCATGCAAATTTACTTAACCCATTGACGATGACGCCCAATTCTGCGTGGCGGCGCGTTGGGACAACGCGATTTTGCACAACACTTTCGGTGTGGGAAAGTTTGTGGTTATTTACAAGGTTGTTTTCTAAACAGGTAAACATTTTCTTGAACGACGGAGCACGCTACAAGCCCCAAGAGCGCAAAAATTGAAATAAATGTTGATATGCGAAAAAATACTACACTTACAAATAATATGACTTTACAAAAATTTTGGGTCACCGTGGTCCACATCGTCATCAATGGGTTGATTAAACCGTTATTTATCGGCAACACAATATTCAGACTACAAATAGCTCCAAGTCTTTCATTTATAGTGGTTGAATACATACTAATTAAGTGACGCTGGAGGCATGAACAGTATTTACAATCAGAGGGAGGATCGACTTCAGCTACAGAGCATTAGGAAAGTAGTACGTTCAGAGTCAAAACCCAGAAACATCTCTCATCTGTCTCGATTACACACTTTCAATCGGCTCAAGCTCGCAAGTGCCTTGCGAAGTACTTGCCCGAGTTTGACTTGAGCAAATTGGCCAAATCCAGGAAGCCACAGCTATTTTTAACCCTTAAATCCGCCTACAGTAAAAAAATACAGTAAAAAACTGACTACCATTCAAATGCCAGAAAATCTGAACCAAAACTTTTCAAGACTTTTCAGAACCTTTGCTGAGGCGCAGTGACCAAATCTCACGCACCCTGCGAAAATTTTGCTTTTCGAAGCGAAACCGACATTATTGCACCTGCTTTGCAAGAGCTATCCAAACTGAATTGTGAGCTACTGCATACTGATAAAGAGTGCATATTTGGACTGTTGAGTAGACGTATATAAATAGATAAATTATTTCCCAGAATTGTCGCAGTTTCGCATCACTTTTATGTTTCTCCTTATCTTTGCTACATTTCTACGTTGATTTTGACGTTGACGCTTACATTTCACATTTCATTTCACGGTCACCTAAATTTTGCCTAAAATCGAGTATTGATTCGATTTTGCGCGACTGCGCAATTTTTGACAACATTATGAGTGAAATTTTGCTACACAGCGACAGCTTTATAAAAGACTAGTCGACTTACCCGGCTCCGCCCGGCCCTGTCATTATTATATTCGTAATCATGCTCGATTACCCCCCCCCCCCTGTGCCAACTCCCAGCCCCGTAGCTCAAATTTTGCAAAAAATCGATAAAATCGATATCGATCGATGACGAAAAGTAGCCTATGACACCCGCCGGGGCCGGAAGTGTATGTGTGCCAAGTTTGGTCCCGGATCGGTTCAGAAATGGA
Source organism: Cylicocyclus nassatus (assembly GCA_958299035.1). Classification (NCBI taxonomy): domain Eukaryota; kingdom Metazoa; phylum Nematoda; class Chromadorea; order Rhabditida; family Strongylidae; genus Cylicocyclus; species Cylicocyclus nassatus. The sequence continues at coordinate 36,415,146 of CATQJL010000001.1, read as the reverse complement.
ATTTTCTATTCGGAACATACGTACAGACATACAGACAAACAGACATTCAGCTTTATAAATAAGATTTCTAGACAATGAGGCTTATACTCTTGGTGCTTGCCTTGGTTGTGTATCTCCGAGCAAAGTCCCTCAAGATGCGCATGCGATCATCTGGACTCCGAGCCAAAATGATTTCGTGAGTTTATAAAAAAAATTTCGAAAAGTCAACATTTGTGCCTGTAAAGACGACTTTCCTCTAGAAGCGGTCAGTACAGGCAGTATCTTGTACAAAACCAGCAAATGCGAATATTGAATATGCGGAAAAGAGAATCAGAACGTATACTGGACTTTGATGATGAGTTCTATCTAGTGGATGTGCAAGTAGGAACCCCGGGTAGAGATAATGGTTGCATGCCAGTAATTTTTCTAGTAAGATGCATTTTCAGGCCAAAACATGAGCCTTGTGCTCGATACGGGCTCGTCAGCCCTTTGGGTGATAGACGATGCTTGCATAAGCGCTGCTTGTAATGGAACTTGCCATGGCGGACCTCCCAAACACAAATTCAAAACTTCTGCATCAAAAACGTTCAAGAAAGAAAAACGCGAATTTGTGATGGCGTTTTGCGAAGGCTACTTGGCTACAGACGTTGTATCGTTTGCAGGTATTGCTACATACTTCACAATCGATGTTTGCCATCCTAGGAACATAAAAACAATTTGAAAGGTTCAAAAAAGGTGAAGAAGTAAGCAGATGAAAACAGCGATTCGGTTTTTGGCAAAACTGCAGTAACTTATCCAGTAAGAAAAGGTATTCAATTCACAATGTGTAAATAACCAAAGCTCCTTTTGTTCCTACCCTCAGACGGAGTAAGAGTATTTACATACCTTCCCCGGAACTCACAAACTTGAACTTGTCAGTAAAGAACAAAGGCCTGTAAAACTTGTTTTCAACATTGAGAAGTAAGTTGTTTAGGAGTTAAAAGTATGTGCATGAGTTATTTTGGAAAGTAAGGTTCTGAAATTGTGGAAGACAATTTTTTGGATTTAGATGTGTGTTATAGATGATTCTACATATTTATTATATTTAATTAAAAGTAATGGAATTACCTAACTTCAAAAAATATACTTTTGAAGAATTTACCTATGTATGTTGAGAGACAACTAAAAATTGCGATTCTTTTGATCTAGTGATCAAACTCCTTCGGATTTTTTCGGAAAAAAAATATTCAAGAGTGATGAAGGCGAATTACCCTAATTTACACGCGTATAAGGCGCGGGGGATAATTTTCAAAAATCGACCAGCCCAGACAAGCCAAAGGGCTTTACAACCAAAGGACCCTATAATGTGCTGTATATTGCTTAGAAAATCGTGCGATGTAAGGATTTCTTTCTGGAATACAGTGAAGCGACCGAGCGGCTCGCTTGAAAATTCGAAAAAGTGCGCCTTATACGCTTAAAATTAGGGAATTGAATTTTGTTGTTATCTTTGCTTGCATCTCATTTCGTCTATAAGGGTTTTTGCATATAAAGATTGGTGAGGGCAGTGGGACACCCGGAGGCACAGAAAAGGGAAAATACTTCTATTTTATTGATTGTAATACGCATAGCTCATCTCAGTGTTTAACTGGTAACTTTTTATTTCTGAAAGTAGGTCAAAAACCAGCTTGGAGGTTTTTTTTCCAATTCTGAAGTTGCGAAGAATGTAGATGGCTTCAAAAAAGTATTGCAGAACTGACCTACTATGCAGGTTTATCTTAGGTTTATCCTCTGCACTCCCATCTTTTTTATAAAATATTTAAACGCCATTGAAATCCAGATGCGCCTTTTCAAAACCAGAATCTCATATATAAATATCACAACGCCAATTAAAAAACATCAGATAGTTGGAAACCGCGGTGTGGTCCCGAAACGAGCGGATGCAATCTAGCACCTTCATTTACTGGTTCACTAGTATAGAAGAACAATCCAAGCGTATCGACACCGTTTCTCACACCCTTTTTCGTGGTTTCGCAATCATGCCTAATCACTGTGTACTACTTCAAGGTCTGACCATTCGGGAGCAGGAGTTTGGCGTCGCTACAGGGATTGCTCCTTTTTATGGCGTTCAGCCAATGGATGGCTTCTTTGGACTTGGTTGGCCAGATCTTGCCGAGGAAAAGGTTCATATTCATTAACTGTACTGCAAGTGTAAAATAAATCTATTTGAGGTTGTTCCGCTAATGCAAAATATTCTTGATCAGTTGGACAAGCCTTTATTCACCATATGGTTGGAAAGAAAGGTAGATTTGCAGCGTAATGGGTAATCCATAAATACTTCCAATTTACTAGAAAGTTTCTAATAGCGGTAGTAATGGCGGTATGATTACGTTCGGTGACTTCGATCCAGAACATTGCGTTGCTGAAGTTGACTATGTGAAGCTGTCCTCGTTGACCTACTGGCAGTTTCCAATGACAGGCTTTTCAGTGGGAACATTCTCTCAGAGCAGGACTGAGCAGGCGAGTGAGAAAGATGTTTGATTTTCATAGGCGTTCAGAGTTGCTCATGTGCCGGCGCTGTGTCAGTACCGTTCCAGAAGCGTGCTGGCGCAGTGCCAACGCCGAAACATACATGGATGCGCCCTGTATTGATCGACCCCGCATTTGCACAGCGCTGGCACGGTGCTGACACGGCACTAGAGCGGTATTGACACGGCGTTGGCACGATAACTGGTCGCAGCCTAAGTATTGATAATTTAGGTAATATCAGACACTGCTAGTACATGGTTTGGCGCACCCTATGTGATAGTAAGGGCCATTGCAAAAGAGATTAGAGCCTACTACGATCCTGACACTGGGCTGTACACACTTCCATGCGCAGGAAAAGAAACCCAACCAGATTTGATATTTACTATCAACAGTGTCAACTACAATGTATCTTCTGAAGAGTATTTGGTTGAACTGAATAGTGGAACGGTAAGAATTGCTATAGATTTGTAAAAGGAATACTTTGTAAGTATAAAGTGTGCTCTGGCTGCTTTTGCCTTGGATTCTGGCAGCTTTGAGCCAACGTGGATCCTTGGCGATGCTTGGATTCGTACGTATTGTAACGTGTACGACATCGGAGAGAAGAGAATAGGATTTGCAAAAGCGAAGCACACTTGAAGATTACAATGAGTATATGCAAACGGAATGCTGTTCTTCGATATTCATGTTGGTTCCATAAAAAGTTGAAACAAATGTTTGAGTGAATGTGGCAAGAAGTTTGTAGAATCAATTAGAATGTTCTAGCGATGTCATTTCCTAGATTGAAATGAGTTTTTTTGGCACTTTCATTTCCTAGAGGATTCATGAGCAGGGGACAACTGAGGGCGAGAAGTACATACTCAGACATCTGATCGGAACTTCCGCAGAACGTTTAGGAAAGCTCTGCCGCGTTACATGCAGAAGTTCCGTAAACATGCTGTGGAAGTTCCAAATGACGTGCTGCGGAAGTTCCGAAGAATGCGAACCACAACAGCAAAGAGAACGCCTAAACGAGATTTGAACCTTACTCTATTGGCCGTGAGAGTCACCTACTATCCTCTGCACTACGGATGCCATGTTCGGTAATGCACTCTAGTTGTTGACGAGGCAACATCATGGACAATACATTCAAAATCCTGCGGAAATACTGGCATGTCAAAGTGCTGCGGGACCGCTGTCATTCTTCGGAAGTTCCACAGCGCTTTGCAAAAATTCCTGTGGAAGTTCCCGTTATCAACCAGTCTGACGTGAAAAACCTGCGGAAGTTCTTATTTTCGTTCGTTTCTACCTTTGCAGTAGTAAACAAAACCCGCGGAACCGCTGCAAATTTTGCTTCCCCTGTGGAAGTTTCGGTGAATTGTCTAGCGTAAGATTACGACTACGCATACTATTGGAAAATTCCTTAGAAAAAATATGCACCGTTATCAAAACCGTTGGTCCGCGTTGACGCTGTATGTCTAGGAAAACGAATTCTACACAATGGTTGTTGGATCAAAGAGTATTACTCTGATTCTTTACTCAAGAATAGGTTATGCAAGTAACGGACAGAGTAGCTCTAAACAACGTGGCTACCGTTCAAAACATTAGTGTATTTAGCAAATTCAAAACTTGAACCTGTTTAGGAACATTGTATTTGCAAAATTTATTGTTCATGCTAATCTATGAGATATCAATTTTTCCAAGACGAATGTCGAACACGTCTTGTGCGACGACGCCGATGTATGCGCAAAAATTCATATCCTGGAAATAGCAAAATCAAACTGAAGTATACATATTTTGTATAAAATTGCCTGTACGATTCCATCGATACTGACAGCATCAAAGTCCACGCAGTTTACAGCCCATCCAGGCCGATTGAGATTGAAAAGTAGGGCTTTCACAATTCCCTGAAAATATCTTTTCATGCAAAGTAATAGTTTTTCGAGGTAAAGGACTGACTTTGCATGAATGATCAGTGACTTTGTTCAGAGCATTCTTTATATCATCACGAAGAACAGGGTCTATGCAGCTGTCCGCGTTTGGATCGTCATCATCGTCTAAATTCGAGGTCTAATTATTGGGAAAACTTCTGAACGTTCTTTGTCCTTTGGAAAAATTAGCATTGTTAGCATATTTTTCGCAAAATTAATTTGGGAAATTTTCAGAAAAAGATAGAAAGATTGCCATTTTGATGACGATGAAATCACTACTTTTATAACTTCGACTATTATACCTCGCGTATATAGCAAAAATAATTAGGTTGATTTAATATTCAGAATAATAAACTTTTGTGTGAAAAACCGTTCAAAAAAGAGGAAGTAAAAGGTCCGCTTTTTTGCTTTCCTCATTACCTCTGATTTTCATCATCTTAGCAAATCGTTCGGCTTTCGATCCCAGTTTGCGCTCCTGCACTGTCGTGTTCGGACCGATTCCACTCATTGCCACCTAAGTACATGAAATTTTCTATTAAAGAAACTCCATTTTTCAGAGTAAGAACGGCTTACCTTGAAATTCTGCACTGCTGTTCCTGTAGCCAAACAGCCTTCAAAACAGTTATTGCTGTTGTTCAGCTTAGCTCCTCCATATGCGAAGTCGGTCACTCCTTCAGCTATAGCAAAGCTCCAGGTGCCTGTACCATCTGTGCAAACTAAAGCAAAGGTAATTTTAGCTCAGCAGATTTGCCTGTTAATATGCTGTTCTTTTATTACCAACAGCATTTGCGCGTGGACAGAGACAGTGTGAGGACTATGGCCATTTTTTACGCGCAGATGCAACCAATTTCGCTATACACCAATTTCGCCTTTCCGCGCAAACGTTGTCGTCACCGCATGAGAACCACATTGATCGTCAAATTATTAGCCTACTAGCTGGCTTACCCGGCTCCGCCGTATCCGGACCAAACTTGGCACACATACACTTCGGGCCCCGGCGCGTGTCACAGTCCACTTTTCGTTATCGATCGATGTCGATTTTACCGATTTTTATCGATTTTTTCGCAGAGTTCACCTACAGGGCTAGGAGTTGGCACAGGGGGGAAGTGAGCATGGGGATTCCGAATACAATATTAGTTTTCAGAATTATCGGTTACTTTTATTAATTTTATCGATTTTTTGTAAATTTTGACATGCGATGCTGGGATTTTGCACAGGGGGGTAATCGAGCATGCCGATTACGAACACAATATTAGTTTTCAGGATCGTCCATTACTTTTATCGATTTTATCGATTTTTTCGTAAAGTTTGACCTGCGGGGCTGGGAGTTTGCACAGAGGGGTAATCGAGCATGCAGATTACGAATACAATATTAGTTTTTGGAATTATCCATTACTTCTATCGATTTTATCGATTTTGCAAAATTTGAGCTAGGGGGCTGGAATTTGGCACAGGGGTGTAATCGAGCATGCTGATCACCCCCTTGGGGATGATCAGCATGCTCGATTACCCCCCTGTGCCAACTCCCAGCCCCCTAGCTCAAACTTTGCAAAAAATCGATAAAATCGATAAAAGTAATCGATAATCCCGAAAACCAATATTGTATTCGGAATCCCCATGCTCGATTACCCCCCTGCGCGAACTCCCAGCCCCGTAGCTCAAACTTTGCAAAAAAATCGATAAAATCGATAAAAGTAATCGATAATCCTGAAAACCAATATTGTATTCGGAATCCCCATGCTCGATTACCCCCCTGTGCCAACTCCCAGCCCCGTAGCTCAAACTTTGCAAAAAAATCGATAAAATCGATAAAAGTAATCGATAATCCTGAAAACCAATATTGTATTCGGAATCCCCATGCTCGATTACCCCCCTGTGCCAACTCCCAGCCCCGTAGGTGAACTCAGCAAAAAAATCGATAAAAATCGATAAAATCGATATCGATCGATGACGAAAAGTAGCCTATGACACCCGCCGGGGCCCGTAGTGTATGTGTGCCAAGTTTGGTCCGGATCGGTTCAGAAATGGAATTTTCTATTCGGAACATACGTACACACAGACAGACAGACAGACAGACAGACATACAGACAAACAGACATTCAGCTTTATATATAAGATTCTTATAAAACATAAATAGAAGCTCATTAAACTCACTATTGGCTGCAACTATTCCAAATAAGGCAAGCAAAAGGGAATACTTGATCATCTGAAAGTAGCAATAATTAAGACTACTGATTTCTAGACATGATTCAAAGTGCAAAAATCTAAAAAAAATTTCAATTATTTCAAATCAAACGTTATTCACATGCTAGAACAATGCAAGTTATTACATGACTTATCAGACCATTCCTTTATCAATACAAGGATTATTCTGTTTCCTGGCAATGCTGAGCCTTGGCCCAACTAATCTTTTTCTTGATAAGGAATTTAGAACTCGGAAACTTGGGGGATTAGTGACACAGAATCAAAAATCATTTGCGAAGCTCTAGAATCAATCTAAAGGAAAAGTCATTGGGAGGGGGGAGGGGAAGTCTTTCAAATTTTTTCAAACTTTTTGATCACTAGATTATCGCTTATGGTGTCACAGATGCACAAATCCAAGCTACGCAAAGCCCATGTTTCAGGTGCCTTGATACATACAGCGCAATTTTAACGATCCGAGAGAAAAGTAGTCATTTATTCTCTTTTCTTTCTCACCTCGACAATCTCATAAAATCGCAAGTAAACCCTTTTCATGATCATACAGCCTCAACATTAATATCTAATACTGGAATGAGATAATATATGGTCAATTCTTTCCTACAGAATCGGAGAACCTGAATATTCTCTGGAATAAGCTAAAAGCTGTTGTTTTGAAGTAGCGATTTTCATAATTGGGAGGTCTACTATTAATCAAATTTTTAGAATCATGTCAGAAACATTGATTATTGGTTTGTTCGTCTACAAAGCTTTGAATTGATGATTATGTTTGCGTCTTTTTGCAACCGCTTACTAGCTCCGTATTTAATTATTGAATAATTTTTAGACAGACGAGGATTGTACGGGGGTCCAAACAATGCATCAAATGTATGATCTTTAAAACTCTTTTATTTGAAAAGCTTTTGCGCTCCTTTGAATCTATAATGCAAAGCTGGCTTCAACGTGATTACAGCATGAAGTGAACGGGCGAATGCGCCTCATCACCGTATACGGTAATAACTTTGAAGAGGGTTTTAGCTATAGAGAGTCTATTTTTGCCTCAAAAAGTGAGCCAAGCAATCTAAAAGCTCTTGAAGAACCTAACCAGAGTTCTAACTCTGAGAATGAAGTCCGCAGTTTGACATAATGCTTCTTTCATGAATTATACCAAGCAGTGTCATAACAACTGTTTTCTCAAAGTTCCTTAAACAGCAAGTACAACATTTGAGAAATCTCAAAAGTGTAAGTTAAGAGCGAATTGAGAAAGCGCAAAAACTTCCCCACACAACTTCCCAAAATTTTGGAAAATTTTCTGAAATGAAGGCTTGTTCACAATGATACTGCTACCGTAATCCTACAGTAATGAAGCGTAGTCGGAAAAACGCTTCATAAGGTTAATTTAACATGGGAAGGATCCTCGGCTGAAGTGGGGTTCCCACGCGTGATGCATATCATTGTGCTGCAAATTACCCAACGGGTGCCGGGAGTTTCTACCTTAGGCCTTTAAGGATACATATCAAATAATACAATCTACAAAGTGGAAGAGTGTTTGAAACATAAGTATTCCAAACTTTTTACCACATCCTCCATAATCTCAACAGTTTTCGACCCGGCCATCCTTCCACAACTGACATTTCTCGGCGCCGCTAACTTAAGCGATCCGTCTCATGCTGGGGAAAACATAGCTCGTAACTTTTCCCAGAAGATCATTGAGCAGCCAAGGAACACAGATTCGTTATTGATGCCCCAAGACCAACACAATGATATGCATCACGTGTGGAAACCCACCTCGACCGAGGGTCCTTCCCTTGTAAGATGGACCCAGCTACGCATTTGAATCATGGAAGAACCGCGAAAGCTTTTCATAGAAGAGAGTCACTAAGGATCAAACGTCGAATGTCTGGAACACCATGTGAAGGAACCATATAAGAACTGTGTGTAGCATCACAGAATTGCGATAAAGTTGGTTCGGTGGTGTTAAGTAATAGACTTCGCAAGTGCACCGTACGGTATGTACCCCAATCCCACTCTCAAGTGGCTGTATTTATCAACGAACCCGGTCCCGCTATTTAGTGGGTAAGCGAATCAATTGCCATTGGGTTGGACACAGATATTCACAAAAGCACTGCTGGGTTCGCGAACACACTAGTAAATACCGTTCAAGAAGCTAGTGATTAGGCCTACCCTCTGGATTTCTCGATGAATACGGTCACAGTTTTGCGCTAAACCGTGAGTACAGCTTTAATCATCATTTGCGCACACTCAACGGATGTGGACGTATCCGTTGGGCTTTTGAAGCGCGTTCATAAAACTTGAATGAATTGAAGGGTGGGACTGGGGCTGCGAGCAGTGCGGGGTCTATCCCAACACTACCAAAATCTGTCAGGAGTCCAATTTAACACGTTGACGACCGCGCCATCCTGGACGGAACTCTCACCAACGTCCTTCGCGCATTTGGCCCGTGCATACGCGCGTATGCACGAAAACATTATGTGGGAGTCTTTTTGACGCTTATCTATAAAAGATGCAAACTTTGTTAAGAGAAACATATATATCACAGAGCCTTACTAGGGCTTACACAAATCAAGGTTTTTGCCTCGATTTTCCCTCCAGTAAACCATGCAATGGCTATATCTGCGCAATCCCTTTTCTAGAAAAGCGTTGTAATAACAGGTTTTTTTGCTTGATTCATCCTTGTTTGCTTTCAAAAAGCTAAACAGAGTTTCCACCTTATCGGAAAAACGTAATTGACATGTATTTACCACATCAAAAACGGACATACTACCCAATTTCGCGGTCAACACTTCTGAAGAGCTGCCGCGATGCACTGTGTTCTGTAAGACAAACAGGCCACCGGTAGTATCACTGCATACCTTAAAACTTTTCGTTTACACCTAAAAAACTAGCGTGCATATGCGCGGATGCAAGAAAATGCTAAACAGGAGTCAGGGCGTGCATACGTGCGTATGCATAAGGTCGTCGACGTGTTAAAAAGCGATTGCTTCTGAGAGTCAGATGCAACAAATTATTTGGTATTTAGAACATTTAACTATTTAGAACTTTCAATTCATACTCTCACAAAATTCCCACCTACAGCCGGCATTTTGATGATCTCTTCGAGACCGGCCATACTATCCCAGGAGGTGATTCCTGCAAATCCTGTAATTCGTGCAACTCCTGTGATTCTTCGGATTCTGTGCCGCACTACGTAGCACTTTGCAAACTTCAGCATTTGTATACATCGTTTCGGGACAGCAGGAATCACAGGAACCGCACGAATTGCAGGAATCACAGGAATAGTATGGCCGGTCCCTTCCGCTGCAATAACTGGATGGCGCAGTTGTGCAGCCGACGCGTTGTCTCCGTCTGGTCCGAGTTTTCAGCGATCAGCTGAGCGTCCTTGCGTTTGAGCGCGTTATAACCTTACTCGTTCATTTCGTTGAAACTCAGTGCACTTTCATACTCGCATATTTTCATTTCTCTTTGCCAAAGTTTCAGATTGTCTCTTTGCCAGACGTCACTGTGTCTCGTTATTGTGTCTCAACGTTCTTAGCATACTTTAATTTCAGATGGGGCCGAAGAAAGAGATGAAGAAGTATGATGTAAATGAGAAAGTGCTCTGTAAACATGGTCAGTATTACTATGAAGCGAAAATCACAGAGATTGCTGAAGAAGATGGAGAAACAGTGTACATCGTTCACTATCAGGTATATTTAATGCAACAGTAGTCTTTGAAAACTTTCTTCCTACAGAATGAGGTTAAATCCAGATACTGAATATGTTATGGTTCCAACTCATGGTTTTTACAGGGTTGGCACAAAAGATACGATGAAAGGATAACAGCAAGTGAAACCGCGGAGATGTTTCTTCCGTTTACCGAGGAAAATGTGGCGAGATGCAAGGTGAATCAAAACCTGCTTGTGATTTTATTTTCATGTGCATCTCTTGTGCACTTATGAAATGTCGAGCAGCTTACAAGTCGCCATAATGTTTGATAACCTAGTTGGGGCTCACAGTTTTGCGTTCTAAGTATGGCATAACACATCTTTGTTCATTTGTACAGACAGTAAAGAGAACTGGTTACTTCTAACATGTGAGGGGATTGGGATATCAGTCACTGATTAAGCACCTAGGTTTTAGCGTGGAAATTACTCGAAGTTCCTCGATCTAGTGGACATAGCGTAAATAGGAGCTTTGCTAGTTGCATATTGGGCGCTGTTTCTTTTTCATCTTTGATTTAGCTTAGTTTGATCTTTCTTATAGTAGGCTCAACTATCGACTCACCTTTCACGCAAAAATTCAGAGCAAGATGCTATTGGTGTGAGCTTGTCGAGTTGAGCCCCATCATTCCAACATCTTTTGTAGGCAATATTGTACACGTGTCCATTGAAGCTGATGTAAAATTCTGTTTTAGTCAAGATAGTTCTAAATGCTTGGTTTCGCTCTCATTCAAAATCTGCCATTGTGGGGAAAGCTGTGCAAAGCATACAAAAGCATTGCCAAAAAGAGTAGCCAAGTGTCGTCTTGCGTTTTCAAGAGTACAAAACAGGGGGTTCACTTCACCGCTTTACGTTCTGCGAAACATCATAGAATCTGACTATTGTGCTATCGCAGAAGCAGATGTAATTTAGAACTGCACTGAAAAACCGGTGTTGCAAAGTTAACTTGTAACTTCTCCTACAAACACTCCAATTTTCGTCATGTAATTCAGCATTGCACATTCTACCTCCATGAAAATCTTTTACCGTTGTCAAATTACCTTTACAGCGTTACCTGTCCTATTTAATCGTGAGTAATCGGCTGATAACGCAGTTTCTGCTTAGCTTGAGTGACTACATCTTTCACTATGATGACATTGAGCCAGGGGTATCCTTAGCTCTATGAAACTCACCAATCTGAAGACCAGCGCTATGATTTGTCATGTAGTTGTGATTATCATACCTTGTATCCACAAATAGCTTGCCACAAGTTTTGTTTTCAGAAGGAAATACAGGAAGCTTCCGCATCAAAAAGTAAGAAAAGGAAGACAAAAGACGCAAACGAAGATGAAGTAAGTCGATTTGCTCACTAATTAATTATAATTCTTCGTAATTTTGAAGTGATTTTTGAGATTATGACTCAAGCACAACAAAAACCCGTTGTTCTAGGGCCGCAAAAGTGACGCTGGAAGTCGTGCTTCCACCCCAAACAGTGTTGCTCGCTCGGCCTCTGTGACAACTCCATTGCGAGGTATCTGAATTTTCTTTTCAGTTTTGTCATTTTCGCAGTAGCTTTTCGTTCCCGTCTTTGTCCTCTTCGATGCAGTGCTCATCTGTCTTGTGAGTCTCGCTTGTGAACTATAGGCTTCCATGCAGCTAATTCGAGGTGTACATCCCCTTTTTGACTTCCAAAAAAGTGCCGTAGTGTACACGGTTAGGATCAAATACTATTCCGTTATTTATCTGAATCTCAAAACACAAAGGACTAGTATCTTTGTATCAGATATGCGCAGCAGTGCCTAATCATCAGTCTGTGCAGCGAGACTGAAGCGGAGCAAAGTTTTTTAGGACGATGGTAACCAGAAAAATAATCCGCTAAAAGTCAGACTCTTTTTGGTCTAAAAAATCAACAATCTCCGGAATGCTGCTTTAGTTCTGCCCGTAGACCCAGAAGGCTTGTAAAGTACTTTTTGGTAGAGTGTGTTGTGCTTTGCGATCTAAAATTCGCGAAATAGTGGAAATTGCGCAGCTTAACTTAGAAGCTCTTATGTTTTATTTTTGTAATGCGGTGCTAAAAACCTTGCATTTTCACAAAACCTCGGTTTTATTTTTACTCCACACGATGTGTTTGCTACTGCTGCATCAGTCTGTCTTGATAAAACATCACTCTTGACAAGACTGTATAGATTACCTTGATTGTGGTCACTTTTTGAGTCTGAAAATAGTTTTTTCAGCGAAAATTGCCAAAAAGCGAGCTGAAGCGGGATCAGATAGTCCTGCAGCTACATCGACAACTACAACAAACGAAGCTGAAAATGCAATGCCTATACGTGAGCGTGACCCAGCTCTGCTACAGGAATTAGATGTAAGGCAAATTTCCTACTACCAAGGGCGTCTCCTTTTTGTTTAAGAAATTGAACGACATGCCTGCGTGCCTTCTCCAAATACTCGTCGATGATAGCGATATTATGACCCGTCAGCGCATGGTCTCCCGTTTGCCTGCACGTCATACCGTTGATTCGATCATAGATGATGTAAGTCATGGCGAAGCTTTTACGGTTTTGTTTATTATTTCTTTATCTCGTATTTTTTTTACAATAGACAGATCACACCGACGTCTATCATCGGAATGGAATTAGAAGTTTTTGCTTTGACTTTCCCACAGCTTGTCTTAGAATGATCTTACAAGTCCGCGATAGTATATTCAAGATATAAGTACTGATTTTGCCTTCTAAGTTGAATCTCCCCAGTCTTAGTTGTGCTTATGTCAAACAGTAGGTAGTGTCCTTCGTGCTGCTTGGCATATCGAAACTGTGTTCTCAGCTGATTTGGTATTTGGCGCTGAATTCAAGATGCTTTTCAGTATTGCGCCGAGATTGGCTTCTCACCAAAGGAAGGCGAGGATAGTTCCATTGCGGATTCACCTGCTGGGTTAGGAAGTAGTGCTGTGGGGTTGCGTGACTTTTTCAATGGAGTTTTGGGGTGAGGATTGTTTACCTTATCGTTCTCTTCAGTTTTGCTTTAGCATTGCTTTCACTGAGATACATTGTGCTTGTTCTTTAGCAGTTCTTCGAAATATAGGCGCATTAATGTTTTCAGTTTTCAACTCCTGTATAAGTTTGAACGACCCCAATATGCAGCTGAACTTGAAAAGGCAGTTGGCTCCAGTGACGCTGTGTCAAGGAAAAGAAAATCTAACGCAACACAAGGTGCGCTTTGTTGCAAGGGTTCTGCATTCCTCTCTGCACTCTATAATATCCCTTTCAGAAGAGAACAGCAGCGCTTTGGTCCCGTCAAAGCTTTACGGGCTTCCTCATCTGCTTCGGTTGATAGTTCGACTAGCCAGCCTTTTGCGTGATGTCCCTTGGAACGATAACGTTTTCCGGGTAGGCGCTACTATATTTTTTCATTGATTACTAAATGAATTTACAAATGTTGCTTATGTATGCTTTGAGGTGAAGTTTGTGTTTGTTTGAATGTGTTCTCTTCTGCCACTTTCAGTCACGTTCTCCCGTAGTCGGTAAGAATTTACCAGGGAAAGCGAAGACGCTATCTGTGAGAGTTAGTCGTTTTTCTTGGTTTCTTTTTGTTAGGTGCATGCAAAATTTTTTTCCGTTTTTACTTTGTCATGAAGAATCAGTTTCATTGTCACTACATCTCGCGAGCGAAAGAAGAGAGCAGTGAGTTGTACTTTCCAGAAGCGCTGAAAGGCTGAATGTGAGAAGGACAAGTGCTAACCGAGGTCAATCGTTGCCCCATGCCTAATTTTGGGAATAAGGGATTTTTGAAAATTATTAATTGGCTTCAGTACATCCAAACTTAATTTACTAGGTAAAAACATCATCGCATAACATCAAAGCTAGCGAAAAAGACCGTGGGTTTTGTGCTATAGCATTATAGTATTACGCGAGTCACTCTTTCGAAGGTCTATCAGTTTAGTATTCAAACAACTACATTTTCTTGCAAATATAAACAGTCACATCATAACTTTTCATTTGCTCGGAAGTAATCTGGGAATACGCCCGACACCCTCATGGAGTTGGGAAAAAGCGTGTGTTCACGAAGGGTTGCTACAGATTTTGTTTGTGTTTTGATAGCATAAACATGTTTTGTCTTTACCCCAGCGTTTTTTTTTTGAAGTTTACAAAGAAAAGAGGGTTAATTGTACCTGTGGGCGCAGTCGTTTTTTCCATGATACTTATAGAGGACTGGGGAGAGAGACTGTCATTTTATTTGGGCAAAAAGTGAGACATTCTAAGCTACCAGCTGGTTGTCCTAGTGTACGCTTTTGGACTATATGATTTATTCGTGGTTTTACCGCATGTCAACACTATAAAAATAGAACTGCAACCAGAGGGAGATGCTTATTTTTTCTCCATTCAGTCCTAAACTGCCTTGCGTAGTATACATGGTCTTTGCTGCTGGCTTGCTGTTATCCTCTTGACTGATTTGAAAAAACTATGTTGAGAAGTTTTTTGCGATTGATGGCAGCTCACGCTTGATCGTGATAATCACATGCGATTTTTGTGATTTGGTTGAAAGTGCAAGAGAAAACTCTTCTTTCTAGAGCTTGTGCAGTGGGTTTGTGGTTCGCTCTGTCAGTGTCTATCTTTTACTTTTTCCTGCCTCTATTTCTTTGAAACTTTGATCAATAAGGAATTTTTAACGAAATTTGATAAGTCAGGGCAAAAAGCAAGCTTTTTCCAGTTTATCTGTTCATCTCCTCGTTTGAAACAGGCATGTTCATCATGCAGATCATGCTTGCTTGCTATCTTCTCAAGTCTTGCTTGTTGTTTGGCATCATAGGCACTTCCTTATAAGATTCATTCGCAATCCACGTCCAGTTTATTCGCGATGCATTTTTGATTCGTCAGTTATATTCGAAGCATCAAGTTCGTTATTTTTTTGAAGACTAGTGAACCAGCAATTGAAGGTGCTAGTAGCATGCGCGCGCTATGGGACCGCCACGTGGTTTCCCGCTATGTGCACATTTTTGAATTGCGCTTACGATTATATATTAGGTAGGTGCCAGAGTAAGCGAATATTTTGTTCAAGTTGAGGTCCCGCGCAGAATGGACGTCACTCACCATGCTGGCTTCAATCCAAGTGACGTCAATTCTGCCCGGGACCCCAACCTGAACAAAATATTCGCTTACTCTGGCACCTACCTTAGATATATATTATATATTAGATAGAATTAGATAGATAGATAGATTAGATGTGATGCGGAAACCCTCCACTTCCGTCTCCTTGTTGGTAGACATGCATGCCTATACTTTGCAGTATTGGAAAATTTCAGACAAGTTTTCAAGCACGTTCGCATATGTTTTGCAATGATGAACTGGCACAAAATATATCCTCATTCGCTTAACGCGGTTTATCGGTGTTGTTGCATATATTGAAAGACGGAGGAGCAGTCAGATGTTTCGGATTACGCGACTGCAGTAATGTCTAATGCTGTGAATGATAGCGGTTACTTACTAATTTTATCCAGTACACATCACACATAATATCTGTTCCAACCATGAAGTTGAAGTTAGACAGGTGATACAATAGTGTTTTCACAGACATGTCCTGTGATACTGTTTCGCTGAATCGAGATCAAACGAGAGCCTACGATCATTCTTTTTTCAGGATATAATCAAGTGCACACAGCACTTAATCAGCTTTTTGGAGAGGAACTATCAGAAGTACTACAGTATCGAAAAGGATTATGAGAATACAACGCCGGAATATCAAAAAACCGCTTGGGCATCTACATCGTGAGCAGGTAGGTGTATGCATCTTCTATCCATCTCTTCTTCATCCTTTTTGGGTGGTTGTCGGTCAGCTATCTTTACCATCATAATTGGTCTCACTTGTCTACAAAGCCAGTATCGTGAAGAAGTACTGTCATAATCATGTCCAAATTTGTAATTATTTATGCGCTGATAATATGACCTGTTCTTACGATATTTGGTAAAGATATACGCGTGTGAGGATATTGGTTCTGTTTGTTTGATTGCTTGCTAGATTGCATCTTATTGTTATATACTATTGATACATTTCCAGCACTACTTACTCGAAGTGTCTATTACAGCGTTTTACAAGTCGTTTTGTAAAGAGTAAGAAGTGTTAGTTTGCCCTATCATATTCTCATTAAAATACTAGTTTTTTGTGTAATTGGGCTGTATGATGTTTTAATTTCCGATTTTTCAGTCGTGTATAGTTTCGTATGTGGAAATGTTAGCACTGTTCGAATTATATTCAAGATGTCATTGTCTAGGTTATTGCGGAGATACAATAAGAAGTGTTCAAGTTTTTTTGTATTTCTGCAGTGCTAACCTTGCGAACCCAGTACCGCTCAATAGCTCATTCGTTACAGCTGACTCTGAACTGTTCAGATTTCCATATCTTAACCGGAGTATAAAATGGAAAGGAACATCCATTCTTGCTCGTCTCATGCTTCGGTTGAAACTGAGTACCTTCTTATTAAACTTGAGCGTATGCAGGATGCAGCGTTTTGCTTGTAGAGCTATTAATTTACCCATCGGCAAATGAGGCAAATGAATATCATTTCAGAATCCTCATCGATTTATTAGATCTAACTCTCTACAGTGCACTACATTCTCAACGTTATTCATGATTAGGACCAGGGTCGAGCAAGAGCGTGGCACACTACCGCTGTATACGACCTCCCCCCTCTTCCCGCTGAGTGTCTCAAAGGCACCGTCCACCCAAAATGGGGTCGATGAGATTTTGATGGCTAATAGTAGTGGGGCCCCCAACTGTACATTTGCCCAACTCGCGCTGCTGAAAGTAGCGAGGAAATTGCTCCGTAAATGGCTCAGATGACGGGCGCCACGTTGGCTCCTCCCCTTTATGTGGGCATGACGTTCGTTCCGCCCATCGACATGCGCACCCAACCAATCACCGTTCCGGAGAACTCGCCTTGTAAGTTCTGGGAACTGGAATTTTTGGGGTTTTTGCGTATTCTCGACTTGATATTTGGAATCAGGGATACGAGAAGGCCTCGGAACGACAAAAACATGGAAGTCGAGAATTTGGGTGGACGGTGCCTTTGAGATCCCTCCCCCCCCCCCCCTCCCTCCCCAACATTATCGCCCACCTATCGTTAGGCATGAATGAGGCCGGGTGGAGGGCTATATGTCGCCGAATTTGGAAATGTCTCGCGCGGATTCCCTGCAGGAACGCATGTCCCCGCATGTATAAGGGTGCGTATTTGTCGCAAATGACCGCGGGGACCGCCCTTCTTCAGCGACATATAGTCCTCTACCCAATGAGGGCCCTATTAAGTATAGTTAGAACTGAATGTTCGTGTTCGAATAATTTATTCGAAATATTCGACTATTCGAATATTCGGATAATAAATAAAGAATAGTTAATTCAAAAATGTACAAATAGCGGGAAACCTCGGTGCGGTCCCGAAGCGCGCGCATGCTGGTAGCACCTTCAATTACTGGTGCACTAGTAGTCGAATATTCGAGAAAGTCCAATTATTCGATTATTCGAATAGTCGAATAAATGAAAAAGGCCTGTATTCGAATAATTTGTTCATTTGTCGATTTGGAGAAATGAGTTATTCGAATATTCGTTCATTCGAGGAGTTCTAGAAGACCATTATTCGAATATTCGAATATTCGAGCCAACATGAAAGACAGCTATTTGATTGTTCGAATATTAAAGGCCATTTTATTCGAACATTCGATGTAAAAAAAACTTCAGCTGTTCTACATTGAGTGCAAGTATATCCCGACGGCCGCTCATGCAAAGCGATGACAAGTATCATGCATATTTCATTTGGAGTGGTGAACGTCTTCTGGAAATCGCGTTTGAGAAGTTGAGATGCGATATCATGCGCAAACACTTCCAAGCTCTCGATTGGGGAAGAAGCAAAGCCATCATTAGGCGCCCTTTAGCGGACCGGTCCTCAAACAGCTCGCATAAGCATGTGAAGGACCAGAAGTCTTTTAAAGCAGCACGTATAGGCAACATTCATTCCTTCACCCAAGATTCTTCACTTGCCTTGCCAGCCTAATCACCGCCCGCATGTCAAAGTATATGAGAGATAGGTTGAACAGCGCAAGGCCAGAGCAAGGAGGTCGTGAGGACCTGAGCCGCTTGACTTGTGGCGGCAGTCTGTATGCCAGTCAACATCTCAAATCGGCTGCCCTTATAGTCAGGAGGCGTAGAAAATCAGAATTGAAGTTTGGCAAAGAGAGAATACTTTGAGTAGGTGTGTGGGTTGAACAATAATTATTTTGAACCTGAGTAAAAGATATGGAAAATACCTTACAACAAAAGTACAACCTTTAAAACTACAACTAAAACAACTTCGTGAAAATTCAATACAACAGAAACTGTGAAACTCAGCGATTAATGATTTCAGACAAGTACTAGATTAGCAGCTAATATACAGATATATCTTCATGACTTTTCTTTTTCTGGACTCAGAGCGCACAAAATTATTATGTAGACAACAATGCGTTACCTCTGCTGCAGAGGTTCACTGATTCTATTCTTGTAGGCCTTCCTCATGCTCTCCCAGTGTGCTAGTCTTAGAATTCACGCAATGCTGACCATCACGAATATATTACAGACAACTACCTATTCAAGAAAATTCCATGTTGAATCTGTAGCTTTAGGAAGGAGTTCTGTGTAGTTTCGGGAGAGACTTCTGTGGGGAAGAATCTATGAGGAAGATTTAATGCGAACTTGAAACAGTTACTAAGTAAGGCTCAGTAGCCATCTCAAAGGCAATGAACACTTGATCCTCATGTTTGAGTGAAATTCTTTTGTCTCCTAAGTGGAACCCTGACCAGGCGATAATAACCTAGTCATCCTTACCACTTGCTACGCATACAATTATCAGCTACAAATCTAGATCACATACAGCGATTGATTTCTTTTTGTGGAGAACTGCAACAAAGGAAAAACTAGCATTGTTTGAGCCGCTAGATCATTCGAATTATTCAAATAGTCGAATATTCAGACAGGTGTGATTATCGACGATATATAATTATCGATTATTGAATAGTCGAATATTTGACCAACCCCATTTATTCGAATATTCGTTCATTCGAATTTTGAAATGTAGCATTATTCGAATATTCGAGTTCGAATAATCTAAGAAACACAGATCGAATAATATTCGTTCGATCGAATATTTGCCAAAAGCCGATTATTCGATATTCATTTGTTCGACGAGATTTTTTCGGTCATTTCAACTGTACTTGAACATTGTGAATAATATGGGGACAGCATGTCAAATAACCCCTGTGACCAAGTTTTACTGAATGCTATGGTTATCAAATACTGGACCGTGCAAGTGAATGCTCATCTGTGAACATGATTGACTTTGTTTCGAAGGTGAGTCAACTAACTCATCTTGCATTCAATACAAAGCACTACTTGGTTTTTGCCATCTGAGAAATCTTAATTCAAATAACTCCAAACTTTGGATTTAGAGGCCGGTCAAACCTCGTTTGATCCCACTTTTGCTTTTAGTGGTTGGGCTTTCAGCAACTGTGTTTGAAATTAGAGAAGAGACGCAGCAGGCTCAAATTACTGCTATGAAAATGGATTTAGAATATCGAACCTCGTTATTATACTAGTGCGTCACCTCTGCTTCGCAGAGGCTCGCACAGGTCTTACTATCTATACGCCTTACTCATTTTCGCGTAGAGATGGCATTGAAACTCCGCGCAGGGTTGACTATCATGACTTAAAAAGCGTGTCTTTTTGTGGGTGTGTGTATGTCTGTCTGTCACAAAATTCATAAAGGAAGCCGCAGCCAGGCTATCGAGCTACAATTTCGTGTAAGAAATCGCACGTCCATGTAGACCCACCACGCACAAGGACCAGCCGGTGATGGGCGGTCCTTCAAAATTTGCGCGTAAAACGGGTCCACACGGCTTCTGGCGTGGAAAATTAGGTCACAAATTCAACTTTTTGCAAAGTCATGATTTGCCTGACAAGTAAATCTGTGCTCTAAGAAATCTAGCTCAAAAAGTGCTCATAAAGTTTAGTTTTCTGGGAAAACATTGTCAAAAAAGGAGTGATCGCGTAGAAACTCGATTTGACAGGGTTCCATCTATGAAACTGAAAGGATTCTTGCACGGAAATGTAGTTCAAAATGACTATTATCTTTATGACGATAAGCAAGCCAGAATAAATCCAGTAATCTATTCAAATTCGCATTTGTTTCTCAGCAAAAAAATTTTTTTCTCAAAATTAGCTGATCTCACAATCTCACATGGAGATGCTTCAAAAATGACAGTTGTTTACAATTCATTTATGATGTACTGTCCCGCGGGTGAGCTTCAAAGTCATCATTATGCGAGCACGAGACGTAAGCAGCGTTTATGTTGTCGGAAACGCAGTGTCTTCACTTTGCTTTCATCGTTGAGCCGTACAAATAACAACAAAAATGCTTTACTAACGAGCGTCTTGTAACGACGGAGCAAATCCGATACGCTTATTCTTCATGTCATGTATATTACAGTACTGTCGTATGAAAGAATCACCAAGCATCCAATCTGCTGGAGCCCATGAGACTTGAAATACTGTTAGAGCGCAGGCATTTTTCTTAACTTCTGCAATCAAGTTGACTCTCTTGATGGGATACTCCTTGTCGCCGATTATGAGTGCAAAATCGGGACCTTCAGCAGCACAATCAACGTAGTGAGTGTCATCTTCTGCCTTGTACTAAAATTGGAATATTGCAGCAGCAGAAAGCCAGTGATTTTACAAGCAAGTATTAGGTTGGCACATAAGTTTTGCAACTAATTTTGTAACATTTCTCTCTTGTGACGCATTCAATTTTGGGTATATAGATTAGAAATACTACCCCATTTTCAGGTGTATAAGCCGCACCCTTTTCATTCTAAAGGCGCACACGCCAAATGACTGCCTGTTACGATGGGGGGCGTTAAGCGAGAGCAATGTACGAAGAAGCGACCGCTTCGCGAGCACGTGCGCGGCGGCACGCTTGGGCCTGCTCGCGTTTAGAGCAAAAAAGGTGCGGCTTATACACCTGAAAATAGGGTACAAATGTGCACAAGCAATTTGATTTTGTCAGCGAAGTGGAGAATTTACGAAATTATCGAAAGTTGGTCAAGTTCGAAATCTCAAGATTCCGAAAACCGAAAATAAAGCCGTTATCAATCTGGATCAAACACATCAGGCCGAAAACTGTACCTGGATGATTTAGAGGAATTTATATTAATCTGTACATTTTCGGTTTGATGCGTTTGATCTAGACTGAGAACGGCTTTATTCTTGTTAATCCGGCCCTGTAAAAATTCGATTTTGACTTGCTTTCGAGAAATGCTTGAATTGTCCTCATTTTGCTACCAAGTACCTATTTCGCATAATTGTAGCCTACCATCTAAGCTACGTTATGCCCAGATTGACGTCACACTTAAAAAGAGCAAAGTTACAAAATTAGTTGCAAAACTTATGTGCCAACGTGATACATCAGTAGGATATGGGGCCACCACTTCCTCTGGAACTCTTGTTACTGGATGCCTTATTTTTGAATTTCTTTCGTTTTTTTTTGCGTCAGAGCATATCGCACAGCTTGACTTGTTATTGAAAGTTCGGATTTAGGACTTCCTTATAGGACATGCTAGCGAACGGAACTAATCTGAATTTATGGGTGAGAAGCGGCATGGTTTTGAAACAAGTGCCCGCGGCGCAGCTGAGAAATCGTTTGAGATGGTGTTACATCACGTGAGTACCGCCATAGCATGTAACAGTGAAGACACTTGCCTCTTTACGGATTCATTTTAGTCTCTGTCTGATAGTGTCTCCCCTAAGCGCGCACAAACTAAACCTTCTTGTGTTTCGGCTCAAATTGTTCAGCGGACTTCGCAGGACAGGCTAAATCTGCGGCAGTTCCGTAGCACTTTCTTAAACTTGAGAAAGTCCACGCTCCATAATGCGGGGTTTTCTCAGGAAAATGTTGTCAGAGCCATCGAACCGAATCTTCAGCAGCACTTTTCAAAATGCTGTAAAATCGTAGCGTTTCCGCAGCACTTGGGCCTGGCAACATTTACGCAGGATTTTGAGCGAGCATGCACTTGCGACTGCGAAATAGCGAACGCATACGCCGCAATCATTGGCTCTTAAATTACTCGTGTGCAATTTCGCCATAATTCACTCCACATGCATACTCCACCTGCGACTTCGCCATAGCTCAACGCGTGTTGTGTAATGCATTACATTGTATTGTTTTGTTTCTTTTTGTTTTTCAACTTATCCGATACGTGAGCCAATTCGTACTTATCCATGTTGTAGTCAATAATCTTGCAGTATCGGTGTACCTGGGTGAACAATCATCACCAGCTGTTGGAGAAGGACTCAGAGAAGGGACTTCTTGAAGCAACGACGCTGCCAAAATGCCCAAAACTACTAACTTAGGGCGGGCAATGCTTTATTG
Source organism: Cylicocyclus nassatus (assembly GCA_958299035.1). Classification (NCBI taxonomy): domain Eukaryota; kingdom Metazoa; phylum Nematoda; class Chromadorea; order Rhabditida; family Strongylidae; genus Cylicocyclus; species Cylicocyclus nassatus. The sequence continues at coordinate 36,392,437 of CATQJL010000001.1, read as the reverse complement.
GAACTTTCTTTCTACACATCAGCAATGGAGCTGCCAACTCAAATATACTTTTTCATCGGTGGCGGACTGAAGGAGAAAGGGATCGAGAGGCTTTTCAAAATGATTGCAAGGCTCATAAAATTGTGCAAGTCCTGTTTTTAGTGAATAATCAAATTAATTTTTGAAACACTTCAAACTTTTTGTAAGACTTTTCTCGCAGAGCGTGGCTGAGCCCCTCCCATTCCACCCCAAAAAGTTTCGTTCCCCCCCCCCCCCCCCAACTTCGGACCGCCACTGCTTTCATATCTTTATTTCCTTCTTTTAGTTCTTTGCTCCCATTGTTTCCAATTATTTTCAATTTTGTTTCCAATTTATTCTCACTCACGCTAGCTGTTTCAACACAATACAGCAACCCCTCAAAATAATACTTGAAAAACTTTTCCATACTAGCAAGAAACTATAAAAATATACAGTGTCTATCAAGGAAAATAAAGGATAAAGGATAAAGGATTTGGCTTTTTATTATTATCGGGCCGCGCCGAACGCACTTTACTTCATAGTCGAAGAGGTTACTGAATGCGTGCGAGCATTTCACAGTGATTTGCGGGGGGCTAGCCGATTACAGATTTTTATTCTCCGAAATTACTCTGGTACATTTACTTGCCTCGGAGGTAGAGAGTTTGTTGGCTCAGGCGCGGGGTCGAACATAGGACAATCATAGCGGCGCCTCATATACTACGCCTCCTATTTCCTCTTGACAGAAAAACTTAAAGGTAATTTTGTAATAATGTTCGATCTTTGGATCAATTAGATACCATTTCTACCGTTAGGTTGTGCTAGAATGAGCCTGAATCCCGTTTGCTATGCTACAGGACAAAAAATCTAACGTAGAGGTTGATGAAGCAAAGCGGGCTTCACAAGTAGCAGCTAAAAGCCCGCACATGATTCGATTTACGTAAAGTTCGAGGTCAAAATCATGAAAGTTTAGGTACCTAAAAATCGGATTTTTGTAAGCAGAAATCCTACTTACTCGATCATTCGACATGGGCTATATTTACAAATGCGTTTTCTGGGGTTCTTCATCTGATTGAAAAACAATACAGTGCAAAAATCAAAACTTTTAGGTATTCATTAATGTTAAAATCGATTATTCTAGATAGGTAGAGCATAACCAAAGCTATAAATGTACAGTCACACTTTTTAGGCTTATTTTATACAATTGCATGTGTGAGAGCTTAGGGCGAAGTTTGTCATTCACCAATTGTCTTTACGTCTCGATTTTCATGAGCGAAAAAGTACATCGTGTGTATTAAAAAATACTTTATGTTTTCTGCGTGAGGCCAAATTTGGAATTCTGGGAATTTCTTAGACCAAAATATTAGGTTGGCACATAAGTTTTGCAACTTTTCCCGTAACGTTTTTCCTATTCTATGTAGCAATCTCATTTTGTGGCATCATGTAGATCGTGATATAAGCTGCAAGTCTGAGCAAACCGTTTGATTTTTGATAACGTAGTACAAAAATTCTAAGCATTTTTTGACAACTGCTGAAAATCGAGGTTTCACGATTTTTTGGCAAACATGAAGCTCTACGAAACCTGATTCAAACATATGAAAAGCAATTATAGGCAGCATGTAGCTGGAAGTTGGCACATTGGAATCTGAAAAAGAAATGAAATTTAAACACAAATTAAGGTGGGGCGCCTTTGAGAAGTTGAACAAGTCAAATGCGTCAAGTTTTGAAGGCAATTTGTCGATAACTGAGCTGCGAAAAGTCATAATTCGCTATAACTTTGCACTATAAGGTAATCCTATGAGGTAAACACGAATATCACATTTATTTGTCGCTAAAATGAAATTCATCTTTTGATTTCACGAACGAGGCCTTTTCATGCAAAACGGATCTCATTTTTGTGATCAGCATGTTAAATAAGCCCTATAGGCCAAGTTTCAGCAAAATCTGATGCATTCTAAAATTTTTCCCATAGTACCGTAAGCCTACCGTAATCCTCACATAAGATGGTAAAATTCGGTAAAAATGTGTGCATTAGAAGCTTACATCATGTTCCTTATATTGCCAAGAAATGAATGCACTACGTTCAAATAGACAAAAGTTATATAAAAAGTTGCATTACTTATGTGCCAACCTAATACAATATGTAGCATTAGGAAATTCTTAGGTTTTTGACTATGGTTTTGGTTCAGACGTTGTGCGGAAGTCTGGTAGGCACCTTTTGAAGCTTGTGATGCTCTGTCAAATATGTCTTTTGAATATTTTGATCTATTTTGCCATGATAGCAAGAAGAACGCTTATCTTTTCTCGTCACCTAATGATCTGAGGGTTGCAGCAATTTTCCGATAAATCGTTAGGCCTGTTTGATAAAGAGATAATTTTGGTTACTGACCATTAATAATCATAGTATTCGCCATTTTGGTCATTTTGAGTTGTGAGCTAATCTACTTCCAGTTGTTGCAAAGATTGACTTGTGTTTTCCTAATTCTCTTGGAAGGAGTGTCATGATTCTTTGAAATTTAGGGAAGTAATAAGAAGAGTTTGGGGAAGTAGGGGTTACAATAATCATCTCGCTTTTCTATGATCAAAAATCAAAACTTTTAATAAAGACGATCAGTGCACAAGTTTGATACGGTCAGGAAGAGCGGGTCACTTGTATACAAATACTGAAGATTCTGGTTCTAATGATCTAGTAAATCAAAATTCAAGACTTGACTCAGAATGAAAGAACCTGAAATGATTGCGCTCTTCCAGTTTCATCCACCCGTTCACCTCATCTCAGCAATCCGACAAAATTCCACTTCAAAAAACACGATTTCCTCTTTCACCAAGAACAGAATTTTATTGTGATAGCATGGAATACAGTTTTCAAATAAAGCGACAGAACTACCGCAACAACCTAAAAAGGCGCAGTGGAGCACCAGAACGTGACAACAGGGACGCAGTGACTTTTTCTTACATATGACTTTTCAGCTGTAGCTTTACATTTTCAGTGAGGGCATGCATTGTTACGACTCACATGAAGGACGCCTGTTCTTTTGAAAGTCCAAGTTACATTAAAAAAATACCTGAACATCACTATCATTTCAGGGCCGGTAAAGAAGCGGAAGTCGGTTTTAGTCGCGCAGACAAAGCCAACATGGCAGCTAATGTATGGAAATGGGGCTAACCTCCATTAGAGTGCATCTTTTCTGTAAAGGTCATCTTATTATCTCAACCTTGTGATTGAAATAATCTTGCGTTATGTCATACAACTCTTTGCCATCCAGTGCTTATTCTATTTCTTTATTGTATAAGACTGAGTTCCTTTTCACTGTTTTTGTTCATGTTATCGTTCCTTTGAGAGTTTAATGCTATTGTCATGCACTAACCGGGGTCGTTAGTGCGAGGGCGGACGGATGACCAGGTAGGGATCGAGAGAGTAATACAGGATGGTCCACATGAAGTGTGACACAACAAGAAAATATTACAACTCTGCAAAGACTGAATGAAATCAGTAGCTTTTGTTCTCAGTTGCTATAGAAGAGAATTCTACATATGAACCTCTAACTAACTTTTGAGATAATTTGTCCCTGGTTTATTTAAAATCGTTTTTTCTCTTCCAAACCTCTTCCAAAAATTCTTCGTGCGCGCGATGGTTTCTGCTCCCAAACTCTCACAAGTTTCTTCCTAGCAAACCCAATGACATGAGTTTTGAAGAGCAGGTTTTTTACCTTCAGGCAGACAGAAAATAATATTTGTGGGTTCAAGGATGGGCGAGCTAGAGGGCCAAATATCATTTTTTTCCAGTGTCCAAACGATGGATTTTACACAACCGCAAATTCTTCCTTTCGCTGTGGATTGGTGTCTAGCCATGCTAAAAATTCTCAAGAGCGTCTGTGGTATTACCTTTGATCCAAGAAAAGTGCCACAGCCCTTCAAACGTTGCTTTCGATGCTTTTTCCAGAATCTCCCGATTTTCGTTGCCATGGCGACTGACTTTGATGAACCTTCAAGCTTGACCATGTTTTACTAAGAACCAAGGTCGGAATCAAGCACAACGGGACAAAAGAATATGGAGAAGACGACTATTACCAAAACATGGAATGAAAAAACCAAAAAATGAATTTTTTGCAGCCCGTCAAACATCATGTTAGACACATATAAAAAAAAAAACACTGTTTGGCCTTTCCACTCAATATCTTTGAACCCACGAGTTCTCTTTCTTTCCTATCTGTAAGCGAAATGCCTGCAATTCCAGACTCATTTCTTTGGATTCGCTGAAAGGAGACCCTGGGACGAAGTTTCGCCCAAAACCATTGCGCGCATTTTGAAATTTTCTCCGAGCAGAATAAAATCTTTCCTCAAAACCGGAGGTAGATATTCTGAAAGTAATTTATAATGTCTTATACGGAATCTTCCTGTCTATCAGATGAAAACAAAAGCTTTCAATTTCACTGAGTGTTATCAAAGTTACGAAAACTTTTTTGCGTCACATTTCATGTGGACCACCCTGTAGAAGAATTTATTAGAAGACTAGAATTAGGAGAAGATTACAACAACTAAAACAACTGCCGGGCGGCCTTATTTGTAGCCGCCACAGTACAAAGTCTACATGGTAAAGATCAATAATTAATAATCATTGCCTATGTGCATTACGGCATCCATCCTTGACACTATTTGCATCTTGACATCAAATGATGTAAATGTTGATCACACTCCCATTATCTTTACACACATATCGCCTTCTCTTATAACATATAGTGTTGAATCGCTTGTGTATGATCGGTTTAACGATTCGTATAGTTTGCGGGATTTCTCTGTTTATAAAATAGACCTGCTAAACCTCCACGTTGTAGCATTGTTTTATGATGATATATCATGCCCCGGTTTCCTGATATTTGCCGGTTACCGTAGTCGCTTATGTATTAGGTTGCTGCATAAGTTCTGTTCGATTTTTTTGCCTTGTTTAAAGCAGCTCTAAGAAAATTTTATATCTAATGCGATATTGTTGGTATCATTACGAAATGCCTTTCTTTCTCTTTCTAATGCATATCAAATTTCAGCAAATTTCTTAGCATAAGGGGATTTTAAACCTAAAATCTCCAAGTTGCCGAGGTACGTTCTCACCCTAGAAATATGTTCTTGCGAGGAAACCACAATGAGCCTTTAAATCAAGTTCTTCAATTGGTTGCGAAATAAGGGTATAGAAGGCCAGTATATGCACAAGCTTAGTTGCATGAAGAAAACGTCTTGCTAGTGAAATTTGCTGTCGAACATTAATTTTCTGTATAAATACAAGTGATAACTTCTTGCGAGTAGAAGTAATCGATGAGTACAAAGTTGTAGGTGCTAGGGTAAAGCAAGGGCTAGCAAGGCCCATCCACCAGTTCCTCTTCCGCTCTCATGTCTCTTGTAAAATATTCATTATTCGTAAATAGGCATGCAGACATGTGCCGAAGCGAGGTCAAAATGTGGCTTCTCTTTTGCGCGTTAAAAAAATCTTTTTGCAACGCAGACCCTGTGGGCTCTTTCATGTAGCAAATTAATCTAGAAAATTTCTCTGTCTACCCATTATTAGATAAGATGCCTGCCAATTCTCATAGGGGAGCATTGCCATGTCAAAAAAGACAGGTTTGAAGGAAAACGCCGTAAATTTTTTGAGTTTTTGTTTCTTCCTTAATGGGGATTTCTGCACGTCTCAATATGTGTTTGATAGCCAAGGAAATGCTCAGCACAAGTAATGACTCTTGGAAAAAAGTTGACTTTGAAAGAAGTTATGACAATTTGAACTCAAAAAATTTGAATCGGACAGAACTTATGCAGCAGCCTAATATTACATTAGATTCGCAATAACAACATGCGTCATCTTTATAGCGTAGTCTATTGTGTTCCTATATGGTGCCTTTGCATAGAACAAACATTGTGTTAATTTCGATTCCTAGTAGAAATACCTCGCTTTCTGCGTTTCATTCAAGCATTTCGAAATAAAGTGTTACGTAAAAAGAATGACTCAATTGAAGAGGAGAACTAGTATTTCAAAAACAAGCTTGATATGCAATAAGCTGATCAGAAATTGATGTCGGAAACCGCAAAGTGCTGCGGAAGCCTATACAAAGTGCTGTGGAAGTCATCAATTTTCTCAGGATCTCCGCAGCACTTTTGCGGCGTTTCTGCAGGTGATTTGGCTGAAAAGCTGAGAAAGTGCCGCGGAAATCCGGTCAACTGTTTGAACAAGCTTTACATGTATGCTTTGGACCGTTCTGGTAACAGGAGAAAAATTCCGACATTAAGCACCGCCTCCGCGCCATACTGTTCCTGTTACGATTAAGTAAGACGTGTTTGAAGGATCTGTGTTCCGCAGAGTAGGTTGTCATTGGCGGAGTTCGTTTTCCTGCCCTATTCCGATTGGTATTTGCTATGAATTAGCTAATTCGGTTGAAAGAATACAGACCGTTGCGTTAAATGCCTTGCTAATTTGATGCACGACTTCTGCTGGCATGCCAATGAAAGACGTTCCACTGTCAGAAATGGCGCGATATCTAGTCATAATCTTGTTTCCACCGAATGAGTACCCATCCATCTAAATAATTGTTTGCTAGAAGGTCTGTTAATCTCCTTGCATAATTGCTAAATGCGAATGTGGACATTATAATTGTTTTGCAGTCAGTTTTCTCTACTACTACTACTTCTTTGTACCTGAAATTCCCAGTATCTTGCTGAAGTAAGGTTTTGCCATGCTATAATTTCACCGCAATTTTCACGGTCTTCTCCGCCAAAAGTGACCAATCCTCCATATACAGATTGTTTTGCTGCAAAGAAATATCGCATATTTCCAAAAACAATCAACACGAAATAGTAGCGACCCAAACTTTTGATAAAATGGTCAGATTAGCACTGTTGCCTCGTGACGCTGTAATCTCACTCAAATTTGGGACTTGATAGTAGTGCTCTTTGGTCCCCAATCTCAATCGCTATAACATAACGACGGAAATGTGTTCTTATACGGCAAAATTCGTGACCAGTATCACTCTTTAGGAACAAAACTGGGTATGTAAAATCGACTTTCCAAACAGAGCGATGCCTGGTGCATTGGACTTCAAATAGAGGTAGAGCTGGACTGCCTGCACAAACTGCTTCATTGCAAGTTACGCCCCAGAAGAAGCAGTTTTGTTTATTCTTGAAAAACACGCTGTTTTCTGTAGGAATTAGAACTTACAATACCCGTTTGCATGCTCCATGTAGAAAGTAAAAATTGGTTCAACTAAGCCCAGATTCCATGCGCGTTCAAAAATCGGAACAAAATTTGTCGAGGAAAGTGTTGAAAATCCCATGCCGAGGATTCCATCGATAGGTTGCTGAAAGCAATATTTGTGGCAAATTCGATAGCAGAACATGATACATAATCATTTTTAACCTTCGCCTTATATTCTGAGCTAAAATTGATAGATTCTGTCCACACTCCACCTTAAGAAATACATGAGTCAAGCTAATTCTCCATTGAGACGGTTTACTATTGACAAATGTGAAAGACATGGTTGGTCCAAATTTCGACTAACTGCACCAGCTCGTGAGCGAAAAAGAGGGAGGTGACCTCACCTTTTTCGATTTTTTGAAGATTTCAAATATCGTTCACTCACTGATATTTGAAATTGTTGTGTTAATGTCTGATCAGTTGTTTCCTCGTATGATCTGCCCTCGCTGAGGCGCCTGCAGCCTCATTGCGCGGGAAATGAGCGCTATAAAAGGCGCTCGCTGTTAGCCATTGTCGGTTCGTTCGTTCACTCATCTGCCTCATATTCTATTGTTCTCTATTATTTCTTTAATAAATATATTTCCTTCTGTGCCTGCCTCAGGACGAAGAGTCGACGTGTCCGACGTGGAGGACACAACAGTGGCGATCAGGACGAAGACACGTGGAGTCGAAGAAGGCAGAGAGCAGTCGAAACCCCCGGCAGCAGAAGTAGTCGACTAGAATGGCGAAGATGGGATCAGAAGAGATGCTGATCATGCTGAAGGAGTTCCAAGAAGATCAGCGAAATCTCAGAGAACTGATGAAAGAAGAAAGAAGAGAACTACTGGAGATATTGAAGCACATTACTGGTACTGAACGAAGCAGTACCTCAACCGAAATTCCGAATGTGATGTCCGCGCTCAGCAACAGGATCGAAAAGTTCTCCTTCGACCCCGAGGCGGATATGTGCTTCAGCAGATGGTACGCTCGCTACAAGGAAGTCTTTGTCGAAGACGCGAAGCAGCTCACAGAGAGCGCCAGGGTAAGGCTGTTGTGCGAAAAACTGGACAAGGATTGTTTCGAAAAATATCAGAGGCATGTGCTACCGAAAGAGGTAACCACCATCAAATTCGAAGAAACGGTCGAAACATTGAAGCAGCTGTTCGACGTGAAGATCTCCGAATTTACCATGAGGTACCAGTGTTTGAAGCTGGAGAAGGCGGATTCCGAAGATTACCTCATGTATACCGGTCGAGTGAACGAACTGTGCGAAAAGGCGAAGATCCACGACCTCGACAGCGACGGGATCAAATGCCTGCTATGGATATTTGGCTTGAAGAGCCAAAAAGAAGCTGAAATCAGGCAGCGACTCATCGCCGTGCTGGACAAAGAATACAAGGCCGGACGAAAAATGTCGCTGCAGGAGTTGTACCTGGAATGCGAAAACTTCCTGAGTCTCAAGAAGGATAGTGAGACTGTAGCTGGGTGCTTTAAAGCCGTCGAAGCAACAAGCAAGGAAGTGCCGAAAAAACTGGAGTGCTGGAACTGCGGTGGTGAACACTTTTCAAGAGATTGCAAAGCTAAGCTGTGGTTTTGCAAGAAATGCAAGAAGACAGGTCATAAGGAGAAGTTTTGCGAACAAATAGCGGAGAGAATGCTTACTCAGCAGCATTCGAAACGAAGAATCCACAGCAGCAGCGACACCAGTAAGAACAAAAGTTGGACGAAACCAAAACGTCATGTGCACAGCGTAGCGAAGATTGCAAATGCGATGGTGGATGTCAACTCGACACGCATGTATATCGAAGCAAGAGTGAATAGTCATCCAGTTAGTTTTCTGCTAGATACTGGATCAGACATCACACTTTTGAACGAATCAACATGGAGAAGCATGGGCGCTCCTCGGTTGGAGCACACGAACGTGGTCGTCAAAAATGCTAGTGGAGGTTCCATGAAAGTCCATGGAAAACTATGGTGTGAGTACGAAATCAAAGGATCCAAAAGCGAAGGCTACGCATACGTGACACCTCACAACTCACTGCTAGGACTTGAGTGGATTCAGAAGAACGAAAATATGTCCTATCACTTAAGCAGAATGATTGCTGAAGTGAAGACAGAGCGAACCCATGACATCGCTCAGAAGCTGAAAGAAGCCTATCCAGAAGTCTGCGAAGAAGGTCTAGGATTATGCACGAAGGAAAAGGCACACTTGAGAGTTGACGAAAACGTTCGTCCTGTTTTCAAGGCTAGTAGACCTGTTCCACATGCTGCGCTCGAAGCTGTCGAAAAGGAGCTTGACAGGCTATTGGACCTGAAGGTTATGAGTCCTGTGACACATAGCGAATGGGCAGCCCCTATCGTATGCGTTAGGAAGGCCAATGGGAAACTGAGAGTGTGTGCTGACTTCTCCACTGGACTCAACAAAGCGCTGGAGTCGTATGATTACCCGTTGCCATTGCCGGAGGATATATTCGCATCCCTCAATGGAGGCACGGTGTTTTCGCAGATAGATCTGTCGGATGCCTATCTGCAAATCGAGCTGTCAGAAGAAGCGAAGAAAATGGTTGTAATAAATACGCATAGAGGGCTCTACCAGTACAACAGACTGCCTTTTGGAATCAAGACAGCACCAGGGATCTTCCAGCAAATCATGAACAAGATGGTGAATGGTCTGCGAGGAGTAGCAAGCTACCTGGACGACATCTTGGTCTGTGGTCGAACAGAAGAAGAACACATGGAGAATCTGTTAGCTGTGTTTGCAAGGATCGACGAATATGGATTCAAAATTCGTCTAGAGAAGTGTTCTTTCGGTAAGCCAGAGATACGATATCTTGGCTTCATAGTGGATCGAAATGGCAGAAGACCGAACTTAGCGAAGATCGAAGCGATCAAGAATATGGATGAGCCGAAGAATGTTAGTCAATTGAGGGCTTTTCTTGGCATGATAACGTACTATGCGGCGTTTATGCCAAGGATCAAGGATCTTCGTGGACCTTTGGATGCGATGCTGAAGAAGGATTCGAAGTGGGAATGGACTCGAATTCACCAAGAAGCGTTCGAAAAGCTCAAGGAAACTTTGTCAAGTGAGCTGAACCTTGCTCACTATGATCCGAAGCAGAAGATCGTCGTCGCAGCGGACGCCAGCGACTATGGCATCGGCTGTGTGATATCGCATAGGTATGCCGATGGATCCGAAAAGCCAATCGCGCATGCATCGAGATCTCTCACGAAAGCAGAGAAGAACTACTCGCAAATCGAAAAAGAAGCATTGGGAATTGTCTTTGCTGTCAAGAAATTTCACAAGTACATATTTGGACGAAAGTTTCTGTTGTTGACGGACCATCAACCATTGCTAGCCATTTTCGGTGACAAGAAAGGAGTTCCAGTCTACTCTGCTAACCGACTCATGAGATGGGCTACAATACTGCTTGGATATAACTTTGACATAGAGTATGTCAAGACTACGAACTTTGGACAAGCAGATGGCTTGTCACGGTTGATGAAGAAGAGTCAGAATAACGAAGAAGACGTCGTAATAGCTGCCGTTGAGAACGACGTAGCCTACATGTTGAAGAATTGTGTTAGGAAACTACCAGTGACAGTATCAGATGTGCAATCCTACACGAAGAAGGACCCAGTGCTACAAAGAGTAATGACCTACTTGAAGAAAGGGCAGTGGCCAGACATGAATGGAGAACTGGCATATTTTCGGAATCGAAGGGATACATTGTCAATCGTCGAGCAATGTCTGATGTCAGCCGAAAGGGTTGTGATACCCAAGGAGCTTCGAGGAAATGTTCTGAAGGAACTGCATAGTGGTCATCCAGGGATAGTAAGGATGAAGAAACTAGCTCGAAGTTACGTCTACTGGCCGAACATCGATAAAGATTGCGAAGACTTGGTACGAAGATGCACGAAATGTCAGATATTAGCCAAAAATCCGACGAAGGTACCATTAGAAGCATGGCCGTCCGCGACTCGAGTGTGGCAGAGGATACACATTGACTTCGCTGGACCTATGCAAGGAGTCTTCTACTTGGTCGTGGTAGATGCGTACAGCAAATGGCCGGAAATGATCGAGATGAGCAATATCTCGGCTGCGAAGACGGTGAAGGCTCTGAAGAATTTGTTTGCGAGATATGGATTACCGCAAACAATAGTGAGCGACAACGGTACTCAGTTCACGTCGGACTTGTTCAAGAAGATGTGTGACGAAGGTGGAATCACACATATAAGGACTGCTCCGTACCACCCTCAATCGAATGGACAGGCAGAGCGTTTCGTTGACACGCTGAAACGCGGGATCAAGAAACTAGAGGGGGGGAGAGGCCAACAGAAGAGACTCTAAACCTGGTGTTACAAGCGTATAGGACAACACCAAATACGAACCTAAACGACAAGACGCCAGCGGAATTGTTTCTAGGCAGAAACTTGCGCACAAAATTAAGTCTGTTACTCCCGATGACAGAAGATGCAGAAGACCCACTCGCACGAAGGAGACGGGAGCGCATGAAGGATCAGTTCGACCAGAAGCATGGAGTCGTTCGAAAGGAATTCGAAGTTGGTGACTTGGTTTACGCTAAACAGTGGAAGCCACCCCACTTCCAATGGATGAAAGGAACCGTGATGAGGCGTATTGGACGTGTCAATTATGAAGTTATGGTTGGCGACGAGATGTGCAAGAAGCATGCAAATCAGCTACGGCATCGAAGCGATAGCGAACAGCTCGCCGTGCGACAACAACTTCATCAACAGTCCGAAGCCTTGAAGACACTCCTAGATGTTTTGACAGAAGACGACACTCTACGGAGGAATAGCAGTGCAGCCGACGAGAATGCCGAGCGAGCTATCGCGAGCGATGTGTCAGCACCCGTGGATTCAACGACATCGACGTCGACATCAAGCCACGAGCCCTCCACGCCACCGACAACGCTTCGCAGGTCGAGCAGAACGAGAAGACCGGTACAACGGTTCCAATCTAGTTCATAGTATGTTATTGTATGTTTGTTTCATTAGTTTGTAGTTGTTTAAATGATATGCTATCTATATATGACCGATTTCTTGTTGTTCATATTTATAGTTCATGCTTTTGTCGTAGGCTAGTTCTGTTGTAACTACCCTACTGGGGGAGGTGTTGTGTTAATGTCTGATCAGTTGTTTCCTCGTATGATCTGCCCTCGCTGAGGCGCCTGCAGCCTCATTGCGCGGGAAATGAGCGCTATAAAAGGCGCTCGCTGTTAGCCATTGTCGGTTCGTTCGTTCACTCATCTGCCTCATATTCTATTGTTCTCTATTATTTCTTTAATAAATATATTTCCTTCTGTGCCTGCCTCAGGACGAAGAGTCGACGTGTCCGACGTGGAGGACACAACAGAAATCTTTCAATACAATCATTCTAACTTGAAGCAAAGTAGTTGCTGCAAAATATCACTGGGCTGTAGTGCAAAATTCGGGAGATTTCACTTAGTTACCATGAGTTGATTTAACGATGTAGAATTTCTTTAGTGAAAATGTAATTTTTCAGTCATTCATTTAAGCACATCTTCCGCAAATTATGATGTTATCACCAAGAAAGTTATCATTGAGATTTTTTTTCGCAAATTCTTATAAAAAGGCAGAATTAGGATGAGGATGAAAAAGAGCTTGTCAAAAATTAATTTTGTTTTGGCATATAAATCTCCATGCTTGTTGTTGTTATTTATGCATGTTAGGTGAAGCAGTTCAAAGCTTCTGCTATAACATACAAATTTTTCAGAATTTTCTACTAACAGTAAGAAATGTTATGCCCCAATGTGGTCAGATAAGGCTTAGTTCTTTGGCTTTCTAAGCTTCGTTTTTATGCTGTGATGAATGTAGAGATGACTAAGTTGGTATTTGGTACACACAAGTTTTTTCTACTTAGCGAATAACGATGACGGTTACGATCTGCCATTTTGGAGTTTTAGTAAGTGAATGGGATTTTCTCATTTTCGCGCACAATCGGAAAATCAGGGTATCTCACTTTTTGCGCCATTTCTTTATGGGGAAATAAATTCTATTTGAATAAAATATACACTCCAACTCTAACGAAGTGCTCTTCTCCAGGCTAGCAGATAATGAACAAAGCGATCGGTTGTCTGCAACATTGCGAGTCGAATGTGATCATACTTATATTTTAGCTAAACCAACATACACAGGATATCCCATAAATGTAACGAATTGCTGTAACCTTACTAAAGACATTCTTTTCAAATAAGCTTCCGCTTATCTCCAGAACTATATTGTAGGACTGGCTCCAAGTTATATTTATCACACAAAAACACCGCTTTTCATTATTAAAGGACTACGATAAGAGTTTATGATAAGGTTGTGAGCCAAAGAGAGCCCCTAAAACCTGCTTGGAAGTGCTAAAAACATTATTGCCGATTTATTAGCATTGCTGACAAATAAGAGCTTTTCGCTTTACTGGAATTTTCGCTTTGAGATCCGTATGCACGTACATCCCCGTTGGGGAGGGGAGAGGATCTAAGAGGGGATGCGTCATATTTCGCTACTACTCAGATAATCGCCGGGGGCAGGCGCCCATGCGATTTATGGGAGGGCGGGCACGGAAAAATAGGAGAGCAAATAAGGCCGGCAAAGTCCCATCGTCACCTCCCCGCGGTGCCGGCTGGCAACGAGGACCAACCCCGGCAAACGACGAGGGCACTGTCCCGCCAGGCGGAGCGACGCGCCGGGGACTGTACGAATCAGTCGTGTCACATGCATCGGACTATTAAGGAATTTTGTCAAGCTGCTAGGGCGTCCCCCGGAGGCGACGCGCGTCATTGCCCGCATGGCGCGAATAGTGAGCTAGGGCTACCTGCCCCCGGACGAGGCAGGCCAAAGAAGCGAGTCCAGGAAATCCGACTAGCGACGATCAATATAGGAACGCTGACGAGCCGCAGTCGGGAACTATGCGATAGGCTGAAGGAACGACACGTCGACATCGCATGTATACAGGAAACGAAATGGAAAGGGAGGCAGGCAAAGGACATCGGCGACGGATATCGCTTGTACTACACGGGAGATAGCAGCCGCCAGAACGGAGTCGCGATCATCGTCAACGGTAGATACCGCGAATTAGTGACCGAAGTGACGCGCATCTCAGATAGATTGATGGCGATGAAGATCGAAGCAGAGGATGCCACGTTCCGAATAGTCTCGTGCTATGCCCCGCAAGCCGCATGTACCGAAGTCGAGAAGGATGTGTTTTGGAGGGACTTCGACATCCTGCTAAGGACATTCGACGCTGCAGACTACATCCTCGTAGGAGGCGATCTCAATGGGCACGTTGGCCACGAACACTATGGATTCAAGCGATACCATGGTGGAAACGGATACGGTCAGAGGAATGAAGATGGAGAACGCATCCTGGAAGCAGCAGAAGCACACGACTTGGCGATAGCGAATACATTTTTCAAAAAGCGAGAGTCACATTTGATCACGTACGCGAGTGGAGAGCGCTCAACTCAAATCGACTACTGGATGCTGCGCCGATGCCACTTGCCAATGGTGATGAACGCGAAGGTTATACCCACGGCGACACATGCATTTGCGCCACAACACCGGTTGCTTGTATTGGATCTTCGACTGAACATCCACTTGCGGTCACGAGCCAGAAGGACGACTACAAAGAGGATCAAATAGTGGAAGCTCCCCGAACACCGCCAGCAAGTCAGAGATGCTCTTAACGATTTGAGGGTGTCGACGGATGATAAGGAGTCGATTGAAGAGCAGTGGAATCGGTTTACTTCGCAGATACGGTCGAGGGCCGAGACAATCTTGGGAACCACCAAGCCAGGACGCCGGTTTGTGGACAAGCAGATCTGGTGGTGGTCTGAGTCAGTCCAGCAAGTGATCAAGGAGAAGAAAGAAGCTTTCAAAGCCTGCTAACGCTCACGCTCAAATGAAGACCTCCGTCGGTATCGAGAGCAGAACTCGAAGGCGAAGCACGCGGTAGCCGAAGCAAAGGAAGCTCACTACAAGAGACTTTACGACGAGCTGGAAGGACCTGCTGGAGCGAACAAGGTCTACCGGCTGGCCGCGGCACGACATCGAGCGAAGCAGGACATCGACCACGTCATGCACATTAAGGACGCAGAGGGCACCTCCTGACGAAGCCGAGGGCAATACTCAAGCGGTGGAGTGAATACTACAAAGGGCTATTTAATGAGGAGTTCCCGCACCCGTTAATACCGCAAGGAGCCCCCACATATGGACCGGTATCCCGGATCGAGGAGGCAGAAGTTGTGCAGGCGCTGAGGAAGATGTCTAGCGGAAAAGCTCCGGGACCCGACGACATACCTGCTGAAGTGTGGAAGATGATGGGGCAGCGTGGAGCGGCATATCTCACATCGCTCTTTAACCGCATTATCGTAGACGGACAGTTGCCGCGAATCTGGACTACGAGTGTCACAGTCCCTATCTGGAAGGAAAAGGGCGACGTCAGCGACTGTCTAACATATCGACCAATACGCTTGCTATGCCACACGATGAAGATCTTCGAACGAGTCATCGACGCACGCATTCGAAGTATAGTGGAGGTCACCCCGAATCAATGTGGCTTTGTAAAAGGATCTGGCACCATCAACGCCATCCACGCGGTACGATTGCTAATGGAAAGGCATTTGGAGAAACGCATTCCGATTCATTTCGCATTCCTGGATTTAGAAAAGGCATTTGATCGGATACCGCACGGGCTGATCTGGTATGCGCTGAGGAAACACGATGTCCCAGAAAAGTACGTTCGCTGGATCAAACTCCTCTATACGAACACGACGGGCGCCATACGCTGTGCAGTGGGAACGTCAACGCCATTCCCAATCCAAGTCGGAGTACACCAAGGATCGGCTCTATCACCGCTTCTCTTTATACTGTGCATGGACACGGTGACCAAGGACATCCAGCTGCCGCATCCGTGGACGCTCCTTTACGCAGACGACGTCGAGCTAGCAAGCGGATCGAGACAAGAGCTTGAAGAGGCGACTGTGAGATGGAAGACACGATTAGCGGAGTATGGCCTACGACTGAACGTAGCAAAGACCGAGTACCTGGAATGCGGAGAGCAAACCGATGGCACAATTAACATCGATGGGCAGCCGCTGAAGAAGGTCACGATATTCAAATACCTGGGCTCCCGAGTGACGTCAGATTGCGACACGATCACTGATGCTCGTGCTAGGACGAACGCGGCGTGGCTAAAATGGCGGCAAGTAACAGGAGTACTCTGCGACCGACGAATTCTGTTGTATTTCAAGTCGAAAGTGTATCGGACTGTGGTGAGGCCAGTCGCACTGTATGGAGCCGAATGTTGGCCAGCAACCAGAAAACACGAGCAGATCCTGAGCACGATGGAGACGCGAATGATAAGATGGATACTGGGCCTAACGAGAAGAAACTGCATCACGAACGATGATGACGACACATTTTCGGAGTTGCACCTATCGCGGATAAGATGCGAGGTGCCAGATTAAGATGGTATGATCACGTTTTACGAAGCGAAGATAATACAGTAGCAAAAACAGCACTTCGTCTAGATCCACAGGGAAAGAGACCACGTGGCCGTCCGAAGCAACGCTGGTTGGACACCATTCGAAACGACCTGCACATTGCAAAGCTCAAACCACAAGAAGCAGCTGATCGAGTCAAATGGAAGCAAAAATGCACCACCGCCGACCCTGCACCCGCGGGACAATGGCGAAGATAAAGAAGAAGAAGAAGAAGAAGAAGAAGAAGCTGACAAATAAGAGCTTTTCGCTTTACTGGAATTTTCGCTTTGAGATCCGTATGCACGTACATCCCCGTTGGGGAGGGGAGAGGATCTAAGAGGGGATGCGTCATATTTCGCTACTACTCAGATAATCGCCGGGGACAGGCGCCCATGCGATTTATGGGAGGGCGGGCACGGAAAAATAGTTCGCTGATTTCTTGCGGTCCGCTTGCAGATATTTGGAAGAATTTTAGCGAAATTTTAGAGAATGTTTGGAGAACAATCGCGGTTTCCTTATAGATTAGCTGCGGTACAGTGGTTGCATTCTCGCCGACCTTCCGCGAGAATACGCAAAGTTTGAGGGCTGCACGGTCCTTCGTGGAGGACCGCGCAGCTCCCAGATACTTTCCCCTGAGAGAAAGTATCTTAAGCTTGAGTAATTAGATCAACGGTGACACCTCTGTCACACAGAGTCTTACCTGTGCTCGAGATAAGCCCAAAACTGCGTAAAAAGCGAGCGCCTGCTGAAAGTTTGACGAGCGCCTGCGAAAAATTCTTGTTGCTGCCCGCTGGCAGAACATTAGACAGTAAAGCAAGTACCGCTCGCTGAAGGTTTAGCCACGCCCCAAAATTCTGCTGACCGCTTGCAGAAAAGCGCGAGTTTGCGGACCGCCTGCCCCGCTGATTATCTGAGTTTAAGGGCTGCATGCATTAACATCCCCGCTGGGAAGGGGGGTGCAGCTTAGAAAGAAAGCTTCACATTTTGAAGCACCAGATATCTGGATTTCAATTTGTATACCTATCCGTAAGTGTTCCTACCTTTCTTCACTATGAACATATTGAACGGAGCGAGAAGCTGTAAAACTCACATCTTCCAGCATTTTGTATGGTCCCCTGTCGATCCCCGGTAGCCGACCGTAATTTCTTCAAAGTCACTTTTCTTTCTTCGAAGTTAACAACAACCTTCCAAAGTTGTATTGAACATCTAACACGACAGTGCTGAACATGTTGCTGTTAAGAACAGATGAGTTGAAAAATCAAATTTTTCGATAAACCCCAACATTCGACTTGTGGTTCATCGCAAATTTCATGACTCCAAATGCATCATTTGCTCTTATCAGCAACATGCTTAGCACTGTTGGGCTAGATAAATATAACTTTGAAATGTTTTCGCTAACTTTGAGGAAAGAAAAGTGACTCTGAAAAAAAGACGGTCGGTCGCCAGGGATCATCAAAGGATCATACAAAATGCTAGAAAATGCGGGTTAACAACTGCTCGCTCCTGTTTAATATGTCAGTAGTGAAGGATGGTAGGAATACTTACGAATAGGCAGACAACGTAAGATTCAGGTATCTGGAGCTTCAGAATATGAAGCGTTCTCTTAAGCTGCGATCCCTCCCCGTCGAGGATATCAGTGCATGCGGCCCTAAGTATCCTTCTTCTTCTTTCTCTTTCTTGCTTATACAGGATTTCATACACTCTTATACCTGCGCATAGTGGATGCCAGGTTACTTCCATACAAGATTAGTTGTTTGCCCTTTTATGTGATCCTTTGGGGATCCCTAGGGATACCCGCGGGATCATTTCTCAATTCTAAAGTGATTCATCTTCCTGCGAAGTCAATAAAAGCGCTGCAAAATTGTATTGAGGATATAATACGGTACTGCTAAGCATATTTTTGACGGGAGAAATGGAATCTAAAGATTGTGAATTTTTCAATCCCTAGCTCGCGAGCCAGGGATTACCGAAGATTTCAGTACTCTGAGATTTCACTTATTTCTACTATAAACATGTTTAGTAGTGCCGTGGCATATCCACGCTACAATTTTACAGCGTTTCATTGAGTTTCCAGGAAGATAAATGCTGTTGAAATTGAGAGACACAAAATAGTGAAAATCTAATCAATTACGCCAGTGACCTGGCATCATTTATGCGCAGGCATTAGGGCATGAGAACCTTCATAAGCAAGATAGAGAAGAAAGAAGAAAGATACCCAAAGTAGCGAGATATACGCATCCATCTCAGATCCCCTCCGTTCCCCAGCGGGGATGTACGTGCTACGGGCCTAAATGAAGTGACAGCGAAATTCCTTGACCTCGCAGACTATACATCGCTGTGGACCATGCGCCTCGAGGTAAAACGCTAGCCCTAGTGCAAATTCGCCATTTCACAAGTCATTCTTTCGCAACATTTCAGCCGCGCCGTGCGTGGTCCGCAACGTTTAATATGTGCGATCAACGAATCGACGATATTCAAGTAAAGACGAAATTACTCTACAAACATGTAAGAAATTATTCTTATTAGTCAACGGAACCAAAAAACCCAGTATAATGGTTCTCAGACGGTTTGTAAGTTTTCTAAACTGGCGGCTGATTTGCGCTGACGACATCGTGAATTTTTTTTTACAGACTAGAGATTTACCATTCAATATACAATATTTGGCACACCCTTATATCAGTAACGGCCGCAGGATTTCCGTCGGGGGGGGGGGGGGGCGAATGAACTTTTGGGGTGCTTCTCAGAATTTTTGCGTGTCCATAATCCCTAAATTCTAGAATCGGCGGCAGCCACGCCGAAATTTTTTTTACAAAGCTAGTTTAAATCTTCAAAAAATCAAAAAAAAGTATTTTGATCGTTTACAAGAATAAACAAGTCACTTGCACACTTTTAACACCCAGCCCTTCCCCCCCCCCCCTGCCCTCCCCCTTGGTCCGCCACTGTCTTGCATATAGCTACAGAAGAATGAAATGTTAAGTATGAGTTTGTACCAGTCATCATCAGTCATGGATAAAGATATTATGTTTAAGAGTATGCGCTGTTGTGTACGGAAACCCATTACCCTTCGTCTAGCATTTTGAATGTTCTGACAAGCACTCATATTACAAGGGCGATTCCTCTTGCAAGGACGAGACATGACCAAGATCAAGGAGTAGGTATGGCACACGGCCGTCGGGTCGTACCACCCCTCCCCCCCCCCTTCCACCCCCCCCCCCCATACAAGTACAGTGAATCATATATAAAGGATAAGGATAAAGGATTCGGTGTCTTCAATACCCTCTAAGGGCATGCACCGAACGCACACACTAACTTCATAGTCGAAGAGGCAATTGTATGCGTGCGAGCCTATTACAGTGACTTGCGGGGGCCAGCCGTTTCCAAGTCAGTGCTTTTATCCTCCCAGATTACTCTGGTACCAATTTACCAGCCCCGGAGGGTAGAGGGCTTGGTTGGCCCAGGGGCGGGGATCGAACCTGTGTCCGATCTGGTCATAGCGGCGCCTCATACCACTACGCCACTCATCCCCCGAATCATATATTCGTAATTGATATGTCAGATAACTTCAGATGAACCACGTTTTAGCAAATTTGAAGTTCTCAGATATAGGGCCACTAAGTGAAATTGTCGTTTCAAGGCATAGCTAACTTTATTTCAAAAAATGAGTTCAAAAGGCATTTTGAAATAAATGTACTTCTTTTGCAAACAATCAAAGTACCATACCGTCTCTGCATACATGAGGAATCCCACTTGAGCCGACAAACCATGGAATTCGGTGAGAATGCCCACCAAAATCTCGTATGTCCCATTCGCTCAAAAGAAGACGAATTATTGCTTTGAACTACAATTAGGCTATCGAAATATAAACAACAATATAACCACGCACGCATAAAGTTACGTAGACATCACATCACATTAGCCCATTATTATAACTAACCTGTGCGTCACCTCTGTTTCGCAAAGGCTCGCACTAATTCTACAGTCTATGTGCCTTATTCATTCTTGCTTAAGATGGCATCGAAACTCACCGCGCAATGCTCATTATGGGTTGTTTCAGACTGCCGCACTGACCGCAGCAGACTTCAGCAGACCGCAGTCAACTGCAGCTGACCGCATTGACTGCAGCAGACTGCAGCAGACTGCATGACCGCACTGACCGCAAGGGCCGCAAGATCGTATCCTTTTGTGAAGGTGGAGAGCATAAATAGTTGTAGCCCAAACATTCAACAACAACATATGCCTAGACCAGAAAGACAACACGAACGAGAGTATAACAGGTATATGCAATAACAGGAGGAATCAGAACAAATATAAGCAAATCAAAGCAAAAAGTCGCCAAAATTCGATTGAGAAGAGTAAGCTAGATCCTCTGAACTTCCTAGCCGTAAATCACGGTGTTCTGACGTAATCGCAATTGTTTTCTCTTTTACGAAAGCATGCAGCGTCTGTGCGCCATTGCGGTCAGTGCAGTCAGCTGCAGACTGCTGCAGTCAGTGCGGCAGCATGAAACATTACAACGATTTGAACAATTACTCTTTTTAAAAGCTTTTTTAGGCCCATATGCACGTACATCCCCGCGGGGAGGGGATGTGTGTTAAACCATTAAAACGATCCCCGCTGGGGCTCCCCTCCCTTCCCCACGCGAACCGCCGTTTGCAGAAAGACAATACCGAAGAGGGGATCCCCTGGGAGTAGGGGAGGGGAGCCCCCTTATGCAGAAAGGGAGATCGAGCGGGAAATTCATTTTGCTTCCGCTTTTTTGCAGTAATTATTCCTTTTTTCTTATCTTTTGATAGTTACTCGCCTTTAATGTGTCTCGGCGATATTGAATCGTTGCGGAATGTCCTCTGCCCTGATTGCGGTTGGCACACTAAATTTATATGTCCTACATCCATTATATTCCAGCTGTTTTCATAGATGCTGCTCATTCTCGCTCATGCTGCCCATTTCAGCGTAAAGATGTTCAATAGAAGTCGAGGTGTATCTGCAGTGAATGAGTAGAAGACGTTATGCTGCCGAAAAAAAGGGGGCGTGGTGCTGCGGACATTCAAAGCAGCATTTCTACACATAACTGAAGTTGCAAATCGTGTCAGCTCTCCATAAACGCTGTGGCTATCAGCTACATATCGTCCTTTACCCTAGGGGAGTGATCTCCAGCGGCCATCCCTGCTATGCACGAGGGGAACGATGGGGAGGGGATCACTCCCCCGAGGATCTCTACTCAGAAACACGCGAGTCTGCTAATTTTCATTTTATTCAAAGCAGTTTTACGTTAGGATAACAAGATAAAGACAATTTATCATATAATGTGATAGTTACAATATGTTGTACCAGCCTTGATGGATAAAACTATCATGTCAAATAAAAAATGCAACTCTCATGAATGGTCACAAACTTTTACAGATATTCGAAATTGCGATACATGTCCGGATTTCTTCACAAGAAGCGAATATGGAAGAGAGAGTTAAATCTGCAAGCTACAGGTCGCTGAGAGAGGAACCCGGCTCCCGTAGAAAATCTTTCATCAATTTGAACAAAATACTTTGTAATAATTGATTGAAATCAGAATACTCGCTTCTCCGGCTTGACCTACACCATCGAACCCCTACTCCGTTGTAGGGGATGTCGATCCCCTCCCCCGCGTTGTTGAGTTAAATTCGCGCATACGGGGTTCGAGTAATGGAGGGGAAGGGATCCCCTCTCCATTCGAACCCCGTATGCACTGGGGTTCGCTCGATGAATACCTCTGTAACCATTCACACCATCCCCGCTTAGATGCAGGGAAGGGGATTGCTCCCCTTTCCTCTGTCATGGCGGGGTTCGGCGGAGGGGATCGTTCCCCTGGGGATCCAACTCCCCTCCCTCCCCAGCGGGGACGTACGTGCATACGGGCCTTATATGACATCGGCTCCACACGCATGGAACTTTTCGCTGAAAAACAAGAGCAAATTTGAATCAGTCTTGATTTTTCATGGCCTGGTAATTGCCGAAAGGAATACAGTCGAGCACATCTCTGTGCAAAAATCTCCTCAAATGCTCAGATAAAACCTTGGCAAACTCACCATTTACATCATTTACACTATCATATCTTTTTGGCGCTGTATTCGCAAAGTGATAGACTTTTGATCACTTTTTTGGCTCAAGTTCATTGTACATTCACTTGCCAAGCGCAACATTGCAAAACATGATAGTATGGACCCATTTTCGCGCCCGAAGTTGATTGGATCCGTTTGGGGCTCGATTTTTGAGGAACCAACTCGATGGATCTGCTCGTGCTTTTGCATAGCGAATCGAGATGTTAGCAGTGTGTATTGCGCGAAAAATTGCGGCTTGAAATTCTGTTTGCAATTTGCCCTGTGAATTTCGCTACAGACAGACACACAAACAGACAGACAAACAAACACACAAGCAGACAGACAAACAGACAAACAGACAAACAAACAGAAAACAGACATGAAGGCGAAGATGAGACGAGATTTTGGCTGACTCTTAATTTCATAGTTTGGAGGTTAACTGAGGTGGAATTTCCATGGGCAAAGAAGGAGTAGTGCTTCGTAAAATGTGCAAATAGAAATGTGCAAATAGAGGTAGCAAAATGACTTTCAAAACAAGTTAATCATGCCCGAAAACGATCATTTTACATGTGGCATAATATTCGAAAACCATAGAATTCGCTGATTAGGTCACCAGGAATTATTTGACATGCTGATTACAAAAACGATACTGCTCCGTAACACTTCTTTATCGTACTTACTGTTACATGATGGTAGCTCATTACCTCAGTGTGCTTCTTTTTTGCATAATGTGCTTATCTGACTGTGATAGCACACACTATCTCATCGCTAACATTAAGTCGATTACGACTCTCCCCTGATTCCTCGATATGTCAACCAAGTGTGGCTGCCACAACCACTCTTGACTTTGGTCAAGAATCACAGTCTGCGCGTTTCCACGAAACGTTGCCGCTGCGCAACAATCACCGGTTCAAGAGCCTGCTTCCGTCAGCACTCGTGGGGTGACTCTATCTAGTTTATACTCCGAAAAATCCGAAATTTCTCATCGAATGAATGTGTATCGAATAAATTCGAAATTCAAAAATCACGAATAGATTATTAAATATATTCGAAAGTTAGAATTGTCGAACAAACAAACATCGACGAAATTCGAAGAACTTCGGACAACTGAATTTATATATATAGAACTCAACAATTGTCATTTTGGAGGGTATGTGCGTTATACAAACGCGCGTAGCTCAACCGATTCAGCTGAAACTTTGCACACATATGTTTTCGACCCCTGCGCAAATGATAGGCTACTTCTTTCTGCGGCGATTCGTTGGGTCTTTCTATCGATTTATTGATTTGTTTAGCTTTTCTAAGGAATTGAAGGCTTATCATGTTCAGTCAAGCATTTTCCCAAAATCGTGTTAAGGAGGGCGGTGAAGCTCATTTTCACCTTAAAATCACGAGGTTGGGTTTCAAAGCGGATGTCAAGGGTAAGTCATCAATAACATTTAAGGGGGGGGGGGCTTGCAGTGCAGGTGAACGAAACAAGGCCCGGGCTGGACCGGGAAAGCCACCTAGTACCTAATAAAACCAGGAAATTGAAAATACCGAATGATTGAATACCATAATACCGAATGATTGAATACCTTTTATTCGAACACTGAGGGTCGAATATCAAACAAATAGTTAGATAGTCAGATAATTTATTCGAGCGGTTAAACATTCGGATAAGTCATTTAAATACAATACCGCTCTCAGAACGTGCAAAATTTCCGTGAATGTCGCGGAAATCCCGGAATTCCGCGAAGGCCGGCGAAATTTTCGGAATATCGCCATAACTTCCTTCGGAATGCATAAAGTCTCGATCTGAAGCAAGGGTTATACTCAGCTCATTAAGGCTTTTGGTACCTTCCCTTACCGTAATTCCCGGGGCACGATTGGTGCACAGTAGGAGATAAATTCTGCTTCTTGGGGGAGTGGAGGTGAGCACAATATTCGTGTCCTGTACTCGAACCCACCCCTTCTAGTAATAAATAGGTGCTTGAAGCTACTAAACAAACAGAAGAGGGGAAAAACAACATCGACGGCATCATCACTGCATCTTCGCATATTTTAGAACTAACCACACCCAATACCATTGATTACTCCCCCCCCCCCCCCCTAGAATTTCAGAAAAATCGCAAAAGGATTCACTTGCTGCCGTACACCCACCTCCCCTCTCTCAAGATGCAAAATTCATCTCCTACCGTGCACCAATCGTGCCCCGAGAATTACGGTAAGGCAAGGTACCAAAAGATTCGCCTTACGGAGCTGAGTAAAACCCTTGTTTCAGATCCAGAATTTATGCATTTCGAAGGAAGTTATGGTGATATTCCGAAAATTCCGCGAAATTCCTGGAATGTCTCGACATTCCGAAAATTTCGCGGACCCACGGAAATTTTGCACGTCCTGAGAGCGGTATTGTTCATAAGCATACGAATAATTTATATGAATGTCCAGCCACTCGAATATATTAGCTCGTTCAAAAGTGCTTTTTTTTCAAATAAACTCCACAGTTCACGGAACAAAAATTTCTAAGAATCTTGGCGCATTCGATGCAGCGTTTGGTCCCCTTTCTAAACGTTATAATTTCTTGCGGCGTAACTCTTAGGCACAAAAGAAGACGACCCATGTAGTTTGAGATGGTCAAATCTCATTATATTTCCAAATTTTGATATCAGCCCTCAGAAGGAGTACAAGTAACGGGTGGATAGAGCAAACCGTACAGAAAATAGTACACGTTTTTTTCTTCCGCATAACTTGGTGTAGTATCTTGATAAAAAATCTAGCAAAACAACGAGTTTTAGCAGGTCTATCTTAGAGATAAACACGTCAAACACTAAGAAATCAACTCGAATAATTCGCAATTTTCGTTCGAATACGAATTTGAATGAAAACTGAATAAAACATTTGAATAATCTTTGTTCGAGATTTTCCAATTATTCGAGTTTCCAAATTTTATTCAAAAATAAAAAACTCGCACTTTTGAATTTCAAATGCGACTATAATTTAATGCTTTATTCGAATAATCGAATTTTCATTCAATTTGGACTAAAGTGTATTCACGGCAGGTGTCTGCTCTCCCTCCCCCTCCCCCAATCCCCCCCCCTAGTCCCCACTTGTCCCACTTTAGCACCAGAGAGTCTCCATGGGGCACAAGATGTGAGCGCGGCGCGCGCGGCAAAGCGGCCACCGTGCACGGGTGATCTTGAGCCCTATGCAATAACATCCCTACGGCAAGAAGAGCGACGTTCCCGATAAAAAACCGCAGCGGCATTTGCTCGCGGCCCCTTCACAACGGGTCACGCCCTCCCGCAGGAATGTTAATGCATAAGGGCCTTGCTGTGCGGCCTCCTTTGCATTATTTTGGAATGAAGATGAGTGTGTTTGTTTTCAAATATGCTAAAGTCTATTGTTTGTGCCGTTCTCGCTTTGGTGACCGTTGAATACGGACAAACTTTTGAAAAAGTTGCCACTCTTTGATCTAATGGGACTGAAAGCTGAAAGGCGACCGCACCGTTGAAATACCAATCAAAAGTATTTACATTCGTTCAATGTTTTTTTCGCACTCTCTACTTACATTAGCGAAAAATGGGGCAATTTGATCTGCTTGACCAAACTGGCAGCCTGGGACTACAAGCTGAGCACCTCCAGCTTCTCCAAATCGAATAGTATCGTTACCCCAAAATCCTTCTGCCCTTCCAGTCCCATACTGAAAGCCGACATTGTGAGTATTGGATTTGATTCAATGCATTTACGTTAAGAACATTACATTGATGGTCCACCTTGATCCAGGCATCCGGCTGTAGGTCTCCGATTCATTCGACATGAAGTAGTTTTTCGCTGCGCACGGATTCGGTTCTTCGTCTTTAATTATATACTCTTTGCAGCACTTTGTTTTTCTGGGGCAGAAGACCTGGCATACCACTGAAATTAATATTACAGAAACTCTAACAAATGTGATGATATGTGTAAATTTCTAGAGGGCTTGTGGAATTCAAGCGGCAGATTTGGATGTTTCACACCTGGCATATCATTGGTTTTGTCATGAATTACATCAAGAGTGTGATTTTTATGCAAAGCAAGTGGCACGCTGAGTGTATTTTCCCAACTATCAATGTAAGTATTTGTAACAGCAACGTCTAGAAAAACTGAGATAGCGCCTAGAAGGTACGTTTACGAATGCGAATGTAACGTTCATTTGTTTTGTACCTTAAAAACTATGCTAATGAGCAGAGGTTGCTAAGAATTATAAATTTAGATTGAAGCTAGTTTACAATGTGCAACTCAAGGCCCAGCAAGAGCTTTAGAGGCAAATATGCTATGTACAAGGTGTCCCGTAAGTCTTGTAGCCTAATATTTTATCTCATAAAAAAAGTGCGGAACAACGTAGAGATATAAAATTTGGAGCACACATTACTCGAACAACAGTAGATGCAGCACAGTACTGAAATTTTGTGAAGAATTTTTCTTGTTGACGGAAGTCTTCAAACTGTTGGCGGTTGCGACTGCCCTGGTACGCAGATAGATATCATCAGTTTCGTCCCACATCTTTAAGAAAATAGTTTCTATCTCTTGAAAAGCGCGTTGTGATAGGGCAGGCTTTCCGCTACAACTCTTACAATGGAAGGATGATCGGTCGAAGTGGCCTTTTGGAATGAGCTCTATGCGAGAAAACCCTTCTTAGTGAGGCATTCTCAAAACTACTTTCGCTAGTTGCCAAAAGGTTTTGTGGGGGGAGTTATGAGAACATTTTTCTTCGGCGCAGCCGGGGCGCCTACTGATGAGCGAGGCGTTAGAACGAACCAGCATGTGCAGCAATGGCGCGGTGGCAAAACAGCGGATTGTGAACAAATGGCCGAAGGTTCGGATCCTGTTACTGGCATTTTGTTTTGCAGTTTTGTAAAAAGTCTGTTGGGTAACATTAGAGGCAGCGTCCAGGCAGATCTGGACCTATAGGGAACTTACGTGGAAAGTACTTTCGGGGCCTTAACTAAGGCACTGCCCAAGCGGCAGCGCAGGTAGTGCTCTAACGGCTGAGATATTCCCCTCGAAACTGGCCCGCGATCGTATTTGCATGGATTATGGTAGTTTCGTGCCAGAACCCACACTTTACGCCAGGAATCCATGCGAAATACGATCGCGGGGTCCAGTTTCGAGGAGAATATCTCAGCCGTTAGAGCAATACCTGAGCTGCCGGTTGGGCAGCGGTTTAGTTGGAGCCTCAAAATTACTATCCACGTGAGATCCCCATGTGTCCAAACTTGCCTGGATGCTGTCTTTAAATGAGAAATACTCATTGCTATGCAGTTGAAACAAGCCATTAACTGCAAAAAGTCATTATTTTTACATTCAGCGTCATTATTTCTACAATCAGCTATAATCTTGCATAATCGTTAACATTTTATCCGATGTGCGCGCTGCGAGAAGTCCTGCTGCTTTGGACATTTTGTGGTTGTATTTTATAAGTGTTAATGTATTATTGAAGTCCATTATTGTAACACCATAATCCTTACTCATTTTCATGTTATAGAATATTATAGCTGATTGTAGAAATAGTAACTTTTTGCACTAAATAGCTTGTTTCAACTGCATGGCAATGAGTATTTCTCATTTGCTGTCCTCAATAGACTTTTTACAAAACTGCAAAACAAAATGCTGGCAACAGGATCCGGGCCTTCGACCATTTGCTTTACAGTCCGCTGTCTTGTCACTGCGCCAATGCCACACTCGCTGGATGGCTGCGCCTCGGTCATCAGTAGGCGCTTTGGTTGCGCCGGAGAAACTCATAACTCCCCCCACAAAACCGTTCGGCAGCTAGCGAAAGTAATATTGAGAATGCCTCACTGAGAAGGGTTTCTTAACATAGAGCTCATTCCAAAAGGCCACTTCGACCGATCATCCTTCCCTTGTTAGATACTTACAATTGGATGGTTAGATAGCCCGGCTTCATATGATCTGCGGGCCCCAGCACAAAAGTTTCCATTTCTCCTTGTTTCTCGCTTCAAACGTCCACGATCTTCTTGGCTGACGTCGGTGGCTGCGCCCACGAGTTCCAGGGGCAAAAATCGCATCCAGCTGATTTTTCAGCTGGTCCATCCGTTTCGCGAACACGTCTGCCCATCTCGATGGAGGTCTTCCTCGAGGACTTTGGCTTCGCGAGGAATCCACTCAGATGTTCTTAGTGTCAATCTGTCGTCTGTTCTTCTCATTATTGACCGGCCTGCTTCGCTTTCGCAACGTATTTCGCTGGGTCACAAAGACGGGACATTCTTCTCAAATTCGTATGCGAAGTTCGACAAATGTTGTTAGTCGGATCATCTTCAGAACACCGCGCTCTAGCGCTTTGTGCGTAGTCCTTAGAGCTTTCGACGTGGCTACAATGTCGACCCAAGTCTCAGCTGCGTAGTGGTCAAAATTCCGTCACTCTGCGATTTCTGTGGAGCGACAACTGCCACGCCCTTTTTGCATGCCAACTTGTCTGCTACGGCGTTTGTGGTAGTCGTCCGGTGCGACGGATCACAGACCGTTTTTGGCTAAGGCCCAGTCCTTCAGCAATAATCGTCGCGATTTTAATAAAACTCAGCGA
This sequence comes from Cylicocyclus nassatus, assembly GCA_958299035.1. NCBI lineage: Eukaryota > Metazoa > Nematoda > Chromadorea > Rhabditida > Strongylidae > Cylicocyclus > Cylicocyclus nassatus. The sequence continues at coordinate 36,363,094 of CATQJL010000001.1, read as the reverse complement.
TGTCACGTCGCGCGTGCTGCATAGGCGGCTGGGCGATATCGCTGAGATGCGAGGGATATAGTTTTTCTGGGCATGCATTGTTCTTCCAGCTCGTTTTTGTTTGAAGAAGAAGGAAATTTTTTCTGAAGCAGTGAAGAGATAAACTTAAAGTTTTGACGCCCTTTCCATGAATGAATTGTTGTGTGATCCGTTCTCTGTTTTTCTAAGTAATCAAAATTGCTTGTTTTTGAAGTATAATTTGTAGTGTAATTTCAGTTTTGAGGTGTTTGCTTTTTGCAAGTTAAATACTCTATTTTGCATATGTGGGTATTCTCAGGTCTCTATCCGCATGAATACAGAAAATTTTTTTGTGTTTGGCGTTAGTGCATTAGCACAAAACGGTTCTGTTTCTATATTTTTAGTTCAGTGCAATGCTTTGTTTTTTCAAGAAGGGAGCGGCAGTTTCTTGCCATAACACTGCTGAACCCCATGTCATCATTCCATTTTTAATTCTTTGTGATTGCTTGTCCTTTCAACACTTAATGAAGGGTCCATATTACAGCTTTTAGCTTCAAAAAGCCAACATTCGCATACGAGAATTTTCTGAACTAATAGGTTTATAAGATAAATGATGGGCAAGTTACTTAAAAATTTTGTGCTCTTGTTTCTGCGATGAGCAATTTCGTCGCGGCGACTTCATCGCGCAGACCACGAATTCTCCGGCTATGAAATCGCACGAGGAAATCGCGAGCACTATGCCCGTTACCAAGAAGACGTCCATAATAAAGGGGCCTTACAATTCCAATTCCGCATCTTCAAAGAGTTTTTAATGAACTGATTCTTCTTCCGATTTATTCGCAATCCAATCTTCTTCCCTACTTCGTTTAGTTCCTTCAGCATTGTTTCTGCTTCAGTGACTCTGCTTCAGTGATATTGCTCGAAAAGGGAACGATGTCGTCCGCAAAGCGAAAGTTCGACAGGAATATCCCATCAACTCGTATGCCTCTCTCCGTCCCATTCCAATGACCTCATCACCCACTGCAAGGCCGCGGTGAACAGCTTCGGCAAAATAGTGTCGCCTTGTCGAACCTCCTTCCCAATTGGAATGGTTAGGGCACGATGGGATAGCTGCATCTTCGTTCTACAGTCCTTGTAGCAATAGAGTAATATCCTCATTCGAGCTGGGTCTACTCCTTGATCGATCAGCGCTAATAGGATGGCGTTGGTTTAGACGCTGTCAAAGACTTTCACGTAGTCGACGCCCGATCTGACGAGATTATAGGATAATGATCCCCGGATGTCAAGACACGTTTTTAGGTTAAAAATGTTCTCGCAAAATCTCCATGATATGATCTTCAAGTCAAGCCCTTGAATTGGCCAAGGAGCGTGGGTGAAAAGTCTGGTATATGCAGAAACTCATTTTCATGTAAAAAACGTCCTGCTTATAAAATTTTCTTTTTGAAGAATAATTATGCGTACAAAGGTTCTACATGCAATAAATTTCCGTGAAGAGAGGCAATCGATGAGTCTGATGTTGGAAGGCTAGGGGTAAAGCAAGAGCTAGCAAAGCACAACCACCAATTACTTTTCACGCCTCGCGGCAGTTTAAAATTTTCATAATTTGAAAGTTGGCGTACATACATGTACTAAAACATAGATAAAAAACTGCTTCGTCTTAATTCGGTCACAAAAAAATTCTCTCAGCACCGGAGATACTGTGGGCACTTCTAGGCTGTAGAATACTTTTCAAATTTATCTCTATCTACCAATGGCTACTTAATGTGCCTGTCACTCGTCAAAATGCCAAGGTTGAAGAAGAATGCTGTAAAGTTCTAAGTTCCTGCTTCTTCATCAATAGGGTTTTTTGCAAGAGCTAGTATTTCTCTGATAGCTGAAGAATTGGTCAACACACATAAACTAATATGGAAAAAAATTGATTTTGAAAGAAATTATGACACTTGAATTCAAAAATTCAAATGGGATAGAACTTATGCAGTATTTACAAGTAAAAACACAGACCTCTACCAACGTTTAATAAAGTACTTCACTTTTGATCCATTCTTGTGCAGTTTACCTCAACTTTCATTCACCTCCGGAAAAGAAAAAATGATCTTTTGTCTTTTGATTGAAAAAAACGGAGCCTTTTTCATGCATTTCCGCTTGACTAATACGGTTGTAAGAGCGCAAAGAGTTTGCCCGAATAGTATGTCATTTGCTTTATCACAATGTTGACGCGTAGTAGCGCAAGACTGAGAGAAACGCAAAGAAACCCTGTCCGAGTTGTTCGAGGCGCCATGCCAATGGTTGCAAAAGGAGCGTTGCTAGCGTGATAGGCTAAGATTGCTCGTGTAAGCAAGATTTAAGTTGCAGCTTGTTGTTAATTGTCACAAAGAGTTTTAAAATCTAGTAAAATTCGAGGTGTCCTTCTACCTTTCGTTTAACCGAAAATGTTTGTTCGCGACTCATCTATTGGTATTAACCCAAGGGTGCTCACATCCTTGATCGCAAACTGATTCCTCACATACTTGCAGAGTACCTATGTGGCACTTGTAGTCTGGCACCCAAAGATTGGTAGAACCAGTGTCAAGAACGACCTAAGGTATTTCTGGCTAAGCTTTATGACTCATGATCCATGCCCGCTTACCTTGAATTCCTGATCTGGTGTTCCTACTGTGATCGTGCCAACATAAGTCAGGTCCCAGTAATTGTACAGCTGAAATGATGTTGACCAAAAACTTTTGCGCCTTTTCTGTGTATGTGTTGAAAATGTAAGACTCAAAAGATCCTGGCGCCTAACATTTTCATTGTGCCATTTCAACTTTCTTTTGAATAGTTGTTCTCAAAATTACCTTCTGGGCTATCGGAGCGTTTCTATCATTAGCTGCCTGCAGCCGCATTGCCCTAATTGCTTTCATTTGTGTTGCCCAAGTGCCCTCGCGTATCATTTTGAACATTGGAGGTTCAATCCTCTTGAGAGGAATTTTGATCACATCACCCATTGTGATATTCGCAATGGTGAGCATCAGAAGTGCGAGCAGTCTCATCGCTGAAGTCATTTACTAGTTACGAAGATGGGAAGAAGACGCTTAGGAAGCTGAGTTTATGATGTTTATGATTGTGAAAAGGTTGAGCGACATGAGAGATGAGAGCTCGCCTTGTGAAAATGACAACACTTTTGTGCATGTTATATGTAGGATTAAGTGTATGTGTACTCTCGCAAGTTGATCTCCATGTATCTTTCTTCAAATTTGTTTTTGAAAACAGACATTTAGGGTAGCATGCAATTCCCTCCTAGCTGGGGAGGGGAAGGCAGCTCCAAAGAAAGCCTCATATCTGAAGTTCCCAGTGTTTCAAACTTTAACCTGATCTAACTTTGTAGTGAGTCTTTTGGTACTCTTTGTTATAAACATATGAAACAGGAACGAAAAATTGTATGACTTGCACTTTCCGCATTTTCAAGCTTTGAAGTGGTCCCCTAATAATTGGTTTCTGATGTTTTTCTTCAAAGTCAATGAGAACATCAACAAGATGAAGTGTTTATACAAGGTGTCCCAAAAAGATCTTCTACCTTTTACTGGCGGCGCGCTCTCACCAACGCTCACTCGCTCCGTACCGCTGGATTTCCTGGTGTCTATGTCCGTCGCAGCATGACCCAGGAAGAGCGCAAGTCGGAGTATGACCTCAGGCAGGCAGCACGTGAACGTAATAGAGGAAAAAAGAGCAAGGAATGGGTTGTCTACCGCGGGCAACTTGTAAAAATCAGTGATCTGGCTACTCGGAGAACGGGAAACGCGTAAGCTTGCACGGGTCTCAGAATAAAATAAGAGCTTATTTTCTCAATGCCAGAAGTCTATTAAACAAAATTCACCATTTGCATGCATTTTTATCCTACTATAAACCGGATCTCGTTTTTGTTACTGAGACATGGTTTTCTCCTAAGGTTTTTGATAGCGAAATAATAGGTGATTTACCGTATTCTATTCTTCGCTCTGATAGAAGTGCTCGTAGAGGGGGCGGAGTTTGTTTGTTGGCTTATGCAACACTTTTGGTTCAGAATATAGAAGTACGCAGTTCAACGGAAGGAAGCGTTTTATGCGCTGACTTAATCACACAAAACATGCTTTCAAAAATACGTACTGTATTAGTTTACCGTCCTCCTAGTAACCAGTTGACTGATGATGAGGAATTGGCTTGTCTACTGGCTGATCTCTCAAGTGCAAACTCAAACACAGTAATTATTGGCGATTTTAATCTGCAGGTAGACTGGAGCCGTGTGAAACCACTCAATAATACATCTGCAAAATTCGTGAACCTTTTTGCTGATCTAGGGATGGAGCAAATGGTAGAATCCCCGACGCGTGCGTTCAATATTCTTGATTTAGTTCTTTCGTCATCACCTATTGTGTCAAATGTAAAAATCATGGCACCTCTCGCTAGCTCCGACCATTCCGTAATCAGTTTTACCTTAAATGAAACCTCTTGTTATCATAATCTTCCTCCTTTGCCTGATTTTAGGCGAGTAGATTTCTCTTCTTTAAATCATTATCTCCAGAGCGTTGATTGGTTGGGCGTGTTCAGCCAGTACTCATCTGCTGACGATGTATACCGGAGGTTTTGCAATGTTGTATACCAAGCTTTCAAAATTTTTGTACCCTTTCGGATCCATACAAATTCCAGATCTAACAAGGGAAGTTCGCCGAATCGAAATGGCCGATTGATACGTGGTATATACCCGGGCGCGGGGCTCGGAAGGTTAGTCTCAAATGTGCGCCCATTAGCTGCGACGCGTTATTGTGAAGCAAGTTATGGCCCTCTGAAGTTTTTGGCGTGTGCATGTCTAGAGTACGCACAAATGCTCCGATTGTGGTCGTGTGGTGTAGTGGTTAACGTCTCGGACTCACAGGTGACCGGTGAGGGTTCGAATCCTGTTGCTGTCCACATGTTTTGCGTTCTTCTCAAAAATCATTTTTTACCTGTTTTATGCATTATTGAGGTAAATGACACACACGGGTTAAGGGATGATTTTTCTCACGAAAATTCAACCAATGCTTCATATGTAAGATTTTCGTAGAACATAGCAACGACTTTTTAGCGACGGCTTTTCAATTGCTTTTTAAGATTTGCCAAATTCTCACTCCCACATTCTTTCTTCGATTGCACGTAGTATATACGTGACAATCTCCAAGTTGTATCACGTCGTACTATTGATTCTTGCTAATGGGCTACCTTGTGAAAATGACACAGCAGAATGTATAATTAGTAGAGTTTAACCACCTGTGTGTGTTATTTTTTAGTCAGTAATGCATAAAACAGGTAAAAAATGCTTTTGAGAAGAACGCAAAACGTGTGGATAGCAACAGGATTCGAACCTTCACCGGTCACCTGTGAGTCCGGAACGCTAACCACTACACCACACGACCACAATCGTGGCATTTGTGCGTTCCCTACACATGCACACGCCAAAAACTTCAGAGGGCCATAACTTGCTTTACAATAACGCGTCGCAGCTAATGGGCGCACATTTGATACTGACCTCCCGTGCCCCGCGTCCGGGTGTATACCACATCAATCGGCCATTTCGATGCGGCGAACTTCCCTTGTAAGTACCCTCAGCAAATAAAAAATCTATTAGATCAAAAAAATCGACTCTTTTTGCACCTTCAAAGTCCACTTAACAATGACTCATATAAAAAGATATGCAGAGATATCGATTACCACCTAAAAAAATTTCTTGCGTATAAAGAGAGAAAGCTCACTCTTAGTGCGTCTTCAAAACAACTGTTTAGCTATGTGAGTTCTAAACTAAAAGGAAACTGTCGATTACCAGTTTTGAAAGACTTGACTGGCAAGAACTACAATACTGATACTGAAAAAGCCAATGTACTTGCGAATTACTTTGTCAGTGTTTTCGATCGAAAAGAGTCCATAATGATTACTGACGAGTTGGTGAATTCAGTTCCAACCCGTCGACTGCTATGTGATGTATACTTCAATTCCTCCGATGTCTTCAAAATTTTGAAAACTCTGAAGCCTTCACTGACAGAACCATTTGATGGCATACCGCAAATTGTTTATAAGGAATGTGCTGAGACGCTTTGCAAACCTCTTGCTCACATCTTCAACATTTCTATGCTTACTGGAGAAGTTCCTCAGTTGTGGAATCCCTTATTACACCTATTCCTAAAGTTTCTTCCGCACAATTAGTATCCGAATTTCGTCCGATTAGCATGACCTCTTCGTCAATCAAGGTTATGGAGAAAATCCTCAAAGAGAAACTTACGTCGTGGCTGTTGAAATCCGATGTTATCCCCAAAGAGCAACATGGTTTTTTGGGAGGGAGAAGTACTGCAACTAATCTAGCAGATAGCATTTTTGATTGGACGATGGCGCTTAACAATAATCAGTGTGTCGATGTTATTTTTGTAGATTTTTCCAAAGCATTTGATAAAGTTTGCCATACAAAACTCCTAGCAAAACTCAAAAAAATTGGAATTTCTGGAAATTTACTTTGTTGGCTAGAATCATATTTGAGGGATAGATACATGTCTGTGAAGGTTGGCCTTAACTGCTCTAAGAGGCATCCATGTGAAAGTGGAGTTCCTCAGGGAGGGGCACTTTCACCATTACTCTTCTTATTATATACCATGGATCTGCCTTCTATACTGAAAACATCGCCCTCAGTTAAGGTACAGATGTATGCCGACGATGTGAAAATTTATGGTATCTATGACCTCCACCTATTTAGAAACTCATAGTGCGCTCAAGACTTCCGTTGAAAAATTGCTGCTCTGGTCAAGTGAATGGGATCTTCCCATCAACCTTGAGAAAACTTCGGTCATGCATATCGGAGGAAATGAAGGAGCTAGTTATGAAATTAATGGAACTAAGTTGGCTGAATGTAGTTTGACTAAAGATCTTGGAGTATTACTTGACTCGTCCCTCAAATTCTCTCAGCATATAGATGTTGTTGTCAGAAAGGCGTATAATGTTTTGTATGCCATTTTTCGATCCATACACTCCCAAGATAAGACTATCTACAAAAAGTTATACAAAGCCTATGTCCTGCCCCATCTCGAATACTGCTCGCAGGTGTGGAATCCACACCTCAGGAAAGATGTCAAAAAGATAGAGAAAGTTCAGCAAACTTTCACGCGTTTGCTTTACTTTAGATGCTACAGAGGCATGACCATTAGCAACATTCCATCTTACAATGACCGTCTTAGGGAACTAAATATGATGAGCCTAGAACACCGTAGGAAAATAGCTGACTTGATTTTTTGCTTTCGAGTATTACGTAAGGAACTCACACTTTCAGCAAGCAAATACTGGATATTTATGCCTAGCAGCTCACGGTCTTTTTCGTTCAATTTGCATTACACCAGAATAAAAAGAAAAAAATTCATGCTGGCGTACAACAATCTATTCCATCGAGGAGCGAACAGCATCTCCCTTCAAGTGTTCTTGGTTCTTCCAGTGCTTCCAGCTTCAAACTGGGACTGAGGAAAGTTGATCTGGATGTACTCTTAGATTCGTAGTTATATTTTGTTTCTCATGCTTTTATTTTTCAGCGGAACCGGAGAAACTACGTCGAAGATAATTAAATCTTGTTTTTACATCGATATTACTGGTGTCGTAAACAATTGTCTAGATCAATCTTGTCTGTTGCTAGCTTTCGGACTTTGAATGGTTTCTACGGCTGTTGTGTTGTTTATCTATTTATTACGTTGTTTCTTTTATTTTTTTGTGTTGCTTTACATAGGTTTTCGCAACTTAATTCCTCGGATATCTCTTGTATTCCGATGAATCTTGCTCATCTCTAGAACAGAATCATCATTATTCGTGGGTTACGTCAGCTAGCCTGGCACCGGAGGCTCGCTGACACTCTAAATCGGGAACTATCAAAGTTTTAGAGATGGCAAGGCTTCAGTTATAATTGGTTGCGTCTTGAATCGGACTTAGTGCCTTCTTGTTTGATGTTTGGTTGCTTTTTGGTGCACCTAGAGTGTAAACTAAAATAAAATAAAATAAAATAAAATAAAGATGTGCACACTGTTTCGTTAGTAACTCTTTTGCTTTCATATCTTTCGCCAAGCTTGAGACATTGTTTTGTGGGGTGGAGTTAAGTTTAAATCTACAGTATGAAACATAAATCACTCTTTATTACGGTAGGATTACGGAACCTTAAGAAGGATTTTTTGAAAATTGAAAACGATTTTTGCCTCAGAAAGAAAAGCAAGCATGCCAGACACTCTTGCACTGGATTAACGGCGGAAGTCGCTGATTCTAAATACGAACTTTGCACTTCACTGTAATGCGTCTTTCGTAAGTATTCAGGCTTGAAGTAACAAGTGTTTTTCCAGTGTTCGTCAAAAGTGTGATTACATTATTAAAAACCTCGAGAAGCTGGTAAAAAGCTGTGTAGTGAAAACGGCACGAATGGAAACCTTGCTATAAATATCCCTGGATTTTTTGGAATTTCTCTTCAAAAGGCCTAACACTGTGGCGCTGTATGCTGAAGCTTCATACCGTAATTCTACATTAAGGAAGAGGGATTGATGGTACGCTTCGCACTGTAAATCTAAGTTGAACCTCACTCTACAAAATGCTACTGTTGCGATTGAACAGTGAGCACATCTTTTTGGGACGCCCCGTATAAGTTAACAATGCTAAGCATGTTTCATGAGAGCAAATTTTGTATTGAAATTATGAAAACTGCAATGAACCATAAGTAGAACTCGGGATTTATTAAAACTCAAAAAACTTCAATAATCCTGCTCTATACGTATAGTGGACGTCACCCGTCTAGTCACCTCGGTGTGATGTGTGTTACTGCACACATTTTTGAAATCCTGGATGAGGTGCGAGCTCCCGCCGTGCCGTACTTGCACCAAGTGCGCACGCATACGGCTGAAATTTGACGCCAAACTGCCCGTTTGTTGATTTTGATGTTTATTTGTTTTTAGCTGCATACACGCTCTAGTTTTCAATGGTTTGTTACCTTTACACTCGTGCATTGCCGCTTTATACCGGATATCTCAAAATTTTTCACTTCTGCTTTCAGATAAGGGAGGCATGAACAATCTTGCAGGATTGTGAAGTAAGTGTGCTTTTCAGTACTGTCGTATGTAGAAAGAATAGAGTGACAATGCGAGTTTCAACTTCTTTTTGATTGTTATCGAAATTCCTGTTTTTTTTTGTAACAAGTTTCAATGAGAAGCTGTTTTCGGACACAGGATTGCTTCCAGCAGAAATTTTTGCTGTTAATGCGATGTTTGTGAATTCCATGGATCTTATTCAGCATCGCAAAGCACAAAGCACACTTACTTCACAATCCTGAAGATTGCCCGTGTGCCTCCCCTACCTGAAAGCAGAAGTGATAACTTTTGGAATATCCGATCTAAAACGGCAATGCACGAGTGTAAAGGTAACAAATTATTGAAGACTAGACCGTGCATGCAGCTAAAAACAAAAAAACAGCAAAATAAAAAAAACGAGAAATATGACGTCGGATTTTAGCCGTATGCGCGCTTGGTGCAAGTACGGCACGGCGGGAACTTAGCACCTCGGATTCCAAAATTGTGTGCAGTAGCACACATCGCACCCAAGGTGACTAGACGGATGAGGTCTACTATACATATTAAGGTGATCCAAAAATGGTGAGGCATTTGAAAAACAAATGCAGTTTTCTCAAACAGAAAACCTGACTGGATGCCCAGGTTTTGGTAAATGTTTATACATAATAAAGCCTTCCGACCGACGAAGATCTATAGATGGGCACTGTCACACGGCGTTATTTGTATAAGCGCTCAAAATCGAAGTTTATCGCTTCAAGTAATTTTGAAGCTGCAGTAAAACAAACGAGCCAACCAAAGATATTTGCGCAGCAATGGCTGAGGGTACTGCCACCTAATCCTCGATAGCCTGGTGGTCCCAAAGCATTGGAAGAGAAGATGTAGCATAAAGTATTTGAAATCATTTATGTTGTTTATAGTTAATAGAAAGGAAACCTTCAGTAAAGTTTAGATCCAAGGTGCCATTGATTTTGATTTACCGTAGTAGTAAAAATCAGTAAAAGGTTTGACCGCGTAAATCCAGAACAATAGACTTCAGAATATGTAGCTTCTTTGAGCTGAGTTGCACCAGTGGGGATGTTAATACATGCGGGTTAAATAATAGCGTTCCTACAAATGGATTTAGTTTGTAACAAGCTATACACAAATGATGGCGTAGTTTTATCGCTTGGTTTTGGCATCATACAAAGAGTGATTCCTCTCGGCGTGGAGGTATAGTGTAGCTCTCTAGGTTGTAAGGTGATAAGCTTGAACGATCTAAGACCAGTCAGATAATCGGCGGGGCAGGCGGTCCGCAAACTCGCGCTCTTCTGCAAGAGGTCAGCAATTCTGATTCTGGGACGTGGCCAAACCTTTAGCGAGCGATACTTGCTTTACTGTCTAATGTTCTGCCAGCGGGCAGCAATACAAAATTTTCTGCAAGCGCTCGTCAAATAATCTCTTTCAGCAAACTCTGGCCGAACTTTCAGCAAGCGCTCGGACTCTTTTTACGCAGTTTCGGGCCTTACGTCGAGCACAGGTAAGACTCTGTGTGGCAGAGGTGTCACCTTGATCTAATTACTCAAGTTTAAGGTACTTTCTCTCAGGGGAAAGTATCTGGGGGCTGCGCGGTCCTCCATAAAGGACCGTGCAGCCCTCAAACTTTGCGTATTCTCGCGGAAGGTCGGCGAGAATGCAGCCATTGTACCGCAGCTAATCTATAAGAAACCGCGATGGTTCTCCAAGCATTCGTCCAAGATTTCGCTCAAATCCTTCCAAATATCTGCAAGCGGACCGCAAGAAATCAGCGAACTATGTTTCCGGTGTCCGCCTGCCCGTAAATTGCATGGTTGCCTGCCCTCAACGATTGTCTGAGCAAGCGCTGTGATAACCGCTAGCAACGCAGCACTTGCGTGGTGATAAGCATGTAACCGTCAAGTAGTGTTAGATAGTCAATGGCGGAAATAAAGGACTTAACCGTTATAAGCATGCTCACCACTACGCAGGTGCTGGAACATTGCAAGTAATGCGATTATAAAATGTGCAAAAACTTGTTCCACTTGTGAATAAATTAAAAAATTTCATAGTGAAAATTGTGCGATTTCCTGAGCTTCTGGGTAACAATCCATCCGGCATGTTGGCATAAGACATGGCAAGGAGCTCGCGAAAACAATAACAAGCTCATGTTTTGACCGTGAGGTTCGCGATTCTATAACTTTTTGATAGAGATAATCACAAAGCAATGTGAAGTCAATCGCAAAACCATTGCACCTTGTGGGATGGAACTCTTATCTGGTCATCAAGGTTCAGCATGTTAACCGTTGAACTACACATGTACATCATGTCATTCCAGAAAGGTTAATCGAGTCCACCAGTCACCTTCGCATTAACGAGTTCATCACACACAGGTATAGGCGTTTTCCATGCGTATAGCGGAGGTGGCTTTGCAGACATGTGAACACGTGGGAAAACTTGTTGAACATCCACTTTAGAGCGTCGGTTTTTGTAATCTCTAACTATCAAAAACTGCCACGAGCATACGTTGGCAAACGTCGGCAAATCTTTGCCCGCTATACTGTGGGGAATAGACGATACATGTGCACTATACTTTGGACCGAATCGAATGATTATTCGATTATTCGAATAAATCATTCGAATGCGAATGATTCGAAAATTCGGGTATTCGAAAATATGAGATTTCGAATAATATTCAACAGTCGAATATTCGAAAAAATTTTCATTTTCGAATATTATTCGAAAGTCGAATATTCGAAATTTTCAACTTTCGAATATTATTCGATAGTCGAATATTCGATGGTCATTAATTCGATCATTCGATGTCCATGGAATATTCGAATATTTGATGAGCACCGAATATTCGAAAATTCGATAAGAATTGACTATTCGAAAATTCGAAGCATCGATTCGGAAATCGATATCCACAACATTATACGGGGTATCCCAAGGGTATATACAAACTGTTTAATCGCTAATACCTCTCACGAAGTCTTTTGCCAACCTTTAAGTAACATCCTGTAGGGATGGCTTCAGCTTACAAATACAGCAGAAAGCAAATCACCTGTGTTTTTCTTGTTGTGTTATCACGATATGAACTTAGCATATAGAGCAATTACGAAATGAGACATCCAAAAGAGTCCAACAAAAAAGAGATTTCAAATCTATGTAGCAGGATTTTACGTATGTTTAACTACGCACGGGCTTTCAAGCCTTTTAAATGTGCATTCTTCGGGTGTACCTGGCATAAGTTGCAAAAGGTGTTACGGTTGAGTGCAAATTCTTTATATAGTGAGTGTCTATAAAAGCCTTGTGTAAGATCGGCCTTTTTGCTTCTCATTCTTGGGCAAACGGCTCTTGATATCTCAAAACCCTCCTCAGTTTTCCTACGGTAATTTACAACAGTGAAAAGCGATCGATACATCGCTTCATACTGTAAGTCTAGGTTGATGTCAGCCCACAGATTCACACACTGTTGGGACCCCTGTATGTCAGACCACAACTCTCAATGAGGGTAAACAATCTTCTTTGATTTTTGAAATTCCTTTACAACCGTCACGTACGCTTTTAGGTTCTTAATGGCAGCGTCCCAGAAGATGGGTCCGAGAATCTGTGGCGATGTTAAATTGGACCCACTACCTAAGCGGTGACGAAGTTCGGAGCGAAAAAGAGAGTCTGGTAATTGAAAATTGCTTCCAAAGTGGCCCGTCTTACGGCAGGCCCGAATGCCGCCCGTACAGCGAATTCGAACTGCAAGGCCAGAGAACGCATAGCGCACACAGTCATGAGTGCAGGGTTCCGCAACGACTCTGCGTCTTTACCCTGCATGCATCTCGTACTCACGAGCCTACCGTAAGATCCGCGCCACTCACGGGGCAATAAGGCCTGGTAGCCCCCTTTTTCGCTCCGAACATCAGTCATCGCTTAGTTGGGGGACTACTTTAACATCGCCACAATCCGGCACCCATCTTCTTGCCGGGGCTGCAACTGAACCGTTTTTATTCGTTGTAAATTGAAACATAAAAAAATGTCTATTCCCGAAAAAATTTATTCTGAGATGTTTTAGTCTCTCACAGGTAATCTCACTGACATAATTTATTCAGTATTCGAAAATCGAATGATATTCAAAAATCGAATACTATTCGAGAAGCGAATAATATTCGAAATCCGAATATCGAATGGTATTCGATATTTGAATATTATTCGATTCGAAAACTTCCATTTTCGAATAACGATAGTCGAATATTCGAAGTTTTCAATTTTCGAATAATATTCGAGAATTTCGATTTTCGAATATTATTCGATACTAGCTGGCTTACCCGGCTCCGCCGTATCCGGACCAAACTTGGCACACATACACTTCGGGCCCCGGCGGGTGTCACAGTCCACTTTTCGTTATCGATCGATGTCGATTTTACCGATTTTTATCGATTTTTTCGCAGAGTTCACCTACAGGGCTAAGAGTTGGCACAGGGGGGGAAGTGAGCATGGGGATTCCGAATACAATATTAGTTTTCAGAATTATCGGTTACTTTTATTGATTTTATCGATTTTTTGTAAATTTTGACATGCGAGGCTGGGATTTTGCACAGGGGGGTAATCGAGCATGCTGATTACGAACACAATATTAGTTTTCAGGATCGTCCATTACTTTTATCGATTTTATCAATTTTTTTTGTAAAGTTTGACCTGCGGGGCTGGGAGTTTGCACAGGGGGGTAATCGAGCATGCAGATTACGAATACAATATTAGTTTTCAAGATCGTCCATTACTTTTATCGATTTTATCGATTTTTTGAAAATTTGAGCTAGGGGGCTGGAATTTGGCACAGGGGTGTAATCGAGCATGCTGATCACCCCCCTTGGGGATGATCAGCATGCTCGATTACCCCCCTGTGCCAACTCCCAGCCCCCTAGCTCAAACTTTGCAAAAAAATCGATAAAATCGATAAAAGTAATCGATAATCCTGAAAACCAATATTGTATTCGGAATCCCCGTGCTCGATTACCCCCCTGTGCCAACTCCCAGCCCCCTAGCTCAAACTTTGCAAAAAAATCGATAAAATCGATAAAAGTAATCGATAATCCTGAAAACCAATATTGTATTCGGAATCCCCGTGCTCGATTACCCCCCTGTGCCAACTCCCAGCCCCGTAGCTCAAACTTTGCAAAAAATCGATAAAATCGATAAAAGTAATCGATAATCCTGAAAACCAATATTGTATTCGGAATCCCCGTGCTCGATTACCCCCCTGTGCCAACTCCCAGCCCCCTAGCTCAAACTTTGCAAAAAAATCGATAAAATCGATAAAAGTAATCGATAATCCTGAAAACCAATATTGTATTCGGAATCCCCGTGCTCGATTACCCCCCTGTGCCAACTCCCAGCCCCGTAGGTGAACTCAGCAAAAAAATCGATAAAAATCGATAAAATCGATATCGATCGATGACGAAAAGTAGCCTATGACACCCGCCGGGGCCCGAAGTGTATGTGTGCCAAGTTTGGTCCGGATCGGTTCAGAAATGGAATTTTCTATTCGGAACATACGTACACACATACATACATACATACAGACAGACAGACAAACAGACATTCAGCTTTATACAGGGTGGGGCAAAAGTCTGGGAGCCTAATACTTTTTCAGATAAAATCAGAAGAAAAGTGTCTAGGAATGAAAAATTTGGTGTACACATGAATCGAACCTGTACAAGTACAGCGCTGCTTTCGAATTTTGAGATTGCCTCTTCTGGCTTCAAAGCAACCCTTCGAAATCTTGGTAACTCCGCCTGTCGTGGCACGCAGGCAGTCCTGATAAAATTCGTCCCACGCCTTTAAGATAACTTTTTCCTTCACCAGGCAAGCATGCGATGCGATAGAGCAAGCTTTTGGCTACAACGTACTGCGAAGAGATTTTTTTTGACAATGTTTAGGGAAAAATTTTGAAATTTTTATTGAAAGCCAGTGCACTCGCATACTGGAAATATGGATGCGATTGCGCTAACGGGAGCGAAGAATCGTAATCTGAAAAGTACTGAAATTGCTTAATCGATCGGACTCAAGTACATACTTGCATAGAAGACTCATGGAAAGAATATAGCCTAGAATTCAGTGCCTGTTGTGCTCCTATAGCTTTCAAATTTATTTTTAAAGAAAAATGGCCACTGGCACGCAGGTTTTATTCGCAAATTTTACTTTGCGTTTTCGAAAGAGAGATATCTGACAAACGCAACGACTACGAACTGATAGCGCACGGTCTTCTCTACATTGTGTGCATTGAGGTGCCCTAGAATATCCACTGTATCTTTAGCTATGATATAAGATGTGAAGACCAAAAATTTCGATTTTTTCGCTTTGCAGAAGCATTTGTTTGATAAATCCATTTCCTATAAAAACATATCACAAGCATTTTCAAACATCCAAAGTGTGATTTGTAGAGGATGATCGTAGCAATAAGTGGGTCAAGTTTGGAGCCAAAATCATCAGTAGTTGCTTGATTGACAGCACTGCAAAGTAGGCTCCCAGACTTTTGCCCCACCCTGTATATAAGATTCGAATATTCGAAAAAAATTTCGAATTTCCCAAAGTATAATGGGCACCGTTACAGGGACGGCGATAGGTTGCCGGCAACGGTTGCCGAGGTTGCCGAGATTGCTGAAGTTGCTGAGGTTGCCGGCGTTGCCAGGGTCAGAGACAACTTAGAGAGCGCGCGAAATGTGGAGGCTATCATGAGGTCCTAAAACCGGCAACCGCCGTTCCCTAAGGCAGCCGTTCGTGTCGGAGCGTTGTCTCTCAAGAATTCTTTGTCATATGACACTTAGCAAACTGAACATAGATAGCTGGTAACAAGTTCCCCAGATCCTGCGAGATCGTGATAGCCGCGTCAGCTGATCAGTTGACGCGACAATGGCCACTGGTTTACGCATAACAGTCGAACGAGATATTGAAAGCAGCCCGAAAAGGTTGATTTTGGGCTGATTTCAGCCGGTATGAGCTGCGCGTACATGCACTAAGAATATTGAAGGGAAGAGTGACATATAACTAGGAGCCAGGTGTTTGATTGAGAGAACAGGATGTTAACGATCCAGTAAAGTAAAAAAAACTGCGCATACGGTTATACGTGTCTCATATTTGTAAGCCTGAACTTGTGGGATAAGTTGAAAAGGAGTTCATTCTCGAGCAAATCCAAATGCAAGTGCCTCTCCAACAGATTTTTGACCTTTATTTATGAACTATGAGGGAAAACGCTACTCTGAAATGCTGGTCATGCAAATCGGCAAGTTGATGATCAATCTTCAAGTGGACATGGTACTAGAGGACGGGGGGGGGGGAGAGTGAAGGGATAGCACAACAACCACAACTGTCTCAGCGGCTGTCTGCTCACATTATAACTAGAAGATTCTAAACCAGTCCGAAGTGTGGCTTTGCAAGCGGATTAATCAGCAATAAGGTAGTGCAGCATTAAGTGCGCTTTGGTGCGATTTTGAATATTAGTGTGTGTACTGGACGTTATTACTGCTGCTTTAGGTAAGTCCAAAACCTCAGTATCACTTTAAACCAAAAATGATATCTAGGTAACACCCTGACTTCCTAGAAGCTGCCTTTGAAAGAACTTGTTAAAAGGGAATTACTGCAACTTTTCCAGTATCGCCGCAAAGAATCTCTAAGGCCTAAGGCATACCTCACGCGATTTTATTCGCCGCGCGATTTGGCACTGCAACGACTCTCCATAGCTGGTCGTAAATGCACTTTGCTTGGGCCAGACTTGCTGTGTTTTTACAATCAACGGAATCTACGCACCCATGCATCTGAGAGCCTCGCATGCTTAATCTCTAGATATCTGGCAAATCGCCAAGTCGCAAGGATGTGGCGATTTTGCGAAATCGCGAGAGGTATGCCTTAGGCCTAACAGATACTTGGAAAGTCGATTAGATTTGCCAGTAGATAAGTGCTCTCGCGCATAGGTGCGATAGAGTGAGAGTTTGCTCACCCTCCCTTCACTTCTGAACCGGGAACAAGGTGACCCTCTTCACCAAAAGCCGAGAAAAAAAATAAACAGAGAGGTAAGGTCAAGCAAAAAAGATATCTGTACGGGAATTGTTTGTGTATCGGAAAGGAGAAAGAAGATTTATAGGCATTCACAGATTTCGAAGAGGAAAAAATAGTAGCTTCTGTAGCTGCACAGCAACGTCAGCGAGAAAAGTTCCGTGGTACAACGTTCCCCTCTGCTTTCAAGGAATAAAAAGTTTGCCTAAAGTCCGTTCGTAAAAGTACTTAGTGAAAGGTGTGCCCAGTGATTTTGCCTAAAGTCCGTTCGTAAAAGTACTTAGTGAAAGGTGTGCCCAGTGATTTCTGGACACACGGTTTTCAACATAAAAAAACTTATAAATTTTGTAGATGAACAACTTGTACAGGGACATAATCACCGTCGGAACCGTCTCGTCCTCCGTTTTCAGAAAATACATAGCATGTCTGAAATCACTCCAAAAAAGTGCCTGGGTGAAGGTGTGCTTAGTGATTTTTGGGATTTTCTAGTTTTTGACATTGAAAAATTCATAACTGTTGTAGATGAACAGGTAGTACATGGAGATGGCCACCATGGGAACCTCTCGTCCTCCGCTTTCAAAAAATATATAGCATGTCTAAAATCCGTCCAAAAAACTGTCTGGGTGGAGGGTGGGTGAGACTCTTATAATGGGAGTTCTCAGGTGGAGGCTTTTTTACCATTGTAAAAAGACGTCTACTTGAGAACTCTCATCACAAGATTCTCACCACCCTTCAGAGGGCCACTTTTTTGGGCGAATTTTAGACATGCTATATATTTTTCGAAAGTTGACGACGAGGCGGTTTCAATGGTGACAGTCTCCATGTACTCTCTGTTCGTCTACAAAAGTTATGATTTTATGTTAAAATCGAAAATCTCTAAAAATCACTAAGCACACCCTTCACCCAGGCACTTTTTTGGATGGATCTTAGACATGCTTTATTTTCTGAAAGCGGAGGACGAGGCGGTTTCGACGGTGACTATATCCTTGTACAACTTGTTCATCTATTGAAGTTACGGTTTTTTATCCTAAAAAGTCGTATTACGTTGTTGCATAAGTTCTGTCCAATTTTTTTGCCTTATGTTTGAGGCAGCTGTTCTAAGAAAATTTCATTTCTAATGCAGTATTGTTAGTACCATTAGAAAGTGCTTTTCTTGCGCTTTCTAATGCATATCAAATTTCAATAAATTTCTTAGCGTAAGGAGATTTCAGGCCTAAAATCTCCAAGTGGCCGAGGTACGTTCTCACCCTAGAAATATGTTCTTGCGAGGAAATCTCCACAATGGGCCCTTCAGGTCAAGTTTTTCAATTGGTAGCGGGATAAGTGTAATAGGCTAGCACACGCATAAGTTCAATTTCATGAAGAAAACCTCTTGCTAGTAAAATTTATTGTCAAACATTAATTTTCTGTATAGATGTTTTACAAGCTATAACTTTCTGTGTTAGAAGTAACCGACCACTTCAAAGTGAAGGTGCAAGCGTAAAGCAAGGGCTAGCAGAGACCATCCACCAATTTTTTTTCGGCGCTCACGGAACTGTAAAATTTTCGTAATTTTTAAATAAACATGCACACACGCGCTGAAGCGAGGTCAAAAAGTGGCAATTTTTTATTCGGTTAAAAAAACTCTCGGCAACGCAGACCCTATGGACTCTTTTATGATGCAAAATAATCTACGAAAAATTCTCTATTTATCCATTGTTAGACAAGATGCCTATCAATTCTCATAAGGGAGCACTGCCATGTCAAATAAGAAAGGTTTGAAGAAAAACGCTGTAAAGTTTATGAGTTCTTGCTTCTTCCTTAACACGGATTTCCAGGTCTCAATATGTATCTAATAGCCAAGGAATTGCTCAACAAATAGAGACTAGGAAAAAACTGACTTTGAAAGAAGTTATGAAATTTTGAAGTCGAAAATTTCAAGTCGGACAGAACTTATGCAACAACCTTATAAATATCCAGAAATCACTACCCACACCCTTCACCAAGCACCTTTTTTTTCATAAGACTCCAGGCGAACTATATACTGTTTGAAAGCGGAGGACAAGTTGGTTTTGAATACAATTTCCTTGCTGACGTTGCTATTCATCTACAAAAATTACGAATTTTTTCTTTTAATAAAAATTCGCAAATGCTCAAAAATTGTCTAACCCTTTCCTAAACAAATGTTCTGCACATCTTCTATGGTAATTTCAAAAACAGGCAGCGTGATGTAAAAAGGGAAAAGGAAAAATGTAAAAAAAAATACAAGATGATGGTCAAGAACATATGTAATTATGTGTTAATGCAGCAGCACATCGGTTCAATTGTAGAAAAAAGAAACCAATGATGGCAAGGAATTGAAAATTATAATGACTAGGAAAAATGATGAGAGAACACCATGGCTCCCCCCCCCCCCCGGTCGACATTTCATATTTCCTCTACTAATTAAACACCCCTCACCCGAACGGGCTGCGACCGCTGTGACCCCCTTTACCCTGGAAGGGTCATTCTCACATTATCGCATCAATGACTCTCGCGGTTCCGGATCTCGCGTCGAATTACTTCGTGAAAAAATAGCTACAATCAAAACACTGTCGTTTCGCGCGCCAAAACTGCGGGCAACACTGACGTATAAATACTCTTTGATTCAACAAGATTGGCGGCTGGGAAGCGACCGGTCGCGCCCGCGACGCATTCTGCGTCTCTCGCGGGTGCGCTTTTTGATTACTTTTAGCCTTAACCACTCCAAAGCGCCGCCTTCCAGCTGCCAATCCTGTTGAATCAAAGGATAAATATCACAACCGATGGTTTTCACTGTCTGCGATGGCGCATGCGGTGAAGCGGTGAAGCGCTTGTACCAGACAAGTCGCAACTGTACGAGTCAGGTCCCGCAACATTTTAGGAACCACAGGGTCACTTTACCACAGCGTTACATTCATCTAATCGAGAACCACCAACTTAACTTTGTGCATCCAAGGACAGGCCACACACTCAGAACACAGAAAACCACTGGGAAAAACTCAAAAATTGGTGAAGTAGAAGTGCGGAATGAATAAGAACTACGCAGACTACCCAAGGGAGTTTATGTGGAGGTGGGAGTTCGGCAAGCTGAAAATTCTCTCTACAACTTCCGGAGGAAGGTAGCTGAGCTGTATCTGGTTGATTGCTAATTGTTATACGCCATCCCAACAGCCCTTTTCAGGGTCACCGATTCAAATCCTTAACGGTGTAGCAACAGACACCCTCGCACTTTTCAGGTCAATTTAGGTTCAGAAAAAACCCACCAGAAGACTCTCACCAAGCTAAAAAACTATCTTGTTCGTGATCAGCGTGTAGGATAATCCCCTTGGGCCAAGTTTCACCTAAATCTATGATTTCAACATCTTGCAGTATGCCTACCGTAACCCCACAGGGAGGCATTTTCCTGCAAAAAATGACATGTTCGTAATCAGCGTGTCAGATAACCCCCGTAGACCAAATTTGGGCAAAATCCACGACTAAAAAATTTTGGAACCCGGGTAATCGAATAGCGCCCAACAACTTAGGAAATCTCATTATTCCAGCAATTTTTTTACTCTGCTATCTGTTTTGGTCATGAGTAAGCCTCAGCTACAAAGAAAAAATTATAAAAATAGAGAACTCGTCAAAAAATGCCGCAGAAAATTACAATGCCATGAAGCTCATGACATATGACATGGTCGGATCACGACGAGATGCCGGCAGGTTGCACTCCTCGATGAGCACACTATTTTCCGTGCTTTTCTTACATGAGCGCGAGATGCCGGTAGGTTGAGAGCGGCAGAAATCTCGACAAGATAGCTCACGAGATCGCCGGCAGGTCAACTTATTGGGTCCGAAATTTGAAGTTGTCGGGATTTTTGGATTTATTTCGATCTCCATGTGGTGCCCAGTTCTAAGGTTTGCTGTCAGACTTGGAAATTGCCAGAGTGATTGCCTTGGGGAACCTAGAGGAAGCGTTGGCAGTTTCCTCTTAAATTTCGGGGTCAGGGCTTGCAAAAATTTTGGCCGTCAGCCACGCACCCCAAAAATTTTTTCGGAGTGCGTGGCTGACGCCACACCTTTGACCGAAAATTTTTTGTCGCCTCCCCCCAAACGAAACTCTGCGACTGCCACTGCTGCAGGAATGTAGGGTAGATTACCACCGCCCCTGATGTTAGAGGTGCGTGGAAATTTTTGAAGTAATTCAAATTCTCCTTCAGAAAGCACAGCAATTCGAAAAAATTTTCGGTCTCTGTCCCAGAAAAAATTTCTCGAAACCTGCTTTACACAATATATAAAAGCTCTTTCATGAGGAAAGCAGTCGGTCCAATGTGCGATGCGGAGCGAAAGCGACCCGCCTTTTCGAGCATCTTTTATCATCAAAAAATTCGTCATGGATTAGCTTTTACGTATTTGTTTCTTTGAAACACTCAACGAATATGTAGAAATTTAAGTCATTCGTCAATTACTTCTTGAATGTCGCAGTGGACGCCATTTTCCTTACCAGACCTACTGTTAGGCCAACATGATTCCGGGCACAAACTCGCTCTTCGAAAAACGGATAAGAACGGGTAAAGCAAAAGGAAAAGAAGCATTGAAGTTTTAACAAATTGAAACGTGAAGGAATGATTGTATCGTGAGACTGCATTTGATTTCCGATTGCATTTCTTAGCAGCTTAGTGAATGCCGTTGACAGTTTGAGATTAACAATGGGCCTGTGCCAATGCTACAAAAATTAGTTCAATAGAGTTGAGTTTTAATGGTTGTTTCAAGACTCTGTGATATTATAAACTAATAAATGCGCGAAACGTTCATTGTTTTTTGTTTTGTTAAGTTTTCTTACCGTTCAAGTTGAAAATTATGAATGTTTTCTGCATAAACAGCAGATCCGATTGTCCTATACGTCATGGAGCTGATATTCTTGAAAGAATTAACAACCAATACTATAATGTTATTCGATCCTATAAGGCATTACACTTTAATCTTACTAATATCTATTGGGTTCTCCTCTTTGCTATCGCTTATCATTAGTCACTCATTCGATGTGGTGATAAAGAAGAACTCAACCAAAAAGTTCATCAGCTCAGCTCAAAACTTCGCGCAAGACAGTTGACACTTCAACTCTATTATGTGGGGTAGCCTAGATTTACACATTACCATACAGCAATTCAAGTAATTACATTATATACCCAACGTATTTTTTTATGAATTCAGAACATTTTTCCCATTACAACGGGAGCTAGATTTCGTCAAAAAAACTAAACTTTTTTTGAAAAATGGAGATCTTGACGTTGGCTTACATGAAATTTGACAAAACCTTTCCAGATTTTGAATGCTGTCAACATGACTATGTCAGAAACAAATTGGAGTCAAGCAAGGGCAGACATGTGACACCTTTTAGGCACACATTTGAAATCTAATTGGCGCGACTTGATCGTAAACCAAGAATAGAAAACAGGTTCCTGCTGCATCTTGTGTTTGAGCAATTGAAAAATTGAACAAAAAAAAATCTGTGTACTTCGATTTTAGCTCATGCCAACGATGGTTTCTACTTCAAGCGCCTAATCTTCGAGTTGTTATCGGTAAGATTTGGTTTTAGAAAAAATATTCAATACCAGCCGCTCTCTGTAGTCACATGTAGTGCAGAAAAGTGAAAATGTGCAGAAAATTCGCCATTTTGCATGAATACTTTGATGTATTGTACAACCTGCGCATAAAGAAAAACTGGAGACATAGTTTTGACACAATAAATTGAGATCAATCGCTGTGCCGCGAGTACAGTGGTCTATTAACACACGCCCTACTACATACATTATGCCTGCCAACATTATGCCTGCCAATTTTCGTTCAGATTCCATTACTCCTTCTATCCTTTTTAGGCGAGGATAAAAAATTTTTCGAGCAAAAAGTGCAAAAAGTCGATAAATTTCAAGTCGAGTCGTATGTCCCGAGTAAGATCGGTTGTTAACACCCCCCCCCCCCACCCATGCATTATGTCTGCCAGATTCGGTTCAGATTCCATAACTCTTTCAACCTTCTTGATCGAATATGAAAAATTTTCTGAGCAAAAAATGCTAAAAACAAAAAAATCAATAGGTGCAACCACTCAGACAATCGCTGGGGGCAGGCAGGCACCGGAAAAATAGATTGCTGATTTCTCGCACCCCGCTCGCGGATTTTTTGGAAAGCAATCAGGACTTTTCGGAAGACCGCTTGCTGAGTCAGCGGATTTTTGAAAGACCGCCTGTTGGATTTTTTTTTCGCTCTTTTCTTTTGCAGATATATTGCTGAATCTCTGAGGAATCGAGAACTCAGCAAGCGCTCTTCCGAAAAGTCCCGATTGCTTTCCAAAAAATCCACGAGCGGGGTGCGAGAGATCAGCAATCTGTTTTCCGGTGCCCGCCTGCCCCCGGCGATTGTCTGAACAGGGGTGCGATAGGTGGAGCCGGGCCCGCCAAAAGTGAAGGTGGTTCCAGCTACCACTAACCAGCAAAAGTGAAGGTGTAGGCCGGACACTCAGCTCTCAAAAACGTTGACCGGGGGGGGGGAGGTAGAAAGCGGGGGGGAGAGCACAGGACGGACTTTGGGTTTGGGTTTTTTGGGTTTTTTGGTTTGGGTTTTTTTTTCGGACTTTTGGGTATTGATTTTTTTGCTGAAACTGAAAAAAGGGAATTAAGCAAAACGAAGCAAAAGAAAATATTGAGAGCATATTCTATTAGTTTATTTTTAGGAAGTCGCCGTCGCCTACTGCGAGCACCTGGAGGCCATCACCAGCATGGACGCATATACGCCTCAGCACTTTTTACGATAGAACAAAGCTTCATGATAACTTCGGATAACTAAAGAGCTCTAATACCACATTTATTGGTCCTCTTTAGGGCCAATAACTGTGACCCAACGGCCCTCTTTAGGGCCACAAATATGAGAGTACAACTGCATAAATATTTTGAATAAAGGTGTTAATGAAATAGTGTATTTGTGAGCGATACTCAGCTAGACTTTGTGTGTTTCATCAAGTACATTTTATTATGACGTACTGCGAAGAAAGTAGGTCGATCCAGGCAGTAACCGCCAAGAACCAGAATTTCGAATGATAAAATAATGAAAAATCGTGAAAAATCATTCCACTGTTACAAATCTGCTGGCTGAAGACCTCCGCAGTTGCAACTTCATAGGTTTTTAGAGATAAGTGTTGTTCTGCGAGAGTGAAAAAATCAGTTTGATTTGAGGAGTGGCCGCCGAGAACGAGAATTTTGAAAAACCTCTCAATTCTTCTTCTTCTCAAAAATCTTCTCAATTTTAGATTGCTTAATGACAACTGACATTTAAACTCTTATAAATCCGGATTTTGAAAGCTTGTAATGTTGCGACTCCATAAGTTTTGTAGGGTGAGGTTTGCCCTATCAGAATATGTCTTAGCTGTGCCGATCCATTGAAACATCGCCGAGATACAGGCTCTTAAAAAAGCAAGTAAAAAACCGTTTTTCAGCTTATAACTTCTTCAGAATTGCATAATTTATATTGCGAATTCATAGATTAGATTCTCCTCTTCAAGAGCTTTCAGATGATATATTAGGTCATTCCGAAAGTAATTTCGCTTTTTTCAAACGGACACCACATGCGATGGAAAAAAGGTTTCCAAGAGATCTTGGATGCGTTCGATGCAGCATTTCATTCTCTTTCTAATGGTTATGAAATTATTGCAAAACATTCAATGAGCTTTCAGTAAATAACCAAAATCTGCGACATATGCTCAGAGGGGCGATAGGGGGAGCCAAGTCTCCCCCTACCTTCACCTTTGAGCTGATACAGAGTGACCACCTTCACTTTTGCGAAAATTTTTTTGTTTATAAAGAAGGAAAATAAGTAAACCAAACGCAAAAGGGATTATTGAAGGCATATACATATGTATTGCAGTTTTAGGAACTCGCCGTCACCCATCGGAAGCGAAGGCCATCACCGCCATGGACGCATCCACTTTTCCGCCTTTCCACGAAATCGGAGAAGATAGCTTCGGGACGAATTTCGATTTAAAAAGCTATGACCAAACGGTCCTCTTTAGGGCCAATAACTGTAACCCAATGGCCCTCTTTAGGGCCACAAATACGATGAACACAGCGGCATAAATATTCGAAATAAACGTGTCAATGAAATGGTGTATTTTGAAGTGAAACTCAACGACACTCTACAGATTTTATCAAGTAAATTTAGTTATGTCGTACTGCGAAGAAAGTAGGTCGATCCAGGAAGTATTTGCCGAGAACCAGAATTTTGGATGAAAAAATAACCAGAAATCATGCAAAATTGCCACTGTTATAAACCAAGTGGTTGAAGATGTCAGCAACTGCGACTTTATAGGTTTTAAAGGGTAAGTGTTGCTCTAACAGATAGTGAAAGAATCGGGTCGATTTGAGCAGTGGTCGCTGAGAACGAGAATTTTGAAAAATTAGGCGATTTTAGGCTAATTTTTGACAGCTGACATTTGAACTCCTAAAACTCTTGATTGTGAAGATGTGTGATGTTGCGACTTCATAGGTTTTCTAGGGTGTTTTGCCCTACTAGAATATATCTTACCCGTACCAATTCATCAAAGCACCGCCGAGATCCAGGCTCTTGAAAAAGCAGGTAAAAAACAGCTTTTTGAACTTCAACAGCTCGTAACTTCTCCAGAACTGCATGAATCATGTTGCGACTTCATAGGTTAGATTCCTCTCATCAAGGGCTTTCAGATGATATATGATATATGGGGGTTTGGGGCCTTCTTCGACGTATGACCGGGGGGGGAGACTTTTTAGGCCAGAGTCTCTCCCTCGCCCATTTTAATGTATTGGCTGGAGGCCGCCAGGGGAGACTTTGGCCTAAAAAGTCTCCCCCCCCCCCCGGGCATATGCCGTAAGAGGCGCGAAACTCCCACATTTTGTATATCATCTGAAAGCTCTTGATAAGAAGAATTCAACCTATGAAGTCGCAACTTGATTCATGCAGTTCTGGAGAAGTTACGAGCTGTTGAAGTTCAAAAAGCTGTTTTTTACCTGCTTTTTCAAGAGCCTGGATCTCGGCGGTACTTTGATGAATTGGTACGGGTAAGATATATTCTAGTAGGGCAAACCTTACCCTAGAAAACCTATGAAGTCGCAACATCACACATCTTCACAATCAAGAGTTTTAGGAGTTCAAATGTCAGCAGTCAAAAATTAGCCTAAAATCGCCTAATTTTTCAAAATTCTCGTTCTCAGCGACCACTGCTCAAATCGACCCGATTCTTTCACTATCTGTTAGAGCAACACTTACCCTTTAAAACCTATAAAGTCGCAGTTGCTGACATCTTCAACCACTTGGTTTATAACAGTGGCAATTTTGCATGATTTCTGGTTATTTTTTCATCCAAAATTCTGGTTCTCGGCAAATACTTCCTGGATCGACCTACTTTCTTCGCAGTACGACATAACTAAATTTACTTAATAAAATCTGTAGAGTGTCGTTGAGTTTCACTTCAAAATACACCATTTCATTGACACGTTTATTTCGAATATTTATGCCGCTGTGTTCATCGTATTTGTGGCCCTAAAGAGGGCCGTTGGGTTACAGTTATTGGCCCTAAAGAGGACCGTTGGGTTAGAGCTCTTCATTTATCCGAAGTCATCATGAAGCTTTGCTCTATCGGAGAAAGTGCTGAGGCGTATATGCGTCCATGTCGGTGATGGCCTCCAGGTGCCGCAGTGGGCGACGGCGACTTCCTAAAAGTAAACTACATAGAATATGCTCTCAATACTTTCTTTTGCGTTCGTTTTGCTTAATTTCCTTTTTTTCAGTTTCAGCAAAAAAAATCAAAACCCAAAAGTGAAGGCATTCGCGGCCGGCAACGACGTGAATATAGCTCAGTACTATGCTTCCCCCCCCCCCTCCCTACCCTCCCCCTCTATACCCCCGGTCAACGTTTTTGAGAGGTGAGTGTCCGGCACTACCACCTTCACTTTTGGCAGCCAGTGGTAGCAGGGACCACCTTCACTTTTGGGGGACCCGGCTCCCCCTATCGCACCTCTGCATATGCTTTTTGAGATGGTCAAGTTTCACAATTTTTTTAAACCTTTCATATCAATCCTCAGAAGAAGTTCAAGTAACGATTCGATAGAGTAAACCTCATAGAATACAGTGCTATTTTTTTTCTCTTTCTCATAGCTCGCCGTAATTTTTTAAAAGATTTTCTAATAGAGCCATCGGATTTTGGCAAGTCCACCTCAGCCAAAACGCATCAAACATCATAATTTTTCGGAATTTGAGACTACCAAGATGGTACTATGAGTTAGCATTAATTTTACAAGGCAATTGATGGTTTACTGGTTCGAAATATCAAATTTCGAGTTTTTCGGGTACAGTCTGGGGCTCGCTAAAAAAATGAGTTTTGATGATTTCTCCCCGGAAACTAAACGAATCGGAAACAAAAAACACCTATTAGAAAGAGGAGAAAATGCTTCATCGAATAGTGCGCGAGCTGCCTTTCTTTTGATGTTCTACGAGGATTTAGCTGCTCAAGTATGGAAATCGGTAGTATCAGTTAAAATTCTGTTAAAAATGTATGACAAGCTAAGGAAAGGAGAAAAAAGTGATACTGTATTCTATAAGGTTTACTCTACCAAATTGTTACTTGAACTCCTTCTGAGGATTGATATAAAAGTTTTAAAAAATCGTGAAACTTGACTATCTCAAAAAGCATAGGTCGCAGATTTTGGTTATTTTCTGAAAACTCATTGATTTTGCAACGATTTCATAACCGTTAGAAAGAGAATGAATTGCTGCATCGAATGCATCCAAGATCTCTTAGAAACCTTTGCTCCATTAAATGTGGCGCCCGTTTGAAAAAAGCGAAATTACTTTCGGAATGACCTAATATAATATGTGGGGGATATACGCCTCCCACCGCATATGTCCGGGGATGGAGTACCTCTCTTCACTAATTCTCCACCTCCCGCCCATTTCAATGTATTGGCGGGAGGCCGCCAGTGGAGAATTAGTGAAGAGAGGTACTCCACCGCGGGTTAGAGCCGCAAGAAACATTGAATCCCCCACATATTATATATCATCTGAAAGCTCTTGAAGAGGAAAATCTAATCTATGAAGTCGCAACATAAATTATGCAATTCTAAAGAAGTTATAAGCTGAAAAACGGTTTTTTACTTGCTTTTTTAAGAGCCTGTATCTCGGCGATGTTTCAATGGATCGGCACAGCTAAGACATATTCTGATAGGGCAAACCTCACCCTACAACTTATGGAGTCGCAACATTAAACACCTTCAAAGTCCAAATTTATAAGAGTTTAAATGTCAGTTGTCATCAAGCAACCTAAAATTGAGAAGATTTTCAAGGTTTTTCAAATTTCTCGTTCTCGGCGGCCAGTCCTTAAATCAATTTGATTCTTTCACTGTCTGGTAGAACAATACTTATCCTTCAAAACCTATGAAGTCGCAACTGCAGAGGTCTTCAGCCAGCAGATTTGTAACAGTGGAATGATTTTTCACGATTTTTATTATTTTATCATTCGAAATTCTGGTTCTCGGCGGTTACTGCCTGGATCGGCCTACTACATAGATATTTGCTCTTAGTAGTTTCTTTTACATTCCTTTTGCGTTTTAGCAAAAAACATTTTCAAACCCAAAAGTGAAGGTGGTCACCCTGTACCAGCTCAAAAGTGAAGGTAGGCGGAGAATCGGCTCCGACTATCGCACCTCTGGGGGAAACTCGTGTACTCTGAAAAATGGCGTTAACACACGCCACATATATTATTTCTGCCAAAACTGGCTCAAATTCTATGACTCCTTCTATCCTATTGAGCGAACACATAAAAGTGGTTAGGCAAATACCATATAAGTAACATCGCATTATGTGGATACACATAAACCATTTTCTTGTCTGTTAACGCAGTTAAAACCATCTACTTTATGTTTTAACTGCCACTCCATATCTAAATGTTTGATAAAATTGTAGCATTCCACAGTAGAACTTTGCACAGCCTCTTCTCTAGGCATAAATTTGCGCTAGATTTTGGATAGTGAGATTGAACAAGGAGATAACAAGGGGTGACTCCTATGGCATTCAGAATTGTAGTTTTTCTTGGATGAAAATTTTGAAAAGTGCTGAAAGAATGCGTGTGCACTACATGAACTACACACTTATCTTTGATAGTTCTTTCGAAATATCAATAATAAATGAATTGTGATATAAGAAAACTAATCAGGTATCCACTAGATAGAACAAAAGGCATTTACCTTTCGATTCAGTTGAATTGGTTTTTGGAATTCGGGTTTCATGATCTAGTTAAGGCTAGAGAACGATCGGAGAGTACGAGCGCGATAGAGACGCAGACTGCGTCGCGGGAGCAGGCGGCCTTAGTCAGGTAAAAAAGCCCCGCTTCCAGCCGCCAGTCCAGTTAATAAATGGTTATTTCCTCATTAAAACAGCATGCATCAAAACTGAAAAGCAGGAAAATTTGCTAGATTCTCATTTATTCTCATTCATACAGCCACTGCTCAACTTCTGTACGGAGTCGGCAAAACCTATCCGTTGCTTATCGACATCATAGATGTTACATTACTGACGAATGAAGGGGTCGCCAAGAATCCATGCAGGCCCAAATCCGAATGTAATCAATCCGAAGATCGCTGCAAACCACGACTATCTACTGAGAGAATAACCATGTTGGCTGCGCCTATGATGTATTTGTTACCACCGATTGTCAAATCGGGACTGCGCGTTGCATTACATTCACTGAAGTAAACTTGGTCATCGGAATGTACTGTAAGATGAGGTATAGAACAACTAATGAGACCACTGAACGATGGGGCAGAAAATGTTGAAAATTACTCAACTCCATTAGCCTGAGCAATCTAATTCGCAATCGAGGTAGAGCAGAATTAAGGGTAGTTTCAATGTCAGAGATTGCTTGCCACCCCTTTTTTTGGAAGGGTACTGCTTGATGAAACGTCGTCAAGGATTTATGTTAATTACCTATTAAAAAATTTATAATCGATGATTTTCCCTCAAATTGATAGTACATGGCAGAAGAGAGGGGTTGACATGTGAAGACAGGTCCGCAATTTGTGGTGTTTTTTCTTTATCTATTACACCAGATGTGCACAAAAAATAGTGAGTGGAAGCACAGACCAAACATCTCAAATAAGAATATCATCATACTCAAAAACCTCAGTACCATTTGATGGCTTAAAACGGAACAAATCTATACTGCATATGGACAATATATTAGGGTGAACGGTAAAAAATGGGACAGCTTGATTTTCATTACATTTTGGAATTTTTTGTTTCTGGCAATAGCAAGTAAGCAGCAACTTAAACGTCGCTTACATGGGCGACCTTCGCTTATTATTCTGACAACGCGTTAACGCTCCTCTTCCACTACCCTACACGTGGCGCCGTGAAGAACTCGAACAGAGTTTTTTGCACAATCCTCAATCTTGCGCTGTTATACCGTAAAGTCGTAAAGCAAATGACATACCATTCGAAAGAGCTCTTCATGCTCTTTCGAACGATATGTTAAATGCATGAGATTTCTTTTCAATTTCAGAAAAAAAATTCGAAAAAACCTGAAAAATAGCTATTTTTGGCGCAACAAAAAACCAAAAAATCATGTTTTGCCCTATATTTTCCGAAGATAGATAAAATCTGAAGTAAGCTGCATATGGATGGATAGAGCGTAAAAAGCTCTATCAGATGATACCTAGAAATCATGCGTTTACCTGCAAAGAATTGAATAACGCGTATCTTTATTTTCGAAGCTGTTAATGGGTATATCTCCTGACATTGAGAGTTAAAGCCACCAAGCCGTCGTGGGTTTGGTGACTGTCCCACCACTCACTCCAGCAGCGGTACTTTGGGTGGTCTCGCATGTTTCACTGCGCCGATACTGCTCAAACTTCATGATTTCTCGAAGTAACTAACTTTGCATTTTAGCAAGTATAAAAATTATCAATTATTTAAATGACCTTATATAGGTGCTATCTGAAAGAGAATAATTTACTCTAATATCCATCAAAATTGGAAAGTTCAGTCACTTTTCTTCCTTGAGAAATCTGCAATTATTCTCAAGGTGTCCCATTTTTTACCGTTCACCCTAATATGTATCTCAAAGTTATCAAGGCTCTAATCGAAGCTTTCTTCGAAAAATTACATGTAAGCTCAAAATAACGGGGTATGATAGAATATGAGCTATTACTCTCGAGTGGTCGCTTTGGCGGATAGTACCCACCCAAACACTCGCTGCGGCTGCACGCGCGCCATAATAGCGCTGTAGTGCGAGCGGCGGCAACTTATCAGTGAGCGGCGTGCCATGCTGTCTTCCGCATTCTCACATGCTGTAAGCACAAACGACGCGTGAAGTCGACACAGTGTTCTGGGTGCTTCATCGCTACAATGAGGTTATCGCTGCTTCAGACTGGAGTTGTCTTAACAGATGTGGGGTTCCTCCACAGAGAGTCAGTCTGCAAAAGCATTGCGAGTATATTCTGGGCTTGAATTTAAATTTGGGAATTTGAGTTTTTGTATTTTCGCAATTCGAATTTTCAAATTCAAAGTTTGTCTTCAAGTTCATACTCAAAAAATTCAGATTCTAACTTTGATTTTTTGTTTGAAGCTAAAGGTTTGTCATCAGGCCTATTGCAGTTTGTGATTCACAATGCTTTAAATGCAATGGCATTTTTTCGTAGAGTGCGAGCGGCGTGCTATGCGTGCGGCGCGTCACGACGCGAGTAATTGGAACGCTGCAGTCAACTACGTAAGTCCCCACTTCCTCCGTGTTTGAGCCGTATGCAATAAATTCAACCAGAAGCAAGATTAAACAAGTTGATGTCAAAAGAAGACGAACTAATTCAGACACTCTATGCAGCGGCGCGTGCGAGATGTGTGCGCGGGCGCTCATATCCCCTGCCGCCGGCCGTGAAATGCCGCGCGCGCTGCGAGTAAATGGAACGAAAATGGCACGCCGCTTGCACGGTACGAAAAAATGCCACTCGCATTTGAAGCACTGTGAATCATGGTAAATTAAAGTAATAGGCCTGATGACAACCCTTTAGCTTCAGTCAAAAATCAAAGTAGGATTTTAAATTTTCATATGAACGTGAAATTTTCAAACTTTGAATTTGAAAATTCAAACTTCGAGAATGTAAGAATTCGAATTTTCAAATTTGAATCCAAACTCTGCATCTACTTGCAATGCTTACAAGAAAAGTTCACTTACTCGAATTGGCAATTCGGAAGTAGATCTATACCAGTGGATAGAGCTTAAAAAGCTGATCTCAGATATCTTCTATATCTGCGATGCGTTGTTTTGAAAAAAGTTATGAGTTTTTCTAAAGCCAAATTTTTGTGCAATTTGAGCACCAAAATCGTGGTAATCGCTACACAAAAGTGTGCAAGCTTGAGCAAACCACCTAGTAAGCATTTTAGTTCTATTCGAGTTCATCCGAACGTTTTCGGATGTTTTTCGACCATGTTGTTCATCCACAAGTCTTATTTCATTCTTAGATCACACTTTCATTATGTATACAAAAAAGCCTCATAATTTCCATCTAGAAAACTTGTCGCGCCGGAAACTTTTTGGAAACTACCTATGAATAAAACGTAAAACGATGTTCTCAAATATATCTTCAATATCTGCGACGCGTTTTTCTAGATGGAGGTTATGGGCTTTTTTGGATATATTAGGTCGTTCCGAAAGTTCTTTCCGTTTTTTCAACCTATCATGAAAAGGCGTGGAATGAAGGTAGGGAAACGCTTTGGGCACTATACGACGCAGCTTTTCTTCCTCTTTCTAGCAATTATACTAACATGTCGCTTACTCTTGTGATCACTGAGGTAATGGCCGAAATTTCGAACCCATGGTTTTTACCATGTCCAATTTTGGCAATTTTTCACAATCTTCTTTTTTGACTTTTGGGAAAGCTTTGATAACAGCCTGATAGAGTAAACAAAGTGCAATTTAATGCAATTTTTCGGCGTTGATAGCTAACTTCAAAAAATTTTTAGAATTATTTTCCTGATGCTATCAAATTCCATTTTTGAGGATGCCAAGAGCCATAGAACATAAGACGGCGCACAACTAAGGTACCATTCGATGCGGATTTTCCTTCTCTTTCTAATGAATATATTTTCTTTCCAATTTGTGGGGCCTTTGGCGATAAAGTTCCCATAATTCTTGATTTTGAACCGGCCCCAGCCTGTACACGTAAAATGCGAAACCTTATATTTCCAAGAGGTAAACGCTCAGTTGCTTTCTAAAAATTGTGGATAATCGTAATTGACTTTTGAAAGCTTCAAAATCCGTAGATTTGCCAGTGTTTGGGGCATTTCTGTATTTTGGGACTTTGCAAAAAAGAAGACTTTGGAAAAATTATCTCAAGAAATACTGAAAGGCCACCTGGATATGCGAAAAAATTGCATTGTATTGCACTTTGTTTACTCTATCTGGCTGTTATCAAAGCTTTCCCAAAAGTCAAAAAAGAAGATTGTGAAAAATTGCCAAAGTTGGACATGGTAAAAACCATGGGTTCGAAATTTCGGCCATCATCTCAGTGATCACAAGAGTAAGCGACATGTGAGTACGACTGCTAGAAAGAGGAAGAAAAGCTGCGTCGTATAGTGCCCAAAGCGTTTCCCTACCTTCATTCCACGTCTTTTTATGATAGGTTGGAGAAACGGAAAGAACTTTCGGAACGACCTAATATAATGGAAGTGTGATCTAGGAAGGAAATGACGGCCTGTGAATAAACAACATGGTCGGAAAACACTCGAAAACTTTCGGATGATAAAACTTTCGAATCAGACCTACAATGCTTACTATTTGGTTTGCTTAAGCTTGCGCACTTTTGTGTAGCGATTATCACGATTTTGGTGCTCAAATTGCACGAAAATTTGGCTTTAGAAGAGCTCATAAAAGCTCTAACCTCATTGGAAGCGATGAAGCATCCAAAACGCTCGTCTTCAGGAGGGTACTGCTTGTGCTTACAGCGTGTGAGGATGCGGAAGACATCATGGCACCCGCTACCTGTTGACTAGGGCGCTCCGCCGCATCGAGTGTCTGAATAGGCGCGCCACCTGCGAATGATGGCGCGCTGCTCGCAGTTTTGACTAGGGCGCGCCGCTCGCACCGTAGCGCAATTATGGCGCGCGCGCGGCCGCAGCGAGTGTCTGACAAGGGAAGGAAAATTGCTCGAAGTGGCCTTTTGAAATGAGGTGTATACTACCTCGTAGAGCTTGGAACGCTGATTCCAAAACTACCTTTGCTATCTGCTGCGGGCTTCTGGGCGAGGAGTTATGAAAGTTTTTGTGAGTAAAAACTGAATGCAAAAATAGAGTAAAACCGGTCGTAACCTTTTCCCAACGTTCAAATGAGGCAGCAGCGAATTGGTATATTTGAATCAAGAATATTTGTTGCACCGAGTGACCCGACTACCAATTAAGCCCTATAAAAAATGTTACGACTGATTTTAGCCTACTCTTGCATTCAGATTTTTACTCACAAAAACCTTCATAACTTCTCGCCCAGAAGCCCGCAGCAGATAGCAAAGGTAGATTTGGAATCAGCGTTCCAAGCTCTACAAGGCAGTATACCTCATTTGAAAAGGCCACTTCGACTAACCTTCCTTTCCTTGTGAGAATATAGTGCAGTGAGAATCCATTTCGTAGATTTAGATGAGCATTATATTAAATAGATACTGCCTTTATATCAAGCGTTGAAATAGTTAGGTATAGATGAACCGATGAGTGAGTGAGTGTAGCCGATACATCTATACAGAAATGGATGCGTAGGTCTCAGAATTTCTGAGAATGAGGAAGTAACACATAAAAAAGAAAGTGCAGTGTGACTGGCTGGCTAGAAGCGGTTGTTAGTATTAATAACATCAAACACAAGTAACATCAAAGGCAGATAGTACCCTCGACATCAACCCATATGTCTTCCCTCAACACGATGTGGATTACGTGGATTGGTGAGGCGACACCTCGCTTCGAGCTTTCACTACGTTGCGGACGCATCGTTTGGCGTGAAGTGGCGCTAAAAACAACGTGACCCAGACTTTCTCACGTTGCTCTTGTTGCCACACCACGCCAAAGATGCGCACGTAACGTGGCACAAGCCTAAAGCGAGGTGTTGCCTCACCAATCCACATAATACTGGTCATGTTGAGGGAAGACATACGGGTTGATTTCGAGGGTATGTAGGTTGGGAAAATAAGCCGCCAAACTGAGTGGTCAACTCTAATTTAGCAATTATTTGTGACGACCGATAATGATGAAGTACTGGTTATTTTCTATCATTTTTGATCCAGTAAATCAGAGAAGCCAGAATATATGTATATGCAGAACAAAATAAGCATGGGAATCAGAACTTGAAAAAAATGGCAACAGCGAAATAAGCGAAAATGAAACAAATGTTAAAAACACGATTTGAACCAAAATTCGAGTCAAAATTTCTTAATTTCTTAATTTCTTTCTCATTTCCGCCCACCCAAAATTTCGGCCGCCATATTTTTGCCGCTCCAGGGCCTTCTCATACCCCTGAATTCGAATACTAAGTCGGAAGTCCGCAAAAACCCGAAAAACCCCCGTTTTAAAACCCGCAGAGCGACGATTTCTTTGGATCGGTGAATGGTTAGCCGCCCACGGATGGCGGGACGAACGTTACGCCTATTCATGGGAAGAAGCCAACGTGGCGTATCTGTCATCGGAGCGAATTTCAAAGCAATTTTCTCGCTTCGGAAGCAACTTTTGCCAGCACGATTTGGATAAGTATGGAGTTGGGGGATCACACTACTGTTTGGCCAAAATCTCATCGACCCCATTTTGGATGGACGCTGCCTTAAAGCTGAACCCTGGAAAAAAATTGGAACGAAAAAAGTTACGGTGGATATACAGGGCGTCCCAAAAAGATGTGCACATTGTTTGACCGTTAATAACTCCCCCACTTTCATGTCTTTTGTCGAGCTTGAGGTGCCATTCTGGAGAACGAGGCTCATTTTAGATTTGCTGTGTGGACCGAATGATCGAT
The DNA here is from genome assembly GCA_958299035.1 of Cylicocyclus nassatus. Classification (NCBI taxonomy): domain Eukaryota; kingdom Metazoa; phylum Nematoda; class Chromadorea; order Rhabditida; family Strongylidae; genus Cylicocyclus; species Cylicocyclus nassatus. The sequence continues at coordinate 36,326,977 of CATQJL010000001.1, read as the reverse complement.
CCCTCTTCATTACTGTAAGATTACGGTAGAAACTTCGAGGAGGATTTCAAACCACTGAAAGCGGTATTCTGCCAGTATTTTGCCTCAAAAAGAGAGCCAAACAAGCCAGAAACTCTTGAACTGGGCTATTCCAATCGATGATCCCAAATACGAAGTTTGAACTTTGGTATAGTGCTTCTTTCATGAGTTATTTCAGACTTAGGGTAACAACCAGTTTTCCAATGTTCGTCAGAAATGTGAATACGCCATCAAGAAAGCTCGAAAAACTCATGAAAAGTCATGTAGTGAAATCAGCACTCCCGAAATCCTTGCCACACTCAGATTTTTTTGAAGCAATTACATTAAAAGGCCTATTCCACAGTGGCGCTGTAGCTGAAAGTTCGCACCGTAATCCTACAGTGACGAAGAGCGATTGGCAATTCGCTCCATACTATAAATCTAAGTTGAACCTCGCTCTACAGAATGGTACCTCAAGCTTGGTAAAAGACATCAAAGAAAGAGAGTTATTAATGATTAAACAGTGTGCACATCTCTTTGGGACACTCTGTATAAGATCGTTTTATAAGTTCGTAGAGTTTCCATTCTCGTTGTCATTTCTTGGAAGAGCGGTTGATTCGCGTCAAGATGCGTGCACGAAAAAAGCTGATCATGCTCGTTAGGATAGAGTTATTGCATTTGATGAAAAGCTGATTTACTTTCATTTATCAGCTTCCAAAGAAGGATCTCTCAAAAGGCAGAAAGAGGCATATTCGGCACTTGCTCATTTCTTTACGAATAAAGCGCTTTGCACATATGTTTTTGTCAATTATGGAAAATGGCGTCTTTTGTCAATATGAGACAAAAAAGTAGATTGCCAGGAAATACCAAGAGTTAACAAGGTGACTCCTGAACAAGATTTTTTGCAGGATGGGCAGGACGTTCACGCAAGACTTTACCGGAGGATACATAGTATCCGATGTACTCCTGAGGTCTCGCTCTAGCACAATATTATCTGCTCCAGTCTATCACAAATCATATGGACGGCGTCTGTTTTGATTTTGAAGACGATCTTAGGCGCTTATTAGACAACTTTTTTGGGACCAGACCCGCTGAGTTCTGGAAAAACAAAACTAAAAATCTGACTGCAGGTAGTAGAAGGTTGTGCGCAACAATGGAATATACATTTGACTGAACTTTGTTGTTGTATTGCCACTTTGTTAATTTATAAAAACTCTACGGACTTATGAAACGACCTAATAATTCACAACCAAAATGTTCAAAGAAATTAAGTTTGACGAAGCTTTTTTTGAAAGAATGGCTTGTTTTAGCAGCCAAGAGTTTTGCAGATAATCTACAAAAACACCGAGCACAGCGATAAAAAAGGCAATTGAAGAGTCCTGCCAGTAAAATATGCAATTGAGGAGTTCTGCATAGAAAAATTTTTGGCTCAAGGATTACGGAGATTATACTTGGGTGAATTCGAAATTTTTTATCGAATGAATGAACATCGAAAAAAATTCGAAAATAAAAAATTTTGAATAAACGAATATCGAGTAAATTATATTCTAGAATAAATGGATCCCGAATAAAATCGGAAAATCAAAATTATCGAATGAATGAATATCGACCATATTTGACTATTGGGAGTCGAATTTCGAAAAAATATTTGAATGATTTGTCGAATAACTAGAGCAAACATATCTAAAAATTGCTGACTTATTCGGCTACGATCCATTCATAATCAGCACCTTCATATTTTGCTGAGAACAGATAGAACTAACAAGCCTTCTCTTTCCGGTCGCAATTTCTTTAGTCTTGTAACACTATACGGTAAGTTCAAATAATGAGAGCCACAGTTCAAAAATAGCTGCTTCACCACGTTATTACAGAAGCTCAATGCGAGGCGCATGCGTCATGCAAAAACGCAGTATAGCTACATAAAATCGAAGAAATTTGCAATTTGGTGATGATTAGTAGATTGCACAAACTTTTTCATGGCAGATTCTGCATATGCATCCATATCTCGAAAAATAATGCGCGGATTTACGTGTTTGGAGTTTTGAATACTTTCTCATCTATTTTCTAGCAAATGGAAAGCATTTCTCTCCCAGCAGGATCAGTGATAAAAATATACTTCTAAGTAGCACAAAGGCAATTTAAAGGAATACAAGGGATGCAGGAGCAGTGATTAAAGATCTATGACTTTTGTGCAGCACAAAAGATATGCCTAATATTATATCATAGTATATATAACATTTCAAAACTCGCGTAAAAATTAAGGAGTAGACAATTTCTAAAAGCAAAAAAAATGGCATTGTTTTCTATGATCTGCAATAGGGTAGCGGGGTGTTGTCACCGTGTTTTTATGGGGCATTCAAAAAATTGTGACGATGGCGCGACCGCGCGCGACACGCACGCACCTTCCGGCAGCGCGCATTTTCTTGGTTTTAATCTCTACTCGACTGATTTTTCTGCTTAGGTATGATAGTACTTGGACATTGGAAATGACTGAGCTGAACTTCAGGTGGTGCCTTTTGTAAGAGGGTGTTGCTCCTGTGGGCGCAAGGACCGCAGTCAAATCCGTCGTCACGATCATATAAATGAATCTTACCTGCTGCGCACATACATCGCTGCTGTTGCAACTTGAAAGAAGCCCGAAGGTTGTAACCAATCTGTAACAAACATGCTCTTGAGTAACTTTGGCGGTCTACCAACCGCTAGCTTTATGTCCCATTTCTTTTATGATTGATAATGAGATGAAAGAACTCTGGAGGCAAATAAATCGGCTTTGGGATCTGTGAAGAGCCAATAGGTCAATATCTACACTTTAGCGAATGTGACAAATATCCACGCACGAGGAGATTAGCGCAGTGCGGAATGTGTGCATGGGAAAACAATCAGCTTCACGCAAAACACGCGTCATCAATTTGTCATTTGGCATCGCGTACAGCGAATACCATACAAGGTTTCTATTTACCTACGCGGTGCCAAACGACAAACTGCTGTGCGCGCGTTTTGCACGAAGCAAAACAAGCGAATCAAGTGGATCAAAAGGACCAATTATGACGGGTGTCTTACACATTTCTTTACTCCAGTTCGCTGAATAAGGTTGTCATTAACTCAGTAAACCCGCAATGCAAGCGGCTATTCTCTTATTGCAATACTCTATACATATAATACAGCAGGCTGTCAGCGTTCCTGTAATTATCACAGTGGTGAGTCTCTATGATCTAGTTCTTGACTACACCTGAAGCTCATAAGCTTGTTCAGTTTTATTGATGACATATTTGATACACGGACCACTTCAATGTTCCCCACTTGCCCGTCTATTTTACAATCATGAGCAGCGATTAGTAAGAACTACGTAGCTGACAGCATGTATACAATCGATATCGCTTACATTTTGATTGGCTGCTATGTTAGGCATCATGTTGTCATTAAATAATTATCAAACAACATATTTAACTCCAAGTGAAATTTTGGATAACTCGTATTTCCAAGAACATAGCCAGCTTATTTTAGTAACACGCTGTTTGACATAATCAAGGTATTGTTTCTAGTCGAATTTATATTGATCTATTGGGCCATGTAAGCGTGACGGATTGCGCAGTCGAAAGTCTTTCGACATCATATCCTTACAAAGCAGTTCAAGTCGCGAATTAGCATTTGTTGGGTTCTGCACGAAATAGCCTTATTAGAAACTGAATTCTGAGGAAGCATGTAACCTGTGTAGTTAAGCAGACGTTTGGTATGCAAGAGATGCTTTGCCACAACATGAATGCGTTGCTTCACATTTTGAAGACCCTCATTAACAATGTTCCAATGCACTAATGACGCAGACATTGTATTGTGGTTAACTTGTACAAAATTTGAGACAAAAAATTTTGTAATTTGTTTTGTCGAACGTTCGTTTTGAATTCAATGTTGAGTCTAGCGATAGAGGAATTTGCATGCGTTCAGAATCATTCAAAAGTCCAGGTTGTCTCGCATGGAATATTGAACCGGTATTCATTCATTTTTGCCACTATCGTATAATGAAGTAATTTATAAGCCTGTTTCGCCTCTATCCCTAGACAGGAGGAATGATAAGTAGTAAGCCACTCCCGAGGCTCATCAGTAGGGAGGAGTGGTAGGAGGGTAATGGAATGGCGACTACAGTGGATCCTTTGTTTATATAGGGTGGGGTAGGTCAGAAAAGAAGGTTAAGACTAGGTATTCAATTTTTAGGTTTAACATTCATGAATTATTTTTCTAACCAAATTTTTGACGTTTTTGAATTTTTCAGCTGTATATACTTGTACGTAATATTTTTATTGTAAACCAAACATTTTAACACTGAAAACTGAATTATTTCTTTTTTATAACCTAGATTAGCGAAATGGTGGATACAATTGATTAGCCTGTTTTCGAAATCTTTATATAATGAGCATGTTCTATAAATTCTCAGTACTTCAGTATAGATTATTGCTATTTTTGCACGGTTGCTTATATTAGATGATCCATGGGAAAACCTAGAAACAAAGAAGTTGAAATCGTTAGTTTTATTGTATTGTTTGGTAATGATTGAGTCATTTTGAATCATTATATGCAAGTCAAGAAAATGACACTCATATTGAGACTTGTAAGTAGTTTCTAGTTTCAATATATCATTATATATCAGGATAAGTGTATTAATAAGCTGGCTTTCTTCGTGATTGTAAATTATCAGTATGTCATCCATGTAGCGATAAGCCTGAATGAAGTGTGTGGGATTCAAGATCTTACTAGTGCATGTGTATTCCATGTATGAGAGCGTTAAATCAGCTATAACGGGGCTGGCATTTCCGCCCTGAGGAACTCCAATTGTTTGATGATAGAGGTTATTTCCAACTCTGCAGTAACTGTTTCTGAGAATAAAGTTCAACAAGTATATTAAATCTTCTATCGTGTAGTATCTACACCTTTCATCAGCTTCTTGGCTGGATACATATGCTACCTTGTTTGATTTGTTGATTTTACCATGGAATTTTGAACTGGTATTCATTCGATTTTTGCCACTATCGTATATTAGCGACATGACAAAGGAGGAAATGTGTGCATCAAGAAATAGGCTTTGCAATCCACTGCACTTTCATCTTGTGCATGAAAATGGATACTATCCGTTTACACAAAAAGCAATGCTCCAATCGTAGCATAGTTTGCATTCGGATTGGAACAATACTTTCATAATGGGTGAACTTTAGATTTTTTAGCTCGATCGATTATTTGTCTAATCCACATAAGCAAAGGGCAAGAGTTACTTGTAAACAAACAATGATGTAATATTTACAACACTTTGCTGGTCAGTAAAACACAATGTCAAATGAAGCTGCTATATTAAATCTAAAGCCCAATGGAATCTTACATCAATTGTCAAGATGTTTAGGAGCTAGTATTCTAGATCATTCCGTAACATAAACGGCACTAGTGTTGTTCACACAATGGTCGCGAATAGCGCAGTAACAAGTGGCTCTAACATGAAAACTCAAAAATTGAAATTTCTACAAGATCAAGTCCTATCAATATTAAGAGTATTGCACTACATTGCTTATCACAGCAAGCACTCATAGTTACTTGTTTACAGACATAAGTTTATATGACAGCAAACTTATTTACATGATCCCAAAGAATGTTCTTTAGAGTTGTAGATAATTCGTATGTTGCATCGGTAGCTTAGACGTGTAGTCAATGGATAAGGGCAGGAATTTCGAAAAAAATTGCTTGTTAAGATACAGAGGTACTTTCAGTGCAACTTCTATTTTGGGCTTGAAAAAGGGCTTACCACGGCTGACAGATGCTCAAGACGCTCTAAAAACGTAATGAAATAGCAATTCTAAAATTATTGATGTGCTGCACCTTTTTGCTTCTTGTGAGTATTTGCCCCAAGGCCTCCTTTCATAGACGATAAAGCTTCAAAACCAACTTCATTCGTAAAAGCAGTCTAAACTGCAATTGAGGAGCCACAAAAATTGTAGTGTATGTATATATGTAAGAAGTGTGTCTAACGTGATTTTTGGGGGAATTACGGGGCAGCTTTGGAGGAGCCGATTCCATCACCTGAGCATGCATGTTGGAGGGCCAATTCTGCGAATATTACAGATACGGGGTTGGGGTTTGTTTTCGACAGATCTCTGAAAATATGGTCTTTAGAAAAAAGGACGTAGAAGAATAACTTTTCGCTAAGAGCGCCTAATTCACAGCCAAACTTGGGAAATCTGTCAATAAGGGCGGATTTGAGCTCAGCACATCAATAACTTCTAGAATTGCTATTTCATTACGTTTTTAGAGCGTGTTGAGCATCTGTCAGCCGTGGTAAGCCCTTTTAAAGCCCAAAATAGAAGTTACACTGAAAATACCTCTGTATCTCAACAAGCAATTTTTTTTTTTCGAAATTTCTGCCCTACTTATCCATTGACTACACGTCTAAGCTACCGATGCAACATACGAATTATCTACACAACTCTAAAGAAAATTTTTTGGGATCATATAAATAAGTTTGCTGTCATATAAACTTCATGTCTATAAACAAGTAACTATGAGTGCTTGCTGTGATAAGCAGTGTAGTGCAATACTCATAGTATTGATAGGACTTGATCTTGTAGAAGTTTCAATTTTTAAGCTTCCATGTTAGAGCCATTCGTTACTGCGCTATTCACGACCATTGGTGAACAACACTAGTGCCAATTATGTTACGGAATGATCTAGAATACTAGATGCTTCTAAACGAGCACCTTGACAATTGATGTAAGATTCTCTTGGGCTTTAAATTTAATATAGCAGCTTCATTTGACATTGTGTTTTACTGACCAGCAAAGTGTTGTAAATATTTGAACACATCATTGTTTGTTTACAGGTGACTCTTGCCCTTTGCTTATGTGGATTAGACAGATAATCGATCGAGCTAAAAATCTAAAGCTTACCCATTATGAAAGTATTGTTCCAATCCGAATGCAAACTATGCTACGATTGGAGCATTGCTTTTCGTTTAAACAGATAGTATCCATTTTCATGCACAAGATGAAAGTGCAGTGGATTGCAAAGCCTATTTCTTGATGCACACATTTCCTCCTTTGTCGTGTCGCTAATATACGATAGTGGCAAAAATCGAATGAATACCGGTTCAATATTCCATGAGAGACGCCTGGACTTTTGAACGATTCTGAATGCATGCAAATTCCTCTATCGCTAGACTCAACATTGAATTTAAAACGAACGTTCGACAAAACAAATTACAAAATTTTTTGTCTCAAATTTTGTACAAGTTAACCACAATACAATGTCTGCGTCATTAGTGCATTGGCAAATTGCTAATGAGGGTCATCAAAGTGTGAGGCAACGCATTCATGTTGTGGCACCAGCATCTTTTACACATCAAACGTCTGAACTACACAGGGTTACATGTTTCCTCAGACTTCAGATCCGGACGTCTTATACGCGTGAAATTAGGGTACTTCTAGGTATCTCGGTCTTTACGATTACAATGGATGCTCTTATTTGGCAATTAAGAAAAGCACGTGCAACGCTTTTTAAGAATTTTTAATTTTTTAAGCAATTTCGTTAATCTAGCGAAATCACGCAAAGTGAACACCTTAACTTGATTCAGAATGCTTGGATTCTGGAAGCAATCTGCTCAGCTTATAAAATACCAATGAACTGCACTACCGTAACGTTTGAGAAAGTTGATATCTTTTTGTGCAAACCCCTATTTTTGTAACGCAGCACATATTGTCCATAAAAGGTGCAATAGACATTCGTCGACAGAGCTTTCTCAGTAAATTATCTAGCGTTAGAGGAGAGCCGGAGACTTCTTTTTAAAAATGAAAGAAAGGCTGCTGGTTTTCGAATTTTGCTTGTAAATTATGGTAGTTACATAAGTGGAAAGAGTTCGACAGCGTTTTGAAAACGTATAAAAACCTTGAGTAACAACAGCTCATTGAATGGGACTTCGCGTGAAAAGGTAAACCGTTGTTGATACATAAAACGAAATTCTCTTGAACGCAACTAAAATAGTAGAAAACATGCAAATGTAAGCGATACTAAAAGATCTAGCAGAAAAAATATATAGGAGAGATGACGGATTATTTGAGAAGTGTAGGACTTAACATCGCACTACAAGTTTTTTACTTGCTATGATATGAGTTCAATGGTAAATGCTTCAACTTCAGTGCTGAGCAGTTGGAGTTTTTCCTGGAGTCGGTGTTATTGCTTTTCGAATAGAACGAATTGGAAACTTGTGTACGATGGCGTGGCAAGCCTATTTCACACGTTTGCCGTGGAGGAATTAGAGCAAAGTGTAAGTTCCGTTCTCGAGTCGTCATGTGAATTTCTGTTACTTTCTAGAGGGTGTTAAAGGACTTGTAACTATAAGAAAGAGCTACATGATTTGGCAGAAAAAGAGAAGGTGGAAACCACGAGTAAGCAAAAGTACCACAAGACTTTTTGTACTCGAATTACATCGTTGCAAACGCCGCACTTCAGAATTCGTTATGGCTATGTGTTTTCACAAGTTAGAACACAGCCATTCCTTACCGTGCAGATTGCTCTCATCAAACTTTTCTTCAATGCCGTGTCTCTGATCGACTTGTTAGCCATTGTGGCGAGAAGAATCTGTTATCGGCGATAGCAGTTCTAATGAGCAAAAAGCTTTTTAATGCTTCTCTGCCAAAAAAGCGTTTTTCGTTGCTAGAGACACTCTCCTAGCGAGGGTACTTTTAGTGAATAAAAACGCAATGGAAGTAGAGGCAAAGACTTGTTTTTAACTCTGGGAAATTAGACGATTTGGATACCTAATGCGTGTGGTTCTTGGAGAGATCAGCGAAGGTAGTGCAGTTTACGCAAGCCATAGTCTTGGCAGGCACTATATTGTACCGTTGTCGATGAACACCAAAAATGTGAGCACACACTGGCAGCAGTTTGCGATATCGATGACGAATGCACTAGGATGTCCTCGATGCTTCTCTGCAAAACACGACGGCAAAGTGATGATCGTGCCTTGGATCGTAGCAAACGTGAGGGCTGCACTGTAGTGACACATTGGCTCGTAGTAAACTCCCATCAGCGCAACGCGACTGGTGCGCGCCTACGTTGAACGTGGGACGCCTCCGTCCAACATTCAGTGAGCTATTGATCTGGATGCGGATCGCATTTTAATCATGATAATCATGTGTGTTCTTGAAAAAAGAACCCCTTGAGCTGGTTTGGTCGAACAGTTAAGCGATTGAATTGAGCGCGCGTGGCCATGGTTCAACACCGGCTAGCGCCACTTTTTTGCTGTATCACCTGGCGTCTTTGATAGCGACCACTGTCGCAAAATCGATGAGGCCGCTATCAAGGATTTCGCCTAGCACATGCATGGATAAAACAAAAAGCACATTTTTTGACGAAAATTTTATTTAAAAAAAGAAATTAAATCAATGAATCCTTGTCTTAAGGCAGTGTCCGGGCAAAAAGTCGATTTTGAGATTTTCTTACCCGGGCCTATTCACTATGCTGAATCCGAAAATCCACATTGGAAAGCGCGAAAACGGCGAAAAAGGGCTCTAACGTGGGAGGGAAATCAGAAGTGGGCGGGGTCTTCCCCACTGTGAATTTTGCAGTCCCAGCTTCTGGAGCGATCTTCTCAATTCCGCTAGCACTCTAAGATTTCCACAGGCCAGGTGCGAATACATGACTTGGAATTGGAATCGAGAAGAACGTTCCGGAAGCTTGGGCGTGAGTCCACATTGGGGAAAACCCCGCCCACTTGCTGATTTCCGTCCAGCGTTAGGGTCCTTTTTCGCCGTTTTCGCGCTTTCCGGTGAGGATTTTCGGATTCAGCATGGCGGATAAGCCCAGATAAGCACAAAATCTCAAAATCGAGTTTTTGCCCGGACACTGCCTTTAAGCAGCTTTCCAAAAAAAGTTAGCAATCTTTACAGAAACAGATTTTGTTTTCTTTCTTTCACGCTAAAATCAGCTGTTCATCGATTCTTTTCTTTTCGGGTCCCGGTACTGTACAGATTTGCGCCGATTTCGTCCGCACTTAGGCAAATTGATGTATATCGTAAGTCACTCAGGAGCAACTTATGAAAATGTTCTCTCCCTCTCGTCTTTTTCACACTATTTGCACTAGTCTAACTTCAGTTTACGTCTCAACTGATCATGAAGTGATGCAGTGGAAAAGTTGACTGCAGCAGGTGGACGAATGGTCAACTGTCAGTTTCTTCGGCATGCCTTGAAGTATGGGAAAGGGGGCGGTCATCATCAGGATCAAGCAAGGGGTGTGGCACACGATCGCTGGTTACGACTCCCCCCCCCCCCCCCCCGAACTATATACTTAAGATAACATTATTTAAACGCCCTGTCAAACATAATGGGCAACATATCCATAATTAGCATGTCAAGTAACCCCTGTAGACAAAGTGTGAGCGAACTCTGAAGATTCAAGATACTAGGCTACCTACGTGAAATGGTCAAATTCCAACTTGGTTAACTTTGTTTCAATGGTGAATAGCTGTCCGTTTTTGCACTCGAGACAAAGCACTACTCCATTTTTGTCCACCTCAGGAATCCCGCTTCAGAAGACCTCCAAACTGTGAAATTATTAGATTGGCACATAAGTTTTGCAACTTTTCCCGTAACTTTTTTCCTATTTTATGTAGCAATCTCATTTTGTGCATGTAGATCGTGATGTAAGCTGCAAGTCTGCGCAAACCGTTTGATTTTTGATAACGTAGTACAAAAATCTAAGCATTTTTTGAAAACTGCTGAAAATCGAGGTTTCACGATTTTTTGGCAAACATGAAGCTCTACGAAACCTGATTCAAACATATGAAAAGCAATTATAGGCAGCATGTAGCTGAAAGTTGGCACATTGGAATCTGAAAAAGAAATGAAATTTAAACACAAATTAAGGTGGGGCGCCTTTGAGAAGTTGAACAAGTCAAATGCGTCAAGTTTTGAAGGCAATTTGTCAATAACTAAGCTGCAAAAAGTCAGAATTCGCTATAACTTTGCACTATAGGGTAATCCTATGCGGTAAACACGAATATCATATTCATTTGTCGCTAAAATAAAATTCTTCTTTTGATCTCACGAACGAGGCCTTTTCATGCGAAACGGATCTCATTTTTGTGATCAGCATGTCAAATAAGCCCTATAGGCCAAGTTTCAGCAAAATCTGATGCATTCTAGAATTTTTCTTATAGTATCGTAAACCTACCGTAATCCTCACATAAAATGGTAAAATTCGGCAAAAATGTGTGCATTAGAAGCTTACATCATATTCCTTATGCCAAAAAATGAATGCGCTACGTTCAAATAGGAAAGTTATATTAAAGTTGCATTACTTATGTGCCAACCTAATAGAAGCCAACCAGAATCTCGTCTTTTCCATTTTTCGCTTTTAATCGCTCTGCTTTCACCAAATATTACTCAGAGCTAAAAAGACGAATCAGGCTTCAAACAGTCCTATAAAATCTACAAGGTTTAGGCTACCGATTCATATAAATACTGTCCGCTAAAATCGTTTTTTTGATATAGTTAATGGGGTGAGGCACACCCCCCCCCTTGAAAGCTGCGGCCGCCGCAGCTTTTAAGGGGGTGTGCGGGATTCCTGAGGTGGACAAAGAAGGAGTAGTGCTTTGTCTTAAGTGCAAACGGACAGCTAATTCACCTTTGAAACAAAGTTAACCATGTTGGAATTTGACCATTTCACTTAGGTAGCCTAATATCTTGAATCTTCAGAATTCGCTCAAACTTTGTCTACAGGAGTTGATTGACATGCTCGTTATGGATATGGTACGAATATCATGTTATCACTATTATCAGATTACCCAACTACGACCCCCTCCCCTTTTGACTCCTCAATACGACCCCCCAGGTGTGGCGTGCCGCACCCCACGCTTGACCCTGGTCATCATTTCACCTGACCTAAGTTTAATCGATGGTAAGTTCGGTTTACCTGATTCGATCCAGCTTAACTACGAACCATAAACTCTACGATTGAAGCAGTAGGTTCCAAGGCATTACTTCTAATCGATGCTTTTGCGTTCGTATTTCAGGCGAGTATATCGTTTTAGTTTATGATTGTCGAGCCAGTGCTGAAAACTGTAATGACAGCGATTCGGATGTTGTGGATGTCTAACCAGCGGACGAGGTTGCATGAAAAAATGTTGCTATTCCACAGCCGTTACTGTAGTAGAAATACCGAATGGAGCATGGTTTCATGTGGGAGGAACAGAGGTGAAGCCAAGAGTGCACGCAACTTCACGCTGGAGCTAAACCTCATACTACCGGTGAGCGTGAAATTGATTATGTAACAGAAGAAACAGTTGACAGCGCTCAAATTTACTTTTAGGTACCAAATTCGTCATTGGAACCAATGATTTGACCACGACTATGATGACCGCAGCACTTCTTCCTTCGTGTTAGAAAAAATTTTGAGCATAGAACGACTAGTGCTTTCATTCTTCGCATTCTTGTTTGGACTCGTCTTTTTAGCTATCTCTCACCTTTACCGTCGATTGAAATTAATTAGGCAATCGGTAGAACTGCTATTCTGTTTCAAGAAGCTCACAAAGAGGCAATTGGAATTGTTAGTGTGTTGATTATACTAGCAATAAAATCTACACAGGTTTTTATGACACAAAGAGTAATGAACAAATTTTGTGCCAATTGAGAAGTTCTAAACACGTTTGACACTTTGCATACTATGTGCATCGTTCAACAATATCACCGATGTCGTTGTTCTAATTACATTTGAAAAAAGAAGAGAGTATTCGTCACATTACTGAAAAATGGCTGAGCGTAATCGACAAAGGGCAGAAGGACAACGGAATTGTAGGAATTGGCGACGCTGTTCGGAATTTAGCCCGCTGAAGAAGAGTATTTTGAAATTCTTGCCCGACCAAATGCAAGAAGCTAGATTATATGAAGTAGGATTTTTTGGACAATAAATTCTCATTGTATGTTTACAGATATGTTTTATCCTAAACATCCAAGGAAGCTACTCTTTTTTGTGACGATTGCGGAAACAAGGAGAGTATCGCATGTGCTAGCATTTGCTCAGAGCCCGGAATAACGTGCTACCTGAAGATACCATAGAACACAAGGTTAGTTTTGTGTTAGGTGGCTCCGAAACTTCGTCGATTTTTTAGACCTATTCTAAAATCGTTCAAAATACCTATTCTAAAATCGTTCAAGACAGACAAATCTTTCCACAACTATCCGATGCAGAGTTTCTTTCTCTTTCCAGCGGCTTTGTTTACATTGTGGATTATACTTGGCTCCGAATCGAATAGAAATTCGATCATTTGAATAAAGCATTGGAATATATTCGTATTCGAAATTCGATATTCGGAGTTCTTCCATTCTTGAATAATGTTCGAAACTCGAATAATTGAGAAAACGGGGTTTCGAATAAAATTCGAAACTCGAATAACCAAAAAACAGGGTTTCGAATAAAATTTGTAAACTCGAATAATCAAGAAACGGGGTTTCGAATAGATTTTATTCGAAAGTTTTGTTCGAATGTTTATTCGAATTCGCATTCGAATGAACTCCGTAGTCAGATTATTCGACTTTGTTGCAGAGCCAACTGCTGAATATCAAGCTCACTTCGTCCGCGTTTTTTTTTTCGCAGAACTCGGTAATGCAATCTTTATGACCTTTCAACTTTATGGAGAGTCGCATTCTTCCGACTGCTTGCGACAGTAAAAAAAATCACATGTGGATTTCAATAGGTAGCTTCTTCGAACAATGAGATTGTTCGCACTGCTATTGGCACTAAATCTGTAAGGAAGTTATCAAATTCAAGCTCATGTTCCGAGTTCATATATTGAAAGCGTTTAAAAATGCCTGTTTTTTGCACTGCTCATGCTTGTGGTACGCAAAGCACACACTAGAGAGCACTCTTGCTCGCATAAATTATATTGCACAACTGCCTCTATTCGCTACCGTAGAGAGTTTTTGCGAATTGGTGTATTTTGAGCAAAGGACGTCGCAGTTGTAGTGGAGGATTAGACGGTTTAGATCGCAGTACGCGATTTGCCAGTTACGAGATGTCTTCAAATACAACGCCAGCTTACCACAAATGTTTAGAGTGTACAACTTACTAAAAAGATAAATGCCCTGCATTCTGTACTTCTAGAATAAGTTTTGGACAATTTGACTATTGCCAAACCACGTCTGCCACTGAAATGCCTGCAGTATGCCGGGGCAGTAGCGGACCGAGGGGGGGAGAGCCGAGAATGGGTCGCGAAATTTTTGAAACTTACCTATATGTTATAAAAATGTGCAAACGACTTGTTTATTTTTGTAAATAATCAAAATATTTTTCAAAATTTAAAAAAAAATGCAAATTAGCCTCATAAAAATTTTTTTTTCGGAGGCGTGGCTGACCACGCCCCCTTTTTCCAGATTTTAGAGGTTGCTTCCCGCAATTTTGAGAAGCACCCAAAAATTTTTTCGGAGTGCGTGGCTAACGCCACGTACCTTCATCTGAAAAATTTTTTGTCCCTCTCCCCCCCCCCGGTCCGAAATCCTGCGACCGCCACTGGCCCGCTATAGGGAGATTCGTGCTCGCTTCACGAATATTCGAATTCGATTTTTGGAGAAGTTTAAGCTGCGGGGCTGGGAGTTGGTACAAGAAGGTAAGTGAGGGTGCTGATTTTGAATAAAAATCTACTTTAAATATTTTGGATTTTTGGAAAATCTTTAGCTACGAGGTTGGGAGTTGGTACAGGGGGGGAGGGGGTAAATGAGGATGCTGATTAAAACCGGAGTCTATTCTATCGATTTCAGCGATTTTCGGAAGAGCTAGGAGTTATTATAAGGGGTACAAGGGTGCTGTTTATGAATGGGTCAGCTTCAGCCAGACATGTCAGCAAGTTTGAAATATGGTTGCTCTAGTTATTCGATATAAATATTCATTCGAATATTTATTCGAAATTCGACTTCCAATGTTCGAATATATACGATATTCATTCATTCAATATTTTTGATCTTCCGAATTTATTAGGATTCATTCATTCGAGAATTTTTTTCGAGAAAAAACCTCGAATTTATTCGATATTCTTTTATTCGAGATCTTTTATTTTCGAATTTATTCGATATTCGTTCATTGAATGAAAATTTTTTGAATTACCCAAGTATATTGTGGATACTTTGGCGAGCGTTGAGACAACTGCCGAAAACTAGAAAAGTTCATTTTCACCATGTCTAACTTCCGCTAATTTTCAGAGTTTTTATTTCAGACTTTAGGTGCTCTAATCACCTGGTAAGGCAAAGCTTTTTCAAATCGATGCAATTTTTGCACTTTTTCAGCTTCCTCCCTCAATTTTGCTGTATTATTTAACTAGAGCATTGAATTTTGAAAGAGTTGCATGACGTTGAAAGAGTTGTATGACACATAATTGCACAAACATTGTGAAATCCTCAATATATCAAAGTTCTAAAACTCGGTTTTTACTACCACTAATACTACCAAGCAAATTTTATTTATTTATTTATTCATTCAATACGCACAAGGCGTGCCATATTTGAAACAGAGGACGAAAATATTTAGAGCATAAACAGTAATAAGAAAAAACAAAGCATCCACAAAAGTTCAAGTCCAGCACCCTGCTGAGAGTAGAATGGGGTAAAGCCTGTTAGACCGTGTACGAATTGGTGCAGATGCTCGGTGGAGTCTGTCTCATGCCCCCTGCTTGCAGCAGAAGTGCTCTTAGACTATAATTAGCACCGAATATTCGTGTTCGAATAATTTATTCGAAATATTCGACTATTCGCATATTCGAATAGTCGAATATTTGAGAATGTCCATTTATTCGATTATTCGAATAGTCGAATAAATGAAAAAGACCTGTATTCGAATAATTCGTTCATTCGACGATTTCGAAAAATGACTTATTCGAATATTCGTTCATTCGAGGAGTTTTAAAAAAAGGTTATTCGAATATTCGTTCATTCGAGTAGTTTTAGAGATAGTTATTCGAATATTCGAATATTCGCATATTGCATTCAAATATTCGAATAATATTCGAACATTTATTCGAAATTAGTCGAATATTCGATCAAGTTCGGTTATTCAAGTATTCGTTCATTCGAATTTTGGAATGTGCCAATATTCGAATTTTCAAATTCGAATAAAATGAAAAACGAAATTCGAATAATATTCGTTCATTCGAAGAATTTTCGAAAAACAAGTATTCGATATTCATTCGTTCGAAAATTTTTCGAAGATCATTTATTCGATATTCATTCATTCGAAAAAATCTCAAAAAATGATTATTCGATATTCGTTCATTCGACGAAAATTTCTGTTCGTTACAACTATATCTTAGACCATTCAACTTAAGCAAGTGTGTATGCGGGGACCGGATGTAATAATAAAATTTTGCCCGACTAAGTTCTGGGGACAGAACAGAACTCCAAATAAAAGATCGTGATGCAAAGAGATGTCAGGTCAGACAAGCTATTCCCAAATAACAACGAAAGGGTGAACCAGACCCGAACCACGTGTGGACGAAGTAAAAATCCGAACAAAAGTAATATAAGGTCCAGCGATCACAAATTTGATACATAAGAAACTATCACTTGAGACCTTCTGTGCGATGGTTAGGAGTGATAGAGTTGGTCAATTTCATAGTATCGAGGTTGGCCCGAGCAACACGCGAAGAAGCACGTGTAGGAAGGTTGGTAGGCAACGGTGGCACTATACGATATAGTTAGCACCGAATATTCGTGTTCGAATAATTTATTCGAAATATTCGACTATTCGAATATTCGAATAGTCGAATATTTGAGAATGTCCATTTATTCGATTATTCGAATAGTCGAATAAATGAAAAAGACCTATATTCGAATAATTCGTTCATTCGACGATTTCGAAAAATGACTTATTCGAATATTCGTTCATTCGAGGAGTTTCAAAAAAAGGTTATTCGAATATTCGTTCATTCGAGTAGTTTTAAAGATAGTTATTCGAATATTCGAATATTCGAATATTGCATGCAAATATTCGAATAATATTCGAACATTTATTCGAAATTAGTCGAATATTCGATCAAGTTCGGTTATTCAGGTATTCGTTCATTCGAATTTTGGAATGTGCCAATATTCGAATATTCAAATTCGAATAAAATGAAAAACGAAATTCGAATAATATTCGTTCATTCGAAGAATTTTCGAAAATCAAATATTCGATATTCATTCGTTCGAAAAATTTTCGAAGATCAATTATTCGATATTCATTCATTCGAAAAAATTTCAAAAAATGATTATTCGATATTCGTTCATTCGGCGAAAATTTCTGTTCGTTACAACTATACTATACGAGTGATGACAAGAAGTAGTACTCTGGAAGAAAATTACTCAAACTCAACCTCTTGGAGAAAATCAGTCAAAATTAACTTTTTAAGTCTTCGTTTGAAAGTGAAACTATCTGGAAAAGACAAAATTTCTTTAGGTAAACACTGAAGATATTTCGAGGTGCGTGCGAAAAAACTATTTTCTGATAAGGAGCCTAGTTGTTTACGCCCACCATTTAGATGTAAATGAACAGAAAAACCAGTGGTCCTTCCATGACTAGGCCTGAACACCCAGTATTTAGAAGGTCTTAGCTTAGTCTCGCCTCTAAAAACCCTGAAAGCAAGTATTATATCATGCAGAATCCTTCGATGTAAAAGGCTTTTAAGACCTAGCACTTTCATTCGTTCACCATAGCTTGGAAGCGATCGTGGATAACCACGACTGGGATAACACCTGTAGAAAAGCAAGCGGGTAAAAACCTTCTGGACGTTCTTCAGGGCCTGCTTATGCTTCCTCAGAAAGGGGCTCCAAACCTGGCTTGCATATTCTACAATAAAGATGAAAAATGCTTTATAGAGTCTCAGTAATATTTTGGAGTCGGCGACTCTAATATTACGAAAGATGGTGTACAGAATCGAAAATGCACGAGTAGTAACGTTTGAAATTTGTGCGTCTGGTTTTAGGGTGCTATCAAATACAACACCCAAGTCTTTGATAGATGTTTTATTTACCAAAGAAACTCCGGCATGCTCATAGTGCTATAACTTGCAGTAGCACCAACATGGAAAACAGAGCTTTTATTTATATTTACTGAAATGTCCCAATCTGTGCACCATTCAACCATGTTATTGATGGCACGTTGCAAAGCATCCTTAATTGATCTCTGATTATCCCTATTGTATACACCATAGATTTTTATATATCAGCATACATGAGAACATGTATATCAGGATGAGTTTTCAAAATCTGGGGTAACTCAGCAGTATAGACAAGGAATAGCAAGGGTGAAAGGGCCCCACCCTGCGGAAGTCCGCTTGTACAAGGAAAACGTCCAGAATGATCTCTCCCCACTCGAACCGTCATGTATCTGGATTGCAGATATGATTTTAGCCACTCAAGTAAGGGTCCTCTGATACCATAATGCTCAAGTTTGTTCAACAATTTACCATGACTTATACGATCAAAAGCTTTCGACAAATCGAAACATATAACGTCTACTTTTTTCTTGTTGAGATATGCCTTAATCCAGTCATGACTACAATCTACTAGTTGGGTTACTGTGGATGCACCGCTGACAAACCCATGTTGTTCAGCGGGTATGAAATTGAGCCTTTCTAACCAAGAGAGAAGTTTGTCACGAATAATTTTCTCAAGAACTTTACATGGTACTGAATTTATGCTTATAGGTCTAAATTCTGTCACAGATTGAGGTTTGGGAACTTTCGGAACTGCGGTGACAATTGCTTCTTTCCATATGTCAGGTATCTCTCCACAAATGAAACTAATATTGAATATATGTGACAGAGGGAGCGAAAGTTCTCTTGCACAACGTTTGAAGACAATTTGAGGTATGCCGTCAAAGGTTTCAGATGTAGAAGGCTTTAATGTTCTAAGAAAGTTTTGGACAGTAGAAGGCATGATTATAGGTGTTGAGCAAGTATGGTTCAGGGATACCCCCAATGTCTTAGGATCCGTAGTACTTGTGGAAAAAGTATTTGCAAAAAACTCCGCTAATGCTAAGGCCTTAGAATGATCTGTTAGGCAGGTATTGCCTAGCATGTCCTTTAAGGCGCCGTGGTGTTGTACATGCTGTATATGGTGGATATAAGCAAAGAGATTTTTGGAGTGATTAGACGAAGCCAGGTGTCTTTCGTGATTTGCGAGGAATTTTTTGATGTGGAATGTCACGTCAGAGCAGACCTTACTGTATAGTGGGCAGTTATACTGAGCGGTTCTGAAAAGTCTTTCTTTCTGGAGTAGAAGCGACTGTATGTGACGCGGGTATCGTAGATAGCCAATCCTATGTACACCAAATGGAGTATATTTAGCCAGTAGTCTATACATAACACAGCAGAATCTGTAGTATACATCAGAAGGGCTAATATAACGATCGAAGATCTCTTCCCAATCAAGAGTGTGAAGGTCATTTTTTATTGCTTCGAAGTCAATTTTGTTGAACATAGGAAATGGGATAAGTTCTTTTTTAGGATTTTGGAATTTGTAGAAAAATTCGATGGTATTGTGATCCGATGTGCCAAACGGTGCCTTGACTGATAGTTTGTGTACTGAGTCAGTACCTGATAGTACCCAATCTAAAATGGCACCATCGCGCGTAGGTACTGTAACGAATTGCTTTAGGTCCAGGTCACGAAAGAACTCGAAAAATCTCTGAACTTGTGGGTAAGTATGTTGTAGTGAGTCTCCAGAGCATCTCATAGGAAGATTGAAATCACCAGCGATCAGAATATTTGGAGGACAATGGGTAGAAGCTAAGAGAAGGTCAACAAGCATATCATCTGAATCAGAAGCGGAGCTGGGAGGTCGGTAGACACATATGACTCTGGTTTTGGAGAGAGTGCCAAGTTGGTATAGATCAACCAACTTTATCTCACAACTGCAGTTATTTTCGATTACAATGCTCTCACATAACAGCGTTGATTTGATCAATATGCAAACACCTCCCCCCTTCTTACGTAATCTATCAGAACGAAAAATCATGTAAGGCAATTCAGAGACTATTTCAGCATCACTTATTTTCGAGGACAACCATGTTTCCGTGATGAGAATAATATCAGGGAGTTTAGTAATCAAAAAATGGTGTAACAGTTGTAACTTGTTTACTAAAGACCTAGCATTGAAAAGAATAAATCGTAAAGAATCTCCTTGCCCACAGTTCAGTTTCCCTGCATTGCAGACGAAACGCGGTGTGAACCAACTGCGGACTGAGGAGAAGCAAGATTGTTGTTAGCCAATGAACTGGCAAGTACCAGTTCACCCTTGTATACAACAAATCTTTCTTCAAAGCTCCGATTCTGATTCAGCTGCTTAGCCTGATCCCGCAACTCACGCTGCTTTTCTCTTTCGCGGGCCGTCATGCTGCGTCGTATGTAAACCCCTTTATGACAGGGAGAATCTTTAAGCAGTCGGGCTCGCGAAAGAGCGGAGGCCCAATGACTCCTCGACGGCAATTCTACTTTTACCAAGCGCGGCATACCAGTCGTTTTCCTCCCCATTCGAAAGATCTTAACAGGCCGACACTCCAGATCAAGAACATCTAATACCTCACGAACTTTCTTTTCGGTATCTTCTTGACGCATTGAAGCAGCTGGTTCAGTGCGTCCATCTCCCCTAAGCTCAGGGAGGCCAGCGATAACGATGCTTCTAGACCTACAATCTGCCTCGATCGCAGTCTCGCCAAACTCTCCAAGCCTCACGAGAATCTCATTTGTAATTTCTCGCATCTCAGGGATATTGAGATCTAAGAGTTTTTTGAACAGCTGAACAATTGATTCAGTGCGAGAATCATTTGAGGTGCTCTGAGGCGAAAGCGAGGCGAGAAGTTGCGACGCGTTGGAATTGCGAAACTGCGATGCACTAGAATCCATAACGTGTTGCGGCTGAGGAATAGGATCAGCCGGTTTTGGAGTATTGCGTGATCTTATAGACTTGGGAGGCATTGCAGTTTTAGGAGGCATGTCGGTGGAAATAGCACAGCAAGGCGAGATGTACGATAGAAGCAAAGATATCGATTGGTGTGCAAACCAGTCGAAAAAGTGAGCGTTGAGAAATGAGCGTTTACGGCATGAAAACGGAATTTAGACTACAACCTCGCGCACCCGAAAAATCGAGAAGTACAGCGATTTTTTCTAGTAGAATGTTTTGCGAAGAAAACGAAGCTGGTAGAAAGAGGATAAAAATATGCATCGAATTGTGCCTAAATTGTTCAGTGTCTGATGTTTTGCTAATGCTTTGTTTCAATGAGAGCTCATAACCCCTCATTTATGATTGTTCCGCAGATAAGGGAGGCAGATTGGAGACCAGCATTTCATGCTCTCCATTATGTATGCAGCCCATCTAAAACGGCACTTTGACTAAACATAGTTTCCTTGTAAGGTGTGATCCTCTCTCCGATGGGAATGTTAATGCATGCGGCCCATAGTAAACGATCTCGAATTTTAATTAAAGCATGCCGATAGTCTCAGGCCGCGGCACCGTCAATTCCATTTCAAGCTCAAGCAGTATTCTTTTGTTTTTTCGTCGCTGCATGATAATTAAATGTTTTAATGACGTTTATAATAAAAAATTGACTAGTTTGTTATTGCTTGACGATGTTTCATACTGCTATGCTCGTTTTTTGACTCCATTTTCAGATAAGATTGGAAAAACGGCACATAGAGAATTCCTGAAATGAAGTTTAATGAAGCGACATTTTGAGTCATATTACTGACTGGAAACTTCGCTAGCACAATTCCAATCCTAGTCGTTTTTCCGAATTGGCGAGCAAGAGGAACAATAGCTGGTGGGTGTCAATAACCATCGCGTCTCTTACCCTCACGTTTACCATCTGTACTCGGTAATTTGAGTCATTTCCTTTTTTATGCTTTTACTCAGACTGAAGAGTTGATTTGGGTTGTGCGCTCGATTTCACATCGAAATTGAAACGCTGCTCTGTCTGTGCTGACTTTCAGCGCCCCACTTTGTACTTCCTCCAGCGGAGCTTAATAACATACGAATCAAATCGCATTTGCCTAGCAAACAGATCCTTGTAGTTTTGGAAGACTCTTTACACCTATTTTCTGGTCCAGCTTACCATTACTGAGGAGTGGACAGGAACTTGTAGTTAATTTTGTGAAAAGCAGTGTAAATTTGTGAAATCCTTAAAGGTAGTGTCCAGGCAAATCTGGATCCTTTAGTTTTTTGCGTAAAAACTGATGGGGAGCCACTGATTAAACCATTGCCCGAAAGGCAGCGCACGGGATTCACTCACCGCAGAGAAAGCAGCCTTCGAACCCGCCGTCCCCGCGCCGTGACCGTAACACTTCAACAGCCTAAACGCACATCACGGTCTTACCTCGAAACCATCTCAGACAATCGCCGGGGGCAGGCGGGCACCGGAAAAATAGATTGCTGATCTCTCGCACCCCGCCCGCAGATTTTTTGGAAAGCAATCAGGACTTTTCGAAAGACCGCTTGCTGAGTTCTCGATACCTCAGAGATTCAGCAATATATCTGCAAAAGATAAGAGCGAAAAAAAATTCAACAGGCGGTCTCTCAAAAATCCGCTGACTCAGCAAGCGGTCATCCGAAAAGTCCTGATTGCTTTGCAAAAAATCCGCGAGCGGGGTGCGAGAAATCAGCAATCTATTTTTCCGGTGCCCGCCTGCCCCCAGCGATTGTCTGAGATGAGGACAGGGTGTAGCGCGGAAACTCGTTGGCACGAACCCTGCAAATTTCCCAAAAAAGAACTCAAGTGGGGTGTGGTGCAAGAGGAACGGTAGCAATTGCCAGCCGCTACTGCCAACGCGTGGCAGTGCACCGTTTCTCTTACAAAACGCGAATTTAGATTGAAAAATTTTAAAAAAATGAAAATGAGAAGAGTTTGCCGTAAGCAATAAAGTCAGAAACTTGGACAAAACTCTATAGCAGCAATAAAGTCTTGAACAAAAATTCAGGAATGATTTGCAAAAAGAGATCCAAATCGAGGGTTCAATTACAACCGAGTTTCAGCAGTGATAGGCCAAAATTCAGTTTCGAGTACATTCAACTTTCTTTTTTCAATAAAGTTGTTTTGCAAAAAGATAGGACGAAACAAGTCCAGTAATCATCAAGGTGAGAATGATGGTCAGATGAATCCATCGAAAATGAGTCGAAAACACAAACTCTTGATTGAGCCTCCCATCGCACACCCATCGTAAACACCCATTGACGTTTGCAAAGCATAATGTTTCGACCAGCATGGTCAACAGACTTCCGATAGACTAAGCAACAGCGCCGAGAACAGGCCATGTCTTGCCACTTCCTCGACCAAAAAGATTGATGAACAGAGCAGTAGTCTCTGATGCTCTCCTCCAGCTTATTTTTTCCACGTTTAGTCGATCCGACAGCGTGACGCCGCTTCCACCGGACATTTCGGTCGAGGAAGTGGCAAGACATGGCCAGCGACCACCGGACATTTTGCTCCACAAGGATTGCACCCTGGAAAGTGAATAATACGAAACATTTACAGAATGACAAACAACAAGCAAAACCGAAACAGTAAAGAAATACCTCTGAAAGGGGAAGGTCCACGACTTATGCAAGAAAAAGAACACCTGATACGAAATTGGAGGTTCCGAGATAAAAAATGTTTTCGTTGTTTATCGCGGCGGTTTCTCTCGAAGCTGTCTTTTCCGTCTTCTCCGTGTTTTTCATGGTGTCGTTTATATCCTTTGATATATCTTCATTTTCCGTGCCATTTCCTACCCTTCCTACCCTTCCTACACCACCAACAAGAACTGAAAAACACGGAAAAGGCAGCTTCGAAAAAGACCGCCGCAATAAACAACGAAAACAAGGGAAAATCACGGGAAAAGAGAAGGATTAGGAAATTTGCAGAGTTTCTGCCAACGAGTTTCCGCGTTACACCCTGCCCTCATGGTTTCGCGCCGGAACCGTGATGTGCGCTTAGGCTGTGGAAGTGTTACGGTCACGGCGCGGGGACGACGGGTTTGAAGGCTGGTTTCTCTGCGGTGAGTGAATCCCGTGCGCTGCAACTCTATCAATGGTTTAGTCAATGGCTCCCCATCAGTTTCCACGCAAGAAACCAAAGGGTCCAAATTGCCTGGACACTGCCTTCAAGAGTTTGGAGGAATTTGTGAAAAGTTGAGAAGGTAAGTGCCGGCCCTACTCGGGACACCATGTTTATTTTCCTACCTCACATTTTCCTAGCAGCGTTCGTGTGCTTTACCTTATAATCATGATCGTCAATGCTACTGGCTAATTTTCTAACTTTTGCGTTTCCTGTGCCTACCTCCATGTTGAACATGAACGGGTTCTCGAAAAGAACCCATTTTCTACATTTTCAGAGGCATATTTGGAATTAACGAAAGCACGTTGGGACCAATGCAACTGATGACCTCAAAAAGATTTGTGTGACCACTGAAATCAAATCGGGTTTCACAAGTCATCAATTGGGATTTTTTGGATCGTTTTTGGCGGGTCGTGTTCAGTATCTGGGCAGTCTCAGTGTATATTTTATTTGATCCCAATGTTATATAAAATATAAGCAGCGTTTGTGGTGTCGGAAGCATAGGTGTCTTTGTTTTGTTTTCATCTTTGAGCCGTACAAATGACAAACGAAAATGCTTTACTAACGAGCGTCTTGTAGCGACGGAGCAAATCCGATACGCTTATTTTTCATGTCATGTATATTACAGTATTGACGTATGAAAGGATCACCAAGAAACCACTGTGGTCCAAACCATGAAAAAACTGGAAATACTGCTAGAGTGCAAACGTTTTTCTCGACTTCTACAATCATGTTGACTCTCTTGATGGGATACTCGTTATCTCCGATTATGAGTGTAAAGTCGTCACCTTCAGCAGCACAGTCAACGTAGTAAGTGTCATCTTCTTCCTTGTACTGAAAATGAAATACTGTCGCAAGAAAAAGCTCACCAATCTCAAAATCTAATACATTAGTAAATGGTTATGGAGCTACGATCACTTACTCTTTCTCAAACTTTTGCTATCAATTTCCTTATTTTGAAAATTTTTTGTCATATCTTTACGTACACTAAGCTGGACTTATTAACGAAAGTTTTCGAATTTCAAAGCAGCAAATCTCAATGTCACGATCAAAATGACATTTGCTTTCGTTAAGCAATAAGAATAATACGATTATATGATATGCACAAAAGCATAATCTTCAAAGACAAGCCTAGAAAAAGAAAAATCAGCAAATTGTGTTGTCTTTGCCCTTTGCAATTTTTTGAGTATCTTTCAGTGGGGCTTACACGATCTACATATAAGACATGCAGGCGGACAGGACTAAATTTGACTTCATGGGTAAGAAGAGGCATGGGTTTGACAAACAAGTGCCCGAGGCGCAACTGAGAAATCGCTTGAGATGGTGTTACATCACGTCTGAGTGCCGCCATAGCATGTGGTATTGAAAATATTGTCTCTTTACGCATTTACTTCAGTCTCTGACTGGTAATGTCTCCCTTCAAGCGCGCCCAAACTGCGCAAACCTTTGGAATACAAGGGAGAGATACACGGTGTCTACGGCTTTTTGAGGGGGATGCATACCATTACATCTAATTCCAAATATGACTTCCGTTTCTGCTAATCGTTTCACTAAAACAAATTGTGAAGGAGATTTTCGCGTCAGGCTTGGTAGCCCAAGGGAAATACGATCAAAAGGCTAATATCGCCTGTACGCTATGGTGCAGTGATTAGTGCGACAGTCTCACAAGTTGATGCAGGTGTGAGTTCGAATCCTTTTGTGTTAATTTGCATTGCCTCAATTTGTCGGGACGCGGCTATTACCTAACAGCTGCTCAGACGAAGGTTGGCCTAAGGCGAACCTCTGGTAGTGACCTCCGCCCGCAGGCAGGAGACGATTCCTTCTTCCCCCTTTCCCCTTTCCTTTTGTATATAACTTGTATATAATAAATATTGTAGTAAGACTAATGTGAACCCCGCTACACCTCAGGTAAAGGCAAGTCCAGCCTTTATCCTGAGAAATCCTCCATGTCAGAATAGAAAGAAGCCAGCCTTTATCCTGACAAATCAGTTTTTTGAAAGCTTCTGAGGTACATGCATGCCCAGAAATCATGGAGTACTCTTTTTTTTATGAGCCCTACATTTATGCTAAAAGGTGCTTATAAAATTGAAAATGAATGCATGGTGAACACAGTGACGGAAATCTATGATAAAGTGTTAAATTATAGGAATAGCAATGGCATCGGATAAAGAACAAGTCAAGAATGGATATGTATTTTAGCGCGAATATTAATCATTTTTCTCAATTTTCCACATCTTTCGAAGAGTAAAGGCATGCATAACTTCTAAAAAGAAGCCCAGTTGAGGCCAAAAACTGAAACTCAAAAGGATACGAACTCACACCTACAGGGAACTTGTGAGACTATCGCATTAACCACTGCACCAAAGCGTACCGGCGATACTAGCGTATTTCCCTTGGGCGGCCGGACCTAACGCGAAAATTCTTCACAACTTTTCACTGAAAAGATTAGCACAAATGGAAGTCAAGAAATCAAAGCGTTTTAAAACGGGTGTAACGGTATACAACTCAACTCAAAAGGCTACGGACACCGAGTATCCATTTGTCAGGCAATTCACCGGAACCTCCGTAAAACAAGCTGAAATCGCAGAGGTCCGTAGCACTTTCTTTACTTCTAAAAAATTTTACGCTCCAAAATGCGGGGTTACCGCAGGAAAATGACCTCAGAGCGATCGAAAACCGAAATTTGCGCGGCACTTTTCATAAAGCGCCGCGGAAATGCTATGAAATTGTAGCGTTTGCGCAGCACTTTGGTTGGCATTTTCACGAGATTTTGAGAGTGTAGGCACTTGTGACTGCGATATAGCGAACGCATCTTCGCCGCAATCATTGGCGCTTGGATGACTCGTGGTGCAATTTTGCCTTAACCCACTTCGCATGATATTAAACATGTGATTTCGCCATAGCTCACCGCGTGTTGATTTGCGCACGGTTTCGTACTGTATATTAAATTTTTTGTTTTTTCTTGCTTTTCAACTTTTTCGACAGTACCGTGAGCAGACCCGTACTTCTTTATGATGTAAATACTAGATTGTTGACTAAGTTTTGCAACTGAGTCCGTAACTATTCGCTTTTCGATATTGTATAGGTTGCCATGTGAGCTACAAGCCGGCAATCTACTCGCTTTTTGGCGACAGAATAGAAAAATTTTAAGATTTTTTAAAAACTAGATCCGAGGATTTGGTTATATGAGGGGATTCGAAGACAAGGTTATACGCAAGAGCAAGCGTGGGGTGTGTGGGCCACAATTGGGGGTCGTAGGGTCAGGAAGAGGGGGGCGGGGTCGTTGAGGTGTTAGTGATGTTAGCGATATGATGTCAGTCAACAACGTTTGATAGGCATACCGTGCAAAATACAGTATTCATGTTTTGGCCTACCGTCGTACACGCACAGTGAACGTATTTGAAGAATCTCAAAACCATGAGAGCATCATTTTCGTAATTAGCATACCAAATAGCTCCTGCGGGCCAAATTTCAGCGAAATTTAAGGTTTTTAAATATTGGGACACTCAAGTGAGATGGTCATTTTCAAACGTGCTAACCTTGTTTGTCTCGTTTGTCCCATCTTTTGTTTTCAGTTTCTTAGATTAGAGAAGACCAATCAGGCTCAAATCACTTTTGTGAGAGTTACGAGGATCATGCTACAGCCAAATATACTTGTTCTTACCTACTCTCCTCGCGATTCACGTAGTAGCGCAAACTTAGCATATTACCGTAATCCAATATTTTCGCGGTGTTTTTCATTTGCTTAGTTAAGGAAAAACGACTAGATCTTTCCCTAGGAAAAATAATTCTAAATGAAATTCCTGCTTTATGGAGAAGAAGACTTAACAGTAGCAACCAAAACAGAGATATGAGTGTTTCGAAGGTAAGTTAGTGTGGTGTGGCACAACTCGCTTTTTAGGGGTTGTGCTAAACAGCATTACTTGTCTCCGAAAAAAATTTCAGCGAACAGAATACATACAGTTTGATAGCATGAATCTTGTAGTTTTCATAGGAATAATTTGGGATTGATTTACCTTCTCCGCTTTGAGTAAAAGCTGGTGAAAGCTGAAAGCGCAGCCATTGAAAGCGAAAACGGGATAAACGAGGTTTTGGCCTGCTTCTGATTCCATAGGATGGCTATTTGAGGCAGAATTCATAGCATAAGTAATTAGAGAGTAGTGCTTTGTACAGAGAACAAAAAGACTTAGCTAATTTACTTTTGAAATATGGTTAATCATGTTTGCAAATGACCACTCTACTTAGGTGGTTCACCATTCACGTCATGCCTACGGAAGGCAAAGAATAATGCTGGTAGGGGGGGGGGGATATTGAGACAGAAGATAGTGGGGGGGGGCGTATTCGGCGCTTGTGTGCACCCCTCGCTCGACCCTGGTTATGATTAAAATGATGCCGTTCTCGATAGAGCATGCACAAAGTTTCGGCATTATACTTGAATTGTTGGTGGAGGTTGGCTCACTTAGCACAATAAAAAAGAAATGCAGAAAAAGTCGGGACCTCGCGCCCTCACAAAGTTGAAGGAGTCGCTGTACGCAAGGCTGCTTAAGGAAAAGCGCTACTGAATTAAGGCGCAGAACCTCAGTAATGGCCAAAACTTGCATTGTGGGGTTATTTAACTTGCCAGACACGAATCTCATATGTATTCGTTGAACTAACGCCTCGTTTTTTTTAGGGAGACCTCTACCGTACAGTAGTCTACAGTCACTAAAATAGCCCCTGCTATGCAATTTGAGTAATCGTGATCAGCACGTCAGATGACAGGCCTACGCTAAGGATTAGCCAAGTCAGTAATAATCTTTAACACGTTTCGGACCCCGAAATCGCGCGTGGCAAAAAAGAGTGTACTTTCAGCCGTTAGCCTACAAAGGGACCTTATTTCGCAGCCTGTGGGCCACATTTGTAATCAGCACTTCAGATAAGCTCCATACCCAAAGTTCTGAGTGAATTTGAAGTGTTTGAATTTTGTCGCTTGAGAAGGACTTTCGTGTTTTCTTGGAAGATAGGAGTAAGAACTCAGTTCTAAATAGTATTCAAAAGTATTTATGTTGTACACGGTACACATCATCATTGAAGCTACGGTTTTTCTCTATGGAATCGAAGCAAAGGAAAGTTGCGACGTCGCACGCGTCGTTCGCGTTGCCGCACTTCGTTGCAACTGTTGTCGGATTTGTCCTCATATCTCCTAAACAGATGGAGGCGGAGCAGCTCTACAAAGTCATTTGAAAAGAAGGAGCTTAGGCCTTTTACTTGATGACCTTGGACAAAAAGAAAACCTCCTGTAAACGTTAAAAAGAGCCTTCAAAGCCGCGTGCTGCACCATGCGCAGCACCGGTCCGAAACGTGTTGCTTTCATCAAACCATATGCCTACCATTATTCTCATTGTGACGTCAAAATTTGACAGAATTGCGGCCTGCTCTCTAACTCGCGTCATAGCCTACATAATGGCAATGAGTGCGTCGTATACAAAAGAAGAATGGTTATAAAATTAGTTGCAAAACTTAGTTAACAACCTGATGATGTTATTGCAATATTTGTAAATGGTGATCACTCTTTCCGATTATCTGTATGCACACATCGCCTTCTCATATATCACCCAGTGTTGAATCACTTGTGTATGATCGGCTTGAAGATTCGTATAGAGGCGGGTTGCGGACTTACTCTAATTGTACGATAATCTTAAACTTGTTAAACCTTCACGTTATAGCATTGTTTTTCGTACTATCTCGCTATCAAAAACCGCCACGCTCTGAACTGACATGATTCCGTCTCCATACGACGTGGAGCCGATTATCAGGATCGAGCAAGAGGTGTGGTACACAAGCGGCGGATACGCCCCCTCCCCATTTTCTGTCTCGACCCCCCCCCCACCAGCATTATCGTTTGCCTTCCGTAGGCGTGACATAAAGGCTCTACCATGCAAAATTAGGCACTATTCGTAATTATTATATCATGCCAAATAACTCCATGGGCCAAGTTTTAGCTAATTCTGAGGGTTCTTAATCTTAAACCACCCAAGCGAGGTGGTATTTTTCGAACATGATTGACTCTATTTCAAAAGCGAATTAGCTGACTGTTTTTGTACTCAATACAAAGCACTACTTCATATCTACTTATACCACGAATCTTGCTTCAAATAACCACCAAACTATGAAATCATCAGGCTGTCCTAAAGTCCCGTCCGTTTTGATTTTCAAACGCAATAACTCATGAACTTCTTGTTTCTAGATAGGTATCAAGGTACTTCGATGCAATGCAAGCTCTACAAGAAAGCTTTCTCGCTTTCGCAACAGCTCTGATCCATCTCGAGTTTCAAGGCGAAAACTAGAAAGATTCAATTGTTCGAAAAATCGAGAAAAATCATAACTTTGTTCAAAAAAATTTTACAAGTATTCAACTTGCTCGCTCAAACATTATCCATCCAAGGCATCAAATAAATACCGTTGCCGTATTTTTTTCTCGGTTACAAATCAAGAAAACGAAGATTTTCATGCCTTTGTCAAAGCGATGCTGCGATGTCCCACATAGATAGTTGTATATTACTAGCCTGTAGAAGTTCAAATGTATAGTCGTCCTCACCCCATTAGTCGGTCGGTGGACGAATTCAAATTTGAATTGAAGCGGGCCTGTCGCGGCAGAGCGCGGCATCTGAGCCCCCCCCCCCCCCCTCCGTATGATTTTGCGTGCTTCCTTATCGTTTGTTTATTGGTCGTTACTTGCTATTGTCTAAACTACAAGTATGTTTGTAGAAAGTGACAATTTTGTTGTTGTCGGAAGTTGTTTTGTGTTCCTAAACTCGTTTCTTCAACTCTGATTGCAAGTAAGTCTGAAGAAACGATATAGATGTTGAACTTATGCTGTAGTCCTTTTCTTAGTAAGTAACATATGCAGAAGTGTTGCTCCAGAGGATTATATGCTCCAAATTTGCCATCTGCATCGTTTCCAAAAGCTCACGAAATACCAGCATAGCGACAGGAGACAACGCTCAGCAATTACAAGAGCTCAATATAGGTCGGAAACTTTGTAACCACACAAAAACTATTAAGCAATGGCGAAGAAAAACGCAAAGTGAATGTGTGAATTTGAACGGAGAGCTAAGGTGCCGTGCTCTGCCGCGTCTTGCCTGCACCAGTTCAAATTCGAATTCCTCCACCGACCGACTAGTGGTGAGGGCGACTATAAATTTTCAGCCCCCTGCAAAGACTAGTTTTACAAAAAATAAATTTTTGCTTAATTCACCCAACTAAGGCAAGTGGCGTATTCGAGGCACACAGCTATTTACTTTGCTCACGTCGCCCTCGGTCATGCTTATGTCCGCGGAGCGCGGCAAGCTCCTCGGACTTGGATTCTTTCTTGCATCTCAACTATAGTTTATATTCTTCTTTTTTTACTGTTACAAAAGATCATCCTTCGTAGCACTTCTTGACTTTTGTCTAGTATTTGCACTCAGGACTGTCAAAATGCTCAGTTGACGTTGATGTTTTCAATCGAACTGCGACGAAATAGTTGTAAATAGTTATTTTTGCATGATTTGCGCTGCACAACTGCTTTTTGTAAGTTTGTCTCTTTGAAACTGTCATGCTTTCGTGAGCCGACGCTTTCTTGCCGCTGTATTCGTTTCACTGATGCCTGCCAAGCCCTCAGACTTGAAAGTGGTTGCAGAATGGTGCATAAGCATGGTCGTTTTGGTTAGAATATCGTATGTACTCTTTCTGCAGAGCAAAAATATGGCGGTTAGGCTGTGCGCTGCTCTTGCGTTTCCAGTTTTTTCAGTGCTTAGGAAATCAGACTCCACGCATTGTGCATACTATCGCATACTACCTGCAATGATGGCTGCGAATCGCGGTAGCTAGCAGCCAGCTATTGATTAGATGAACGAGGGATTTTATATATTTGTGGGTGCTTTTAGGCAGGATTGACAAATACTAATCTCCGGCTACGTTTCTGCTATATTGAATTTAGATTGTGGATATGGTGCTTTTAACGAATTTAGCTTGGACACTAGTTTTCAAAACGGTTATAGTTAGTTAGTATAGTTTAATATAGTTTCAAACTGGAGAAGAACATGTAAGCGAGTTCAAAAATGAACTCTTCAAAGTATCGTTACCACCTCGTGTTACATTCAAAACTTGTTCACAATCACTTTCTTCTTGTTACTTCATTAACGTAGTTGATAGTTCTTTATTCGAGCCACGTCCCCTTTGGTACAACGGGATTGGCGGGTGGAAGGCGACCGCTTGCGTCCGTGACCAAATTACATTTCTCTCGCTAGCGTACTCTTATATCATTCTCTACCTTGGTCAGGCAAAACCCCGTCTTCCAGCCGTCAATTCCGTTGAATCAAAGGGTACATCGTGGTTTGTATGCCTCATACATCTACTTTCGAGATGGCTTTGCAACGATGAACTTCACAGCATTCGCGATGCAAGTATCAGTGCCCGTATCAGACTATGGACAGCCTTGTTTTTTCCAAACAAAGCCTTAGTTAAGCTTTGTTTGAAGGAAACGAGTCTATGAATAAACAATAAACAGCCTATCACTACAAGAAAGGAGGAGATGCATTATAGTTAAGATAAGAAAGAATCTATAAACTATAGTTGAGATACAAAAAGAATCCAAATCCGAGGAGCTTGCCGCGCTCCGTGGACAACATAAACATGACCGATGGCGACGTGAGCCAAAGTAAATAGCTGTGTGTTGTGTTTTCGGTATTTGTCGGGAATCAAAGCTTATAGAAAGCTGAAAATTTGTATTTGCACTTCTACAAGCTAGTGCTATACAATTTCTATGTAGGAACAGCACAGCATCACTTTAGCAAAAGCATAAAAATCTTCGTTTTCTTGATTTTTAATGGAGGAAGAAATACGGAAACCACATTTGTAGATGTCTTAGATGGGTAGTGTTAACGCGAGCAAATTGGGATTTTTGTATAGGACTTTTTCAAACGGGGTTATGATTGTCTTCTGTTATATTATGCCAGAACCAGGTTTTTACGGTGGTAATGTTTATTGACCTGACGCGTTTCGACTAAGTCGTCGTCTTCGGAGTTATAATTTTTTTCTCATTTTTTAAGGCAGCTGATTTTTTTTTTCGGCTTGACTCGAGATGGATCAGAACTGGTGCAAAAGCAAGGTAGCCATCTTGTAAAGCTTGCTTTGCTCTATCGAACATTACCTTAAAGCCGTCTAGAAACAAGAAGTTCATGATTTATTGCGGTTGAAAATCAAAAACGGACGGAACTTATGGGACAGCCTGGTAAAAGCAGGCAAAAATTTCATTTGTCCTATCTTTCGCTTCTAATGGCTGCGCTTTCACCAGCTTTTACTCAGAGCGGAGAAGATGAATCAAGCTCAAATTACCTATGAAAACTGAAAGATTCAGGCTATTAAACTATATGTATTTTGTTCACTAATATTTTGTCGAAGACAAGTCAATGGGGTGTGGCACAACCCCTAAAGGAGTTATGTTACAACTCATTAACTTACCTTCAAAGGATTCAAATCTTTTTCTTTTGTCTATGGTTGCTACTGCTAAATCTTCTTCCCCACATGACAAAAATTTCATTCCTGCTTGTTTTTCCCAGGGGAAGATATAGTCGTTTTCCTTAGCTACGAAAATAATAATGTTCTTTGAGAATCTTTCAATATACTTCTGTGCATGTACGACGGTAGGCCAATCAGAGCTGGTATCTTGCACAATGGGCCTATCAGATATTGTTGACTGACATCATATCGCTAACATCATTATCCCCTCAATAATGACCCCTCCCCCTCTTCTTGACCCAACGACCCCCAGGTTGGCGTGCCACACCCATGCTTGACCCTCCCGCTGATACATCAGTGCTCTTCTTTTAGTATTTGCCAATTTTGTCACCTTATTCGCTTATGCATATACACTAAATTAACAACTCCTTATTGTTCCCTACTGACTCTCAATTTTTCCAACCTGTAATCTATCTCAGGGCTGCGTTTCATTCCAGCTTTCCAAAATAAAGGTGACTTGAAAGGCATGACTTAATCAAAAATAGAGAACAAGTTTTCAAATACAAGCTTGATATAGAACAGAAGATACATTAGAAGTTTATATTAAAGAACCGCAAAGTGCTGAGGGACCCCAAATAAAGTGCTGCGAAAGCCTGCGATCCGCAGCACTTTTCCGGCGTCTCCGCAGGTGACCCGGCTGAAACGCTGCGAAAGTGCTGTGGAAGTCTCAATCAATTTTCTAAGTGGGCTTTACGTTTACGCTTTGGACTGTTCTTATAAGAGAGAAATTACGCCATTATGCACCGCCTCTGCGCTTTACTGACCCTTTTACGATAAAGCAAGACGTGTTTGACGGATCAGGTATCCCGCAGAGTAGGCCGTCATTGGCGGGGTTCGGTTCTTTTAGCTCATTCCGAGTGGTATGTGCTATAAACTATTCAATTTGATACACACCGTTGCGTTAAATGCCTCGCTAACTTCATCCGCGACAGCCGTTGGCATACCAATGAACGAAGTTCCAGTATCCGAAATGACATAATATCTGGTCATTGTCTTATTATCACCAATTGAGTACCCATCCATCTAAATATAAATAAGTGTTTGCTAGAAGATTTGTCAGTCTCTCTGCATATTTACCAAATGCAAATGTAAACATTACAACTGTACTCTTCCAGTTGATTTCCGCTACTCTATGTACCTGGAATTGCCAGTATGTTGCTGACGTAAGGTTTTGCCAGGCTATGATTTCACCGCAATTTTCACGGTCTTCTCCGCCATAGGTGACCATTCCTCCATATACAGGTTCCTCGGCTGCAAAAAAATGTCGCATATTTCAACAGTACAATCAACACGAGACAGTAGCAACTTAAATTTTGGATAAATCAGATTAGCGCTGTAGACTTGTAATGCTGTAATCTCACTCAAATTTTTTTTCAACAAGGTGCATGATAGTAGTGCTCCTTTTGTCCCTAATATCGATATTTTTCTAACATAAACACGGAAATCCCTTCTCCTACGGCAAAACTCGTGACAAATTTACTCCCTAAGAACAAAACTGAGTATCAAAATCGACTTTTCGAAAAAAAGTGATGTCTGGTGCATTGAGAAGCGTTGACTAGACTAGAGCTGGACTGTCTGCCCAAACTGTTTCGCTGCTAGTGACGCCCCAGAAGAAGCATTTAGAAATTGAAACTTACAATATTTGTTTGCATGCTCCATGTAGAAAGTGAAAATTGGCTCAACTAAACCCAGATTCCATGCGCGTTCAAAAATCGGAACAACACGTCTCGAAGAAAGTGCTGAAAATCCCATGCCGAGAATTCCATCGATAGGTTGCTGAAAGCAATATCTGTTCCAAATTCGATAGCAGAATATGATACACAATTATTCATTCGCCTTACAGTTTGAGCTAAAACAGATATCTTTTGTCCACTCTACCTTAAGGAATATAATATATGATGTTAGTCTTTCAATAAAACGGTTTACTTTTGAAAAATGTGGAAAACATGGCGTCCAAATTTCAGCTAACTGCACTAGTTCGTAAGCGAAAAAGGTGAAGATAACCTTGGTGCACTCACTGCCAGTCAATCTTTCACACAATTATTTTTGAATCAAAAGAAAACGGTTGTTGCAAACCGTCACTGGGCTGTAGTGCAGAATTCGCGGAGATTTCATTTATTTACCGACGAGTTGATTGAATTTTCATTTTCGTTTGAGCACATCATCTGCAAAATAGGATGTTATCACCAAAAAAAGTTATCACTAAATGTTTATCTTGCGAATTCTTATAAGAAAAAGGCAAAATTAGGATGAAGCTGAAAACAGATTAGTCAAAAATTAATTTCGTTTTGCCCTTCATGCTTTTGTTGTTGTTATTTTATCAATGTTAGGTAAAGTAGTCGTTAAGATTCTGCTATCACATACTAACTACTCACAACTTTCTATTAATGCTGTATTAAATGTAGAGATGAGTAAGTTTATTCGATACACAGGTTTTCAATTATCGAATAACAATGAATTGCGATCTGCTATTTCGGAGTTCTAGTAAATAAACGAGATTTTCTCACTTTCGCGCACAATGAGAAAATTGGGGTATCATACTTTTTTGCGCCATTTCTTTTTGGGGAAATAAATTCTATTCAAATAAAATATACACTCCAGCTCCAACGAAGTGCTCATCTCCAAGCTAGCAGATAACGAACAAGGCGATCGGCTGTTTGCAACGTTGCGAGCCGATACTTAACTGTTAGCCAACCAAATATACACAGGTTGTCCTAGAAATGTAAAGGATTGCGAATAACCTTACTAATGACTTTCTTTTTTGAACAGCTTCAGCTTATCCCCGGAACTATGTAGTAGGACTGATTCTAAGTTAGAATTATTACAGAAAAATGCTTCTTTTTATTACTGTAGGGCTACGATGAGAATTTACGATAGAGTTGTGCGCTAAAGAGAGCCCTTAAAATTTGTTTGAAAATGCTGGAAACATTATTAACAGGTTGAATAGCATTGCTGACAAATGTGGGCTTTTCGCTTTGATAAATTATACTTCAAACAAGTGACAGCGGTTCTCTCAATAGCCATTATATATTGTCGATTCCTTGACTTCACGGACTAGACATCGCTGCGGACCACGCGACGCGAGGTAAACGCTTGTTTCAGTGCAAATTCGCCCTTGCACAAGTCATGCTCTGGCAACTTTCAGCCGCCCGCGCGGGGTCCGCAACGTTTGATACGCGCGGTCAACAAATCGACGATATTAAGTGAATCAACGAAATTGTATGGTCAAAGGGATCAGAAAACCCATTATAATGATTCTCAGACGCTCTGTAAATTTCCTAAACTGACAGCTGATCTGCGCTGGCGACATCGTGCTGGTTTTTCTTTTTGCAGACTAAGCAGGGAGGGTATATGACTCGCAGTGGAGTTTCCCTATGAAATGTATATCATTCGAAAGCTCTTTGAACGCTGATTTCAGAACAGTCTTTCATATCTGCTTATCGATTTACTGGACAAAGTTACAAGCATTTGTTTCGCCTTAGGTGCCACTAAGGTTGCTTATTGGAGGACGAAGGCGACAGAGAAGCTCCAAAACTCTTCCCATCAATTTTTAATGCAAAATAAATATACCTCGGACTTCTGGGCATGTGACTTTGGAGCAAATTCGCATTTATTGCGATTTTAGCTCATTACACAGTACCTGAACATGCAAATTGTAAGCGGAAAAATGCCTCTAACTTTGTTCAGTAAACCGATGAGCAGATATGGAAGGTTGTTTTGAAATAAGCGCTGAAAGACCTTTCGACTGATATACATCTCATAGAGAAGATCCACTGCGAGTCATATACCTTCCCTTGTAAGATCTACCATTCGATATACAATTTTTGGACACCCCTGTATATACCTGTAAAAGGATAAAATGTTGAGTATGACTGTACCAGTCATACTTAGGAATGGATATTTATATGTTACAAAGAGCTCGTGCTGTTGTTAACAAAAAACCCATTGCTCCTTCGTCTGGCGTTTGAATTTGAATGTTTTGACAAACACTTACATTACGAAGGCGATTACTCTTGCAAGGACGAGTCATGACTAAGATCAAGGGGTAAGTGTTGGCGCAGGGCCGCCAGATACGTGCCCCTTCCCCCTCCGCCGAGTGTCTCAATTTCCCTTCCTCCCCTCTCTCCCCTAAGAATCATCGCCAACCTACTTTAGGCACATTACATGAGGTCCTACCAAGCATAGAGTGTCACATCCGTAGTTAGAATCCTAACTTATAATAACGGGCTAAGGGTGTTTACGTTTTCTGTGTGTTTGTCTGTCTGTCTGTCCGTTACGAAATTCGCAGAGCGTGTGCCAGCCAATGTCCTAAGCCCAAATTTTGCATAGCGCACGCTATCTGTATGAAACCTCGCCATGCAAAAGCATGAGCTGATCCGTCGAGTGGATCCGTTGAAAATTGCGCGTCAAACGGATCCACTTGGCTTCTGATCAGCAAAATTGCGCCGGTACCAACACCTTTGCGAAGTTATGGATATGTTTGACAAGTTGATGTGCAAGCCATGGACGATAACTCAAGCAATTGAGCTAAAGTTGATTAGTTTACGAAAACAGCGCCAAAAAGAATAGGTTCATAATTGTTTGACCAAGATTTTACCTGATCGTCTGAGAAGATTTTTGCACAAGGATGTAGCCTACGGTGATTATTGTCGTTATGGCGACTATCAGGGAAAGAAATTTAAAAAACCGATTCAAGTTCGCATTAATTCTTCTCGGATAAGTTCCATTCACGCGAAAATACCGATCACACACAAAAAAGCTCTAGGAATGAGTAGTGGCTAGAAATCATTTGTGATAGCTTGCATGGCTCGGTGGTTTCATTGTCATTATTATGTGGGAATGAGTTAGGCATACAGAAAGTAAGGCCAGTGCGAGCTTCTGCGAAGCAGAGGCGACGCATTGGTGTTAAATAACCTAGATGGACCAAGTTTTAGCGAATTTTGGGGTTGTCAAATATACACTAAGGCCCGTATGCACGTACATCCCCGCTGGGGAGAGGAGGGAATCTGAGAGGGATGCGTCATATCTCGCTACTCCACGTGTCTTTCTTCTTCTTTCTCTTTCTTGCTTATGAAGTTTTTCATAAACTTGTACCTGCGCATAATGGATGCCAGGTTATTGACGTGATTGGTTAGATTTTCACTATTTTGTGTGATCCCCTGGAAATCCTAGGGGTCTCCAGGGGACCATCTCTCAATTTCAATGCCCTTTTGTCTCTCTGAAATCCCGAAACGCTGTAAAATCGTACTGTGGATATACCACGGCGCCTCTAAAAAATTATAGTAAAAGTAAGCAATTTCTCAGGATATCGAAATCATCAGTAATCCTTAGCTCGCTAGCCAGGGATCATCGAAAAATTCACAAACTTCATATTCCGTTTCTTCTGTCAAAAGTATGCCTAGCGGTGCCGTAGTATAACCTCACTACAATTTTACATCTTTTCATTTGACTTTTCAGGAATATAAACCACTTTGAAATTGTGAGGTAATCCCCAGGGGATTCCTGGGAATCATGCAAAATAGTGCTACTCTAATCAACTACGCCAGTAACCTTTCATCAATTAAACGCAATTATTAGGGTATGAGAACCTTGATAAGCAAGAAAGAGAAGAAAAAGATACTTAGAGTAGTGAGATTTGACGCATCCCCTCCTCTCCCCAGCGGGGATGTACGTGCATAGCCCAAGTGAAATAGTCGTTTTCAGGCATGGTTTACTTCACAAAGGTTAGTTCAAAATGCTACTCCTTTTGCAATCAATACAATATACAGGGTGTCTCAAAAAAATGTATCGAACGTTTAATCTTTAATAACTTTTCTATATGGAAAGCTTTCGCGGATCTTTGAATGTCGTACGGTAGAGCTGGGTTCAACTTAGATTTACAGTATAGAGCGAATCACCGATTACTCTTAGTTACTGTAGGATTACGGTAAAAGTTTGGACTAATATTTAAGCTTCTGAGAGACGAGAACTGCTTCTAAAAAATTCCAAAAAACTGAAGGACGTTAAAGTGAGGTTTTCGGGGATGCTGAATCTAATTGCAAAGTTTCCTCCAAGTTACTCCTCGTCTTCCTACGCACTGTAACGCTAGATTTTTTTCTTTTTTTCCAAAATTTACTAAATCAGCTTTGCAATTACAAACACGTCGTCAAATGCCTCCGTAGCTAAGCGTTACAGTGCCATACCGTAGGAGAATGAGGAGTAAGGTAGCGGAAAAATTTGCAATTAGATTCAGCATCCCCGAAAGCTTCACTTCAACGTCCTTCGGTTTTTTGGGATTTTTTAGAAGCAAATCTTCCCTGTCAGAAGCTTAAAATTAGTCCAAATTCCTACCGTAATCCTACAGTAACTAAGAGAAATCGAAGATTCGCTCTATACTGTAAATCTAAGTTGAACCCAGCTCTACCGTATGACACTCAAAGATCCGCGAAAGCTCTCCATATAGGGAAGTTATCAAAGATCAAACGTTCGATACATTTTTTTGGGACACCCAGTATAATCACCACACCATCTCTGCATACATAAGGACTCCCGCTTGAGATAACCCTCAAACCATGTAAAGAATGCCCGTTGAAATCTCGTATGTCCCATTCGCTTAAAAGAAGACGAATAAATTAATCAGCTGTAAAAACTGCAATTAGGCTATCAAATTAATACAAATTATTCCGAATTCCACGGAGGTAAGTTAATAGAAGTCCAACGGAGGTAAGTTAATAAAGTGTGACGCAAACCCAACAAAGACACTTTTTTTGTGCCACACACTATACTTGAGTCCGAATCGAATAGAAATTCGATTATTCGAATAAAACATTCGAATATATTCGTATTCGAAATTCGACATTCGGAGTTCTTCCATTTTCGAATTATATTCGAAACTCGAATAATTGAGAAAACGGCGTTTCGAATAAAATTCGAAAACTCGAATAATCAAAAAACGGAATATTGAATAGATTTTATTCGAATGTTTATTCGAACTCGTATTCGAATGAACTGTTCAGAGCTGAGTATCGCTCACTCTTCCGCGTTTTTTCCCGCAAAACTCGGTTTTGCATCTTTTGCAGCCGTTATGACCTCTGAACTGTATGGAGAGTCGCATTCTTTCGAGTGTTTGCGACAGTAGAAAAATGTGATTTTAATTGATGCTTTTTCGATCATTGAGATTGTTCGCACTGCTATTGGCACCAAATAAGCAAAGAAGCTATCAAATTCAAGCTCATGTTCCGAGTTCATATATTGAAATGTTTTGAAATGCCTGTTTTTCTTTCTTTGCATTGCTCTGCTTGTGGTACGCAAAGTCCACACTAGTAAGCAGTCTTGCTCGCACAAGTTATATTGCACAACTGCCTCTATTCGCTACCTTGAAATTTTTTGCGAGTTGGTGTATTTTGAGTAAAGGAATCGCAATTGTAGTGGAGGATCAGACGGTTTAGACCGCAGTACGCGATTTGCCAGTTACGAGATGTCTTCAAATATAACGCCAGCTTACCACAAATGTTTAGAATGTACAACTTACTAAAAAGATAAATGCCCTGCATTCTGTACTTCTAGAATAAATTCCAATCAAAATTTATAATATATCGACTGCTTTTACAGATCGTCCAATAATGAGTAAAATATGACTTATTGCTGATGTATAGACCAGTTGACAACCGACCAACTTCATCGATTTTTGAAGATGTTTGAGCTGAGGGGCTGGGAGTTGGTACAAGGGGGTAAGTGAGGGTGCTGATTATGGATAAAAATTTACTTTTCGATTTTGTTGATTTTTGGAAAATCTCGAGCTACGAGGTTGGGAGTTGGTACAGGGGGTAAATGAGGATGCTGATTGAAACCGAAGTCTATTTTTTCGATTTCAGC
Organism: Cylicocyclus nassatus; assembly: GCA_958299035.1. Lineage (NCBI taxonomy): Eukaryota > Metazoa > Nematoda > Chromadorea > Rhabditida > Strongylidae > Cylicocyclus > Cylicocyclus nassatus. Next base: position 36,285,510 of record CATQJL010000001.1, on the reverse strand, counting down.
GATTTTTGGGAAATTTTAGCTAGGAGTTAGTATAGGGGATGCAAGGGTGCTGATTATGAGCTAGGAGTTAGTATAGGGGATGCAAGGGTGCTGATTATGAATGGATCGGCTTTAGCCAGATATATCGGCAAGTTTGAGATACGGTTGCTCTCGTTATTCAATAAATCTTTCGAATATTTATTCAAAATCCGACTTCCAATGTTCGAATGTATTCGATATTCATTCATTCGATAAGTAGATCAAAAGCTCTCCCATCTTTGAACCTGGGCATTTTGATATGTGTCAGTAATTGATTGTAGTGCCGAAACCAGGTTTCTTGGTGGATGTTTGTTCGACCGACGTTTCGACGTGCTCGTCTTTTTTAAGAGGTCTGAACGTAGATTATAGGTTTTTGGATCTGGCCAGTACGCCGCCAAGAGCCTCCTCCACAAGTGGTAGTCTAGACCTCATCGGAGGATAGCAGCCAACGGGAAACCATCAAAGTTGTGAAACGAGCTAACCTTAACTCCACCGCATACCAGTAAGCCCGCACAATGTGACAATAGCGGACGTCACTGAGTGTCACCCAGTGAGTCAAGGGTATTTATGTGCGGCTGTTCCTGCATAGCGGTATGAATGGCAAGAGATCACTGTTGATTGACACGCATTCATTCTTAGCATTCATTCTAGGATTCCTCGTAAGTATCCATGCTGCCTCAAGGATCTTTCTTGCGCAAATCGCAGTCTCATAAGACAGAATGGTACATTTGACTTTAAAGTCATTTCCACCATGTGCCTCAGCTTTGTGTCTTCCCAACGGTGTTGTTAATATCCCACGTCTTTTGCTAGCCGAATGTTTCCTTGATCTTACACTCAACGCTCTACCCGTCTCTCCTACGTAGCAGTCTTGGCAGCTCAAACATTCCAACTGGTATATCACACCTGCCCTTGCACAATCCCCAACATTACCGTACGGGCATACGATGCATTCATCTACTATGCATTCGTAATCGTAGAGTCTATTCCGAACTAGCTGCTTCTTAATGTTATCCTTCGGTACCTCAACAATATCACATCATTCTGCAGTTCAGCTCGGTGAGTGCATCGTCTAATTGCCGCGCTAACCTTATCTGATATAAAAGGGATGCAAAGGGGAACCTTATTGTTACTCTGTTTACGGATAGAGGTCTGGGAATAAGTGGTCTTTAAGTGGTCTGGGAATATCTCCCAGACCAGCCAAGTCCGTTTTGTTGCTGCAGGGTGAGCTGACCAAGTCAGCTCACCCTGCAGCAACAAAACGAGCGGTCATCGCAACATGATGAAAACTGCTACAGCGGTATGTACAGGTTACGAAGAACAGCTCGAATCACGAAAGCTGGCATTACAAATTGCTCAGAGTAACAGATATGTACCAGTTGAATACAGATGCAGAACTTTTGCACGTTCCGATACCTCTGTCCGTAAACAGAGTAACAATAAGGTTCCCCTTTGCATCCCTTTTATATCAGATAAGGTTAGCGCGGCAATTAGACGATGCACACCGAGCTGAACTGCAGAATGATGTGATATTGTTGAGGTACCGAAGGATTAAGAAGCAGCTAGTTCGGAATAGACTCTACGATTACGAATGCATAGTAGATAAATGCATCGTATGCCCGTACGGCAATGCTGGGGATTGTGCAAAGGCAGGTGTGATATACCAGTTGGAATGTTTGAGCTGCCAAGACTGCTACGTAGGAGAGACGGGTAGAGCGTTGGTGTAAGATTAAAGGAACATTTGGCTAGCAAAAGACGTGGGATATTAACAACACCGTTGGGAAGACACAAAGCTGAGGCACTTGGTGGAAATGACTTCAAAGTCAAATGCACAATTCTGTCTTACGAGACTGCGATTAGCGCAAGAAAGATCCTTGAGGCAGCATGGATACTAACGAGGAATCCTAGAATGAATGCTAAGAATGAATGCGTGTCAGTCAACAGTGATCTCTTGCCATTCATACCGCTATGCAGGAACAGCCGCACATAAATACCCTTGACTCACTGGGTGACACTCAGTGACGTCCGCTATTGTCCCATTGTGCGGTATACGGTGGAGTTAAGGTTAGCTCGTTTCACAACTTTGATGGTTTCCCGTTGGCTGCTATCCTCCGATGAGGTCTAGACTACCACTTGTGGAGGAGGCTCTTGGCGGCGTACTGGCCAGATCCAAAAACCTATAATCTACGTTCAGACTTCTTGAAAAAGACGAGCACGTGGAAACGTCGGTCGAATAAACATCCACCAAGAAACCTGGTTTCGGCACAACAATCAACTACTGACACATTCATTCAATATTTTTGATTTTCCGAATTTATTCGGAATTCATTCATTCAAAAATTTTCGAACCTCGAATTAATTCGATATTCGTTTATTCGAAATTTTTCGTTTATTCATTCATTCGATGAAAAATTTTCGAATCGCCCAAGTATACCACACACCATTAACTTGCCTTCGAAGCATTCATACATTTAGATTTTTTTAGATCGTTAAGTCGCTAAGCCTTTTTCTTTTTTAAGAATAAATTTTCTAACCCATTTACTTCAAAAAAAGACATGGTCGTTTTTTCAATTTCATGTTCAGGGCACATTTTGGATTACGGTGATGCGCTAAATCTGCGTCACTGCGTATATGCAAGAGAGGGTGGTAAAGTTCCATGGATTACATGCCTCATTGTTAGTTAAATAAGTGATTAGAGCATACAATGTCTTTCTTATCTTAAAAATAGCTGCTGAAAACGCAATCATTGGAGGCGAAGATGAGACGAGACTTTGGCTGACTCTAATTTCATGGTTTGGCGGTTATTTGAGATAGAATTTTCATGAGCAAAGAAGGAGTAGCGCTTCGTAAAATGTGCAAAAAAGGATAGCTATCTGAGTTTCAAAACCAAGTTAATCATGAGCTATCTGACTTTCAAGACCAAGTTAATTATGCTCGAAAATGATTATTTAACATGTGGCCTATTAGTCGAAAGCCATAGAATTCGTTGACTAGGTCCACAGAAATTATTTGACATGCTGATTACAAAATGGTGCCCCTCATACTCCGCAGGGCTTCTTTATCGTACTTACTGCTACATGATGATAGCTCATTACCTCTGTGTGCTTCTTTTTTGCATAGTGTGCTTATCTGACTTTGATAGCGCACACTATTTCGTCGCTAACATAAAGTCGATTACGACTCTCCCCTGATTCCTCGATATCACCCAAGTGTGGCTGCTACACCCCACGCTTGACTTTTGTCAAAACTCACAGTCTGCGCATTTCTACAAAATGTTGCTGCTACGTGACAATCACCGGTCCAAGAGCCTGCTTTCGTCAGCACTCGTGGCGCGGTGTCACTCTGTCTAGTTTATACTCCGAAAAATTCGGAATTTTTCATCGATTGAATGTGTATCGAGTGAATTCGAAATTCAAAAATCACGAATAGAATATCGAATATATTCAAAAGTTAGAATTATGAAACGAACATTGACGAGATTCGAAATTGGGAAATTTTGGCAACTGCATCTTATATATAAAGCTGAATGTCTGTTTGTCTGTATGTCTGTATGTCTGTCTGTATGTAAGTATGTACGTATGTTCCGAATAGAAAATTCCATTTCTGAACCGATCGGGACCAAACTTGGCACACATACACTTCGGACCCCGGCGGGTGTCATAGGCTACTTTTCGTATCGATCGATATCGATTTTATCGATTTTTTTGCAAAATTTGAGCTACGGGGCTGGGAGTTGGCACAGAGGGGTAAGTGAGCATGGGGATTCCGAATACAATATTAGTTTTCGAAATCGTGCATTACTTTTATCGATTTTATCGATTTTTTGCAAAGTTTGAGCTATGGGGCTGGGATTTGGCACAGGGGGGTAATCGAGCATGCTGTTCACCCCCGTGGGGGTGATCAGCATGCTCGATTACACCCCTCTGCCAAATTCCAGCCCCCTAGCTCAAATTTTGCAAAAAATCGATAAAATCGACATCGATGATAACGAAAAGTGGACTGTGACATCCGCCGGGGCCCGAAGGGTATGTGTGCCAAGTTTGGTCCGGATCGGTTAAGAACTGGAATTTTCTATTCGGAACATACGGCGGAGCCGGGTAAGCCTGCTAGTACCTAATAAAACTAGGAAATCAAAAATATTGAATGATTGAATATTATGATATTTGAATATTGAGGGTCGAACTTCGAATAAATAGTCAAATAATTTATTCCAGCGGCTCAATCGGATAAATCATTCGAAGAGGAAAATATTCGATTCATATGAGTGTCTAGCCACTCGAACATATTAGCTCGTTCAAAAGTAGTTTCGCTTTTTTCAAATGAACTCCACAATTCGCGGAACAAAGATTTCTAAGGATTTTGGCAGCGTTTGATGCATCATTTGGTCTCCTTTGTAAACGTTATAATTTCTTGTGGCGTAGCTAACGAACTCTTAGACACCAAAGAATACGACCCATGTATTTTAAAATGGTCAAATTTCATTATAGTTCCAAATTTTGATATCAATTCTAAGAAGGAGTCCACGGGGTAGATAGAGCAAACCCTACAGAAAGTACAAGTTTTTTCTTTCTGTCAACTTGTTGTAGTTTCTTGATAAAATGTTTAGTAAAATAACGAGCCTTAGCAGGTCTACCTCAAACATAAACACGTTGAATACTAAGAAATCATTTGCATTTGCAAACTCCCAAAAGTATGCTTTAAATTGAGTGGACAAAGCAAATCAGCATTCAGGGACTTAAGAAATTGAATCTCGAATTCTCCGTTATCATGACCTGGGGCACGTTCAAAAACATGAATTATGATAATTTTATTCTGGTTACTTTAAATCAAAAAACAAAAACATCCAAGAAAGACGGAAAAAAGTGCATCGAATGACAACTAAGTTGTTCATCGATTGATGTTCTATGGGGTTTGACTTGGCCAAAAATGAAATTCGATAGTGAATAAAAATTGCGAAAAACTTGGGCATTACAGAAGTGGAAGAGAATGTTAACTATCTTGTAGGCTCTGTAGGTCTATCTAAGTGTTACCTGGACTTCTTTGAGGAATCAGTATAAAATCTAGAAAAATAGCTAAAGTCGACACAACAAGAACATGGGTTGCAGATTTTGATATGTTTCAAGGGAGCTCACTGATTGTGCTGCAATGATTGCAAACATACAGAAAGAGAATGAAGTATTGCCGAAAGCTACATAGAACTTCTAGAAATCTCTGTTCCTCGAAATGTAGGTTTTATTTGAAAAAAGCAAAATTACTTTTGGAAACCTAATATGTCTAGTACAATCATATTTTAAGCTTGCTGACATTCCCTGCTAGGTCGCCTCGGCTCTACACCGAACTCAAATTTCGAATACAAAATTCATTCCAATACGAATTTTAACGAGAATTGAAAAAAAAACATCTGAATGATATTCGTTCGCGATCTCAGTCTCCAATTATTTGAGTTATAGGATTTGATTTGGAACTTTACTTACATAGATACTCAGATGACCCGTCCTCACATGACGTGAAGGCCCCAGTACCAACGTTGCCATTGATCCCTGTTCCTCGCTTCAGACATCCACAACCTTCTTGGTCGTCGTCGGTGGTTGCGTCCACGAGTTCCAGGGCGAAAGTCGTATTCAGCTGATTTCTCAGCTGGTCCATGCGTTCCACAAACACGTCTGCCCATCCCGTCGTGGTCTTCCTCGAGGACGTTTAGCTTCGCGAGGAATCCACTCATGTTCCTAGGGTCTATCTGTCGTCTGTTCTTCTCATTATTGACCGGCAGATCGGTGTTTCGCTTTCGCAACGTATTCCGCTGGGTCACGAAGACGGGACATTTTTCTCATATCCGTGCTGCGAAGTCCGACTAGATGTTGCTTGCGTCGGGTCATCTTCAGTAGACTGCGCTCCAGCGTTCTGTGGATGATCCGTAAAGCTTTCAACGTGGCTACAGTGTCGGCCCAAATCTCAGCTGCGTAAGAGAGCGCCGGGAGAACGATTGAGTCGAACATTTGAGTACGAAACTCCGGGTCCGTCAGTTGGTCGGTGGCTTAGGAGAGGCAGCGGCATTCCCGGCAGACTTTTATGATCTTCGAAACCGTCTGCATGTGGTCCATGCAACTGAGTCCCTCGCGGAATCCAGCTTGTTCCTGGGCTTGAGCTTCATCGAGTGTCCTAGATATGCAAGGACAATCTTCGCGAAAAACTTGTAGAGCACACTCAGCAGGAATATTAACCGATAGTCCGATGATCCTCCCTTCATCTCCTTAAAGAGAAAGACGGTTCTTGACGTTTTCCACTGGTCGGGAATCCTTTCCCTTTGAAAGTAAGATGTTAGGTGCGACGCGAGAATTTCATGTAGACGTTGTCCTCCGGCTCGCAGAAATGCGATGGAAAGGTGGTCTTGTCTTGAAGCCATAGACGTCCTCTTGGTCCGAATCGCCGTGCGCACTTCAGCAGGTAAAATTCGAATTGGTACTTCTCCAGTGGAAACAACGGGCATCGGCAGGGTATTGATGAGCGGAAGAGGTTAGTGTAGAAGATCTTAGCGATAAATTCCATATTGTACCAGGAAGAAGTCAGAGTCTTGTCTTTGTTCAATAGTGCAGCCGCGGTACATGATATTCACAAAGGTCCCTTTGACACTTCTTGAAATTTCGTCTTCCTTTGGCTGTTTCCACTCCCTTTTTTAAATTATTTTGGTTTCTAAATTTTATAAAACTTTTCCAATTATTCAAGGCGAATGTTTTACTCGAATAATCGAGTTTCATTCGATTTGGACCAAAGCAAGTCAAGTATCTGTTCCCCCCCCCCTTCCAATCTCCCACTCCCCCTAGCCCCCAGTCGTTCCATTCAGCACCAGCTAGTTTCTATGGGGCACAAGATGTGAGCGCGACAAAGCGGCCAACGTACAAGGTGGTCGCTTTGCCACCGTACACGGTGACCGGTGTGAGCCTTGAGACCGTATGCAATAACATCTCTAAAGCGAGAAGAGCGACGTTCCCGATAAAAAACCGCAGCGGCATTTGCTCGCGGCCCCTTCACAACGGGTCACGCCCTCCCGCAGGAATGTTAATGCATAAGAGCCTTGCTGTGCGGCCTCCTTTGCATTATTTTGGAATGAAGATGAGTGTGTTTGTTTTAAATATGCTAAATTCTATTGTTTGTGCTGTACTCGCTCTGGTGACCGTCGAGTACGGACGAACTTTTGGAACAGTTGCTATTTTTTGATTTAATGGGATTGAAAATTGGAAGGCGATCGCTTGCACTCGCGACGCATTTTGCGTCTCTCTGTCGCGAGTGCTGTTTAATTATTCCCTAGCCTTAGTTGAGCCCTTGAGCCCTCCCCCCCCCTTCCAGCAGCCAATGCCGTTGAAATACCAATCAAAAGTATTTACATTCGTTCGATGTTTTTTTGCAGTCTGCACTTACATTAGCAAAAAATGGGGCAATTCGATCTGCTTGACCAAACTGGCAGCCTGGGACTACAAGCTGAGCACCTCCAGCCTCTCCAAATCGAATGGTATCGTTACCCCAGAATCCTTCTGCATCTCCAGTCCCATACTGAAATCCGACATTGTGAGTATGTGGATTCGATTCAATGCGTTTACGTTAAGAACATTACATGACTGGTCCACCTTGATCCAGGCATCCGGGTGTAGGTTTCCGATTCATTCGACATGAAGTAGTTTTTCGCTGCGCACGGATTCGGTTCTTCGTCCTCAACTATATACTCTTTGCAGCACTTCATTTTTCTTGGGCAGAAGACCCGGCATACCACTGAAAGGTTATTACATTGACTTTAGCAAGCAGTATGATGATGATATATGTAAATTTCTATGAGGAATTGTGGAATTCAAGCTGCAGTATAGATGTTCTACACCTGTCATGTTATTGTTTCTGTCATACGTTACATCAAGACAGTAATTTTTATGCAAAGCAAATGGCACGCAGAGTGTATTTTCCGGATTATCAATGTATGTAAGAGCAGTGAATCTCTAGAGGAACTGGGGAAATGCATAAAAAATATGTTTAAGATTGCGCGCTGTGTTGTTCATATGTATTCGTACCTCAAAAACTACGCTAATGAGCAGAGATTGCTGAGAGTTATGAATTTAAAGTAAAGCTATTCTTATCATGTGCAACTCAAGGTTCAGTTAGAGCTCAGGCAGAAGAGCTATGTACAGGATGTCCCAAAAGTTTTGTAGCCCAGCATTTTATTTCATGAAAACAGTAGGGAACAACGCAGAGATACAAAGTTTGAAGCACACATTACCCAAACAATAGCAAATGCAACACAGTACTCGAATTTTGTAAGAGCAATTTTTCTTGTTGACGGAAGCCTTCATACATTCGCGGTTGCCACTGCCGTGGCACACAGGTAGTTATCATCAATCTTGTCCCACGCCTTTACGCAATAGTCTTTGTCGCTCAGAAATTGTGAGATATGATAGAGCAGATTTAGAGCTACAAATAACAATAAAGAAAATTTTTGCAGAACTTAGGATTGAATTCAATGATTGTGGACACAGTTGCAAAAAAAAGCAAAACAGAGAATCGGCTACAATGTGTTTTGAAACCAAGTTCGTCATCTAATTTGAACTAAACACATCTAGAAGACATGTGGGGAGAAAATTACTAGGTCTAGTGACCGTTTCAACTCTACAGATATAAAATTCAATTAAAGACATAGTGGCCGTGGCGCGCACCCAAAATTACCAATTTTTTTTCACCTGTCGCAATGGATTAGATTTTTGAGTGCAGCTACTATAGTGATAGTGGTGCTAAGCCTCCTCTATAATGTGGACATAAAATTGTACCAGAACAGGGTTCGGCAAGTTGGCACCGGAGAAATTTAAAAACGAAGTCCCTTTGATCTTGACAATTTCGTTCGAAGTCCCCTTTGACCTGTTTTAAAGACCCGCCCGTTTGATCTTGAAAATTTCGCTCGAAGTCCCCTTTGACCTGTTTTGAAGACCCGCCATTATTGTTAGATTATGTAAGTGTGTAGTAGGGTTTTTACGCATGTTGATTTCATGGAACAACTTTTCGCAGCTTCATGAGCTTTTAAGTGGTTGAATCACATCTTGAGAAGCAGAAAAGCCGATTTTGACTGCGGAGCAGACCGAGTAATTTTCAGATGGCTCTAAAACGTTAATAAAAAAACATCATGAAATTGTTTCTTCTCTTTATGTAAACTTTCACTCGGCGCCAGCTTAGCTGGCACCCAGCTGGCACGATGCCAGCTAATTCAGAAAAAGTTCGGCACAGCTTTCATTCACATAAATTTACAATATTTTTGGGCCACAGTTCGGATCCCCCAACGTGCATGCACACACCAAATTAGTGTCATACTTTTGCTTTCGGCCCGACAACGCTTTTGTTTGTTTGATGGACAGCATGCCGGTGGCATGCCGGCGGCATGCCGGCGGCTTTTTTGCGGCTCTTCTCCGCCCCGGATTCCGGAAAAACGACATACCCTTTGCTTTCAACCCCAAAACCATATCCAGCTTAACCCGGTGCCAGCTATGCCAAGCCCTGTACCAAAATGTTTCAAATACTTCAGCTGCGTAATTGATTGTAAATTCGAGAAAATACATTTTTGTGGCTCTCAGAAAGTCATGATTTGATAAATTCATTTTTTTCGACATACAGAAATCATTTTGGCCTTGCGAAAATACATATTGAAAAGGATGATTGCAGCATTCTGAAGCTTAAATTTGAAGTCGAAAGTGCCAGTGATGCATAAGTTATAGCAATGCAAACTTATGCTACAAGACTTTTGGGACAACCTGTACAGAGTGTCCAGAAAGTATGTATACATTGTTTAATCGTTGATATCTTTCTTCCCTAGAAGTCTTTTGTTTACTTTTGGTACCATATTGTAGAGCTAGTTTTAACTGAGGTTTATAATATGGAGCGAATCGACACTCTTTGTTAATTATTGTAGGAGTACGGTAGAAACTTCAGCATGTTTAGTGCTATTGAAAGCCCTATCTCGCTCTAGAAAGCAACCAAACAATCTGGAATCATACATCAGGGAAAAGCTTTACAAACATTTAGAAAGTTGAGCAGTGAAGCCAGCGCGTAGAATACTGGTAAACCATTTTCAGTTTTTGAAAGCCTTTTTTAAAATACGATTAATCCACAATGAAGCTGTAAGCTAAAGGTTTCTACCATAATCCCGAAGTGATGAAGAGCGAGCGGTGGGCTCCATGCTGTAACTCCAAGTTGGAGCCAGCTCTACAAAATGTACCTTAAAGTCAGCATCCCGGCAAAATTGCGCTGTCCAGTTCTTGATCTTTTCGGAGCTTTCTCGCCATATGGAACCATATCTGAATTTGCAGCGCATGTCGAAGATGAGACTTTTTCGAAGCTCTTTAGGTTCGCACTCCACGAGATTACACCGAAAGTCTTCCGCACCCCGCCTCTAGGCCGGACTTACACATATTTTCCACTAAATGCGGAGTTGGAAGGCTTTGGACAAAGCTCACTCTCGCCATTTTCGTTAGCTGAAAAGTCCAGAATTGGATTCCTCATTTTAAGAAGGCGCCGAGAGGGTGACATTGGAACGAAATTTTGCCGAGACATGCCTTTAAGGTAAAAGACTAATAAAAAAATAAATAAAAGACTTCAGGGAGAGATATTAACGATCAAACAGTGTATGAAATTTTTGGGACCGCGTAGGTTGACATAGTGGGTAGGTATCACTGGCTTGTCTTCTCGTAGTATCGTTTGCTTCAAATTATCCTGAGATTGCACAAAGATACGCTATGATTTTTTGAATAATCATCGACAACTAAACGAACTACTCATAAACAAACTTCGACTGAAAAGCAAGGTGTACTAACAAAGCTATTACGTTGGAAAATTATGCAATAAAAACTGACGGAACTTATGGGACAACCTTATGCTTGAGCGCGAAGGAAGAATCAATTAGTGGTTTTTTCGTCTTCTTACAAACACTTCTTTTTGGTGGGTGTAGGGCGATTTGCACAACCGTGATGCTTTCCGCAGGGGACTGCAACCGCGCGGGAAACACACTGCGGCGACTTTCGCCTAAGCAAAGCATAGTAGGGAAAATTTGGTGCGTGACTTGCTAAGACAAGTCAAAATCGGGGCAGCGCTGGAGATCGCCCGCGCGAAAACACCGGATCCCCTTTTAGGTTTATGCAAATTTAATGCATGTTGCTAATTATTAAGCGGCAGAGGAAAAGTAAAAATCTCTAAGGCTTCCGCCAGAGTGCCGAAGTTATGCCAGCGCTAGCCAGCATTTCGATCGATACACGTGTATTTCGTTGGGGACATCTACCTGCCGAGCTAGCCCCGCCCCAACGAAATACACGTGTATCGATCGAAATGCTGGCGTAGCGCTGGCATAACTTCGGCAGCACTCTGGCGGGAGCCTAAAATATCAAAAGAGGGCAATCGAGCATCTCAAAGCGAGCTCTACAAGATAGTATCTGAAAAACGCAGAAGGTCGGATTTGCACAAAGTTTAAGGAAAACATGCAGAAAACTTTGAACACTCACAAAACAAATTTCCGCATAGAAAGGCCTTGCGCTCCCAAATTGATCAAGCATACAATATGGACGTAAGATATTAATAGTACATTTGCAAGTTACGTCGTAACTCAGAACCGAAAAATAAAATTGAGCCATAAATCTGAATAATCATTTTTTCGGGTTTTTATGTTAAACACCCCCTCATGGTCTGCTGCCTCAACGTGGCGAGGGGGTGCCCCTGGGTGTAACAAGAAGGTCCGGACAACGCCAGTCTAGTCGCGAGGAGGCAACCGTCAGTGTCACTAAGGAACGGCGACTACTCCGACACACCCCAGAACGCCCCAGCCCGGCTATCTTGGGTATTGACGGGAAATTTTTAATAGCCTTGTCAACTTTGAACCAATCGCCCCAGTGCCCTGCACACCGTGTTCGTCTGTCGCTTGGGACGTCGGACGGCAGTATGGCCGGTGAGGGGCGAAGAAATCTCAGGTTCAAAAGCGAGACGTCCATAGAACTTTTCGGCAACAAAACGGATACGACAAGGCATGGAGGCTGTTTCCGAACTTTGCACTTACAAGACGTTATCTTCAGCCCAGAAGCTTTATGTTCTCCTAGACGCCGCAATTCGCATCAAATACGATGTAATTGCACTACAGGAAACCAAGAACAGAAGCTCGGCCACACTCAAGAGGAAGGATGAAACCCTTGTCATACTGGGAGAGAAGGTTCCAACATGGAACGTCGGAGGAGTGGGCTTTGTCGTGCACCCATCCGTTAGCCATCTCGTCGACTCTTATGAAGTTCTGTCACCACGTCTAGCAGTCCTTCGACTTGCCGCTCCGCGTCAAAGGAAGATGAACATTATCAACTGTTACTCACCTACAGAGGCAGCAGATGAAAGCGAACTTGACAAGTTCTACGAGGAGCTTGAAGATGCCATTTACAAGGAGAAGTCGTTTTATAAGTTCATCGTCGGCGACTTAACGCAAGGATAGGACAGGCACAAGTCCAAGAAGATGACAGAATTGGGACGTTTGGTCTGGGAAGTCGAAAGAGATTAGAGACAGACTCGCTGGACTCATCGCAGCGGCTCGACTATTTCATGAAAAATCTTTTTTCCAGAAGAAAGAACATCGCCGTTGGATATGGGAATCACCGAATGGCACGACACATGCAGAAATCGACCATATACTTGTCAACAGGAGATGGAGTTTGGTCGATGTTGGAGTAGTCCCGTAGTTCTGCATCGGCTCGGACTACCGATTACTTCGAGCGAAAATTCGTATCAATCAGAGAATGGAAAGAAATCTTCCCATCGTTCGAAGCTCAGAGAGGCCATGTACGACGAACGCATTCTCGAGAACGCTATTGCCAGATTCGACTGGAAGGAACGCGATGATCCAACAGAAGATCTAAGAAAGCTGATCGAAGAATTACGTAACTGTGCTGAGCAGGCAACTCTCACCGTAGAAAGAGGTAGTGAGGACGATTGACGGACAACACCAAGAAGCTTCTGCAGAAAAGGAGAAGCCGGCATGCAGATCCAAATACACCACACCTGGAGCAAGTGCTGATCAACAATATTTTACAGGAAAGCCTGCAAGAGGATCTGAAGCGATACCGACAGACGAAACTACTCGAAGCAGCACAGAACAGGAAAAGTTTGAAAAATGTCGAAGAGATCTACGCGAACACGAACTACCGATACAAGCTCTACTGAGCAAAGACAGAGGATTAGTAAACTCTCGGCGTGAAATGGAAGCGATAATGGAAGATTTCTACAACTTTTTTCGGTACTTTTCCGTTATCCGGACCCATTTTTTTCAAAAGGCTCGTTAAAATACGTTCTGTAGTCTGAGTACAAATTTTCATAGATTTTACGAGGACTGCCTCCTCGCCACGTGTTAGGAAAAAATTGACACGTTCTAATCCACTTGACATGTTTTTTCGAAATCATTTCCGCTAAGGTAAAAGAGCATCTGTAAACACTTGAGAGCTGTTCAGCTGATTCATTAGGTTGTCCCGAAAGTTTTGTCGGTTTCTTCAAACCACTATAAAACCAGGCACAATAAAGACATGAATGAGTTTCAAAGTGCATTCGATGCAACTTTCTCTTCTCTTTCTTATGGTTACATTTTCGAACCGCGATCCTGTATGCTTTTTTTGATAATTGCCGAAATTCTTCACCAGCCATTTTTATCTGCTAAAAGTTAGGCTATTTTTCAAAAAAAATTTTCCGGAGTTTCGGAAAGGGTTGAGTAAGTATCAAATAGAGCAATTCCAGGACTTTACGGAGATAATTTTTGATTCTCTAATCTGCTGTGTTTAGCTCAAAAAATTATTTCTTCTGAGGCCTTGATTTTCAGCAAAGTCATGAAAAACAACTGCAGCAAAAGCAAGAAAACCTTTGAAGTTTTTGCGAATTCAAACTTGATTGTTATTAAACATTATTTATGCAACATAACCAAGTTTGATTTGCTTCAAAAATCAGCTTTTTGAAATTTTCGGTACTTTTACGTGGTAAACTTAGCCCACGTGATCTAAAACAAGCATTATGTAACCAAAGGTTCGCTCTACATAACAGTCACCAGTGTCCTTAAAAATATCAGTATAAAAATTTTGAAAATTCAGGAAAGCTTTGACGCTACTGCTGAGGTGCTCAAAAAGCCATGGCGATAATATCACAAAGACGGGGTAGATCAGAAAACAAATATAGCTGTAAGAAAGAGGATAAAAATCTGAATGGAATGGTACCTAGGTCGTCCATGGAATGGCTTTCTGTGAGTTTGGGTGAGCGATGAAAAAAAACCAACAAAACTTTCGGGACAACCTAATATATAAGAGCAAAACAATCTAGAATCATTACTAGAATCATTGAAACAATCGCCAAGGATCCTCCCCTCAGAAGTACGAGCAGCCATAGCGTGCATGAAACCAGGCACAGCTCCTGGTCCGGATGGAATCATGAGAACCGACGGTCACAAGCTGCACAGTCTACTGGCAACTCATATGACAGATCACTCAAAGAAGAAAAGGATACCCAACCAGTGGAAGACATCCTTCACGATTCTCTTACACAAGAAAGGCGGGAAAGAAGACCTGAAGAATTACCGACCAATCAGCTCGTTAAGCGTGCTTTGCTATTCACGAAGATCATCATGTCGCTTGGATGAAGCAACCATTTGAACAGGCCGGATTCCGTAGAGGATTCAGTTGCATCGATCACATCCAAGCCGTCACAAGGGTCGTGGAGGTCTGTCGGGAGTACAAACTGCCCCTGGTCCTCAGTTTTGTCGACTACGAAAAGGCTTTCGACAGTGTGGAAATCAACGCCGTTCTAAGAGTTGGTCGACCAAGGAGGAGTGGACCCCACCTACATAAGGACAATAGCGGACTGCAATACAGGATGCACCACAACGATACAGCTGTTCGACCAACCGCTCCACATTCAAATTGGAAAAGGAGTCCGTCAAGGCGACACCTTGTCGCCGAAGCTGTTTACTGCCGCACTGCAATGGTGCATGCATCGCTCGATTGGGATGAAAAGGAGATACGAGTGGATGGACGGTACCTTTCGAATCTCCGTTTCACAGACGATATCGTTCTACTCTCGAAGTCCATTAGCGAAGCAGAAGAGATGTTGAACGAGTTGAACGAAAGCGGAAGAAGGATAGGGCTCAGAATCAATCAGATGAAGACGCAGTTCATGAGGAACAACTGGTGCAGCGAAGGCCAATTACACTTGGATGGATCACCGTGGAGGAGACCACATCCTATATTTACCTGGGGCGCACAATTAACGTGAACAACGATATGAAGAACGAACTTAGCAGAAGACAGAGAGCGGCATGGGCAGCATTCGGACCATTGAGGGAGGCCACAGACCACATTGCTGACGCGGACCTACGTGCTCACCTTTTCGATGCTGCAATTTATCCAGCTCTTTGTTACGCAGCCGAAACCTGGGCTGACACTCCAGCAACTACGAAGGCGTTACAAACCACACACAGGGCGCTTAAGAGGAAGCTTCTGAAGATAACGAAGTTTAGACAGTATAGACTCGGAATTCGGAGCTCTGACCTTAGGCAAATTTCGCGTCTAGAAGATCCAGCAGAGTATGTATCGAAGAACAAATATAGATGGGCCGGACATATAATGAGGAGAGAAGACGACAGATGGACGGAAATAACGCTGGAATGGATTCCAAGAGCTTTTGAACGTCCAGGTAGACCACCGAAGAGATGGTGCGACGTATTTGTTGACTGCATAAACCGCTGCGTCAGCAGTTGGAATCAAATTCAGGACCAACCAGCAATCGCAGACACGTACCAACGTTCGGGACGACGATTGCCCGAAACCGCAACGAATGACCAAAAGTTGAGGCCGCGCGACGAGCGATGACGGGTCATCTAAGTAATCTAAGTAAGTATGTTAAACATGGATTTTTCGACAACCACCGTCTGAGAATGCTGAACATTTATCGTTATCTTTCATAGCTTTGATGGGATTATCTATGCTGGGACAACAAAGCATTGTTTCTGCTAGAATATGATGAATTTTATTATCTCGACTAATAGCCATGAAAAAATCCAATAAGTGCACGTATGCATAGCTGATGCGATAAGTAATTTTAATGCATAAGTTAAAGGTTTGTAGGATTTTTCTGAGCAAAGATGCAGTTGGTAAAAGTTGCAGTTGCAGCTGGTAAAAGTTGCAGTTGGTAGAATTCAAATTTTCTTCCTAACTTTCCGTGTGTATCAAACTTTTTTATTTGAACACCTTGCTTTTCTCTATTGAATGCTATGTTTCATAGATATGTGCTCTTTTGCTGATTGTGCTCTCTGCTCTGCCCCTTTTCTGCTCTCACGAATAAGTAACACATATTAGTTATGCTCAACCTGATAGACAGCTTATCTCAGGTATTCTACTAAATGATGGTCTATTATATTTATATGTCGTACTACCCATTTGATAGTCAATCAGAAAAATATTAGTCAATCAGACAAATTAGAATTGTTCAGAAGTGTTGATATTGAAAAAGTTTAGCATCTCAATATAAAAGAATCGACAAATCCGACAGATTTTTACCCTTAATGCGATATTATTCGTATTGATAACAAGCGCTTTTTTTGCTCCTTCTAGCACAAATCATATTTTGCTAAAAATGTCCAGTCTGACGAGATTATAGAGCTATAATCTTCAGGTCGAAGGTCGAAGCACGTTCTCAACATGTTCTTGCGACACCTCCACAACATGCTCTTCAAGTCAAGTCCTTGTATTGGTCATGGAGCATAGGTGAAACAGTCCATTATATGCACGAACTCATTTTAATATAAAAAAACGTTCTGTTAGTAAAATTTCTTGTTGAAAAAATAAATATGCGTAAAAAAAATTTCGGTACTTTTCCGTTATCCGGACCCATTTTTGCAAGGAAGGATACTGCTTCTTTCCCTGCACCATATTTGTTCCCAACTTCATAGGAAAGAGTCTCAACGTTCTGCCACGTGTCAAAAAAATTTGACATGCCACCTACATGTTTAACAAGTTTTACCAAGAGTTCGCGTTGCCCTACCTAGCGACATATGCTCAACCTTTTGTGGTCAATAATGACCCTATTTTCGATTAAACGATTTCAAAAATGACATTGTTATAATAATAACGTCGCCCTCTTATCAATGAACATGCTAGACGTGCCCGGGATAGAAAAGTGCGCTAGGGTTCAACCACCTAAGCGGCGAAAAGCAGCAGCGAGATACTACTTTAAGCGATCATTTGTAGACTTTTTTGGCTAAACTCGCATGGCGGAAAGTTTGAAGAGAAAAACATTCTTGAATCATCGCTAGAAGCAATCAAGATATTCTAGTAATGGTTCTAGATTGTTTTGCTCTTATGTAAATCAGCTGGAGAGCTTCTAAGTGGTTACAAATGCTCTTTTACCTCACCGAAAATGATTTCGAAAAAACGTGTCAAAGTGGACTAGAACGTGTCAATTTTTTCCTGACACGTGGCAGGGAGGCAGTCCTCTTAGAATCTATGAAAATTTGTACTTAGACTACCGAACGTATTTTATAAGAGCTTTTTGAAAAAATGGGTCCGGATAACGGAAAAGTACCAAAATTTCTACATGCACTAACTTTCCTTGGTGAGAGGTTGATGGTCTAATGTATGAGGTGTTAGGGTAAAGCAAGAGCTAGCAGAGATAAACCATCAAATATTTTTCGCGCCTCGCAACAGTCTAATTTTCATAATTTGAAAGTTGGAATATATTAGGCTGGAAACTAAGTTTTGCAACTGGTTTCATAACTTCACTCTCTTTTGATATGGCGCACTCAAACTTTGGCATTATGTAGAAGGTAATGTGAGCTACAAGTGAGCACAAATTGTTTAAATTTTGAACACGAAATAGAAAAGCTTTAGGCGTTTTTTGAAAGCTAATGAAATTTGAGAATTTTTAGGGTTTTAAGCTAAAATGAAGCCTTTGGCAGCCTAGGCCATGCGCAGTAATCCGGATTCGCCTACAAATTATTGCTGAAGGTTGACATCTTTGGCCTAGTGAGAAAGAAACAAAATTTAGGGGCATGTCGAGATTTGGCGTCCTCATAAAGTCAAACGAGTCGATGTACGGAAGAGCTGCTGGGGACGACCGTCAATAACTAAAGAGTTTGAAGCTCAAATTTTGCCGAAACTTTACATAGTAAAGTTATTTGACCTGCCAAACGCGAATATCACATTCATTTGTTAAATCAACGCCTTTTTCCTTCTTTAGAGTGAGACCCCATATCGCAAACCTAGAGTAATCCTACAAAAAAGCCCTATCACGTACTTTCACTATCATTTTCGTGATCAGCATGTCAATTAACACCCCTATGCCAAGTTTCAGCCAAATCCGTCAAACTTTGAATTTTTCCCCTTCATACATGCACCTACCGTAACCCTCACTGCGACGTCAGAATTTGGTAGGACAACAGCTGTGCTTGTAGCCTACGTGATAGCCAACGCAGTGGCAAAATTTGAGTGTGCCATGTTGAGTGAGAGCGAAATTATGAGACCAGTTGCAAAACTTAGTTTCCAACCTAATACATGTGCTAAAATAAGGTTGAAAAGCTGCTTTGTTTTTATCCAGTCAGAAAAAAATTATCTCGACACCAAGATCCTATGGGCGCTTTTAGGCAGTAAAATAATCCTTAAATTTATCTCTATTTATCAATGGCTACTTAATGTGCCTGTCATTTCTCGTAAAGGAGCATTGCCATGTCAAAAAAGGGAAGGTTGAAGAAAAACGCTGTAAAGTTTTTGAGCTCTCGCTTCTTCATTAGGGTTTTTCGCAAGAGCTATTCTTCCTGTGATAGCTAAAAGAATTCCTCAACACACAGAAACTAATTTGGAAAAAAGTTGACTTTGAAAGAAAATATGTTATTTTGAATTCAAAAATTCAAGTTGGACAGAAATTATGCAGCAGCCTGATATGGTGAAGGAAAGTAATGTGACACTTACAGAAAAACTAGCTTTTTCAAGAAAAAGAATTTATCAGAAGCTCCAAGTTTGAAGGGGTTAGTACGCGTTATTCTCCTCCAGGCAATACTTATACAAGGTCATTTACATGTTCAATAATTTTTATACTTGCTGAAATGCAATATCAATCACTCTACCAATCATAAACTCTGAGCAGTATTTGTGCAGTAAAACATGTGAAATTACCTGAAGTGCCACTGCTGCAATGGCTGATGGGACAGTTCTCAAACCTACAATGGCTTGCATCAACGCTTAAAGTCAGAAGATGGTCATTGGCAGTTTCAACAGCGAAGATATATTTACATTTCCGCAACTAAGAACATACTCCTTTACCAACATCTAATAAACTTCCTCTTAATCCATCCATGTGCAGTTTACCACACTTTCGCCCACCTTCGGAAAGTGTAAGCGAAAACTGATCTTTTCTCTTTTAACCAAAAAAACAACAGAATTTTTCAAGCTTTTACTATCTGGAATCAAAGAATTTCGCTTGACTAATACGGTTGGAAGAGCATAAAGAGTTTGTCCGAATAATATGTCATTTGCTTTATTACAATGTTGAGGCGTGACAGCGCAAAACTAAAAAATATGCAAAAAACCCTGTTCGAGTTGTCCGAGGCGCCATGCCAATGGTTGCAAGAGGAGCGATAAAGCGTTGCTAATGATAGACGAAGATCGCTAGTGTGAGTGAGGTTTGAGTTGCAGCTTGGTTGCAGCTTGCTTGTTGTTGATCGCCATAAAGAGTTTCAAAATTTAGTAAAAATCGTGGCCTTCTGAATTCCGCTCAACCGAATATGTTTGTTCGCGATTCATATATAGATATCAACAGATATAAAACCACGAGTGCTTACATCCTTGATCGCAAACTGATTCCTCACATACTTTCAGTTTACCTATATGGCACCTGTAGTCTGGCACCCAAAGATCGGCAGAACCAGTATCAAGAATGGCCTAAAGGTGTTTCCAGCTAAGCTTTGTAACTCATGATCAATGTCCGCTTACCTTGAATTCCTGATCTGGTGTCCCTACTGTGATCGTACCAACATAAGTCAGATCCCAGTAATCATACAGCTGAAATGATGTTGACCAAAAACTTTTGTGCTTTTTCTGTGTATGTGTTGGAAATGTAAGACTCAAAAAATTCTGACATTTAAATTTTCATTGCACCATTTCAACTTTCTTCTGAATAATTGTTCTCAAAATTACCTTCTGCGCTATCGGAGCGTTTCTATCATTAGCTGCCTGCAGCCGCATTGCCCTAATTGCTTTCATTTGTGTTGCCCAAGTGCCGTCGCGTATCATTTTGAACATTGGAGGTTCAATCCTTTTGAGAGGAATTTTGATAACATCACCCATTGTGATATTCGCAATGGTGAGCATTAGAAGTGCGAGCAACCTCATCGCTGAAGTCATTTGAAAGTTACGAAAATGGGAAGTGTTTGAGAGCAGTTCAGTTCAGTTTATGAATTGTGAAAAGGCTGAGCAACATTTTATAATTTGAGAACTTGCCTTGTGAAAATGACCATACTTTTGTGCATGGTATATGTAGGACTGGGTGTATGTTTGCTCTCGCAAGTTAATTTCCTTGGGTCTTTCTTTGAATTTGTTCTCAAAAAATGAAATTTAGGTTTGCAAGCAATATCGTCTTAGCTGGGGAGGGGGAAACAGCTCAAAAGAAAGCTTCATATTTTGAAGTTCCCAGCGTTTCAAACATCAACCTGATCTAAATTTGCAGTGAATCTTTTGGTACTCTTTGCCATAAACATATGAAACAGGAGCGAGAAATTGTATGACTTGCATTTCCCGCATTTTCAAGCTTCGAAGTCGCTTATAGTTGGTTTTCGATGCCTTTTCTTCAAAGTCAATGAAAACATTTCAAAGTTGAAGTGTTTGTACAAGGTGTCCCAAAAAGTGTGCACACTGCTTGACCGTTAATAACTCTCTTGCTTTCATGTCTTTCGCCGAGCTTAAGGTATTATTCTGTGGGACGAAGTTGAACTTAAGTCTACGGTATGAAGCAAAACATCAATCACTCGTTATTACAGTAGGATTGCGGAAACTTCAAGAAGGATTTTCGAAAAGTGAATACGATTTTTGCCCCAGAAAGAAAACCAAACAAGCCGAAAACTCTTGCACTGGACTAATCGAAATCGCCGATTCTAAGTACGAAATTTGCACTTCACTGTAATGCGTCTTCCGTAAGTAATTTCAGGTTTAGATTAACAAGTGTTCTTCCAGTGCTCTTCAAAAGTGTTATTAAACAACTAAAGCAACTTACAATTAGATTTGTCACGATTAAACAGTGTGCACATCTTTTTGGACGCCCCGTATAACTCAAAGTGCTAAGTCCGTTTCATGAGAGCAAAATTCATATGAAGTCATGAAAATTGCCATGAATGACAAGTAAAACTCGAGATTTATCAAAAATCTTAAAAAATATAATCCTGTTCTACACGTTCATATTAAGGTGATTTAAAGTGATGGGGCATTTAAAAATTATATGCAGTTTTCTAACAGAAAACTCAACTGGGTGCCCAAGTTTTGTTAAACGTTAGTGCATAACAAAGCCTTCCGATAAAGATTTATAGATGGGCAATGTCACACGGCGTTATTTTCGTAAGCGCTCAAAATTGAAGTTCATAACTTCAAGTAATTTTGAACTTTGAGCAGCACTGCCCCAAAAACAAGCGAGTCTACCAAAGATATTTGCGCAGAAACGGCCGAAGGGACTGTCACCTTATCCAATAGTCTGGTGGCCTCAACGCAATGGAATGGAAGATATAGCATTAAGTATTTGGAATCATTTATGTTGTTTATACTTAATAGAAAGGAGACCTTCAATAATGTTCAAAGACCCAAGGTGCCATATTTTGGTTTACCGTAGTAGTAAAAAGCAGTAGAAGCTTTGACCGCGTAAATCCAGAACAATAGAGCTTCAGGATATGTAACTTTGTTGCGCTGAGTTCCGCCAGTGGGGATGTTCAAGGCACCGTCCATCCAAGTTGAGGGTGTTGAGCTCTTCGCAGCATATAATAGTAGGGCCTCCTATCAATCCAATGCCCAAGTCGCGGCGCAAAATGCCGCTTTGGAAGCGAAAAAATCGCTTCGAAATAGCGAAGATGCACGAGGACCCCCATTCATGCCCTCCTTCCCCCATCCATGCCCTCCCATTTGTACGCGCCCATCCAATCACCGTTCCGGAATGCCGGCCTGTGGGTTCTCCATAACGGGGATTGTCGGGGTTTTCGCGCATTCTCGACTTTATACTCGGATTCAAGGACATGAGAAGGCCCTGAAACAACAAAAACGTGAAAGTCGAAAATCTGGGTGGACGGTGCCTTCAATGCATGCGGCCCACTATAACAGCGCCCTAGAAATGGGTTTTCGTACAAGTTGTACACAAAATGGCGTAGTTTTACCGTTTGGGCGTCATACAAAGAGTGGTTATTTTCGGCGTGAAAGTATAGTCTAGCGGCGCCCTGGGTTGTAAGTTGATAAGCTTGAGCGATCCAAGATCAAGCGCTGTGTTACCGCTCGCAATGTTCCAGCACTTGTGTAGTGGTAAGCATAATGTTACGGTCATGTAGTGTTAAATAGTCAATGGCGGAACGAAAGGACTTGACCGTTACAAGCATGCTGACCACTATGCAGGTGCTGCAACATTGCGAGTAAAGCGGTTATAAAATGTGCAAAAGACTTCTTCCCACTTGGTTATCTGACATTTATCATACAGAAATTGTGCGTTTTCCTGAGCTTCTGATGTCTCAAGGGAACGATACTTAGTGTCCTTGGCCTTTTGAGATGAACTGCTTACCGTTACACTCGTCTTGAACGCTAATTCCGACTCTGACTTCCATTTCTTAATCGTTTCTTTGAAGGAAGTTATAAAAGATTTTTGCACCAATTTTGGTCTATGCGAGGCAAATACCATAAGAACACCAGCATGGTAACAAGTTAACATGCACTCATTTTCCGTTCATTTCCATTTTTATAGGCATCTTTTAGAATAAATGTAGGACTCATATAAAATTGACTTTTCATTAGATTTATAGAGAGTAGAACTCAATTACTTCAACGAAACCTAACTCTCATAAAGAAGCTCAATTGAGGCAATGCAAAACTGAAAAATACAAAAGGATGTGAACCCACCTACGCCGGCGTCAACTTTTGAGGATATCGCTTTAGCCACCACACCACAGCTACCGGCTGTGCTAATGTCCCTTTCATATCCTGAGCGGCGAAATTTGACGCGAAAATCTTTTATAACTTCTTTCAGAGAAACGATTAGCAGAAACGGAAGTCAGATTCGGAGTCAGCGTTCCAAGTCAAGTGTAATAATACATTTCATTTCAAAAGGCCACGGACACTAAGTATCGCTCCCGAGGTGCGTGAAAATTTTTGAAGCATCTCGAAATCTTCTCCAACAAGCACAGTGATTCGGAAATTTTTTCCTTCTTTCTTAAAAAATCTTTCGAAACTTACTTTACACAATCTATGAAAACTCTTCCATCAGGAAGGCAGCGTGCGCGGTGCGTAGCGGACGCAACCCGTGTGTTCGAGAGCATCTTTTATCATTAAAGTGCGTACGTTTTCGCACTCCTCGCGCGGCGGGCGGCCGCCTTCGTCTTGGATTAGCTTTTACGTAGTAAATTCTCTTAAATTCTTGACGAAATATGTTGGGAGGTAAGTCATTTGTCAATTGCTTTTGGCCCAAGGCATATCTCACGCAAATTTGGTCGCTGCGCGATTTGGCACAACAGCGACTCATTCGTCGTTAATGCCCTGCCGTTAATTAGAACTTGATCCGTTTACAACAACTCACACGAGCTACCCAATATGCGTTCGATAAATGGCACAATAAGTTTGTAGAAATCTGGCAAATTGCCAAGTCGAATGAAAGTGGCAACTCGGCCGAACCGCGTGAGCTATGCCCTAGGCTTTTTGAAAATGGTAGTAGCGGACGACACCTTTTTTTACCAGACCTACTAATAGACCAACATGATTTCGTAGACAAACTCAATTTTCAAAAAACCAGATGAGAACGGGTAAAGATAAAGGAAAAGGTACTGAAGCTTCAAGAAACTGAAACGGGAAGAGATGATGGCATTGTGGGACTGCATTTAATTTCCGATTGCATTTTATAACAGATTAGTGAATGCCGTTGACAGTTTGAGATTGACAATGGATACCGAAAGTAGTTCAAATGCTGCAAAAACAAATCAATAAAGTTTTGAGTTTTGGTGGTTGTTTCGAGATTCTGTGATAAAATAAACTAACCAGTGTGTGAAACGTTCATCGTTTTTTCTTGTGTTGCTGAGTTTTCCTACCGTTGAAGCAGAAAGCTATGTTTTGTGAATATTCAGCAAATCGGATTGTCTTACACGCCATGTCACTAATACCCTTGAAAGAACTAACAAGCAGTATTACAATGTTATTTGATCGTATAAGGTATTACACTTTGCTCTTACTAGTATCTATTGGTTTTCTCTGTTATCGCTTATCATTCGTCACTCATTTGATATGGTGACAAAAAGGGTTAACAGAAAGTTTTCAACTCACAAGGGGACCGTGTCGAGTCGAAGTGGCCTTTCCAGATGAGACGACCCATACTGCTTTGAAGAGCATTAATCGGTGATTCTAAATCTGCTTTCCAAATCTGCCAAGCGCCTCAGGACGTCGAGTCATGCTCGTTTTTCAGGTCAAAAAATTGAACGCAAAACTGAAGCAAAATCGCCCAAATTTGCGCAAATGGTCTAGTGTCAACTATCAGACCTGTTTAACCAATGGATATATTTTATCTAATATGCTAATACTTAACATTGCTTTATCTGAGCGCTGGAAAGAATGTAACAATTGATTTCACCTAAATTCTGCATTCATTTTTCGTTTCAAAGAACGGTCATAACTCGGCGTCCAAAGGTTTGGAAGATTTGGAAGGCAGGTATGGAATCATCGCTTAATACTCTTTAAAGCAGTATGGGTTTTATCTGGAAAGGCCACTTCGACTCGACACGGTTTCCTTGTCAGCTTGAATCTTGGCGCAAGACAGTTGACACCTTCAACTCTTATTGTGAAATGGCTTAGATTTATATTTTTCCCATAATTTTTTTTGCTGTTCTACAACCGCCGTCTTTTTGTAACTTCTAATTGAAGGATTAAGTACCCTTTCAGCCGTACAAGGCGCACCTTTTTCGATTTTTCGACTAAGCCCCTCATCCGCTTTAAATAATTTCGGAAAGCGATCCTTATGCCATATGATTCTCTTAATCAGTATACAACGAGGCATAGGGTCCTTTGGTTGCAAAGTGCTTTGGCGTATTTGGGCTGGTCGATTAAAAAAAATCCCCCGCGCCTTGTATGCGTGAAATTAGGGTAATCATTCAAAAGGACAAAGCAAGCTCTACAAGATGGCTATCAAAGGTACGCACAAGTCATATTCCACAAAGTTTTGAGCTGAAATCTGATACAGTGTTGCCATAATTATATAGACACTTTAGAAACTGTCGCAATTTGCGTTCTTGTTGACGCATCTGCCCGAAACTTTGCTGTTTAGTGCGCATGTTAGTTTGTTAGTGTTTAGTGCGTAGCCTCCCATGATCCCTTGAAACGGCTTCCAATTTTGTTGAGTATCAGTGGGGAAACTTAGAAAAAATTGAAAAACCCCTATTGAAAGCTGGGCAAAATTATAAAGACACCTGGGTTTTTTAAACACTATCGCATCCCCTGACTTTGAAAAGAAAATTTTTTATACACTTACATACTAACAAGGGAAGGATACTTGGTGACCGTGGCCTTTTGAAATGAAACGTACACCATTAAATGTATCTTAAAACGCTGATTCCAGATCTGCTTTCGGTATCTGCTGTGCACTCTTCCGAAAGAAGTTATGAACATTTCTTGACACCAAAATTTGCACTGTTTTTGATGCAGGATTCACCAATATCGTTAGAATGTTCGCTTACGCACTACAAAAGAGCGTTCAAATAAAGTAAAGTTTTACTTTAAGCTCAGAAAAACTGACTCCGATATATCGGAGTCTAAAAAGCCTGGATTCTGACGCTTCTGATTGCCTAAATCTCATAAAATCGATATGGGAAAAAGTCCATGATTTCGTTCAGAGAGTTGCGCAGCAGATAATGAACATAGATTTGGAATCAGCGTTTCAAGGCGCATCTACTGGTGTACATCTCATTGCAAAAGACCACGGTCACCAAGTATCCTTCCCTTGTAAGATATGAAACATTTGCAACATAGGCGACCTGTCATCCTTCTCAAAGAGAAATGTTCACTGCATTTTTTGCTTTCAAAAGCACCAAAAGTCAATCTGCCTCAACAAACAGCTTTTTAAAAGAGTTTTCATACTCTCGTTCATTTCAGATGATAGTTGTAGAATCCGCCGGGCCTTTTCGATAAATGAGTTGAAGAGCGCTTCTGTAGACTCTGCTTGATCGCTGATATTGACGGACAGACTCCAACCGCAACATAGGCTTGCCACGCTTTTAAACCACAAAACTCGGTTTGCAATGTCCATAAAATGCTGAACTTGATTTATTACATGGCCTACATGGTGATGCAGCTTTCGAAATAACTTTCAGACTTTCCCTGTTGATGCGGTCGCTGGTTAGTCCTGAAATAACTTCCAAAAAAATTCTCTGCGAGCAATAGATTCGAAATAATCATAAATCTCACTAATTTCCTCTCTGTTTCATGTCAGATTCTACCCCTAAGAATGAGATTAGCTAAGGTTTTGAAGTTTAGAGCGTTCTTCTGTTCTATCTCGTGATCTGTGTTGGCTATGATTATGCAGGGTGCTCCACTCAGCGTTCAGTGGATGACAACTGCGGCTAACCATTATGTCAACTTCGAAATACTTTGCTATGCACACAAGTTTACTGCTTATGGCTGTCGTAATGGCTACATTGCAGTATTTTCTATTGCTTGAAAATTGAGTTTTGTGGTTTGAAAGCGTTACAAACCCATTTTAAGGTTGGAGTCTGTCCGTCAATATCAGCAATCACGCAAAGCGCTTTTCAACTTATTTAGCGAAAAGGCTCATAGGATTCTACAACTATCATTTGAAATGAACAAAAGCTTCAATACTTTTCAAACCAGCTGCTTGTTGAAGCAGATTGACTTTTGGTGCTTTTGAAAGCAAAAATTGCAGTGAACATTTCCCTCTGATTGTGAGAAGGATGACAGGTCGAACATGTTGCAAATGTTTCATATTCTAGTATGTAACTTACAAAAAAATTTTAAAATCAGAAGATGCGATTGTGTACAAAAAAACCCAGGTGTCTTCATAATTTTGTCCAGCTTTCGGTATGTGTAATTCGAATTTTTGAGTTTCTCCAATCAAACTTGACGAGATCGGAAGCCGCTTTGAGGGATCATGGCAGGCTACGCACTGAACACTAACGCACTTAACATGCGCACTAAACAGCAAAGTTTGGGCAGATTCGTCAACAAGAACGCAAATTACTACAGTTTCTAGAGTGTCTTTATAACTATGGCCAGCACTGTAGCAGTCAAGAACGAACTTTTCTGTAAAAAATCGTATCTCCGCCCCAAAAAATCTCAAAAATTTCCCCATATATTCTAGCATGTACTTGACACATCGAACATTTTCCATGTAAAAATTTAAAACAATCAATGGAGCAAAATGACAAACTCTGGCTCTAGACGTCCTGAGCTTCTCCCACGCACGTGAACATATAGCTCTTACATATAGAAGTAGTCCATGTGTTTGTACCCCCCTTTGAAGGTGCCCCGGTTTTCGAGATTGTTGACATTTAGAGTAAAAACGGTAAAAAAATTATGGGACAACCTAATGCATTACTGGTTTTTTTCACCTGGTGGATTTTTTTTTTGTGAATTCAGAAAATTTTCCCCATGATATCGGAAGCTAGAACTCGTCAAAAAGCCCGAACTTTTTCGAACAGAGATCTTGACACTAGCTTACATGAAGCTCAGCACCATCCTTTACCGGCTTTAAATGTTGTCAGCACGACAATGTCACATTTAAATCAGAATTGAGGGCAGACAGGTGACACCTCTTACGCATACATATATAGCAGTGGCGGACGCGCCCAAGAATGGGTCGAGAAATTTTTGAAAGTTATTTTTAAGCGTATGTGTATGTGCAAGCGTATGAAAATGTGCAAGTGACTTGTTCATACTTGCAAATAATTAGAATTATTTTGAAGCTTTTGAAAAATTCAAATTAGCCTTGTAAAATTTTTCTAATATTTTGGGATCGTGGGCCCATAAAAATATCGGAAAGCATCCCAAAAATTTTTTCGGAGTGCGCGACGCCACGCACTTCATCGAAAGAAAATTTTGTCGCTCCCCCCCCCCCCCCCCAGTTCCAAAATCCTGGGACCACCACTGAATATAGATCTAATTGGCACGACTTGATCGTGAATCAGGAATAAAAACAGCGTCATAAAATCTAAACCAGATTTTGCAGATATAATGCAGGGTACATTTCATGACTCCTTCTATTCTTTTTGATCGATAAAGTTCTCTGACTTGAAATTGCTAAAAAATTAGTAAGTCGCAAAGGGCAATCCGCATGCAAAATCGCTTGTTAAAACGCCCCACTGATGCATTATGTCTGTTAAATCTGGTTGAGACTCCATCTCCTTCTATCTTTTAAGCGAACATACAGAAGTGACTAAGACAAATATTATATAAGTATTGATATCGCATTATGTGGATATACACTGCCCTTTTCTTATAGGTTAACGCAGTTAAAACAATCTATTATATTTCTGACTGCTACCTCAAATCTGAATGTTTCATTGAATCACAGATACTCAGCAGTAAAACTGTGCACCAGCCTCTTCTAACACTGTATAGTAAGACTGAATAAAGGGATAACAAGGGGTGACCACTATGTGCATTCAGAATTGTAGTTTTTCTTAAACGAGGATTTTGAGAAGTGCTGAAGAAAAAGGGCGTTTACCCTTTCATTCAATTGGATTGGCGGCTGGAAAACGGGACTCGTGACCTAGAATGATTGGAGACCACAGCGCGAGAGAGACCCAGACTGCTTCGCGGGCGCGAGCGGCCATAATCGGTAACAAAGCCCCCCTTTTAGCCGCTAATCCAGTTAATCAAAGGTTATCTCCTCGTTAAGTACAGCATACGTCAAAATTGAAAAGCAGGAAAAATGACTAAATTCAGTTTATTCTCATTCATCCAGGCACTACTTTTCTATTTCTGCAGAGAGTTGGTAAAACCGATCCGTTGCTGATCGACATCATAGATGTTACAGTACTTTCGAATGAAGGATCCACGCAGGTCCAAATCCGCCAAGGATCCTTGCAGGTCCAAATCCGAATGTGTTCATTCCGAAGATTGCCAGCAAACAACGACCATCTCCTGAGGGTATGACTATGTTGGCTGCGCCTATGGTGTATTTGTTACCACCAATTGTCAAATCGAGAATGGGCGTTGCATTGCAGTCAATGAAGTGGACTTGGTTATCGGAATCATACTGTAAGATGAAATAAAGAACAACCAATGAGACCACTGAACGATAGGGCAGAAAAAGTTGAAATTTACTGAAGCTCCTTTAGCCTGAGCAATCGAATTGGAAATTGAAGTAGGAGCAGCAAGAAGTGAAGTTTCAGTGCCAGAGAATGCTTGCACCCTTTGTTGGAAGAATACGTGCTTGTTAGAACAAGTCAAGCTGGTTTCGTGATTATTACATATCTCTCACTAGAACATCTCATTATGGAGCATCTCACCTTAAATTGGTAGTATGTAGCAGAAGAGAGAGGTCGATAAGCGAAGACAGGTCCGCAATTTGTGTGTTTAATCCTCCATAGGTATAAATTCCACCACAAACGTTGTCTTGATCTAACGAGGGAAGGATACTTGGTGACCGTGGCCTTTTTCAACGAGATATATACCATTAGGTGCCTCTTGGAGCGCTGATTCTGAATCTATGTTCATTATCTGCTGTGCGACCCTGAACGAAGGTATGGACTTTTTTCCATATTAATTTTGCGAGATTTAGGCAGTCAAAATCGTCAGTATCCAGGCTTTTTAGACTCTGATGTTCCGGTGACAGTTTTCCTGAGCTTAACGCTAAGCTTTACTTTACCTGTACGCTCCTTTGTAGTGCGTAAGCAAACATTCTAACGATATTGGTGAATCCTGCATCAAAAACAGTGCAAATTTTGGTGACAAGAAATGTTCATAACTCCTTTCGGAAGAGCGCATAGCAGGTACCAAAAGCAGATTTGGAATCAGCGCTTCAAGATGCATTTGATGATTTAAATGGTTTACGTTTCATTTCCAGAGACCACGGTCACCATGTATCCTTTCCTTGTAAGCAGCTTTTGAGATATTCGCTAAGTTTGTAATGCATGTATCCATCAAAAATTCAACAAAAGCTCGCAAGCTTTTCGTTACAACACCCCGAAGCGGGGATTTACGAGAATCGATGGCATGCTAGTTGTGGGCCCCCACACTAGGCCAACCCTCGCGTTTTCCGGCAAAAGAATGCCTTCCGGAGCGAGAAATCCGGTCCGGAAGGAAAGTATTTCCGGAGCTGGTCACTCCACCCAGCTGGTCATTCCGCCCATTTTCAGGTGCGGGCTA
Organism: Cylicocyclus nassatus; assembly: GCA_958299035.1. NCBI lineage: Eukaryota > Metazoa > Nematoda > Chromadorea > Rhabditida > Strongylidae > Cylicocyclus > Cylicocyclus nassatus. The sequence continues at coordinate 36,254,884 of CATQJL010000001.1, read as the reverse complement.
TGGCGCTGATATACGCCGGAGATATAACAGGGCCGCAGCCCCTGCGACTTGCACCTGCACCGTCCGCCAGGTTCTCCAAAAGGGGAATTTTTTGGGTTTCGGATTTTTCGATTCCATATTGGAGATGAGGGCCTTCAGAAGGCCTGTAAGCGACAATAATGTAGAAGTTAAGAATTCAGGAGGACGGCCTTTGAATTCCTTTGATAGATATAATCGATATTGATCCATAAGATAATAGATATTGATCCATTCTTGTACAAAATTTTTTTTTCAAAATCGTAACTATTAGGCTGGCTAAAAAGTTCTGGGACATTTCTAGACGAGATCTGCTATTCCTCGAAAATTAATGCATGTACATCCGACAGAGGTACCATTCGATAAAGCAAAGCAAGCTTTACAAGAAAATATGCAAAACTTCGCACCAGGTTCGACCCAGCGTAAGCTTGCATCCAGAATCTGAGTAGTACTGAAGGCTCGAAAATAGGGAAAAATTCATATCTTCGTTCAAATAGATCCTACAGATCTACAAGTTGCTCACGCTGATTACACACCACATCAGAAACCCATATGTATCATTGCTGTATTTTTCCTCATTTAGAAATCAAAAAGCGTAGATTTTCTGTTTGTACAAAAACGAAGCAACGCTGTTCCCACTCATGTAACTGTATAATACAAGCCCTTAAAAGTATAACCGTAAATTTTCAGCTTTTTGCACGCCCTAATTTCCTAAAATTGGCGAATTGAACTTCCTTACCCGGGTGTTCCATGCTAAAATTACTATTTTTCGAAAACTGGGGCCCAAAAGCTGAAAATATACGGTGATACTTCTAAGGGCTTGCACTATACTATTACGTAAGTGGAAACAGCGTAGCTTCGTTTTTGTATAAACATGAAAATTTACGTTTTTTCGATTTCTAGACGAAGAAAAAAACAGCAATGATCCATATGGGTTTCTGATGTGGTGTGTAATCTGCATGAGCAACTTGGAAATTCGTAGGGTTTATTTGAACGAAGGTAGGATTTTTTCCCAATTTTTGAGCCTTCAGCACTACTCAAATTCTGGATGCAAACTTGAGCTGGATCGAAGCTGGTGCGAAGTTTTGCATACCTTCTTGTAGAGCTTGCTTTGCTCTATCGAATGGTGTTTCTGTCGGATGTACATGATAAGTTTCGAGAATTAGCAGATCTCGTCTAAGAATGTCCCAGAACTTTCGAGCCAACCTAATGTTTTTCCATAATGACTGGATGTTTCTATGAATAGTTATTATTATTATTATTATGCTTTTTTCAACTCGACATTTCGATTTTGATTAAAACTTTCGAGATAAATAGTTTAAGCACTCATTGTATTCTTCAAAAGATGTATATTACAGCTTGAAACATTGTTTTCAACATTTTTAGGTGAATTTTCGAGGATAGACCTAACACATCTGTATTTTAAGCAGTAAAAATGTGCGACTTGTTGTTAGTGGGTGTTTGCGGCAAAGTTATCATTTTTTATGTGAATGAGAATTTGGATAGACTTATACAGTACATAGCTTTATGAAGTCAAACAGGATATTGCTAGTGTGATAATTCCCGTAACAAAAACAAAACGGATAATAAGTCATTCCGTGGCATATACAGCGAGAAATTTTGGGTCGTTCCATAAGTCATTGAGAAGGGCTGATCATGGCCTTCAAACAAATTAGTTGATTTTGGTGAGGAGCTATCTGCTTTGATTCCTCTGCTTCCATAGAAGAATTTCTCAAGGACAGAAAGAAGCATCTTCTGCATTTGCCCATTTTTTCTCAGGAAAATGCGCTTTACGCACATTCTTTGCCAGTTCTGGACGATGGCATTTTCTCGTTAATATGAAACAAAAAAGGATTGAGTTGCTTCAAAAACAGTTTGCAAGGCGCTCCCTAAGCAAGACAGCAATTCTCAGTGCAGAAATTTCTGCACTGAGAATTGCTAGACCCAATCCGACTGCACAGTCTAAACGAATTTCTACTGCATAGAAGGTCTAATAAACAGGTTCAGTGAGCTTTTTTGCGCGACAAAATCTGAACTCTACGGCAAGCGTCGTCATAGCTGTCCTGCAAAACTTGACCGGGTGGTATATTAGTATACAATGTATTCCACAAATCTCGCTCTAGCATATTATCATCTGTCCCAGTCTATCACACATTACATGAAAAGTGCTCGTTTTGCTTTTGAAGAAGATCTATTTCGTTGATTAATTAAAACACTACCAACTTATGAAAGAACATAATACATAGAGGATTGTAGATTTGCAAACATTCCGAAACGAATTTTTTGAAATTTCTCAATGGAAAACCTTGAACCGTTATGGCACACGTCATAGCAAATGCCTGAGATGCTTACTTACTTACGAGGGAGAGTTCCCAAGTCAGCTCGGCCAACCCGGATGAGTCATATATCACCGTAACGGGCTTGAAACGCTGATTCCAAATCTGTTTTCCTTTTCTGCGGAGTGGCTTACCGAGAGAAGTTATGAACGTTTAAAAGTCTAAATTTGTCATGTTTTAAATGTCTTAAAATTGGCGAAACCTGTACAATAATACATAAAAGTGATTTATCAGTTTTGTATCAAGTATATTGATTACAAGGAACACAGATAATGAAATTCCGTTAGGTGTTGTTTTACAGCTTTCAACTGATTTTAAGCCACTTTGAACATGATAAATTTAGACATTCAAACGCTCATAACTTCCCTCGAAAGTTGCTCCGCAGAAAAGAAAAGCAGTTTTTGAAATCAGCGTTTCAAGCCCGTTACGGTGATATATGACTCACCCGGGTTAGCCGAGCTGACTTGGGAACTTTCCCTTGTTAGATACTTGGACGGCCTTCTTCACGTGGCGTGCGGAACCCAGCACAAAAGTTGCCATTTGTCCCTGTTCATCGCTTCAGACATCCACGATCTTCTTGGTTGCCGTCGGTGGCTGCGTCTACAAGTTCCAGGTGCGTATCCAGCTGATTTCCCAGCTGGTCCATCCGTTCCACGGATACGTCTGCCCATCCCGTCGGTGGTCTTCCTCGGGGACGTTTGGGGAATCCTCTCAGATGTTCTTAAGGTCTCTGTCGTCCGTTCTTTTCTTCTTACGACCGGCCCACCCTTTTGCACCGTTTCCACCGGATCACGAAGATGGGACATTCTTCTCATATCCGTACTGCGAAGTCCGACAAGATGTTGTTCGTGTCGGGGCATCTTCAGAAGACTGCGATCAAGCGCTCCGTGGGTGGTCCTCAAAGCTTTAGACGTGGCTACGGTGTCGGCCCAAGTCTCAGCTGCGTAGCAGAGCGCTGGGAGAACGGTTGAGTCGGACAGGTGGGCACGAAGTTCCGGGTCCGTCAGTTGGCCGGTGGCTTCCTTCGGAGGCCCGAAGGCGGCCCAAGCCTATTCTTCTCCTGTTGAGTTCTTCCCTCAAGTCGTTCTCCATGTTGATCAGAAGACGTCTCCATGATAGGGGCGCCTTCCCATTCCATTTCTGCATCTTCGCAACGGGCGTTCTTCATGAACTGGGTCTTCTTCCGATTTATTAGCAATACGATCTTCTTCCCTCTTCGTTTAGTTCTTTTAGCATCGTCTCTGCTTCGGTGATACTGCTTGAGAAGAGAACGATGTCGTCCGCAAAACGAAGGTTGGACAGGAATCTCCCATCAACTCGTATGCCTCTCTCGTCTCAGTCCAGTGGCTTCATCACCCATTGCAAAGACGCGGTGAATAGCTTCGGCGAAAAAGTGTCGCCTTGTCGAATACCCTTCCCAATTGAAATGGTCAGGGGGAGATATAGCTGCATCGTTGTTATACAGCCCTTGTAGCAGTCGGCTAGTGTCCTCACGTAAGCTGGGTCCACTCCTTAATTGACTAGAGCAGACAGGATGGCGTTGGTTTCGACGCTGTCAAAGGCTTTTTTGTAGTCGACGAAGGTTAGGACGAGAGGCAGTCGGTATTCTCGGCAGATTTCTATGACCCTCGAAACCGTTTGGATGTGGTCCATGCAATCTAAATCCCTTGCGGAATCCAGCTTGTTATTGGGGTTGGGCTTCATCCAGTTTTCTAGATATGCAAGCGAAGATAATCGTGAAAAGTTTGTGCAGCACACTTAGCAGACATATTTTACGGTAATTCCGAAGATCTTCCCGTTCACCGTTTTTGAAAAGAAGGAATCTAATCCGAAAGGCGTTTTAACAAGGGGAGGATACTTGGTCGAAGTGGGATTTCGATATAGAATGTATACCATCTTATAGAGCATGGAACGCTGATTCCAAATCTGCTTTCCTTATCTGCAAAGCGCTTCTGTGATGAGAGTTCTAGGAATTTTTATTGATGAAAATTTAATGGCTTGGCTAAGGTAAAAACAGATGTTGAGACTTTCCCTTCTTAAAAGGAGTAATGAGTGACAAGAGCTTATCAGATTGAAGGTAGTATAACATAAAACGCCGCGGTAGTGATAATAGCCCCATTCGAGCTCTTAGACTGCAGTTTGAATGATCTTACGGTAGCCGCGCGTTTGAATTTTTGCCCAAAGAAATTCCCATAACTTCCCTTCCAGATGCGCTTTGCAGCTATGGAGAGTAGATTCAGAATGAGCGTTCTAAGAACTATAAGATAGTGTACATTTCATAATGAAGCGCCACTTCGACCAAGTATCCTTCCCTTGTAAGTACCCTGACATCGTTCTTGCTACCACGCGGCGCCGTAGGCGGGATCCGATGTGCAGAATTTATTTCTCTCTATTTTGCTGATCGAGTAAAAAAATTTTTTTCCCTACAAGATCAGACTTCTAGGCCAACTCTTGATTTCCACGGGATAATCGCTGACCCGGGTGTGGAGCGGGGAGGACCGCCTAGCGACCGGAAGAAGCCAGACGGCGGGGGATCTGGCCTGATCGGCTCTTAGCTAGGCATCCGGCCGAAACTGGAAACGTCGAACTCCTTCACAGCTTGGGAGGCCCTGCCAGAGTATACACCTGTGCATTGCATTTCAACACCCAATGTCACCCCCACTCTACGTTGAGGCGGCCAACCATTGTGGAATGCCTGGGATAGATGAAAGATGTAACAACCTCCAAAGTGCTCAAGAAAAACGGTGAAAATAGGCTGATCTTAGAGCCCTTGCGTGGCGGCGAAGAACGGGAAAGTGACGCCATCAACAGCAATAGTTGGGAAGGCCAAACCAAGAATACCATCAATTTTTTATGAAAAAAAAAAGGCTTTAGAAAATGGATTGATCTCTCAAAAGAATGAGAAGTATGTAAATTTTCACAATGAGAAATGTTACTGAATCAACAAAAGTAAGTAAAAAAGCAATCAATTTCTCCTATTTCCATGGGTCATTGAAAGAGACATCGATGAGGGCAATTTGAATGGATTAGAAGTAATTGCCATACTGTCATTGGTATGGTCACAACCCTTCCCTCCTCCTCACATTTCTGAATATGGATCGCGCAGTAAGTGGTTTATATCGTCACAAAATTATGCAGGTCTTGTATTTTGCTTGTAATTTTTCACAAGTTTTCTAGATCAAAACAGCTTTGAAAAAAATGGTTGGGGACCTCCAAGATTTTCAAAACTGCAACTCAATTTCTTCTACAATCGGAACATCTCAGAAGTTTTTCTCGCTGCATGGATGACAACACTCCTACAATTCTGTTTCCGTCTCGCTTTTCCAATTGCCAAAGATCACGATTTGATTTCTCAGACAATTCACCGGAACTTCCGCAGGATATGCAGAATTTGCAGCGTTACCGCAGCACTTTCTTAACCATTGAGAAAGTGCACGCTCCAAAATGCGGGGTTTCCGCAGGAAACTGGCGTCAGAGCCCTCGTAAACGGAACTTTCGCAGCACTTTCAATAAAGCGTTGCGAAAATGCAATGAGGCGTAAGGTTTTCGCAGCACTTTGACACGCCAGCATTTGCACAGGATTTTGAGAGCGCGTGCTCTTGCAATCGCGAGATAGCGATCGCATCTTCAGCGATCAACATCGCATAGCTCATTGCTCTTTTCTTCCGTACTGTTTTGCTTTTGTTCCTCTTCTTTTCTTTCTCTTTTTTCTTGTTTCTTCAATGTTGGCGTAATAAACCTATATTTATCCAAATTGTAAATTCTTGCAGGAATCGGTGCAGGTATGTAAACAATCATCACCAAGCTTGCTGGAGTGCTGGAAAAGGACGCCACGGAGGGACTTCATTCAAGCACAAGCTCTTGTTCATGTATGTACAATTTCTTCGATTTTTTTACAAATAATTTGCTATAAAGAAAATATATGTTGGATATTTAAATAAAGTAGAAGTTATTTTTGGTAGAAATATATCAAAACAAAGGGGAGGAGATGAAGATGATGGGTCACAAACTTTTTTTAATGTGATCTGCTCTTAATGAATGACGAAATTTTCAAAAATTTTCGGATTCAAAGTAGTTGTAGAGCTGTCTACAAACGTGTGCTAAACAATCGAGGGGTACAAAAATTGGGACCGCAAAAGTTCAACCATTTCTGAATTTTCTTCTGCTGAAGGCCACACGCTTATGAACCCGAAAAATTTTTGCTCCTCCTTCCCCCCCCCCCCTCTTTGGAAAATTTCTTACACCACCACTGTCTTTCGGTCATCTGTCACTCTCCTCTCCTTTTCTGATATTTTTAATGTTTTCTCTCTCATTCACACATGTCTCATCACAATATGCACACATCGCAAAACGATATTTTCTGATTCGAACATTGAAAAGAATCACGGTAGAGACATGTCAAAAGAAAGGGGGGGGGGGAATGATGGGTGTCAAAATTTTTTGTAGTGATTCATACTCTCTGTTAATGATAAAATGAATTTCAAACATTTTTCATCCAAAGTAGCCTTGTGGACAATTTTCGAAGGTGTGCCTCACTCCAAGCTCTTGCTAAAAAAGGGGGTAGAAGAATTGAAATCGCAAAAATTCAAGCATTCCTGAATTGTCTTTTGATGGGAGCGGCTACATGAACTCGAAAAATTTTTGTCTTTACCTCCCAACCACCTTGCCACGCCTTCATCTGCACATGTTTATTTTTATATAAGGGAAGAATTCATGCTTTTTCTAATACCACTTGAAGTATAGGCTGCTGCATGACAAGGCACATCATCTCTGGGCGCGAACGCGGCTTTATTAGCCGCAGAGCGCAGGATGCGCCGTATTTACAACGTAAAGATACGCTCGCATCGCGTTAGCGCCCGCCTAACTGATACTGCTTCTGCGCCTTTGTCATGCAGTAGCCTTTACTTTTCAAGTTGAGCAAGCTTTGGAGATAAAAACCGGAGAATCCCAACTTTTAAATCTCATGTGTTTGCTCATAAAAAATCTGAAAGCAATAAAAATAGGAACGGTCAGCTCGGAATTATAGGTTTTGAAAAATTCCTTTTGTGACTGTGCAAGGTTTGCCTGATTAAACTCCTCTATGAAAAGTTCTGACTTTAGAAGAATATACCAGAAAATCAACTTCCATGATTTTTACTGCTTGCTCAAAAATCATACCATTTCATAAGGACGTTCAACAGCAAGTTTCTTGCAGTCAGAAAGAGCAGGTAAAGCTATTATACCGGCGCTTTGATTTTTGCTGCAACTTTCAGATCTTTTGCGTCTAAACAAATTTTGAAATAAAGTTGTGTTTATTGACTTTAATTTCTGAAGTTTGCTTCTTTGAATGGTGCCTCAGGCACCTTTGGAAAGAGCACGAATTCCTCTTTTGAACAAGAATGAACATATGCAAATCGGTTGAGAAATAAGGAAGTAACGAGTTTTTTAAAATTGGTGGGAGCTGACTTTTATTTCTCTAGTGTTGTTAGGTCATCCCGAAAGTTTATTCGCACTACATTCAAAAATTCATATCTTCTGATTTCTTCAGCCGATTTTAACGATTTTATTTTTATTTGGAAGTGTAAACCAGACCCTTCATAAAGGTTCTCTAATGACCAACTTTTCATAGACAGGAGCGGTAGAAAATTTTTTTTACAAATTTTGAATTTTATGTGTAAGGTCATAAAAAGTCTGAAACGTGCAATAAAAATCAGAGCGGCCGGTCTGAGTCTTGTTATCTGCTCCTTCTAAATGAGCAAAGTCTGTGCTGATTGCACTATCAAAACTTATGATTTTCGAGAAAAATAAATCAAACCTGCCTTTTTGTATTGCTTGCTCGTAAATCATAGCTTTTGATAGAGACCTTCAATCAGCACATACAGTTGTGACCGTGGGATTTGTCGGCACGCTCGTAAATCATAGCTTTTGATAGAGACCTTCAATCAGCACATACAGTTGTGACCGTGGAGTATGTCATACAACCACTGAGGGTGGAATTTCGACGAAATACGCGATCTTTACATTTTGAGCGAAATTCATGAGGACGTGTTTTCGTAGACTCGTAACTCGGCGAACTTTATAGACTGGAGCCTGAGCATGCACCTTTTGATAGCACAGTCCCCAGTGATTTTGACTTGGAAAAGCAAGCAGGCAAGTTTTCTGACAAATTCGCGAAAAGTGCAGGCAAATTTACGAACTTTCGTGACTCAGTTACAGTCACCTCACAATATCTCTACAAAAAGACCCTGTCTTCTTCAAAGACCACTATTTTCTAAACAGCGTGTTCGAAAACCTCTTTGGGCGAAGTTTCTTTACAATCCAAGGTCATCGACATTTTGACCAAAACCCATCGGCGAGCTTTCAGGGTGTAGAACGAGAAAAAAATCAAATCACCCAAATTTCTTTGAAAACTTGCTTATAGAGGTTATCTGACCTGCTGATTACGAAAATCACATCTGCTCAGCAGTAGAGCTTCTCATTTTAGGGTCACCTGTGGGCAAAATTTGAGACAAGACGATTTTCCAGAATTCACCAGCTGTTCTATCTTTTTTCAAGAAGATTCTCCGGTTGCTTCTTAGCGCTCGATAATCTGCGGAAGCAGCACAATCCAACAGTGCTTAACAGAGTCTTTTATGTTTGATGTGCGCTGCGTTGCGACCTTATGAATATACGCGCGCAGAAAATTTTGAAAAAAATTGAAAACGGAACTTCAAGGACATGCTGTATACAGTAAGAATCGACTTGACAAGATGAATACAAATCTGCCTTCTGATTTCGAAAATGTTCATCCTAAAGAAAGTTACGGTTAGTAGAACTTGGAACAGCTTAATTTTTCCAGAGTTTATCAGCTCTTCTATCTCTTTTGAAAGAGAGTCTTCGGCTGCTGTTTAGCGCCAGATAATCTAGTGAAAGAGTACTATCGAACGGTGCCCATGGCAGTCTCCTAGTGTGATGCTTGTTGCGTTACACCCATGCGAAGAGGCGTCGGCATGCAAATTCAAGATTATTGAAAACAAGATATTGGAGACAACCTGTATATCAAAAGATTCGCCTTGACGAGCGAATACAACGTTGTTTTCGGATTTTGAATATACTCATTCGGAAAGAAGTTATGGCCCTGCGTAATTTGCGTGATTCACATGAACTTCGCGGAATTCCCGGAAGTTTTGCATGTTCTGTGAGTGGTTTTGTACTGTAAGAGATAGAGCGATAAAAACTCACACAGCGTTTTCTAAAGTACATTTCTTATTGTATATCAAAAATGACCAATTTTGTGTCATCAGTGATAAATGATAAAATGATGATATTAACGACAACGACAGATAAGAATGGCTCAAATTCATGCGGTCGATTTCCACGTTCATCTTCCATATAGGTGCAGAATTTCAGCCCAGGCTTCGGCGTGAAGCGAGTTGAAGCAAAAATGCCATTCTAGGTAAGAATTGGCAGCAATGGCATGTTTCGATGAAAAATCGATCGATTGCTGCAGCGAGGGATCTACCAATTGCACCGAGCAATAGAACTAGAAAGGCCTGTAGATCACTTATAATGAGAGAAAGAGCGATAGAAATTCGCACAGCTTTTCCTACAGTACTTTCCTTACCATATGCAAAAAATGATCCAAAAATGTGATATTATCAGTGATAAATGATAAAATGCTTATATCAGTGATAAGGGTGGATAAATACTGCCCAATTCGCAATAGTTTTCGATAATGAAAACTTCGTACCAGAACCTGCTATTCGTGATTTACGCTGTGATAATCGTTCACAAACGCCTTAACATAGAGAACAACAAGGTATCATTGTAAGTCTACCCCCTCACCACGAATTACGGACATACTGTACATCAAACGATTCGTCTCATCAAGCTGAAGCCAAATCTACACGCAGATTGCAAATAAATTGGATTTAAAAGAAGTTGTAGCTAAATCCTGCAAGTTCCGCAAATCCCGCGAATCCCGCAAATCCCGTGAAGTCGCGAATCCCGCAAACATCGCGAATCCCGAAAATCTCGCAATTTTGGACAAATTCCACGGTCACAACTGTACTTTGTTCAGTCAGAAAGAACAAGTACCGGCCGCTCCGATTTTTATGGCAAGATTCAGATTTTCTGTGACCTTACACAGAAAATTAAAAATTGGGTAATTTTTACCGCTCCTATCCATGCAACAGTTGGTCATTAGTAAGTCACTAAAGTACGATATGAAGGGTTCGATTTATACTTTCAAACAAAAGCAAAATCGTGAAGTCGGCTGGAAAAATCAAAAGGTATGAATTTTTGAAAATGATGCGAACGAACTTCAGGACGACCTAATATCCGAATAGTTCATAATATAATAATTCAACGCTATTTCTGTATAATAACTCTCACTTACAAACGTCTACATTGGAAAGTCTTACACATATTATATTTGCTAGTAAGCTTGTTTTTTTGCCTATAGCTCCACAGATCTTCACATCTGTCTCAAAGCTTTTTTTTGTTAAGATTTCAAGACTTCCGAATTTTTTTTAAAATTGCCTAACTCTCCCTATTTTAGCGAAGAAGTTGCAAAATAGAACATTTGCAGCAAGGTGCGATTGACATTGAAAAATTTTGATTACTTCTCATTACAGAAAGGAAAGGAGCCCGAAGTCGGCTTCAGCCTCGCGGACAGGACCAAAATGACATCCGATAAGCGGAAACGGATCAGTTTCCCGCATTACCATCTTCTCCTTGAAGCGCATCTTATCTCCTGTGAATTTTAGCGATGCATAAATACAATTCTTTCAACGCTTTCTAGCCCATAACTTGTGTTTACATCGCTATCGCTTTTCAGAAAGAGAATTAGAAAATATAGCTTTTAGGGTCATATTTTCCAAATCAAAAGGAGTTTATACCAAAACTTAGGCGGGAGAAGAATATCTGCAAAGCAATACCTTGAAATGGTTGCATGTGTTGTGAAATAGTGCAAATTGTTCATTGCCGTCAAAATAAATCCACAAAATAGAACAAGTCATCCACAAGTCTAAGACGTAAAATTGCTTTTAAAAAACTTCTTTTTGGGAATCTAAGGTCCAGATTATGAGCTTCCTAAACATCGGAAGAAAAAGTACATTCGGAGGGTGTTTTAGAAAAGTTCTGGTGTTTTCACCGCTAGCTATAGCATCCTTGTCAGTTATGTAGTACTATGTACATATCAGAAAATTACTTGAGCGAAATGATCGCGAACCTGATTTCCGATTACACCTATTATAAAACAAAAATTTTTTATTATGAAATTTTAAAAGTATCTCATGAACAGCACTTCACTTACAGTTTGCGGAACGCGGCATCCATGCATAGTTTGAAGCTGGATGCACTGGTTTTGAGCTGTATCCACTTGTTGCATGTTGGATCCACTGGATTGGAGCTGTATCTAGTGGTCAAATGCTGTATCCACTTGCTGGATCCACTTTCTGAACTCACTTTGTAAATCTAGCTTACTGCCGCTCCCTCTTTGCCATTTCTGAAGCTTGGTAATATGTACCGTAGTACATTTTGTCCGACTCATCAAAATACGAGCATGTTTGAGCAAGAAATGTCGGGGGACCAATTTTCGCCTTTTCGAACTTCTATGCCTTCGACTAGGATTGGTGACTGAGAAAAGCGATGAGCTTAGGTGTACGGTTAAGCGTATATATGCATCGCTTCAATTACCTAAACTGTGTAAATGTTCTCTTTGTTCACCTAAAATTGCTTTTTTGCTTGTATCTCACTGCAGATGAAGCATTGTTGGCGAATTTGAGCAGAAATGGGGAGAGGAAGCGTTCAACGTTATCGTAGAAATTTGGCGTTATATGTACTCTTGCCACTAATTCTATTATCTAAATGTTTGTGATATATGATATGTTGGTGATATACGGCAAAATGCATTATTTCTGATGAGACAAACTTCTTCAAAACTATCAACTGGGAATCCAAACATATCTCGTTGCTGCGAAATACATTGGATAGAGTGTTCTTTCCGTAAATGCTTTGGCTTTTTATGACTACCGCCGAAATCTATCTCTGCGCCGTGGAATAAGCATATTGGAAAGATCAAACTTTTGTTTTTGTGCAGAGTGATGGAACATTTACAATATCGCGCAAGCCAAAACAGCTGGGGATCAGTTCTCGCTCTAGGGTAATACAGTGTAGAACAAAATGCTTACAAATGAACGAGAGTCAGTGCTAGAGAGATGATAATTTGCCCTGGCTAGCCACGGTCACGTTCTTTGCGATAGCTCGATGTTTATTTTGCATAGTGGGGGGGGGGGGGAGGGGGGGGGGGGAGAGAAGGAGTGGAAATTAGATATGAATCAGATTTTGTCGAGAACGACTATGTGGTTTATCATAATTCTATTAATCCAACGGTATTTGTCCTAGATGGGTAAAATGAAAAGCTTTCTATGACCACCATTCTTCTGATGTAATGCAAATGAGCAGAATATGGGCAGAACCTTCTTGACGGCTGTGAATTTGGCCGTCAAGAATGTCTCTACAATTCAAAACTAGTTTTTGAATGCAGCATAAGACAACATTTAGTTAGAATTCTTGTAGGGGTTATCTAATTACATTTGGTTTGAGTAGCAAGCGTTCTGCAACGGTCAAGTTCGTCATTTTGTCCGTGCGAGATGAAAAGGCCACAAAAAGGAAAGTGATAGCAACCAGCTTTCTTCGCCCACTCTTTACATCACGATATTCTAGATTTACAAGCCATTCATTTCGAGTTACAGAGAGTACATCTGCAATGGAGACAATTATAACGTTCAAAATTGCAGTCTTGCTTATATCTCGCCCTAGACTGAAACTTATTAGCTAAAGTCTTGCATAGACATAGGCGAAAGTTAGAGGAAGCCTGCATAAGAAATTGAGCAAGTCGAATACAATGACAAAAACTTAAACAGAGTTACAGTACCTTCCTTACGATACATTAAAAAGTCATGCGACTTTATGATTTTGTCAACGATAATTGCTAAAATGATGATATCGTTGAGGTAAGTGGATAGAGATGGTTCAGATCCGCAACATAGATTATCGATAACCCGTCTTTTTCATGTTTGCGGAACCTCAGCTTTCAATCTTCAGTATGAAGTGAGTCATAACCAAAATTATTTTTAGCGTGTATATTGTACGCTTTGACTAGCTAAAATAATATTTTTGCGCATACGTTGCAGCTTGAGCTGATTAGCTGAAGATTCGCACAGACCGTTTGGTTGCTTCTATTGTTTCTATTTTTATTTGGCATTCAAGAACGACAGTTTTTACATGCCCACATAAGAACATGAATCAATTAATTGCTCTTTTTTACAGCCTTTTCTGCGCCGAAAATCACCTCAATTCGCTATTTTGTCAGCGATAGTTGATAAAATGGTGGTATCGGTGATGAGAATGGATAAAGACGGCTCATCTGTAATTTAGATCATTATTTTTCACATATGTGCAGAACTTCAGCTTCCAATCTTATGACGGTATGAAGTGAGTTATGAGCGAAATTAATTTCAGCGTGAATATGTACGCCTTTTATTAGCTAAAATAGCATATTTGGCTTATACCTCACTAATTGGTGGCTGACGAGCTGAAGTTTCACGCAGACGTCAACGACAGGTACTGGACGCCTACATAAAAAATTGAGAAGCCGTTTCAACAGTGTTTCCCGATAACACGGCATTTGCTTCATTCTTGTCTGAAAGGTGCACTTTAGGAGAGGCTGTAGTTTATAGGATAGTTTATATCTCCGCTGTTTCTCCTTGATAGTTTATAAATTATTTTGCTTGATCTTACAATGACCCACTCCAAGCTCAGCGATTGGTTGATGGATCATCACCCATCTTCAGTCCCAGAGACTGCGACGACGTAAGTCTTTCACAAAATAGATATCACCCTTGCTGCTGTGGCTAACAAAAGCGCTGTATACGTCAGCTTTTATTAGCCTCAATATTACCATTAGCAAAATATAGAAACAGTGCGAGTTTGGGTTATTGAAGCGGATATAGGCTCGTTTTTACCTATATAGATAGATGCTATACGCTTATTTTATGAAGGGACAACAGGGCTTTGATTAGGTGGCTCTCGTTTTGTTGTTGATCGCCGACAAACCTAGACTTCGACTCATTTCTATCTGTTCCCATCGAAAAGAAAGCCTTTTTCACCACTTGGCGTTGGAAAGAAGTAGAATCACCATTTCTGAACACTGCTAGCATTTTTTGAAAATAAATTTTAGAAGTAGTCAAACGGCTTCTATTTTGCTCGCGCATGCGGTACCATATGTGATCGATCTCTCGCTGTGGTAGTTAACAAATACCCAGTTATGCAACATATGTAATAGCACCATTGGACTTCGAGCACATCCAACCATATTGTCGCATTTTTCCCTTCCCCTCTCCCTCCACTCATTTCGGCAGTGTATCAAAACTGGATCTTTAAAGGCAGTGTCCGGGCAAAAACACGATTTTGAGATTTTGTGCTTACTTGGGCCTATTCGCTACGCTGAATCCGAAAATGCACACTGGAAAGCGCGAAAACGGCAAAAAAGGGCTCTAACACAGGAGGGAAATGAGCAGGTGGGCGGGGTCCTCCCCACTGCAAATTCACGTTCCCGGCTTCCAGAGCGACCTTCTCGCTCCCGGTTTCAAGTCAATCATTCGCACTTGGCCGGTATCGATGTTAGAACGGCTAGCGGAATCGAGAAAATCGCTCCGGAAGCTGGGAGTGTGAAATCGCACTGCGAAAGCCCCGCCCACCTGCTGATTTCCCTCCTATATTAGAGTCCTTTTTCGCCGTTTTCGCGCTTTCCAATGTGGATTTTCGGATTCAGCATGGCGAATAGGCCCGTATAAGCACGAAATCTCAAAATCGAGTTTTTGCCCGGACACTGCCTTTAAGACACAAAAGTATATCAGTCACAACCGAAACTGTAAAGTATAAGATAAATTTATCACGGGTTTTTTAAAGCACATAATTTTATTCAAACGGAAATCAGCTCTGGAAATCATTTACGTCACACTTGGGTAAAAAATTTGAAATTCTCCAAATTGGCATTTTTGCAGCTAAAAAGACCTACTGCAAACAGCTAATAGTACCTTCTTCGACGATTATACAGAATACCGTGATAGTTTCAAAAATGATCGAAGCTTACAGTCTACAGTTTCCAATACACTGTAAACCTGCAAGTTGTAGCCCGATCCTGATAATGACGGGATTATAGTACCTATAAGATAGAATTCGCTAAATGGTGTATCCATAAGACAGGAAGTGGGCGGGGCTTACAATGCACATCAAAGAGTATATTTTCTCATTGCTAGGATGATCCACAATACATTATCGTTATCTATGTGTAATCAAAAATTTCTTATTCAGAAAATATAGACTTACGGGGCTAGCGGCTATTTAATTATGGACAGCAAAAGGGACAAGGGTAGCTCTCAACCCAAAACGCGATTCGTGGAGTTTGCATCTTACGAGCAATAGGTATAGATGTTTCCTAGAAATTTAGGTCTATATCAACAACTTCAGTGAACAAGCGGATGCAGTTTATAGGCATACCAAAACCACAGAATAAAAGTCGGTGTACTGTGTGATTGAATCCGTATAATGCTGTATAATTTTTGACGCTGATTGTTTCTATATGACCTGCAAGTTTGTTTTTAATAGGGGTATACAGCGACGGTGCTGATCTCTCCGGGCAATCTTTCAGCGTTACTCAAAGCTATTCCAAAGCTGTTCATTGGAGATTCTTTGAAAAGCCATAGTTCAATGAATCTGATTATGTCGTGTTACAGCAAGATTTGTAAGATACCGTATCATTCGCAAAATCCGAGCAGCTTGATGGCTGTCTAAGAAACGGCTACAACTTCGCTTGCGCCGAGTTCTTAGAGTTTAAGGGATTGAACATAGACAACTAATCTGCATCTAAGTTTATTCCATTAAGATTTTTAATTGTACTTCGTTTCCAATGATTAGTTAAAGGAGAACCGTCTACTTCAGAATTTTTCAACTGCTTTTATTAGAGGTTCTTCAATGAGGGTGTCTAAATTAGAAAATACGCTGCATTTCTATGTGTTTAAGCTGGTGGAGCTTACGGTACTATTCATAGACTAAATTTTCAAAAATCTGAAATCACCGATTTGAGTGCTAGGAAGACGCTATAGACGTCTTCGATAACAATAGATTGACACATAAAATTGGGTTGCAATGTAAACTGCGCAAATTGAAATACTGGAGCCAACGGCCACAGCTGTTCATAGTCAATTGACGCTATGAACAGCTGTGGTATATCAATATAAGTATAATAAGTCACCTAATTTTCTACAGCAATGAGTTGGAGTCAGAAAAAAAAAGAAAGAAAATGGAGAAACTGCGAACATAGTAAAACAGTAATGGTGTCAAATAAAAACGGCGATTTTGCAACTGTTTTTGTTCCGTAAGGCTTAAGGCCATTCGATACCCAATAAAAGTGTATTATAGTTTTTAAAACTGATGTTCAATAGTTGAAATTAGTTTTTCTATGAAAAGTGGATTGAATTCGCAAAAAATTTAATGCCAACCATGCATTAGTCGATATATCGTATCATGTTAAAGCTCTGCAAGCGATTTAGACAGATTTTCAAGTTTAAGTGAAAGCAACCACAAACTGCAGAAGACAATCTACATCGTGTTTGCGTTTACTACTGCTGAAGTGTTCTGCCTGTAGCCAAAAATGTGGTGTAGATGCTTTAGTATGTATGTTGCCAAGAATCTTATCCGAATAGCAGCTAAAATTTTCAAATCTTTAATTTTTTCAAAACTAGTTCCCAACCAGCAAATAGTTGCATGAGTAGCGGTCAATGCCTCCCTGTGCCTCATTAATCGAGTTCCAAGAGGCATACCACAGACACTGACTGCTAGCACTTTGCTCTTCAACTGACTGAACTTAACCCATCAATTGAACTCAAGTCAAGTGAAGTAATGACCGCCCCCTTCCCATGCTAAAAGCATAGCAAGGGAACTGACAGTTGGCTATCCGACCACCTGCTGCAGTCACTTCCACTTGCATCACTTCAGGATCAGTTGAGACTTGAACTGATGTTACACTAATGCAAATGATGGGGAAAAGATGAGAGGCAGAGAACATTACCATAAGTTGCTCCTAAGTAACTTACGATCATCATTTGCCTAACACTGCGGACAAAATCGGCGCAAAACTGCACAATACGTGATTTTAGCGTGGAAAGAAAGAAAATAAATTCTTGTTTGTAAAGTTTGCTGACTAATTTCGAAAAGCTGCTCAAAACAAGAATTTATTGATTCGACTTATTGAGTCCATGCTGCAATCATTTCATTTTTTCATAAATCTTTCGTCAAAAATGTGTCTTTTGTTTTTCCATGCATGTGCTAAGCGAAGTCCTTGTTAGCAGTTATCATCGATTTTGCGATAGTAGTCGCTATCAAAGATACAAGCGCCAGGTGATAGAAGCATGGTTCTAGCCGGTGTTGAACGGTGGCCACGCGCATTAAGTTTCAGTCGCTTACCTGTTCGACCAAAGGGCTCACATCGTTTTTCTTCTCAAGAACACACATGATCATCATGATTAGAAAGCGATTTGCATCCAGATCAATAGCTCACTGGATGCTGGACTGAGGGGTCCTACGTTTAACACAGGCGCGCACCAGTAGAGTTGCGCTGATGGGGGGTTTACTACGAGCCAATGTGTCACTAAGTGCAACCCTGACGTTTGCTACGACTCAAGGCACAATCATCTCTTTGCTGTCGTGTCTTTTAAAAAAGCACCGACGGCATCCTAATGCATTCGTCATCAATATCGCAACTTCTGCCAGTGTGTGCTCAAATTTTCGATGTTCATCGACAACGGTGCAATACAGTGCCTGCCAAGATTATGGATTGCGTAAACTGCACTACCTTCACAACTCTCCAAAAACCACAATGCGCATTAGGTATCCCAAATCGTCTCCTTTGTAGTCGGATAGCACATGCAAAGCGTTCGATAAACTAAATCTCAGACTCAAAAAAAAGTGCTTGCCTCTACTCCATTGCTTTTGAAATTCACTAAAAGTACCCCCGCTCGGAGAATCTCTCCACCAACACAATAACGCTTCTTCAGCTGAACTGATCGAGCTTTACTACAGGCCATAGATCTACGATGAAGTAGTAAGCCCTTAGGCATCACCCCTAACCGATGCTTTTGCGTTTTCGTACATTAGCCGAGTATATCGTTTTAGCTTACTTGTCGAGCCATTGCTGAGAACTATAATATGGCAACTCGGATGTCGTGGATGTTTTACACAGCGGATCAGGTTGCATGGAAAAAGGTTGCTATTCCACAGCCCGTCCTGTAGTACAAATACCAAACGAAGCACGGTTTCATGGGAAAGACAGAGATGAAACCAAGAGCGCAGGCAACTTAAAGAGGGAGCTAAACCTCGTACTACCGATAAACACGAAATTGATTATGTAACAGAAGAAACAGTTGACACTTTTAGATATCAAACTCGTAATGGAGCCAATAAATAGACACTATGACTATGATGACCGCAGCACTTCTTCCTTTGTGATAGAAGGAATTTTGAGCATAGAACGATTACTGCTTTTATTCTTCGCCATCTTGTTTGGACTCGTCTTTTTAGCTATCTCTCACCTTTACCTTTTGAAATCAATTGGGCAATCGGTAAAATCGGCTATCTTATGTCGAGAAGCTCAAAAAGAGCCTTGAACTAGAATTGTTGGTGTTGATTGTACCGTAGCAAGAGAATCTACACAGGTTTCTATGACATGAAGAGTAACGACAAATTTTGTGCTAATTGAAAAGTTCTGAACACGTTTGATACTTTGTATACTATGTGCATTGTTTAACAATACCACCAATGTTGTTGTTCTAATTACATTCTAAAAAATGAACAGAGTATTCTTCACATTACTGAAAAATGGCTGAGCGTATTCGGCGAGAAGCAGAAATACAATCTAGACCGCTGAAAAGAATTTTTGAAATTTTTGCCCAACCAAATGCAGGAGAAAGTTATATGAAGTAGGACTTTTTGAGCAATAATTTTTCATTGTGTTTACAGATACGTTTTATCCTAAACACCAAGTAAAGCTGTTTTTTTGTGTCGTTTGCGGAAAGCAAGGAACGTATCGCATGAACAAGCATCTGTCCCTAATGACGTGCTACCTGAAGATTCCATAGAATACAAGGTTATTTTATATTACGGCTTTGATTTTCAGGTATAAAGTAATGCAAGGTTTAAATTAGCATATCTTTCTAAATGTAGACTGTCGACCAATTAGGACGTGGGATTCCCAGTTCATTGACGAAGCAAAAATTATCAATAGTGCGTAGGCGTAACCGATGGAGGATGGGAAATATACAACGATTTCAAACAAGAATAAAAATGTGTGGCTTACCTATTGAAGGAGCGAGTTAACTCGATACTATAACGTGTTTACTTTTGCACTATTAACCAGCAAATTGCTAAGTATCCCTTTGGAAACATCAGGATCGCAGTATTGATCGCTCAGATATAGACGTCGTGACGAAGCCGAAATCGAAAGGCAAAAGTTGCAAGAAGGTTTGAAAAAGGTGAGCATAATTGTTGCGTATGGATCTCAAGAATACATGAGATAAGTTATCCAAACTGGAAGGTGCAAAATGAATTAGCGAAGTTAAAATTGCGATATGAAAGGAAACTCGGCGTACAGGATACAAGACATGGCTCCAGAAGAAGAACTTGTTTCAAAGGACGTGATGGAGCATAAACCGTTGAGCGTCTCCAAACAGCTTATCATTCTAGAGTAAATTTTGTTTGAAGAGAGGCGCTAAAGCCGTCTAGTTCACGGCAAACACCCACGATAACGACAGTACAAAGGCATTTACTGTACACATACTTTGGTGACGCGGATTTTCGAGATTGAAGAATTTTGCAAAAACCTTAACGAGAAATTACAGTACATGTGTAACAAGTGAATAGCCCCATAGGCGGAGATCAAGTGGAGGAAGCATTCAAAGCTACGCGAAAGTTCGAACTCATGTCTTCCCACAAAAAAGATTTGCCGGACTACTATTAAAGATTATTATGTTTCGAAAAAACATAATAAGTCAAGCATTAGCTTATCAATTACGCATATGCGCAAAAAATGATGTGCGCAACTGGACTTTTCAGATTGACGAAGTGGCCGAAATCAAGTCTTATCGTAAATTAGACCGCAACGTCATCCAGTGCTTATACAATTCGAAAAGTTTGTTCGCGAAACACTAGTAGCTATTACAATTTGCTAATCTTTATAATTGTGCTGATTGATTACACTTACATCAATTATTGCTTAGCAAAGTGTTCCGTCGAGAAAGGAAGACAAACTGAAGAACGGTATATGAAATTATTTATAGAACTATGAGGGCTCGAGACAGGTCAATTGCTGCATCCTTCGAAATTGGAACTTTCCTCATGCTACATTGCCAGGGTTAACGAGCCGGTCCCAGTCATAAGAAGCTATCTACTCCTGCGAGATTGTGAATACGTTTACAAGGCATTTGACTTGCTACAAGAATTGTGCTGTATACGTTTTTAAAGTGCTTCAGTTCTAGTGAGGAGTAAAGAAATCGACTCAAATGCTTTCAGTATTCATGGCAAGCTGAACTATTCGTGTTAGAACTTTCCCTAAGCAAAGATATCCACTTTTCTTTTTTTGAAGTTTATCGCTTCCCGATTGACCACTTTGTCGGTGGAGCAACAGTAACAAATTACTTCATCATAAGTTGGAAGTTGTTCAATGGTTCATTGCATAAGAGTGCAAACCTAGCAAACTTAGCGTTTATGAGAGACCGGGATTTTTTCCTTCCTCAGTGGTCTTTGATTTTTTTTAATCATTTGAAGAAGTGCAACTTTTTGTATCCCGAATTTTGTCGTCAAATAGGAGACCCAAGATGAATAGAGTTTATATCGTTTCAGGTTGCATTGATCTAAATTTCAACAAAAATGAAATAATTTCCGAAATTTCGCAGTGAAATAGGGAGCGGGTGAACAACTACAAAGTAAATTGTCTGCCAAACTCAGCTTAAAAACGAGATCATGCTCATCATTTTTTGATGAAGGTTTATTAGAAAGCTGCGACTTCAACTCTTATATGAAATACTCTTGAGAGTTGTGTATAGCTTGTAAATTCTTAACTTATGGGAGATTCCCATGCGAAAAATGCGGACTGGCCTTGAAGCCATTTGAACGCGCTGAAAAACTTGTTAAACCTTCTTTACGAGCAATAGTTTATGTACTTTCTTGTTAGCAAATACTGCCATTCGCATACGCTGGCAAAGTGGGAAGATCTGCCCGCTATATTGTGTGAAATGGACGATGCGAGTATGATCGGCTCTCTGAATCGTATAGAGGCGCAGTCTTGCAGATTATTACTAAGCGGTAAACTTGTAGATTTCTACTCCTGGACATAGCCGTTCAAGCTCTCTAGCAGTAAAAAATCAAGCATACTGAAAGGCCAAGCAAGCGCTGCGGCAGAAAATGACGTTCAAATGCAGATCATCGATTAAAAAATCACGTTAGCCCAGGAAATTTTCATCAAGCCACGTACCGCCCATTGTTTGCATGCAAGTGTGATCGCGCTAAATCCGTGATATCTGCCGTGCTCCACGGCTATACCTATGATAGGCGGAAAGTAGAACTATTGAAAGTAGATGTTGTGCGTTTCGAATGCGTCTTAAGTTCATGACTGATGTGAAGCGGGTTACAATGAGTTTTATAAACATTAAGGGGAAGGGGGATAGGGGGATAGCGGCAACGGTTGGTACCGAGGCCACGGGAGACACTGCCGGTTCACTCTCGTCGGCCAGCCTAGCCTCGAAATAGTTGATGCATTTAAATTGAATCCCGATAGATTTGAGCCAATTTTGTTTTTCTTAGTTTGAGTAATAGCTGCTGAAAGCACCAGCACTGGAAGCGAAATAAGGCAACTGAGATTTTAGCTAGATCATGATTTGATAACTTGGTATTAAGTATAAAAGAATAGCTAAGCCACTCTTGAAAGAAAGTTTATCATGTCTGAAAGATCATTTCACTTTGGTATCTCAAAACGTAGAAACCTCAGATTTTGATAAAACTTTATCCACAGTGGTTATTTAACACACTAATTACGAAAATGATGTTAACACGCTTGATAAGGCTTTTCTATCGTTTAATGTACGTTTACGATGGATCAGTAATGTGTTTGTAATTTGCAAGAGACTTGTAACACATCATGTTGTCGCCAACATCGGTATTATTATACTTCGATCGCGACGCCCTTCCCTCTGCCACCAAGTACGGTATGTTACACCCCAAGCTTGACACTGGACGGGACTTCTTACTAACTTAAAGTTCAATCTAATCAAATCCAATCTACTGTCCAAAACCGCGCATTTCTTTGGGAGATTCCTCTTTCGAGAAACGAGTCGCAACTCTATATGTATAGAATACATTCGAAACACTGAAAAGCCAGTCTCTTTTGAAAAATTAGTGATGACGAATTGTCAATGGACGTGCCGTATGCTTATCCTCGTATAATAGTCTGATACGCCTATCCCCAACTGAAGAAGTCTCGAAGTCGTCTCTGACTTTTAAAAATGAAAGATCTTCAAGGCTGCCCAGGTCAACCGCGAAGGAATTGATACGATATAGATGGGGAGTGGGAAGAAGAGGGGGGTTGGAAAGAAGAAATTACGGATGTCGACAAGATGGAGGGGGAAAGTATTGTGAATTTTCATAGCAAACACAATAGGAGTAGACATGTTTGTACAGAAAACCACCAACCAATCACAAAGCACAGTCCGCTTGTCACTCACCGAACTTCGAATTTCACCGAAATCGCACTGCATTGCCATATCTTGGTTCAGAGTGGAAAGGATTTAAATAGAGAGGTACCATTTGACTCAGCTGGGCATGCGCATCTTCTCATGTACAGAAGCGCGTTTGATATAATAGGCGGTCAGATTTCACGAAAAATTTGACGGTAATTTACTCTGTATGCAACGCACAAGTATACTGAGTAACCTACGTAAACATTTGGCCTGGAATAGAAATTTGAATTCTTACTGTGCTTCTACATGAGTCGAAGTGTCCTCGTAGTCAGAACTTGTCCACTTCGGACCATTATATAGTGTGAACCCCGGCCAGCTTCCCATAGGTACCTCTGCGCCGCGCACGCAGCGCATGCCTTCACTGCGCTTTTCTTCGCAGCCGCAAGTGTTTTTTTATGTGTTTCTCTCTTTACTGACTTAGTTATTTCTGTAATCTTTTTATTTTAAGGTTTGGACTCACGAAAGCTGATTGTGATAAGTTTTACGATGCTTAAAATTTAAGAGCGTTTTTCTCAAAAAGTTCTTGTTTTTCTCGGCAGAAAATTGAGTATATTCAGGAAGATTTCTCTTCAAAGCTTTCTACACGGACGTAGCTTATCTATCCAGTTGTGTTTGTTTTTATGGATGATTTTAGTTCCTTTTTAATGCGGCATTGAAGCTTCTGCTTGTAAATTATGCTCTTGAGCGTACACTATTCAGGTTTTCGATGATCACGGAGGAAGAAAATTACAAAAGTATGATTGTCTCTTTCTTACTTCTAAGATTTTCACTCAGTACTGGTAGTATCGTACTAGTTTACATGAGACTGATTTGAGACTAGTGTTTATGGAAGCCGTGAAAGCGTTCTCTTCCGCTTAGGTTTGTTTTTCGAGGTGTGATTAAAGGGTTCCACTTCTTATTTCACTCCTATCTTTAGGTAAAAAATGCTTTTTGTTCATAAGTGAGATGAGAAGCAACAAGGGCGCGCGTTTGCGCCGCTGAGATACCTATGGGAGGCTGGCGGAGGCCTACACTATACCGGGATGCCAAGCGGGTTTTGATAATCTTCGGGACTTCGATGGCTTTTTTGACTGCTGTGCACTGCGCAAACATCCTTCGCACTATGCTGCGAGATTAAGGTTCGTAGTAAAACCTTCCTCAGGTCAGATAATCTGAGCTGACTTTCTCACAAATTCGTAAGTCAATTTTACGACCCCCCCCCCCACTACTCCTCCTGCTCCGATTTTATAAGAGTGCATGGTGAGCTGTTAGCCGAGTGGTCCATCAGCTGTCGCAATGACCTGCACTGCCTGCCGTAAGCGGAGCCGTCGCGTCGGCAAGGCTTACGCAGACAGTGTGTTTACAAGAAGGCCCAGAGAAACCGTAGGTTGCTCGTGAGTAAATTACGGACACGTTAGCTGGCCCAATTCTGCAGACGACAGTGCAAAATTGCACAATTAGGGGCATACGGATAGGAAAATCAATGAACAGCTGATCGCAGCAAAAATAGGGTATCAAATCTTCTTTATAATTATTTCGTTGGGATACCTCGATCAAATCCTTATTTTCAAAAAATGTTCGAAAAAGAAATTAATTTTTTTTTCATTTTTTAGAATTTGAGATTTTTCATGGATGTTAATGGTAAATTATTGTATCCGATTTATGTCCCTGCTTGCGCAGCAAAATCCTCGACATCGCCCACCATCGATTTTCTCATAGTGGCCGCCATTACAGGATTGCCTCAGCGATATAGCAAAAAACGGTGGCGCTTGCCGGTAGCGAATCACATCCGCGTGTAACACATTAGTTCTAGCCATTTGAGCAAGCCTTCACAATCGAACGTTTTTTTCAAACACTCACTTTCTACCATGTCTACAAGACACTCCGCATCCGGATGATGGATGCGTACGACAGTGCGCAGCCATCATTCGATGCTCGTCACAGCTCGTCACTATGCTTAGGCGCCGTAAGATCAACCTAGGCCCGTCTCAGAGGAATTGCACCGACGGGGGATGGGTTTTCTACGGTGCTTGGATTGTTTCGTTGCATCTGCAGTGAATAACAAATCTTCAAGTTCAAAAATTTTGTTCAATGTTTTTTGTGTGGCATCTAAATTTGTTAGATGGGTAGATTCTCCGAGCTCACTACTCCTCATGACCTGCATCTCATTCTTCAGTACGAGCACCTACTTTACAACCTGTTCATTTGGACTTAAAACTTTTCGCTATTGCGTATTCTTGAACATTATACTCATCCACATTTTTGGCATGCACGGAGAGGCACAAAAGGTACTATAAACTGCGCAAAAACTGTATTTCATCCGCATTTTTTCCTTCGAAAGAATAGCATTTTTCACCGTTGCAAAAATTAATGTCACAAGCGTGAAGCTAATCCGAAGCAATAGTTTTGGTCTGAAACGTTTTTATCTCTAGCACTTCGATTACATGTACAATCTGTGTAACGGTTTATTCCTTTCCAATTACCTCAAGCGCAATGCTAGATCCCCTGCCGCACTCGCGGGCGCACGCTAGGGCGTTCCAATCTGCCGCATCGATCTGAGATTGCTACGCAATATGCACGCGCTGCTGATGCGTAATCGCTACGGGAAAGGGAGCAAGTGGTTGATATGAACTGTATCTCATATTGCTGAAATATCGAGTCGTATGCTGAAAAGACGCAAAGGCAAAAGTATAAGAAGCCAGTGCTTAAGAAATATCAGATCTGCTGATCACATAAGAAAGAATCCATAATTGCGGTTATGAAGAATATCAACAAGTGTTCTCAGTTTTGTTTAATTTTGAATCTTGCACGTTATGCAGCGTCGACACAGGTAGCAGCTGCATCTTGGGACTGCATACATCAACATTCCTCTCGTGAGGATAGAAGCTTATTAGAAAACTTCATATACTAAAGCTCCAGATATCTAAATTTCACGCCATATAACTTATCTCTGAATATCCTCACCATCCTTCACAATGAACATATTGAACAGAGTCAAGAAGCTGTACAAGCCGCATTTGCCAGCTTTTTGTGTGATCCCCTGATGATCCCCTGTGGCCGACCGTCCCTTCAAAACATTTTTCTTTCTTCGAAGTTAACAAGAATCTTTTAAAGAACTACCGTTATTTGATCCAACAGTGCTGAGCATGTTGCTGATAAGAGCAAATAAGTTTTCGAGAATCGAATTTTTCGACAAACCCCAACTTTCAACTGGTGGTTCATCGCAAATTTCATGACTCCAGCATCATTTGTTTTTACCAGCAACGTGCTTATCAGTGCTGGGTCCCATAATCGGTACAACTTTGTTGTATTATCGTTAACTTTAAAGAAAGAAAGATAACTTTTAAAAAAAGACCACTTGGCCGCTGGAAATCATCGGGGTCATACAAAAAGCTGAAAAACGCGGCTTGTGCAGTTTCTCGCTCCTATTCAATAAGTTCAGAGTGAGGGATAGAAATACTTGTGGACAGCGTGATATGCGCCAGATATCTGGATATGAAGCTTTCTTTTAAGGTGCGATCCCCTCCCAGCGGGTATGTTAATGCATGCAGACCTTGGTATCAAAGTGGTGGTCCTATCTCGAAACTATCTGACATTTCGCTCGACTTCACATCGAAAATGAAACGCTTTGCTTGTGCTAACTTTCAGTGCCCCGCTTTGTATCTCGTTCAGCGGAGCTTTCTATCATACAAATCAATCGCACTTGCCTAGCAGACAGATTCGTGTGATTTTAGAAGACTCTCTATACTTATTTTCAAGTCCATTTCAGCATTATTGAGGAGTGGAAAAGAACTAGTAGTTAATTTTGTGAAACGCAGTGTAAATTTGTGAAATCCTTAAAAGTTTCAAGGAATATTTAAAAAGTGGAGAAGGTAAGTGCCGGCCCTGCAATACCGCTCACATTTTTTGAAAAATAGACGCGAATGTATGGACATGTATGGACATGTACGGGCATGTCCATACATGTATGTGGTGTCGCGTTGCCATATCTCGCTTCAGAGTGGACGAATTCTGAATCCAAAGCCACCATTCGATTCAGCTCCGCGCGGAGAATCTTTTGATATATTGGAAGTGGGGGTACGATGTCTTCGATATTCCGTTTCCAGTTTTTTTTCAATTTGTTCTGCGGAGGTCATTTCGCGAATATGTGAAGCAACGCCTACCCAACATAGAAGACTTGACTAAGTATTATTTGATAATACTGTTCACTTAGATTACTGTGGGCCAAAAAATAGGCTCAGACTTCTTTTCAAAAGAGATAGAAGCGTTGGTGAATTTTGGAAAAATCACGTGTTTTTAAATTCTACTCGCCACAACTTCCTTCGGAATCAATATATTTTGAATCCGAAAACAGCTTCTTGCTCAGCTCATTAAGGCGAATCTTCCTATTTATAGCATGTCCTTGATATTTCGATTTCAGTATTCTTGAATCTTTCTGAGGACGTCTTTTCGCGAAGGTGTAAAGCAGCGAGCATTGCCCCGAGTACATTCCAGCAAGAATCTTTCGATAGCACTTTTTCTGTAGATTATGATGTGCTAAATAATAGCCGCAGGTTTCTTTTCAAAGGAAATAGAACAGCTGGTGAATTGTGGAAAAATCTTGTCGTCCAAAATTCTACTCGTCATATCCGCAGGATACGAAGCTATCTTGCTAAGCAGATGTGAGTTTCGAAATCAGCGGGTCCGATAACCTCTGTGAGCAAGTTTTCCGATACGTTTCGGGTTATTCCATTTTTTCTCGTTTTACGCTTCAGAAGCTCGCCGATGGATTTTGGAAAATGTTGATGCTCCTGAATTGTAAGTAAGCTTCACTTATAGAGTTTTTCGAACACGCTCTTTACGAAAATTATGGTCTTGAGGATTATAGGTTTTTTGGAGAGATACGGTGAGGTGACTGTAACTGCATCACGAAAGTGCGTAACTTTGGCCGCACTTTTCGCGTATCTGTCAGAGACATTGCCTGCTTGCTCTCAGTCAAAGTTACTAGGAACTGTGCTATTGAATGGTGCATTACTCAGGCTCCAGTCTGTGCAATCGCCGAGTTACGAGCCTACGAAAACACGTCCTAATGAATTTTGCCCAAAATGTGAAGATCGCATATTTCGTCGAAATTTCTCCGTGAGCGCTTGTACAACGGCTGATCAAATCCTTCCACATGTTTGATGGATCTTATTGTGTTTGGTTTGGTGAGGACTTGTTTTCGTAGGCTCGTAACTCGGCGAATTTCACAGAGTGGAGCCTGAGCTATGCACCATTCGATATCACAGTTCCTAGTAACTTTGACTGAGAGCAAGCAGGCAAAGTTTCTGACAGATACGCGAGAAGTGCGGCCAAAGCTACGCACTTTCGTGATGAAGTTAAACTCACCTCACCGTATCTCTTCAAAAAGACCCTGTAATCTTCAAAGACTACGATTTTCGTAAAGAGCGCGTTCGAAAACTTCTGTAGGCGAAGTTTCCTTACAATTCAGGAGCATCAACATTCTGACCAAAATCCATCGGCGAGCTTCTGGAGCGTAAAACGAGAAAAAATGGAATAACCCGAACATGTCGGAAAACTTGCTCACAGAGGTTATCGGACCTGCTGACTTCGAAACTCACATTTGCTTAGCAAGATAGCTTCGTATCCTGCGGATATGACGAGTAGAATTTGGGACGACAAGATTTTTCCACAATACACCAGCCGGTCTATTTCCTTTGAAAAGAAACCTGCGGCTACTATTTAGCACATCATATCTACGGAAAAAGTGCTATCGAAAGGTTTTTGCTGGAATGTACTCGGGACAATGCTCGCTGCTTTACACCTTCGCGAAAAGACGTCCTCAGAAAGATTCAAGAATACTGAAATCGAAATATTAAGGACATGCTGTACATAGTAAAATTCGCCTTGATGAGCTGAGCAAGCTGCTGCTTTTTGGATTCAAGATATACTTATTCCGAAGGAAGTTATGGCGAGTAGAATTTGAAAACGCGTGATTTTTCCAAAATTCACCAACGCTTCTATCTCCTTT
The DNA here is from genome assembly GCA_958299035.1 of Cylicocyclus nassatus. Taxonomy (NCBI): domain Eukaryota; kingdom Metazoa; phylum Nematoda; class Chromadorea; order Rhabditida; family Strongylidae; genus Cylicocyclus; species Cylicocyclus nassatus. The sequence continues at coordinate 36,225,734 of CATQJL010000001.1, read as the reverse complement.
GGAAAGAAGTGTGAGCCTATTTTTTAGCGCACAATAATCTACAAAAACAGTATTATCGAATAGTTCTCAGTAAAGTCTTCTATGTTGGGTAGGCGTTGCTTCACATATTCGCGAAAGGACTTCCGCAGAACAAATTGAAAAAACTGGAAACGGAATATCGAAAACATCGTACCCTCACTTCCAATATATAGGAAGATTCTCCGCGCCGAGCTGTCGAACGGTGGCCTTGGATTCAGAATTCGTCCACTCTGAAGCGAGATATGGCCACGCGACGCTTGTATGGACATGTCCATAGATGTATTGACATGGCCGTACATGTCCATACATGTCCATACATTCCGTCTATTTTTCAAAAAATGTGAGCGGTATTGTACTTGAGACACCATATTTATTTTCATACCTCCACATTTTCCTATCAGCGTTTGTGTGCTTCACCTTATAATCATGATCGTAAATCCTACTGACTAACTAACTTTTGCGTTTCCTGTGCCTACTTCCATGTTGAACATGAACGGCTTCTCAAAGAAAAACCATTTTCAACACTTTGAGGGCATATTTGTATTTGATGCAAGTATGCATGTTGGGACTAATGCAAATGATTACCCCAAAAAGTTTGTCTGATAACTGAAATCAAACTGGATTTCACGAGTCATCAACTAGGGTTTCTTGGATCCTCTTTGGCGAGTCGCATTGTTCAATATCTGGGCAGTTGCAGTTACATGTTATTTAATCAATCAATGGTATATAAAATGTAAGCAGCGTTTGTGGTGTTGGAAACACATGAGTGTCTTCATTTGGTTTTCATCGTTGAGCCGTACAAGTAACAACAAAAATGCTTTACTAACGAGCGTCTTGTAGCGACGGAGCAAATCCGATACGCTTATTTTTCATGTCATGTATATTACAGTATTGACGTATGAAAGGATCACCAAGAAACCACTGTGGTCCGAACCGTGAAAAAACCGGGAATACTGCTAGAGTGCAAACGTTTTTCCCGACTTCTACAATCATGTTGACTCTCTTGATGGGATACTCGTTATCCCCGATTATGAGTGTGAAGTCGTCACCTTCAGCAGCACAGTCAACGTAGTAAGTGCCATCAGCTTCCTTGTACTAAAACTAAAATATTGTCGCAACAAAAAGCTCACTAATCTTAAAATCTAATACGTTAGTAAATGGTCATAGGGTTGCAATCACTTACTCTTTCTCAAACTTTTGCTACTGGATTCCTTTTTTCAAAACTTTTTTCATATCTTTGTTTCAGAGCGTACCACAAGCTTGACTTATTACTGGAGGTTTTCAAATTTTAAAGCAGTAAATCCAAATATCACGATTAAAATGCAATTTGCTTTCGTTAAGCAATAAAAATAATACGATTATATGATACACACAAAAGCACGATCTTCAAAAACAAGCATTAAAAAAATTAGCAAAGTGTTTTGCCTTTGCCCTTTGCAATTTTTTGAGCATTTTTCAGTTGAGGCTTAGAGGAACTCCATATAGGACATGCAGGCGGACAGGACTAAATTTGGATTATGGGTGAGAAGCAGCATGAGTTTGACAAACAAATGCTCAAGGCGAAACTGAGAAATTGTTTGAGATGGTGTTACATCACGTGTGAGTGCCGCCATAGCATGTGGTATTGAAGATATTTGCCTCTTTTGGCATTCATTTCAGTCTCTGACTGGTAATGTCTCCCTCCAAGCGCGTCCAAACTGCGCAAACCCTTGGCTTACAAGGGAAAGATACACGGTGTCTACGGCTTTTTGAGGGGGTTGTATACCATTACATCTAATTCCAAATATGACTTCCGTTTCTGCTAATCGTTTTACTAAAACAAATTGTAAAAGATTTTTGCGTCAGGCTTGGTAGCCCAAGTGAAACACGATTAAAAGGCTAATATCGCCGATACACTATGGTGCAGTGATTAGTCCGACATTCTCACAAGTAGATGCAGATGTGAGTTCAAATCCTTTTGTGTTAGCTTTGCATTGTCTCTCGGGATGCGGCTATTACCCAACAGCTGCTCAGATGGAGGTTGGCCTAAGGCGAACCTCTGGTAGTGACCTCCGCCCGTAGGCAGCAGACAATTCCTTCTTTCCCCTTTCCCTTCCCTTTGGTATATAGCTTGCATATAATAAAGATTATACTAGGTTGTCCCGAAAGTTTTGTCGGTTTTTTCATTGCTCACTAAAACTCAAAGAACTTCAGTCCATGAACGTTCTAGGTACCATTTGATTTAGATTTTCATCCTCTTTCTTACAGCTATCTTTGCTCTCTGACCTACCCTGTCTTTGCAATGTTATCGCCATGGCTTTTTGAGCAGCTCAACAGTGACGCCAAACCTTTCGTAAATTTTAAAAATTTCTATCCTAACACTCTTGAGGAGCGCTGGTAACCGTTATGTAGAGCAAAGCTTTGGCTACATTGTATCCATTTTAGATTACGTGGGTCACGTTTACCAAGTCCGTATAATTATTTAGTTAATAAAAACCGCGGCTTTTTGATTACCTTCGCCACGTAAAAGTACCGAAAATTCCAAAAAGTTGTTTTTTCAAAGCAAGTCAAACTGAGTAATGTTGCATAAATAGTGTTCAATAAGAATCATGTTGCAATTGGCAGAAACTTCAGAAGTTTTCATGTTTTTGCTCCAGTTGCGTGTTTCATGACTTTGCCAAGAATCGAGACCTCCGAAGAAATGATTTTTTGAAGTGAAATCAGCAGATTAGTGGAGTCCAAAAGTATCGTCTTGTAGTACGAGAATTTCTCTATTTAATCCTTACTTAACCCTTTCCGAAACTTTTAAATGAAATTTTCAAAAATTAGCCGAACTTTGAGCAAACAAAAATAACGGGTGAAGAATTTCAGCAATCATAAAAGAAAGCATACAGGATTGTGGCTCGAAAATGTAACCACAAGAAAGAGAAGGAAAAGATGCATCGAATACATGCTGAAGCTCACATAGATCTTCATTGTGCATGGTCTTATAGTGGTCTGAAAAAACCGACAAAACTTTCGGGACGACCTAATAGTAAGACTAATGTAAACCCCGCTACACCTCAGGTAAAGGCAAGTCCAGCCTTTGTTCTGAAAAATCTTCCATGTCAGAATAGAAGCAAAGCCACCCTTTATCTTGACAGATCACTCCTTTTTTGAAAGTTAGGCATCCTAAAAGAACATGCACGCCCAAAAATTCCGGATCAGTTTTATATGACTCCTATCTTTATGCTAAAAGGTGCTTATAAAAAGAAAATGAATGCATGGCAAACAAAGTGACGGAAATCTATGATAAAGTCTTGAATCATAGGAATTGCTCGCGATGGCATCGGATAAAGAACAAGTCAAGAATGGGTACATTTTAGGGCAAATAATAATATTCTCTTTCAGTTTTCCAAATTTTTGAAGTTTAAGGGCATGCATAACATTTAAAAAGAAGCCCAATTGAGGCCAAAAACTGAAACACTGAAGGGTACGAACTCACACCTGCAGGGAGCTTGTGAGACTCTCATACTAACCACATACAGTCTGATAGCTTGAGTCTTGTAGTTTTCATAAGAATAATTTGGGCCTGATTTATATTCTTCGCTCTGAGTAAAGGCTGGTGAAAGCGCAGCCATTGGAATCGAAAAATGGGACAAACGAGATTTTGGCCTGCTTCTAATTCCATAAGATGGCTATTTAAAGCAGGATTCATGGTATTGGAAAAAACAGAAAGAGTGCTTTGTATTAAGTACAAAAAAAATTAGCTACTATTATACTTTTGAATATATTTAATCATGTTTGAAAATGACCACTTTACTCGGGTGGTGTACCATTAACCCTCAGAATTTGCTAAAACTCAACCCATGGTGGTTATGTGACATGATAATTACGAATACTTGCCTAATTGAGAGCCTTTGTGTCATGCTTACGGAAGGCAAAGAATATTGCTGGTAGGGGGAGGGGGTATCGAGACGAACAAAAAGGGAAGGGATCGTATTTGGCGCTTGTGTGCCACACCTCTTGCGCGACCCTGGTTATTATCGGTAGAGGTTGGCTAATTTAGCACAATAAAAAAATGGAGGAAAAGTCCGGACCTCGCGGTCCGACCGGACACTGTACGCAAGGCTGCTTGGGGAAAAGCGCTACTGACTCAAGAGTCAGTACTTTAGAGAATCGCCAAGAATTAGCATGATGGGGTTATATAACTTGCCAGACACGAATCTCATATCCATTTGTTGATTTAACGCCTCGTGTTTTTTGTTTAGGGAGACACCTACCGTACAGTAGTCTACAGTAGTCTCAAAAATGGCCCCTGCTATGCTCTTAAATTTCGTTGAACCAAATGCCTACCATTATTCTCACTGTGACGTCAGAATTTGACAGAATTGTGGCTGCTGCTCTCGTACCTCTCATATACATAATGGCAATGAGTGCATCGTATACAAAAGGGAATGATTATTATATTGCAAAACTTTGTTAACAACCTAATGATGTCCTTGTACTTACTTAGAAACATACAATTAGATGACCGTCCTCACATGACGTGCGGGCCCCAGCACAGAAGTTGACATTGATCCCTGTTCCTCGCTTCAGACATCCACAACCTTCTTGGACGTCTTCGGTGGTTGCGTCCACGAGTACCAGGGGCGAGAGTCGTATTCAGCTGATTTCTTAGCTGGTCCATTCGTTCCACGAACACGTCTGCCCATCTCGTTGGTGGTCTTCCTCGAGGACGTTTGGCTTCGCGAGGAATCCACTCAGCTTAGTGTCCATCTATCGTCCGTTCTTCTCATTATGTGACCGATCCATCGGTGTTTCGCTTTCGCAACGTATTCCGCTGGGTCACGAAGACGGGACATTCTTCTCATATCCGTGCTGCGAAGTCCGACTAGATGTTGCTTGTGTCGGGTCATCTTCAGAAGACTGCGCTGGAGCGCTCTGTGGGTGGTCCTTGAAGCTTTCGACGTGGTTACGGTATCGGCCTTAGTCTCAGCTGCGTAGTTGGGGGCACGAAGCTCCGGGTCCGTCAGTTGGTCGGTGACTTCCTTCAGAGGCCCTCTTCCTCTCCTGTAAAGTTCTTCCTTCAACCCGAGATACACGTAGGAAGACGTCTTCATAATCAGGTCATTTCCATTTCTGCATCTTCGCAAAGAGCGTTCTTCATGAACTGAAACTTTTTCCGATTGATTCGCAGTCCGATCTTCTACTTCGTTTAGTTCCTTCAGCATCGTCTCCGCTTCAGTGATACTGCTCGAAAAGAGACGACGTAATCCGCAAAACGAAGGTTGGATAGGAATCTCCCATCAACTCATATGTCTCTCTCTTCCCAGTCCGACTTCATCACCCACTACAAGGCCGCGGTGAACAGCTTCGGCGAAATAGTGTCGCCTTGTCGGCCCCTTCTCAATTGGAATGGTCAGGGGGGGGGGCGATGGAATAGCTGCATCGTTGTTATACAGTACTTGTAGCAGTCGGCTAATGTCTTCACGTAAGCTGGGTCCACTCCTTGATCGACTAGCGCAGACAGGATGGCGTTGATTTCGACGCTGTCAAAGGCTTTCTTGTAGTCGACGAATGTTGGACGAGAGGCAGTCGGTACTCCCGGCAAACTTCTATAACCCTCGAAACCGTCTGGATGTGGTCCATGCAGCTGAATCCTTTGCGAAATTCAGCTTGTTCTTGGAGTTGGGCTTCATCCAGTGTCCTAGATATGCGTGCGAGAATAATCTTCGTAAAGAGCTTGTACAGCACACTCAGCAGGCATATCGGATGGTAATTTCGAAGATCTACCCGTTCACCCTTTTCAAAAAGAAGGACGGTTCTTGACGTTCCCCACTGGTCGGGAATCCTCTCCTTTTGAAGGTAGGATGTCAGGTGCGACGCTAGAATGTCGTGTAGACGGTGTCCTCCGGCTCGCAGAAGTTCGACGGAAAGATGATCTGGTCCTAGAGCCGTGGATGTCTTCATGGTCTGTATCGCGATACGCACTTCAGCAGGTAGAATTCGTGGTGGTACTTCTCCAATGGGAAAAACGGGTATCGGATGGGTGTTGATGAGCGGAAGAGGTTGGTGTTAAAGTTCTTCGCGATAAATTCCATCTCGTATCGGAAAAAGTCGGAGTCCCGTCTTCGTTCAATAGTGCAGCCAGCGGTACGTGATATTCACAGAGGTCCCTTCGGCATTTCTTAAGACTTCGTCTTCCTTCGGCTGCTTCCAGTATCTTGGCTTGCCTGTACTTCCTGAGATCTTCCTGCAAAGCTGTTCTGAAACTGGCGTTGGCTATCAGTCGCTCGAGATGGGTTGCATTCGGATCCTGCCTCAAAAATCTTCTTTCGAGCAAATTCTTGATGGTCTTCGAAATGCGTTCCAAGTTTTTCTCAGAGGTCACTGGGGCGCATTCTCCGCAGGCTCGCAATCCTTTCAGAAGCCGGTCGTAGTCGTACGTTGGGTCCTTCTCGATGGGCCAGTCACAACTTGATATGAGCTCTTCCAGCCTGTTACCGTCATAAACGACTTCCTTCCTCGCGGCCCTATGACAGACTTTTTCAGCCTTGGCTGAGTCGTATCTTCGCTCGAAGGAGGCGGTGATTGGAGCCACTAGAAGGATAGAACTACAGAGAGAGGAAGCTCCACCTTCGGTTGGTGAGAATGTGGTCGATCTCAGCATGAGTCTTTCCGTTGGGCGACTCCCAAGTCCACCGGCGATTCTTTCTTCATGAAGATGGAGTTTCCATGGAAGGGTTGTGCGGCGGAGAAAAGCTCAACGAGACGGTTGCCGTTTTCGTTTCGGAGCCCATATCCAAACTTCCCGATCCGATATTCCTTTTTAGTGGCATCCCAATTTTCGCATTGAAGTCGCCCACAACATACATATAGAAGGACTTTTCGTTGCGGACGATCTCCTCCACGTCTTCGTGGAAAGCATCTAGTTCTGAGTCGTCAGCTGCTGATGTTGGAGAGTAGCAGCTGATGATGCTGATGGTCTTCTGTCGATGTGCAGAGTTTCTTTTTATTCTTCTAACTGGTAGAGTAATGAAATTTTTCCCCCGCAAGAGCAGACTTACTAGGCCAACTCTTGATTTCCACGGGGCGATCGCTGACCCCGGGATTGGAGCGGGGAGAACCGCCTAGCGACCTGAAAATCAGACGGCGGTGATTCTGACCTGGCCGGCTCTTAGCTAAGCATCCGGCCGAAACCGGAAATTTCGAACTCCTTCACAGCTTGGGAGGCCCTACCAGAGTATACACTCGGCTGTGCATAGCAGTTCGACACCCAATGTCACCCCCACGCCACGATGAGGCGGCCGACCATTGTGGGGGATGATGTTCTTGTAATATTTGTAAATGTTGATTACTCTTTCCGATTATCTGTATGCACACATCGCCTTCTCTTATATCACCTAGTGTTAAATCACTTGTGTTTGATCGGCTTGGATGGTAGAGAGGGGGAGGAGGGTTGCGCTTTCTCTAATTATACAATAATCTTAAACTTGTTAAACCTGCACGTTATAGCATTGTTTTCGTACTATCTCTCTACCAAGAACCACCGCGCTCTGAGCTGACATGATTCCGTCTTAGTACGAATTGTGAAGCCGAAGCTACATCACTGCTCTATTTACTAGTATTTGCGAATTTTGCACCTTATTCGCTTACGTATACATACTAGACTCAAGCAACTTCCTCATTGTTTTATACTACCCTAAAATCCCGCCAATAAGTCCGGACTTACGTGCAGTTTTGGCAGGGAAAATCGATGGAAAAACGCCCTCTGCGCCCGCCAAAAGGTCTACCAGATAAGGTCCGCCTAAATCCTCTCACAGATAAGTCCGCCTGTCCTGAGCATGAGCAAGCGCGACCTGGGAGCACAGGCGCGCGCGACCGCCCGCGTGGATTGCCAGTGTAGAAAACGAGGCCGCGATATCGCCTGAAAGAAAGAGCCCAAGGATTCGACAAGTCGTACAGTCTACTTGCTGGCAGTATCGTCACGGATTCTCTATCGCATACGCTGGATAGATGAGTTCTTTTCCTATATATGACACCTATACGAAATTAAGCGATTTCTGTCGATGAAAGGAATCATAATAGGTTTCATCATTGTATCATTGCAATCATTTCATCTTATCATTCATCTTATCGTTTTGGAAGCGACAATGTTTTCAATACATCTCTCGAACCTGTACAGGCTACAACCCTTGAACCTGACTGCCTATACTTTTTGCTTCCTCTATTGTTTTCATGGTCTGAACGTAGTCTCTGTTGAATCACACCATACGGCTTTTGTCAAATGTTTTAATAAACGGAAGAGTGGCAGTCTAAAAACGCTCAACCCTAGCAAAGCATTGGGCTTCTTTGTTCTTTTTCTCAATTGTTGTTTCATTAGGCCTGTACATCCAAGACAAAAGATAGTGTAGTCAAATTAGATGCCGCCTGCTTTTTCTTGTAAAAGAGTAAACTTTTCGATGATCAGCGCAAATTTATAGGACTCTGCGTGATTCCAGTGTGCAATGACCGCTAACTCAGCGAAGTTCGCAATTGCGCAGAGCCCTATATTTGCGTCATAGTCTCACATGCTGTGACTCAAGCTGTTCAGGTGTTTCGGATCGCAATGGCTACCAGAAGGAAGTCCTACAACACGCTTTTCAAGCTTAACGCTACAGATATGCCTTGGAACACGGGACATCGGCTGCAGCTGCTCATTGCGAAGTCTCTGCACGTCTGATTCGAAGATGGAAGGCCGATAAGGAGAATTTGGAGGATATGCCACTGAAGAAACGCGCCAATCGTTATGGAAAGCAAAAGATGGAGGAAATCGAGGAAGCTGTCTATGCATGGATTGTGCAGAGGCGAGAAGCACGCAGAGCAAAGGATATTCGAGCGATTGCATTGCAGTTAGCGCAGGAATATGGCCGACAGTACTTCAAAGCAACGGAGTCGTGGTGCAAACGGTTTATGATGAAAAAGAACTTAGTCGATAGAAGAAGAAGCAGCGTCGGTCAACCACGTTTTTGATAATGATGAACATGGAATGGAACCTGAATAAAGATCTGTTGCTTTGATTCATTTTGAGACCAAAAAAGGCAGCGCAATTGCGCTCCTTCTTGTTTTCATCTGAAAAAAGCGGACTTATCTGCAAGACTCTTGGCGACTTTCGTTGTCACGAAAGCGGACTTAACTGATAGTTCCTTTGCGGACTTATCTGATAGGGCAGACTTATCTGATAGGCGGACTTATTGGCGGGATTTTAGGGTAATTCTCAATCTTATTAAGCTGTAATCTATCCCAGAACCTCGCTTTCTGCCTTTCATTCTAGCTTTCCAAAACAAAGTGTGACTTGAAAGGCATGACAAAATCAAAGATGAAAAACTAGTTTTCCAATAAAACTTAATATAGAAGAGACGAAACGGAAGTTTATATCAAAAAACCGCAAAGTGGTGAGGGATCCCAAACAAAGTGCTGCGGAAGTCTCCAATCCGCAGCAATTTTGCGGCGTTTCCGCAGATGACCCGGCTGAAACGCTGCGGAAGTGCCGCGAAAGTTACGGACAATTGTCTAAGCATTTGGACCGTGATTAGAGGAAGAAATTACGTCATTATGCACCGCCTCTGCGATTTGCTGTTCCTTTTACGATAAGGTAAGACGTGTTTGAAAAATAAGTGTTCCGCAGAGTAGGTTGTCATTGGCTGAGTTCGTTTTCCTGCCCTATTCCGATTGGTATATGCTAGGAATTAGCCAATTCGGTTAAAAGAATACACACCGTTGCGTTGAATGCCTTGCTAACTTCATCCGCGACAGCCGTTGGCATACCCATGAACGAAGTTCCAGTATCCGAAACGACGTAATATTTGGTCATTGTCTTAATCTTATTAAATGAGTACCCATCCATCTAAATAAGTGTTTGCTAGAAGATCTGCTAATCTCCTTGCATATTTAACAAATGCAAATGTGACACTACAACTGTACTCTTCCAATTGATTTCCAGTACTCTATGTACCTCGAATGCCCAGTATGTTGCTGACGTAAGATTTTGCCAGGCAATGATTTCACCGCAATTTTCACGGTCTTCTCCGCCATAGGTGACCATTCCTCCATATACAGGTTTCTCGGCTGCAAAAATGTCGCATATTTCAAGAATACAATCAACACGAGACAGTAGCGACTTAAATTTGGATAAAATAATCATTAGCGCTGTACCCTGGTAATGGTGATCTCACTCAAATTTTTTCAACAAGGTGCTTGATAGTAGTGCTCTTTAATTCCTAATATCGATTGCTATAATATATACACGAAATTCCTTCTCCTACGACCAGGGCCTGGCACCAGCTGGCACGGGGCAAGCTGGATATCGTTTTTGGGGCAAAAAGCAAAGGGGGTTTCGTTTTTGTGGGCGAAGACATACGCAAAATTGGCGGCGACGACCTTTTTTTTTTTTTTTTTTTTTTTTTTAGTCGACGTTTCGTTTTTTGGGGGATTTTGGGGATTTTTTTAGGATTTTAGAGGGGATATCGTTGAGGATCAAAGGGGACTTCGTAAAATTTCCCAAAAGTCAAGGGGGACTTCGTAAAAATTGGCAAATTTCAAAGGGGACTTCGTTTTCAAAATTCCCTGGTGCCAGCTCGTGCCGAGCCCTGCCTACGACAGAACTCGTGACAAATTCACTCATTAGGAACAAAATTGTGTGCAAAATCGACTTTTCAAAGTGATGTCTCGTGCATTGAGAGGCATTGACTAGAGTAGAGCTGGACTGTCTGCACAAACTGTTTCATTGCAAGTTACGCCCCAGAAGACGCAGTTTTGTTTATTCTTGAAAAATACGTTGTTTTCTGTAGAAGTTGAAACTTACAGTAGCCGTTTGCATGCTCCATGTAGAAAGTGAAAATTGGTTCAACTAAGCCCAGTTTCCATGCACGTTCAAAAATCGGAACAAAATTGTTCACAGAAAGTGCTGAAAATCCCATGCCGAGGATTCCATCCATAGGTTGCTGAAAGCAATATCTGTCGCAAATTCGATAGCAGAATATGATACACAATCATTTATTCGCTTTACACTTTGAAGCTAAAATTGGTAGCTTTTGTCTGCTTTACCTTAAAGGCACCGTCCACCCAAAATGGAGGTTGGCGAGATTATGATGGCATACTAGTGTGGCCCCCCATACTAGACAAACCTTCAAGCTTCGCCGCAAAAGACTGCTTCTGGAGCGAGAAATCCGCTCCGGAAGTAGCAAGGTAGGCGGGGCGACCATGGTTGCCCCGCCCAATTGCATGCTTTATCTCGCCTGCGCTTGTTGCAGAGGGTTCTCGAAACAGGGATCTTTGGGGGTTTCGCGGATTTTCGACTCCATATTCGGAATCAGGGCTTTCAGAAGGCCTTAAAGCGACAAAAACATTGAATTCGAGATTTTGGGTGGACGGTGCCTTTAAGAAATATATGATGTTAGTCTTTCACGGAGACAGTTTGCTTTTGAAAAATGTGGAAAACATGGCGTTCCAATTAACTGATTGCATTAGCTTGTAAGCGAAAAAGGTAGAGGTGACCTTGGTGCACTTACTGCTATGTAGAGTCTTTCACAACAATTATTCTTTTGAATTGCAACAAAGCGGTTGTTGCAAACTGTCACTGTGCTGTAGTGCAAAGTTCGCGGAGCTTTCATTTATTTACCTACGAGTTGATTGCATTTTTGTTTTCATTTGAGCACATCATTAGCAAATTAGGATGTTATCACCAAAAAAGTTTTTACTAAATGTTTATCCCGCGAAATCTTATAAGAAAAAGGCAAAACTAGGATGCGAAGAAAGGTTGGTCAAAAAATAATTTCGTTTTGCCCTTTATGCTTTTGTTGTTGTTATTTATCAATGTTGGGTAAAGTAGTCGTTAAGATTCTGCATCACATACAATACCGCTCATAATTCGTCAAAAAAGTCGCCGGAGTGCGGCGCACTCTGCCACACTCCGCCGCAGTCCGCCACACTCCGACGCACTCCGGCGCACTGCGCCACACTCCGCCACACTCCGACGCACTCTAGCGCACTCCGCCGCAGTCCGGCGACTTTTTTGACGAATCATGAGCGGTATTGTATGTAGAGCAGTCTGTTATATCCCCCTTGTTCTTCCACACTGGTATCGTTGCGCTTTTGTAACAATCGTTGGGCATCTTCTTGCATTCTACAATACCACTCACATAACTTGCAAAATTTCCGTAAATGTCGCGAAATTCCGAAATTCCGCGAACTTTCCGGAATTTCGCGAAACTCCTGAAAGTTCGCGAAGTTTCGCGAAATTCCATGAATTTCGCGGAATTTTCGGAATTTTGCGATATTCAGGGAAATTTTGCACATTCTGTGAGCGGTATTGTACTCGACGTGCTAACAACATTTCTTACATTGTTTTGCTGCTGGTGGCACATTGTAGGATAGAATATCTGCAAATTACACGACTTTCGAATTTGAAAGGGAATTCATGAGAAGGCGATTTTGTAACATCATAATCTGACGAACAATTCAAATAAAGAGCTGTGATAAGCATGGTCCGATAGAGGTGTTCACAAAGTTTTCAACTCACAAAAATTTGCAGACAATTTCCGCAACAGGTAGGGGAAAAGTGCAGGCGAAGTTGCAATCTTGATTGGTTCAGCTACTTCTATCTTACTTTAGCTTTACTGTAAGACTCTCCAGTGCAAAATAAATAGGATTTTCGTAAAGATCGGGACCAAGAACCACTATAAGTGAAGTTTGCGGTCAATCCGAAAACCTCAATATTTTGACCAAATTTTGCGTCGAGGCCAAGAGTGAGGAGCGATCGCGCTATATCAATGTGTATTGCTTCTAAGAAGCTGGAAAAAATATGTAATGTATATGTATGAGACAGGTGTCTAACGTGATTTTTGGGGGAATTACGGAGCAACTTTGGGGGAGCCAATTTTACGGCCTGAGCTTGCATGTTGGGGGGCTAATAACTCTGCGAATATTACAGGTATGGGGCTGGTATTTGTTTTGTTGGACAGATCTCCGAAAATATGATTTTTAGAGAAAAGGTTGTAGAATAACAAGTTTCCAAGAAAAGTGCCTAATTGACAGTCGAAGTTGGGAAATCTGTCAATAAGGGCGATTTTGCGCGCTTATATTTCTAAGAGTTGCAGGGCTGAAGTAATCTCATACGGTTGTTAACGTGTAGTTTTGGTAGCTCCATTTTTCTAGGGGTAGCTCATGCCCATAGCTTCAACGTAGGAGGCGCTATATAAAGGCGATGATGCATATTTTGAATTTTATCTCCGTGGAGAGTGGGGATGACGGGCTGGGATAGCCGTTCTTCTATTCGTATTCGAGGGGGACACCACATATAATTCGGAGAAAATGC